>OZ022511.1:14599992-15799992 GCA_963989385.1 Ctena decussata
ACCTCTGTCTTTCTAGGATTCTCCATTTGGCTATCTTATACTGCTTTACGCCATATATTTTGCTACTTTACGCCACTTTACGCCTCTTTACGCACATTTACGCGTCTTTACGCCACTTTACGCTCCTTTACGCCACTTTACGCTACTTTACTGTTTTTAGGTACACCGGCAAGAACGTGCATTCACGCGCATATGTTTCTCTCAAAAATATAAAAAATCATCATTTTTCTTCATTCTATTGCGAGTCTGCCAGGCCAAATGATTTTTGTAGCCGAGAAGAGAGTCAGAAGTCGCTGTTTTGATCTGAAATGCGGGCCGTAGTAAGATACCATGCTTTCATTCACGTCCGTCACATCCGTTCTACGGCCAATCAAATTCATTATTGGAAAACACTACCACTAATCGGCTGCATGAATATTAATGACATGCGCGGTCATATTGCGCACTAGAACTGTCATAATGGCCGACAGAATTTGTCCGTATTTTTGCCTTTATTTTCGCTGTTTCTGTTTGGCAACGGCACTTTCTATTCTTCATTTGGAAAGGAATCCACCAAATGATTAATATTGGATAAAACGAGGACCGGAAAAAGGCATGACAGCCGTTTTCTTCATTTTTTCAGGCTTCAATTGGAAACACATCGGCACTTTAGTGTTTGTAAAAGAAGCGGACCAAGGGTTCCGGGTCATTTCGGCCCATGTCCATTTCGGCCCATAACTTTTTCGAGATAAAAAGTCATACCTGTAAATTTTACTGCATACCCGCAAATTTTATAGATAGGGGGTATAAAAACCCTCAGTTTAAAATTGGAGTGGGAACACTGCAACAAGAACATGCTTGCTTCAAAGGGGAGGTGTGTGGTAGGGGCATTTACAGACAATTTAGATTGGGGTCAACATATTTCAGAAATATCAAGTAAGGCAACTAAGACAATGGGATTTCTTCGGCGCAATTTGGCACTGGCACCTCTGCAAACTAAGGAAGCTGCATACAAAATATTGGTTCGCCCTCAAATAGAGTATGCAGCACCTATTTGGCATCCCTATCATAAAACTCAGATTCAGCAGGTTGAGAAGGTGCAGAAAACAGCTGCCAGGTGGACCTGCAGGCGATGGCCGAACGCAAGTAGTGTCGGCGATATGCTGGAAGAGCTTGAGTGGCCATCCCTGGAGGCCCGCTGGGAGCAGTCCTACTTAACCTTCTTTTACAAGATTCATTCTGCTACAGTGTCCCTTGAGAAGGATAAGTACTTGACCCCAGCACCAAAGTCGAGAAGGACTAGAGCATCCCATGACTTAAAATACACTAGATACCTTGCGTATAGTGATGCCCTGAAAAATTCATTTTTCCCCAGGACTATTCCTGTGAGGAATAGTCTCCCCTCTTCAGCAGTTTCTGCCAAAACCGCTGAGGAGTTTATTTAGAATATCAGTCCTGAGGCATGTTTTGTAGCATGCCTCTGATCTGCTTCTTGTAAATAGTTTTAATGGCCCACCACGAAAGTTTGTTTTTCCTTTGAGCTAAATTTAGCCATCCAGCACACCTGAGGTAATGATCAGAAAATGATCATCTCAGTATCGAGAGATAGATAGATAGCCATGGGGCCAAACTGACGCCTCACTTGGATCCATGGGCGTTTTTCTGCAGCATCTATTAGTTTCTACAGAATTAGTACAGAATGTATCATAATTGTGCTTAAACATCTGTCTTATATGTACACTAGTCTTGTATTATACTTTGAGGGCCTCATGGAAGATTAGCTATATCATATGCTAAATGTTGTCACCCTCGTTAAATAAAGTCTTTACTTACTTACTTACTTTCTATCACTCCGAATTTTTTATATTGGTATCAAAAGTTATTATTTTCAGGCATAGAAAAAATGTGAAAAATAAGAAGTGACTGGAAAAACTCTGGCTTTGCTCTTGAACATTGATCCTGATCGGACGTAGTATGTGGAGCTGATAAAGCCAGTGGAGTCCTTTCTCAGTCGGATGGCAGTGTTTGTTTCACTGCCGGGGTTCTGATGCTGAAATAATTTCATATGCTGTGGGGAGTGATTTTTAGCTCGCCTGAACGAAAGTTCAGGAAGAGCTATTGTTGTCACGTCAGCGTCGGCGTCCGAATTGGATGTTTTGGTTAAAGTTTTTTAAAGACCTATATCTCCCTAACCCATGGATGGATTCTTTTGATACTTGCACTGTAGTTAGATATTGGTCCAAAGTTTAACATGGTACCACCCCCACCCCACTCCTTGACCTTGATGTCAAGGTCATGGACTTAGAAAAATGGGAGTTTTTTGGGACTGGATGTTTTGGTTAAAGTTTTCTAAAGCCCAGTATCTCCTTAAGCCATTGATGGATTCCTTTGATACTTGCACTGTAGTTAGATATTGGTCCGAAGTTTTCCAAGGTACTACCCCCACCCCCTTCATTGACCTTGATGTCAAGGTCATGGACTTAGAAAATTGTCTTTTTATTGATTGGATGTTTTGGTTAAATTTTTTAATGACACATATCTCCTGAACCCATAGATGAATTCTTTTTATATTTGCACTGTAGTTAGATATTAGTCCAAAGTTTTACAGAGCAGTATCCCAGCCCTGCTCGGTGACCTTGATGTCAAGGTCAGGGACTTGGGAAATTTGGTCTTTATTAAAGTTTTCTAATTGCGTACTGATTCATAATGCTTGGCAGAGATTTAGTTTACACTTGAACTGATGTTAGACACTGTTTTGAGTTTTTTCAAAACATTATATACCTACCCGACTGGATGACCTTGATGTCAAGGTCATGGACTTTGAGTTTTGTCTTAAAGATTTTGATTAGTTTTATATTAATGAAGACATAATTTGACAGTGCCACAATGGACTCAGTTGATACTAATACTTGGACTGATGTTAGATAACGGTTAAAGGCTTTGATACATCCTAGCCCTGCCCTCCTCCCCCCTCCCCCCTACCCCTTAGTTCTTTGACCTCAAGCTCGTGGACTTTGAAATTTCATGTGGATTTTAGTTTATTTTAAGACATTTCTGAGATAGCTTTTGTTTATAAATGTGTTGTCATTATGGACATGCTTGCCTGAAGTTTTTATACATAGCAGTCCACACCACCATAGCGACTGTGTGATGGGCAAGCACCTATTCAGGCGAGCTATGCTGTCAGGCGACAGCTCTTGTTAGGTTAAAATGGTTAGCGACCGATGAGCGACAGAATTTTCGTATTGTGATATAGTGCAATACACTCACTCTATATCACAATAGGTATCACAATATATTGTGACATCTGTTCCCTACGTGCAAAGTACACTGGAAGTCTCTACATGAAGAAAGTTGCGAGATAATAAAGATAACCAATGTTTATCTTTGGTGGTTTCGTTTATCCCTCAAAAAGGTGACTATAACTTTAGAGGGGCCCTAGGGTTAAAAGCACATTGTATTTTTTTAAAAGCCCACCCTGGACTACATGTATTTTGCGATGTGAACATATAGGGAGCCTTATCGAATATTTTGCCTAAAACTATATTTTGGCTGAAATGCCCCCTCCTCCCCACCTCTGTTTGTCAGCAAGGGTAATGCGTGTAACTAGACAAGAGAAAGACCAGTAGAACTCTGATTTGGTAAACTCAAGGCTTGTCAGTCTTGAAGTCTTGAAAAGAAGGGCAGTCCTTTCCATCAGCAAACATGAAAATAAAGTCTTGTCATTGCCAGCTGGTTGTTTATGGTGTAATTGATTTTACATATATATGCACGCTATGCTTTCACAGCTGGCTTACGCTGTTCAGTAACTAATGCAATGTGGCTCCAAAGAAAATAGCTTGCTTACAATAATGAATATATCCGGCTGAAACACTGAGGCCAATGCTGTTACGAAAAAGTGGCTTATGTAACAAATGGGGGCTTGATTATAAAGCTCTCTGAGAGTGATTCTGGTTATCAGAAAGAATGTAAATGCTCAGAGCTCTTGATAAGAGGGAGTATTTGATGATGATTGAGGGATATTTTTCTTTATTTCTTATTGAAACCATATGTTGTGACCCCTCATCAGAACCATCTCATTGAGACGGTTCAGATGAGGGGTCACAACACGTGTTTTTATCCAAAATTATCCCTAATTATCACCAAACACTCCCTCTTATCTACTAGAGCTCTGAATGCTTAAAGTAACTTGGCACAACAAAAATTGAATGAATTATTTTTGAGAATCTCTCATTCTTTGGAGCTAAAATATAGTCAACATATGGATACAGCCAGATTGTATGGCAATGTGTACCTTTGTCTGATCCTATTGCAATAAACCGGCGACCTTCTTTCTTTAGAATTGACATCCTGTCCAGTTGTGAAGGTCTTTCTAGAATCTTGGCTTCCGTGTAAGCCTTAGGCCTGTCAAAATATAGGGCTTATGGTCTTTGACCACAAAACCGGGTCACACTTGCGCTAAAATCAACATGTCTTTGTGCCAAAATTTTGAGATCAGCCCAATATCCCAGCTGCCATAGACTAGGGCTTTTAAAACTTCATTGGTTGCACAGAGCCACTGCTGGTCACCTCCCACAAAACTAGGTCCGGGTGACATACTTGAGTGAAAAGTTTATAATTTTATCCCAGTATCTCAGCTTCTATATGCCTCAAGTCCTTAAAACTTCATTAATGCATACACCAAAATACTGATCATCATCTCCCACAAAACTAGGCCAAGTGATCTTCTTATGACAATAGAATCCATATCAAATTTGGCTTCATCCGTTGATGCTCTTTCCAATGAGACTGTAAGCCAAGGTCCTGTCTCTGTATGACCTAGGTGTTGGTGGGACATTAGCACTCAAATCAACCAGGGTTTGCAAATTTGCCACCTGAAGAAAAAGTGGGTAGCAAAAAGTTTCTGCCTAGGAATTATTTATAATAAAAGTTAATTTCCTGGAAGTACTAGCAGATTTTCATTAAATATTGCTTCTATGTTTAATATTAAACACAACTCCATAAGGTCTAAGTCATTATCAATGACCATATGGAATTTTGTTTGGTTATAAATCTGACAATTTTGAGTGGCAAGAGGGCTGTTTTTGGCCTCCAGTTTTTGCTACCAGGTACTAGCTTTTGCACCAGGTAGCAAGTACTTGCTACCTGCAAAAGGTTAATGTCTGACACAGTCAACCCTTGGTTCTCATCTCCTTTCAGCTCCAAAATGTGGGTATCAACGCAGCCAATATTGGGTTCAGCACTCTCACGATGGAATCTGACAAATATATCTGTGTGCGGGAGAAAGTTGGGGACACGGCACAGGTTGTTATCATTGACATGAATGATACGGCAAACCCAATCAGGAGGCCCATCTCTGCTGACTCGGCCATTATGAACCCTGCCAGCAAGGTGATAGCGCTGAAAGGTAAACAGTGATTTTTGACTCACCTGCGACTGGCAGAAGCGAGACATATGTGTTACTTTTCCAGTGTTGGCGGCATCTGTGTAAACTTTACAACAAGTTTTTGGGTGAGCTCTTTTTCATGACAACGCACAGACAGGCGAGAAACCGCATTCTGTGAAATACATGTTATTTCTTCCCTTTTTTTTAAGGTGAATAGGCTCACTTTCAGGGAAGGCAACTCTGTCACTTCCATTTTTGCCTCCCTTTTCAGTGGGGGTCAACTCTAAAAGGAAAGAAATTGGCTCCTCTAAGAGCATATTCATTCTTTCCTTTATGAGTAAAACCTCTTTTGGAAAGGTTTTGTTGCTGAGGGAAGCAAACAGGAACTCGCAAAAATTGTTTCCATTGGAAACAATTTTTGTGAGTTCCTGTTTGCTTCCCATGGTAAAAATGGCTGAAAAGCATGAAAGTGAACCCATTTACCTTAAGTGTATCAGCTGAAGACACTGATGGGGGTTTTACTCCAGTAAATTTGGAGTGCACTTTGATGATGGTAAAATCAAGCTGGTGTAAATGTGTATCCCTTTGGTGCAGACCAAAGTCTCATATACTGGCAGGTAAACTGCTCCCACTTCAAGATGATAAAGGTTGGAAAAAAAACCCAGAGAAATCTTAAGTAGCAGCAAGAACAGTCCGGGATAGAGCTGATTTCGGTTATGTAATTCAAAACAGAAAAAGAAGTCACCTTACAGCAATTTTAACAAGTTAATTCACTTGTTTTCTCCATCATTTTCTGAAGTCACTAGAATTTAACAGGTTTATGACATGATTTAGTGACAGACCATGTGCTCACATGTGCATGCATAAGAAAAAGAATAAAGAATAAAATTGTGTCTGTATCGCCACAGGACATTTAATCAAAGCCTCTAAAAATACAGAAAAAAATGAAATAATGCAGAGTAAAATGTCAAACTTTCGGCGTATGGTAACCTTAAAAAAGATTTGAAAAACAAAGATACCATAATCGACCTTATTAGCGTACATGCCCCAATAAGCGCACATCATGGGAATTTCTGAGGCATATGATTATAAGCGCACATATTTTTACTGATTTATCTCTTTGATTGCTTGTTTACAAGTGCTGGAAACACTATAAAATCTTCCAGTTTTCTCCATCCTACATGACTATAAGCAGCTTTTCTCTGATGCTTGAAACATTAAATTCTGATTCTTTCTATATATTATAATTCTTTGAAATGTGCGCTTATTAGGAAGAAAGTCTATTGCAAGTATTTAATGCTGTTTTGAAAATGTTAAGCGCACAGTGCGCTAAAAGGTACGAATACGGTAGGTTAAACTTCTCGGGCTGTTTTGGAGGAGAGTTAATACATGTACATGTATCCTTAAGGACAAAAGTTCTGCATTGATGTTAATTTAAGATCTGTTCAGAATTTTTGTCCTTAAGTATATTTTTCATAAAAGATAACATGGTCTGTATCTGAAGGCAGCTCTACCCCCGGCGGAAGAAGTCTCTGATTTGTGTTAAGTGATTTCCTATTAAAAAGAACTGTAGTCTTCTTCTTGTTGCTGAGAATACAACACTGCTGTCTCGCTTTGATCAGTAGTAAGTATTCATTGAAAAAACCAATATGACAAAGCCAGAGTAACTTGTTCCAATTCTGCCTGATATAGAAAATTCTGCTATAGTATTTTGTGTGTGGGCTATAGATAATCAATACTCAGTACTCCCATGGTGGTAGTTACAAGTAAAAAATAGATTCCCATCCTACTTTAGTCAGTACTACTACAACAACTCTTATATGTTGGAGATTATAAGCCTCCTTTCTGTTATAACTTTTGATGTCCCAAGCCTTCGAAGAAGGGCGTATTGCTTTAGACTTGTCCATTTGTTCATCAAACTGTAGATGCCAGAGTCTTGAGATTTCATAGATAGATGGATAAAAAAATAAACTACGGTAGTAGACCAAAGACTCTTTGACTACAAACTGTAAATGAATCACTGGTTTGATGTTCGCTTCGGTTTTCCATCATACTAAGTAGGAAATTCAGGCTACTGGTCTGTGTGAGGCAAATTTAACCCTATCACACTCAGAATGGCCAAAACTCTATGGAGTTTTGGCCATTCTGAGTGCAATAGGGTTAAAGTCTGGATTTTTCCTGCACAAAACAGAGTTTATGATTCTATTTAGCCAGATCTGTTGAGATCAGGAAATAATTAAAAAAGAAAGGCTGAAAACCCTGATCTCCCTCATACCTCACCCCCCAGACACTGACATAAAAATAGAGAATATTCAGCTCCAGTATTGTGCTTTATCTGCTGGTATGTTCAACTTCCACTTCTGCTCAGTGTTTTTAGTTGCCATATGAGCCGCAACACGAGAAAACCAACAATGTGGTCAAGCGTCCAGCGCAGACTCAGATCAGCCTGGGCATCCGCCCAGTCTGATCAGAGTCTTCGCTGTCCGCATGAAAGTAGCTTAATCCCTTGACTACCCTTTAAGCTCTTAGCAAAGAGTCTGATCAGACTGGACGAATGCCCAGGCTGATCTGAGTCTGCACTGGGCGCACAACCACATTGTTGGTTTTCTTGCGTCGTGGCTCATATGTATTATGAGCCGTGACAAATCAAAACCAACAAAGTGGCTTGTACTCCCAGTGAAGACTCAGATCAGCATGGGCATCCCCTTGGACTGATCAGAGTGTTTGCTGTACAGGTAAAGGGTAGCTATGTGTCTAAGCTAACTCTGTGCAGGCAGGGAAGGCTGATCAGACTGAGTCCACTGGTTGCACATGCCACTTTGTTGGTGTTTTTGTGTTGCAGCTCATATTAGTTGGCTCTCCAAATAAGGCTGGCTTATGATGATACGTCTGAGATGTTTTTGTTCTTTTTCATAAACGACATACCATATTAATCCTGTTAAATGCTCTTGAGGCGTTGCAGTTTGAGCAAATAGAGAGTTTGTTAGAGCCTAAATGTTTATTAATCAAATGCTTGCTATTTTTGAAAGGCCCCATAGTGTTTTGTTGGAAGTACTTTGAAAATGTTTCCCCAAAATAAAAAAAAAATAAAAAAGGAAGTGAACTTTCAAAGTGTAACAGAGCACTAGATTAAAGAAGGAGTATTTGATCATAATTAAGGATAATTTTTGTTATTTCTACCTAAAAAATATATGTTGTGACCCCTCATCTGAACCGTCTCGACGAGACAGTTCAGATGAGGGATCACAACATATGGTTTCAATGAGAAATAAAAAAATTATCCCTCAATTATCTTCAAATACCCCTCTTATCTAGAGCTCTGGTGTAAGAAAAGGAGCTGTGCCCCCTACACTATTTTTAATATGGGACATCTCAGGTTATATTCACAAAGTTATGATTGATCACGTAATGCCCATTCTAGGTCTACTGTGTTGGTTTTTAGCTCACCTGAGCCAGAGGCTCCGGGGGAGCTTATAGGATGGTAAGGCTCCGTCGTCCGTCCGTCGTCCGTCCGTCCGTCCACAATTTCAAACAACTTCTCCTCTGAAACCGCTGGGCCGATTGTAACCAAATTTCATATAGAGCCTCCTGGGACCTTAGGAACGAAAAGTTGTTCAAACGGTCCTGGTCACATGACCAACATGGCCGCCACGCCCATATATGGTAAAAACCTGAAAAAATCTTCTTCTCCAGAACCAATAGGTCGATGGTCTTGAAACTTGGTGTGTAGCATTGGGTACACGAGTACTACCAAGATTGTTCAAATTATGACCTTGGGTTGACCTTGACCTTTTTTACGGTAAGGTCAAATTTGCTTACTCATGCTTTTATATGGCAAAATGCTGCAACATAAGATATCTTGGAAACTGTTGAAGATTTTGGCCTAAAAATTGGTATATACAGTTGTCTTAATGAGTTCATGAAGAATTATGAGTAAAGAGGTCAAGGTCATTCTTTGACCTTTGACCCAGAACTCTCATATTTTGACAATATCAAACAATCTCCTCAAAAACCACCAGGCCAATTGTAACCAAATTTCATATAGATCCTCCAGGGGTTGAGGGAATGAAAATTTGTGCATACGGTCCAGGTCACATGACCAACATGGCCACCAAGCCCATATATGGTAAAAACCTTTAAAAATCTTCTTCTCCAGAACCAGTAGACCGATGGCCTTGAAACTTGGTATGTAGCATTGGGTACTCAAGTACTATCAAGATTGTTCAAATTATGACCCTGGGTTGACCTTGACCTTTTTTACGGCAAGGTCAAATATGGGAAAATGCTAAAACATGAGATTTCATGGTAAGTTTTGAAGATTTTGGCCTAAAAATTGGTACATAGAATCATCTTAATGAGTACATGAAGATTTTTGAGTACAAAAGGTCAAGGTCATTCTTTGACCTTTGACCCAGAAATCTCAAATTTTGACAATTTCAAACAATCTGCTCTAAAACCACTGGGCCAATTGAAACCAAATTTCATATAGAGCCTCAAGGGGTTGATGGAATGAAAATATTTTCTAACGGTCCTGGACACATGACCAACATGGCCGCCACGCCCATATATGGTAAATACCTTTAAAAATCTTCTCCTCCAGAACCAATTGACCGATGGCCTTGAGACTTTGTAAGTAGCATTGGGTACTTGAGTACTATCAAGATTGTTCAAATTATGACCTTGTGTTGACCTTGACCTTTTGCAGCAAGGTCAAATATGGGAAAATGGTAGAACATAAGATTTCATGGAAAGTTTTGAAGATTTTGACCTAAAAAATTGGTATATACAGTTGTCTTAATGAGTTCATGAAGAATTATGAGTACAAGAGGTCAAGGTCATTTTTTTACCTTTGATCCAGATTGCTCATATTTTGACATTTTCAACCATTTCCTCAAAAGCCAAAGGGCCAGTTGTGAACACATTTCATATAGAGCCTCCAGGGGTTGATTGAATGAAAATTTGTTCAAACGGTCCAGGTCACATGACCAGCTTGGCCGCCATTACCACTTACGGGATCAATCTTTAATATTTTTCTTCCCCAGAACCAATACACCTATGGCCCTGAAACTTGGCAAATAGTATGGAGTACTAGAGTACCACCAAGACTGTTCAAATGGTGACCTTGGGTTTACCTTGACCTTTTTTGCAGCATGGTCAAATATGGGAAAATTCTAGAACATAAGATTTCATGGAAAGTTTTGGAGATTTTGGCCTAAAAATGGTATATATGGTTGTCTAATGAGTACATGAAGATTTATGAGTACAAGTGGTCATGGTCATTCTTTGACTTTTGACCCAAAACTCATATTTTGACAATTTCAGACATGATAAGTATAAGCCACCTTGCCAATTGTTCAGGTGAGCGATTCAGGGCCTCATGGCCCTCTTGTTTTTTTTATTTTGCAAAAATGTTGGGTGTAAAAAACCTAGAAGTTGGTTTTGAAATAAAAATGGAGAAATGTTTGTCAGAGGGGGCATTTATTAGAATTAATATGGTATAGTATAGCGGTAAAACTGCTTTTGCTCAGCATTTGTAACAAGAGGTCATACAATGAATAGAGCTCTAGATAAGAGGGAGTATTTTGTGATAATTAGGGATAATTTTCGCGAAATTGGCATAAAAACATATGTTGTGACCCCTCATCTGAACCGTCTCATTGAGACGGTTCAGATGAGGGGTCACAACATATGGTTTGAATGAGAAATAAGAAAAATTATCCCTAATTATCATCAAATACGACCTCTTATCTAGAGCTCTGAATGAATAAGAGAAGTTATACTCAGACGTAATCATCAAAACCGGCCCATATCTGAGGCTGTTGCTATGCTTATCTTTTCTTGCTTCTGTTAAGTGAGCATACATATGAGATAATAACTGTCTGCCAAATATTTGTTGTTGGTCACGTTTTCTTAAATATAGTGCTCCAGACTGTGTCCATAAATTTTTTTGTCTGCTAGGCCAAAGCATCATGTACATTATGTGTTTATCAAGCCTGTGTCCAGAAATTTTTTGTCTGCCAGGCCAAAGCATCACGTTCATTGTGTGTTTTTCAAGCCCATGACTGTATACTTAAGTGCTAGCAAAATTGAACTGGAAAATAGCTCTCTTAAACTGGCCCAGCCACAGTTTTACCTGACTGTGTTCAGGGACTTATACTAATGGGAAGCAAAAGTTTACTTGAAACATATATAACTAACCCAGCCAAACTTTTACTTGACTTAGCAAAATTTTCTTGGAAACAAACATATTGACCAGCCTAGCCAAAATATGCCTGAGTGAGTGCTAAAAGGTTAGAAAAATGGGAAAGTGTATTTACATTTATTCCTTACACTAGCCTATGGTTTGTATTGGGTGAGCTATTGCTAAATGAATTGAGTTAGAAGTAACTAACTTTACAAATTGTCGCCATGCTTTGAAACTCTGTGTCTCTTGGACAGACTGTGTCCGCAAGCTAGACTGTCAAGTGAGCTATTGATATAGACACAGACTGGTTCTCATGCTTTGATACTCTGTGTCTCTTGGACAGACTGTGTCTGCAAGCTAGACTGTCAAGTGGGCTATTGATATAGACACAGACTGGTTCTCATGCTTTGAAACTCTGTGTCTCATGGACAGACTGTGTCTACAGGCTAGACTGTCAAGTGGACCATTGCTAAAGACATAGACTGGTTCTCATGCTTTGATACTCTGTGCCTTTTGGGCAGACTGCGTCTGCAGGCAAGACTGTCAACTTGACAGTCTTGCCTGCAGACACAGTCTAAAGACACCGACTGGTTCTCTTGTTTGCAGTGTGTGCTGAGTCATTGTATTTTGTTTAACAGGTTCAGCACAGGCTGGTGATCCTAATGGTGTGTATGGTTTTATTATTACCGTAAAAATTCTAAGAATTGGGGCACTAAGAATAATTAACTTTATCATATGACGTCGCTTCTGAGAGTATAATAAAGCCATGCATTAAAAACGATAATCCACTAGTGGATTAAATATGCAAATTACGTCGTAACTTTATGCGCTGACGTCCATAAAAACGTTGCGTTTTCTAATGGCGAAATCGTGACGTTTTAGTGCAAAAATCTGCTAATAAAATATGATTTTAGCGTCATATGATAAATAGGATCTTGCATTCGTGCTCATGTATTATTGAATTTATTAAACTCGTTGGGGAAAAACGATAAGATGCTCGGCAAAGCCTCGCATCTTATCTTTTTCCCCAACTCGTTTAATAAATTCAATAACACATGAGCACTCATGTAAGATCCTCTATTAATAGTTCTAAAAATGGAACTGTTATGGTCCAGTAATGCATCCAGAAGATGCAGATGGAATGGAAAACAGTGTAGACCCTGATCAGACTGCTCCTTTTTGAGCAGACTGATCTGGGTCTTCAGTTTGCTCAGACCTACCTGTCTCAGTACTTAGAATTTTTATGGTACTTTGTCCACCCCCATAATATAAGCCTTCCAGGCCACCATATACTCACATAGGAGAGAGATCAATAAATCTTGAAAAAGATTCAGTTATGAAATAATTAGGATTGAGTAGGAATCATTTGCTCTTCTGTTGTTGACTCATGTCTCAAAACATAGATACGTTCTTGCCAGATGAGATTGTTTTATTGTGTTGAAATAGATACCTTTTTCTCCATCATAACTTGCTTCTCCTGGCACTGGGTCTGTCCAATTCCTCTCTTATTTAAAGAAAAGTGAAATTTGCGTGTAGTCATTTAAATTATTTATCGTTACACTTTTGTTTATCATGGGAACACAAGGAGACCACCACACAGTTTAACCCAAGGCTTGAGCATGTATTTTATACTCTTGCACATTGTACTGATTCCAGTAGAATATTTCCCATCACACCACACATTCAACACCTTTTACACTGTTTTTAAGGGAAAAATGTGAATGATTAGTTGCAAAGAAGAATAAAAAGGATGAGAAAGGGGAAGAAACAATAACTTGTACTTTAAGGTGAATGGATAGACAATTTTTTTTGTTTTTTATTTTTTACAGATGGACATGATTTCTCTGCCCAAAGGGGTTGTGGGGAGGGGTATGCTTGGTCTGGTCTTGGTTTGCCCCTTTCAAGTGGTTTTCATATCATATGTTTTCAAATCTTTGTCTTGTGACTGAAAACACGCACTAGCTGATATATAGTTTTCACACTGGGCATGTTTTGATTACAGTTCATGTTTTCTCATCTTTTTTTTGTCAAAGGGAGACAACTTTGACTTCCTGTTTGCTTCCAAAAAAAGGATCTTCTCTTAAAGGAAATAATATGCTCCATCAGAAGCAAATTCTTTCCTTTAGGAATAGACCCCCATTGAAAAGGGAGGCAAAATAGAAAATGGCAGAGTTGCTCCCCTTGAAAGTATGCCAATTCTGGAGCCAAAAGGTTTAATATACTTATTTCTGTGGAGAAATGAAGGTTTTTCCTCATGCCTGGCCCAGTACTGCACTGATACACACAAAAATAAATATGATGGTTCTAATTTTTTGCGTGTGTATTTGAATGAATAGAATAGTCAGCTGTGCCTGTGAGACTTGATGTAAACAAGAATCAAGTTCACTGACTGTCTTTTGCGTTGTTGTTTAATTGCCAATAATAGAGAACTAGTTAGTAATTACCTCAGAGAGATGGTGATAATTAACAGGTTCATTTAGATGCACATCAGAGCTCCAGATAAGAGGGGGTATTGAGGATAATTCAAAGATATTTTTTCTTATTTCTCAACAAAAACATAAATTGTGACCCCTCATTGGAACCGTCTCTTTGAGACGGTTCCAATGAGGGCTCACAATATATCTTTCTATGAAAAAATAAGGAAAATTATCCCTTAATTATCCCTGTTACCCCTTCTAGAGCACTCCTGCATTATACACACATTCTTCAGTGGGGCTGAAGCTGTTAGACATGAATTCATTTCTGCGACTTACTGTCTCAAATTCAGATGATTGAAGTGGAAAAAAAGCAGACAGTGTAAAATGCTGTTGAGATGTCATATCTTTTATTTGTAGAACATTATTGACTGCCATTTAGACAAAGTTAAAATCAATATCAGAGTACCTTGCAACAGGCAGCAAGCATCTACTGTCTTGTTGGCATTATTGGTTATTCTCTAACAAACACTGTTAACTGAAGACAGTCATAAAGAATATTGGAACTTCTCGGCCTAAGCTTTACTCTCGCTGGTAATTCTGGCTCGGAATTTGATGAAAGAAAAATATATCATTCAGACAAATTTTATGAGAAATTTAGTCACAGTGAGAAATGTAGGTGCTTTCCAACACTAAGCTGCTTTTACATGCCTATTGGGCAGATTTCACTGTGATTTTTGTGTGTGCAAAATCTGTATCAAATTTACCATTCCTGGCAAAATGCTGGATGTTTAAAACAGAAAAGATTTTTTCCAGCAATTCAGACAGGGCGGAAGCAATTAGAAATCTAATGGACCAGAATGATGGTGTTAAAGAGTCATATCGCAAACCCAATTTTGTTATATATTAGCAAATTCCACAAGAACCCACATTATCCTTGGCTTCACATTTGATAAATGCCCCCTTTCCATGTACACATGTATATTTTTGAATGTGTTCAGTATGAAGACATGTCATATCACCCTTAATTAGCTTACATTGCATGTAGAATTATGATATTTTACTGAAAAACTTCCAGTACTTCAGAAAATTCTTTTTGTAAACACATTTAAACATCCAAATCAGTACTTTTAGTCTGGTGGTTGCAAAATGTTAGAGTAAGTATCAATGAATTTAAACTCATTAAATGAGGGTAAAGTACATTTACATATACCATATAGGAAAAGCCTAATGCGCACTTACTAGTGCATAATGTGCTTGATAAGGTAAAAACCATAGCTTGGTCTGTCCTTTTTCTTCATTTTCAACATTTCTTATCTTATTCTTCATTTTCAACCTTATCTTATACTGCAACTGCTTCATGAAAATAGCAAGAAATGATTCCATGGAAAAAATCAGAAAAGTTACCCTAGATCAATGACCTTGAAACCCCACTCTTGACTTGGAGCATGGCTACTAGTTGGTTTCTTAGCGGCTGATTTCTCGACTTGTGGTCATAGTCAGCCTCCTTAGACTGACAGCCATTAGAGCATTATATCCGCCCTAGTAGGACCCTCAGTATTCTGACAGGTTCGAGCAAACATTGTAGACCCAGATCAAACTGCTCCTGGAGCAGTTTGATCAGGGTCAACAATGTTTGCCATTCACTAAGCATTATTTGGATGCATTAACCTGTGTAAAGTCCACTTTCAAAGAATTTTCTAACATAATTGCCCGACTTTCTGGTGTTTGAAATTTTAGGGTCATTACGGTAGTTGTTATGTGCCTGTTTTTGTAGCCGGGAAAACCCTGCAGATTTTCAACATTGAGATGAAGAGCAAGATGAAAGCCCATACTATGACCGAGGAGGTTGTCTTCTGGAAGTGGATTTCTGTCAACACTGTTGCCATAGCAACAGACACAGCAGTGTATCACTGGAGTATGGAAGGTAAGGTTGGCCTTTTAGGTAAAATATGTAAGACAATGCTGCTGATAATTCATATTCCGCAAATCACTTAATATTTACGAGAATTATATTTTCACTAATATTCGTGAATCCAGCTTGCAAATTCAAGAAAAATTTGACAAAGTAAATTGAAACCAAAATTGATAAATTGATAATTACTTGTTCACAAATCAAAACTCGCCAGTAATTTCCAAAATGTGAAATAAAGAACACGCTAAAATATAGCTGTTTACAGCTCATGGACTGCTGTTGACTTTATTTGAAGACCTTCACATGTCTGTAGTAGGCGCTATCATTTTCAAATTGTACATGTACATGTAGGTTTGTAATATTGGAAATGTTTCATATAGTACTGACCAGTGGGTCAGACTGATATGTGCCTGTTATGTTTTGCTCAGACAATTTTGTCTGCATATTTGAGCCACGACACAAGAAAACCAACAAAGTGGTTGTGCGCCCACGCAGACTTGGATCAGCCTGGGCATCCGCCCAGTCTGATCAGTCTTCACTGTCCGCATGAAGGTAGCTTAGACCCTTAGCTACCCTTTGAACTCTTTACGAAGACACTGGTCAAACTGGGCGGATGCCCAGGCTGATCTGAGTCTGCGCTGGGTGGATGACCACATTGTTGGTTTTGTCGTGTCGCGGCTCATTTTAAGTATTTGTATCATACTACAGTGCTCAGTCTGACTGTATCCAGCTACAAGCTATAGTCTTGAGTGTTTTCATGGTTTCTGCAAATTCCATGCGTCTAGCATACTCAAACAAGAGCTTATACAGATGAAATAAATTGCTTCATATTAAATCCCCATTGAAAAAGCCTTTGTGTTATATAATTGTTTTCCAGATTTTCTCCAGACAGACATGTATAGCAATACTTTATTATTCAGTCTCTTGATTTTTGACATTTTATCAGTAACTGTCATATCTATTTTAATGATTTGGAGGTGGTATTTCATGATCAGACTTTTCTTGTTGATCAGGTGACTCTCAACCCCAGAAAATGTTCGATCGACACACCAATCTGTCTGGCTGTCAAATCATCAACTATAGAACTGACGCTAAACAACAGTGGCTCCTCTTAGTGGGAATATCAGCACAGGTAATAGATAATGGCATTGAGAAATGCAAAGTGCACTGGAGCGCCGTTATACCGCGGACCGATACATCCCGGAAATCGGTATAACGCGGTTGTCCTGTGGCTCCCAAATTTTTTCTGCAGATCACAGACTTTTCGGCGGTTTCCTTCGGTGTTCACGACATTGGAATAGAAAATAACCATTAAAAGTTAATTGGGTTGTTTACATAATTTTAATCAACAGCGTGTCAAAAGTTATCACAGACAATCAAAGTGTCGGTTGTCTTGCCAAGGTGTGAAAGACTTTGATAATTAGCACATATCACGTGTCACCAATTAGCGAAGGTCACCTCATATACACAAGCCGACGCTCAGGAAAAAGGCTGTGCGTAGCAGTCACTGATTACTTCCAAAGAAAACATTATAAAAGAATTTTATAAATGGAAAAAAAAACAAAGCTTAAACCCGATTTGGTTATCTGTAGGCTGCTTAGAGTTTTTTTAGGCGACGTCAGTACTCGCGCAAATAAGTATATTTTATACGTCCGAAGGTACCTTTTTGCAAGTGTATATACAAGGGAATTAACTCGAACAAGTCTACTTTCGCTCAATCGGACATCCTCGTCGATATAGGTTTAATTCAGGTTACGGAACTGGCCGATGTGCTACGATTGTACTTTCGCTTTGTAAATGGTTTTCAACCGTTTTGCAGCTACGATTGTACTTTCGCTTTGTAAATGGTTTTCAACCGTTTTGCAGCGCATTTTTCACAAAAAGTAAGAACATAGGGACTGAAAGCTTACTTCAGCGATGACTTTCGTTGTGTCAGGTAAGCAGTAAACATGTCTATCTACCTCGTAAGGGCTAAATAAGCGCTACGAACATGTAAACGTGGGGGTTTTCATTAGTGGGTGGGGTATTTCTGTGAAGATCATTATTACGCGTGATCACTTATAACGCGGTTCGATTTTATGTCTCCCGACACCCGCGTTATAACGGCGCTCCAGTGTATTCCACTTATTTTTACTCTCAGAATGAATAGAATTGAAGCCAAGTTTTTTCAGGTTTGTAAGGATGATGTCGTTTAGATCAATCAATTTGTCAGGAAATACTGTCAGATCATACTTCTGGTCCAAAATATAGGAGTACAAAGGTACAGTTTACATCAAATCAATCAATCTCAATAAATCTACCCTAGCAACACAGAGAAACAGCATACAATCTATTTTCTGTAAAATCTTACTACATGCTACTGTAAATGATAGCAATAATAGATTTGGTTTATGCTTTTAGTTCGCCTGTATGTATGTGATGGGCAAGGCAGTGTCAGAAAAGCTATCATGTACTGGGACAGGTCTTGTTGTTTTTGTATTTTTGCTGCAAATGAGAAAAGGCTTGCTTATAAGAGCAAAACTCATAAAGCCATGAAACACATGCGGCTGAAACTTTGATACAATTTTGCAATTTTATTGCAGCAAAACCGAGTGGTAGGTGCCATGCAGCTGTATTCTGTGGAGAGAAAGGTCAGTCAGCCTATTGAGGGTCACGCTGCAGCCTTCGCTCAGCTCAAGATTGAAGGCAACAGTCAGCCTTCTACACTGTTTGTGTTTGCTGTGAGAGGAGCACAAGGGGGAAAGGTAAGAAACACATCAGGTTAATATTTTCAGATGTCATTTTGATTCATAGTGACGTTTTTGAAATTCCCTTTAATTAGGGACACAAGTCTGTTGATCAGTTTTCAGACACTATTCAGCAGTCTTTGCAAAAAGGATGTTCACCTCCAAAAGGTATATGGTTAAGAAATCAAGTTGGTCAGTTGTTGGTTCAGTCACTTTCAGATGATCCTTTCTCTGAAACATATATGTATTTTTCTGGAAAACAAGAAAAAAGTATCTTGTCATGAAAACCCCAGTTTGTCAATTGTGGTTTTATTTCTTGAGCATGAAAGCATTTGTATTATGATAATAGATGTTTTAGGCAGTTTCCTAACTTGCTAAATGACCAATGCATTATCCATTAAGTTTTAATGTGCCATGTGATTTCGGGAATATACATATGAGTAAACAGTCAGATTTGTGTGTTATATGAGTTGCGACGTGACAAAACCAACAAAGTGGCATGTGAGCCCAGTAAGGACTCAGATCAGCCTGGGCATCCACCCAGTCTGTTCAGAGTTTTCACTGTCTGCATGGAGCTAGCTTAGACCCTTAGCTACACTTAAAGCACACAGCAAAGACTCTGATCAGGCTTGGTTTTCTCATGTCGCAGCTCGTATAGCTCTGATATGACATTACATTGTTATCATTGTAGCTCCACATCATTGAGGTTGGTCAGGCCCCTACTGGTAACACACCATTCCAGAAGAAAGCTGTAGATGTGTTCTTTCCTCCAGAGGCTCAGAGTGACTTCCCCGTAGCCATGCAGGTAGGTTGAAGGGAAATGGATTTAAGGTACTGGATACACTTGTACACCAGGGCTCGGTTGTTTAAAGACTTGTTAAGTGTTTTACAACTTTATAGCCAAATACATTTATATTTTTTGTAGAAAATATGTGAGAAGCTTTTGCAATATTTTGGCTCGCCTGAAAGAAGTTCAGGAAGAGCTATTGTACTAACCCCGGCATCGGCAGCGTTAGCAAAATGTTAAAGTTTTACGTTAAAGTTTTTTATGTGATGGGCAAGGCACTGTTAGGTGAGCTATCCTGTCCCTGTGACAGGTCTTGTTCAACAAAAAATATTGGCATATTTCAGATATTATCATTTGAAATTTTATTGTCTCGTTAACTAACAACGTCATCAGTTTTGAACAACTAGGCCCTAATTGATGGTTGTCACAATGAAATTTTACCAAAACCAAATTTTTGCGAGATTAGTTACTTTAGTAAGTCGAAGTTATGTTGTCAGTATTAATTTAATCTGGAACATGATTTGTTTTTAAAATTCTGTGAAAAGTAAGGTATGCTTCTATTGCAGTGAAAATAACTACTCGTTTGGGTTTGATTTGAGCATTTTTTGTTTGAACTGCACTCTTCGATTCGTATTGTCTTGATTTCTAACAACAGGTGTGTTCCTTATATCTTCAGAGTAACAGAGCAGATCTTATTACAAATACCTGCATTGGTCAAGTGAACAACAGTAGAAATTAAATGGCTGGAACAGGCTTGGGACCATCAAAATTAGCTCCAGCCAAAGGTAGTTCCAGCCATCCAGGGCTAGTTTCTATATAAATTGACACCAAGGGACCCCAAAACAAGTTCTAGCCAGGCGGGGTAAACGGGCCATCAGGGTTTGAGCCATTGAAGTTCTACTGTATGTAAATATAGCATGTCTGAGCTCTAGACTATTCAGTATTGAAACCATGCAGCTGTGAATCTGGCATAACTTATGCGCAAATAGCAGTGATTATGTTTCATGTTTTATTATAGACAAGTGCCAAACACAGCACTATTTTCCTGATCACCAAGTATGGCTATGTTCACCTGTACGACCTTGAGACTGCCACCTGTATCTATATGAACAGAATCAGTGGTGACACCATCTTTGTCACTGCACCACATGACGCCACCTCGGGTATCATTGGAGTTAACAGAAAAGGCCAGGTTAGTGTTCACTGATTATATAGCTAATAGGAATACATGTAGTATTTAGTACAAGTGTTTGATTGAATCATGTGGCCTTGTGAATGAGAAGTGGCTTAATTACTGTGAACTTCTGTCTATCTATCTATAGATACTGCCTCAACCCTGTGGGAAAAAAATTCACAAAGGCTTGTACCAGTACTGGGATGTGAAAATTCACAAAGACTCTGCCATACTGATCTTGTCTGGCTTGGAATTAGCGGAAATGAGACATAGGAATTACTTATGATTCCACATGGGTGTAAACTTCCATTGAGTTTTCAGTGACAGTGTAAATACAGGCAATGCAAAGCACTCCACAGCTTGGTGACACTGACATATATTTCATGGTCTGTTGATTTTGCATCTCTTGTAACTGGCAGAAGGGAGACATAGATACCACTTGTGCAGTGTAGTTATTGGCATTGGAGGCTTAAGCTGTGTCAAAAGTTCTGGTTAAGCTCTGTTTTGTGACAGTGTGCAGACAGGTGAGACATAGCATTCTGTTGACTTCTTGTTCAGGGCAGCTTTAGCAGTCAACCTCTCTCAGACTATGGTACATACCCTCTGTCTCATTATGTAAAGCTGAAATATACTTTAACTAATGTAAAATTGCTTTGAAACCTTTCGCCTTTAATCTTGAAATGTGAGGCAGATCCAGCGTTGAGGTTTTCAAAATTTGAAATCGTAAGAAATGGCACATGGTTCAAGACCCTGTTTTAACAGGTGGTGTTAGTGAGTGTATTTTATTTTACCAGGTGTTGTCAGTGAGTGTTGAGGAAGACAACATAGTGCCCTACATCAGTAACACCCTGCAGAACCCTGACCTTGCTCTCAAGTTCGCCTCAAGATCAAATCTCCCTGGTGCTGAGGAACTGTTTGTGAAGAAATTCAATATGTTGTTTCAGAATGGACAGTACAGTGAGGCGGCTAAAGCTGCTGCTAGTGCTCCTAAGGTATGTAGAAGGTTGTTGTGATAGAGCTTCCAAGGTAGGGAAGCTGGCTGTGGAGTTAGTTATGTTTGTAAGAGGAAAAAAATCGTTTCAGACAGACATAATATCCACAGTACTTAACCAGACCACGAAATGTGTATGAAGTTATGCTTAAAAGATTTTGGGGACACAGTTGGCTGTTTCTGGCAGTTTTGTTTGCTGACAGAATTTGTGGTTGTTATATATTCAGTTCTATATGCAACATGAAAGAAGACAGAGCAAAAAAAAATAGAAATGGTGAAATTTATAATATTCAGGTTAAAACATTTATTATAGTTCTCCTATGACCGAATTATGTATCAAAAAATTATCTGAAAGAAGTTGAGATATGTTCTCCTCCATTGCAGGGTATTTTGAGAACCCCGCAGACAATCCAGAGATTCCAGCAGGTTCCTGCGCAGGCTGGTCAGACCTCCCCACTGCTCCAATACTTCGGTATTCTCCTGGATAAAGGGATGCTAAACAAGTACGAGTCATTAGAGTTATGTCGACCTGTTCTACAACAAGGGAGGAAACAGTTATTAGAGAAATGGCTAAAGGAAGAAAAGGTAGGCAAATAAGCTCAAAGCAGTGATCTAGATAAGAAGGGGTAATGGGGATAACTTAGGGATAATTTTGAATATTTCTCTATAAAAACATATGTTGTGACCCCTGGTTTGAACCGTCTCGCCTAGACGGTTTTAATGAGGGGCTTGGAAATGTCTTGGAATTATCCTCAATACCCCAGCTTATCTGGAGCTCTGAGTTGGGTCATTGAACAAGGATGCTTAACATATCTGAATACAGTGAAGACTCTGAATTAGCGTGTAAAATCTGTACAGTTTAGTTAGAGCCTTTGATTTGTGCCTGTAGATTCCCCTTGGTCCATACTTGTTGTGTAGACAGCAAAAGCTTGGATCAGAATGCACAGATGTGAAGGCTGGCCTTGGCCTTTGCTGTAAATGCCATAAGTACACTTTCTTGCATGCCTTAGCTCATATAATTATTCACTTTATCATTCATTAGCTCGCCTGAACGAAAGTTCAGGAAGAGCTATTGTTGTCACCCCGGCGTCAGCGTCCGCGTCCACATCCGCGTCCGCGTCAGCGTCGGCGTCCGGATTGGATGTTTTGGTTAAAGTTTTTTAAAGACCTATATCTCTTTAACCCATGGATGGATTCTTTTGATACTTGCACTGTAGGTAGATATTGGTCCAAAGTTTAACAGGGTACCACCCCTGTCCCACTCCATGACCTTGATGTCAAGGTCATGGACTTAGAAAATTGGGAGTATTTTTGGACTGGATGTTTTGGTTAAAGTTTTGTAAAGCCCAATATCTCCTTAACCCATGGATGGATTCCTTTGATACTTGCACTGTAGTTAGATATTGGTCCAAAGTTTTGCAAGGTACTACCCCCACCCCCCTCAGTGACCTTGATGTCAAGGTCATGGACTTAGAAAATTGTCTTTTTATTGATTGGATGTTTTGGTTAAAGTCTTTTAAAGACACATATCTCCTGAATCCAGTGATGAATTCTTTTTATATTTGCACTTTGGTTAGATATTAGTCCAAAGTTTTGCAGAGTACTACCCCAACCCCGCACATTGACCTTGATGTCAAGGTCACAGATTTTGGAAATTTGTTCTTTATTAAAGTTTTCTAATTGCATACTGATTCATAATGCTTGGCAGAGATTTAGTTTACACTTGAACTGATGTTAGACACTTCTTTGAGTTTTTACAAAACACTATATACTTACCCCACTGGATGACCTTGAAGTCAAGGTCATCGACTTATAATTTTGTCTTAAAGATTTTGGTTAAAGTTTTATATTTATGAAGACATAATTTCACAGTGCCACGATGGACTCAGTTGATACTAATACTTGGACTGATGTTTGATAATGGCTCAAGGTTTTATTACATCCTAGCCCCCCCCCCCCCCCCCCCCCCCCACACACACACACACACACACACCCACACCCACACACCCACACACCACCCCTACCGCTTAGTTCTTTGACCTTATGCTCATGGACTTTGAAATTTCATGTGGATTTTTTAATTTTAATTTTATTTTAAGACTTATTTCTTAGATAGCTTTTGTTTATAAATGTGTTGTCATTATGGACATGCTTGCCTGAAGTTTTATGCATAGAAGTCCACACCTCCAAAGCGACTGTGTGATGGGCAAGCACCTATTCAGGCGAGCTATGCTGTCAGGCGACAGCTCTTGTTTTTAATGTGTTGATGACTTGATGAAAATATTTTGCTTTCACATATGCTCTGAGGAAGTTTAAATGATAGATACTAGACTCTAATCAACACTAAGCTTATACATATATGTAGCTCATTATTGGATTAAGGCTGTTCCACCAACAGATCTCAGAACATTATCTCTTTACATGTATATCTGTTATGGTAATAGTTCACCCCCTCCCCCCCCCACCCCCCACCCCCACTGTGACCCAGTACACCTCCAAACATTTACTGCTGCTGAACATACTGTCAGAGAAGTGATGCTTGAGGTCAGTAAGTGATTTAAAGGGCAGTTCATGAAATAGCTAGAACACAACCTTCTGATTTTGTTTGACGACGATTCCATTAAGTTGTTATCTGCCTTAGGTTAGACATCCTTTGTACAATACATGTAAATACGATTATATGGTGGTATGATGAATACATGTAAATACGATTATATGGTGGTATGATGAGTACAAGACAGATTTCTGAGATTATTTTTGAAGAGAAAAGCTTATAATACAGCAAAATAACACAATACTGGTGTAGGTACTTTAATAGGGTCAGTGGAAATATTATGATATATCATTTCTCTTGCAGCTTGAGTGTAGTGAAGAGCTGGGTGATATAGTGAAGCCTGCAGACCCAACCCTGGCCTTGTCAGTGTACCTCAGAGCTAATGTGCCACAGAAGGTAATATAATGCAGGGCTGAGCAGATAGGATTGCATATTGTTGTTCCATTTTAGGGAATTTAGAAGCTTACCAGGTTCCTAATTGAGGCTTTGGACTTGCAATGTGCAACATAAAATTTTTTAGAGAAAAAATACATGGAAACTGAAAGGATGGGCACTTGGCCTTCACTGTTTCTGGGTGACAGTCCCTTGATGATGAAAAGGGTGCTAGTCATGTCACAGAATAACATAATTGATAGGTTTGCTAGATGAAATTAGCAGCTTGTGTTATCGAGTTAAGAAAAAAAAATTGTTTTCAACTGATTTTTTGTAGAAGAATGTGTTAGATCTTCATATATTTAGTATAGTCATAGAAATAGTTTTTTTTCACAGAATTCAGTTTGATGTTATAGTGGTCAGGTTAGCTTTTAAAAAACTATAATAAATGATCTTGAACGCTGAAATACATTACATGCATTTAGCTGCCTGAAATTTAAATTCTAGTATATGTGTCTGTTTCCAGGTTATTCAATGTTTTGCGGAGACAGGCCAGTTCCAGAAGATTGTTTTGTATGCAAAGAAAGTTGGTCACACACCTGACTATATTTTCTTGTTGAGAAACATCATGAGGATGAATCCAGAGCAGGGCCTTCAGTTTGCTCAGATGTTGGTCCAGGATGATGAACCACTGGCCGACCTTAATCAGGTGAGACACAGTTTTCATACTAAGTTTCATGATTGTCTAATATGGATGGATGATGTGGTTTTGCAGCCCTTGTATCAGTATTTCATTGATTTTGAGTCAATGGATGAGTGATGATGAAAGGCAGTGGCAATCACTATATGGTTGAAAAGAATTCTACTTTCAGTGGGATTTCAACTGGGATTGTTAGCTTAGCTGGCCAGTGTTTAACCCAATACTCCTTTCATAATATAAACCCTTTTAGACAGACTATCTTCATTCTTGGCTAATTGGGACACCTAAAATAATTTATTTTCCATTTGGAACAATGGAAAATTTATTTTTTTAGGTAATTATTTTTAATATGGTTGCAAAAATTTCTGAATGATTCATAAGATAGTGGAGAATGCTTTCTTTAATCATTGTAGCATATATTGCTGCATTGAGGACAGTTCTCCCAAGATTAAACTTGCTCAGTTCTTCAGACAAACTCCGCACATCATATGTTGGGGTTTCGCAGAAGAACTGACAGACAATATCACTGCTTGACTGCTGGCTTCAGTACTTAGCTCTCTAAATGTTGAGTATTTGACACATTTGATTTTCAGTTATGGTAAGCAAAGCTTTAAGTGAGTCGAGGTTTTGTAAAGGTCTCATCACTATGTATGTTAAAGGTATGAGCCGCTAATGGCAAGACCAACAAAGTAGCATATGGGCCACGCAAAGACTCATATCAGGCTGAGTATTCGCATTTGAGATAGTTGAAGATAAAAAAAAAAAATATACACATGTATGGTGCATCCAGAAAATAAGTTTGTTAGCAGAAAATTAGTTGGATCGATATTGAACTCTGTCAATTGGAAGGCTAATAATTAATGAATAATTATTATCACTTACTTTTATGTAAAACCCAATCCTGCACTGGATGTCTCATGATGTCATTTCACCCTGATCATAGCTTGTGATAAACAAATTGCCAAATGTTGCAGGTAGTTGATGTGTTTATGGAGTTTAACCTGATCCAACAATGCACATCATTCCTACTGGATGCCCTGAAGAACAACCGACCCTCAGAGGGACCTCTGCAGACCCGACTGCTAGAGATGAACTTGATGTCAGCTCCTCAGGTACTGGAAAAGTTTATATTATTATCTTCAGTATTGGTTTAAATAGTATTTATTTCATAAATTGCATGTACATAACTCAAGCAGCAAAGTTACATACATACATTACACAAAAGGCAAAGGTACGGGGTTCGACGGAATTACCAAATCATTGTTTCCGAGTTAATGATTGTCATGCAGTCTGTCAAAACCATGGCGCACAACTATCTTTTTCTATCTCTTTGGTGAAGGATAAAAATAATATAATTCTAGAGAGCAAGGCAAAACTGACATAAAATTGTGTTCTTTTTCCAATAAAATGAGGTGAAGTGTGTTTGATGGAGTAGAAAATGAGAGTAGATATTGTCTGACAGTTACATGTATGTAAGTACTTTCACTACATGTACATAAAATTTGGCAACATATTCCTCAAGTTGAACCTATCATAGCTTTCTGCTTGTGACATAATTTATATTAAGACTATATATTTGTACAGGTTGCTGATGCTATCCTTGGGAACCAGATGTTCACCCACTATGATAAAGCTCATATTGCTCAGCTCTGTGAGAAGGCTGGTCTCCTACAGAGGGTATGTACACTCATTTAGTACAGAAATTCAGATAAACTGACACCTTTTGGAGGCAAAAAAGGTCACTTGGTTAAATTACCATGAGACTAGTCAGGTTGTGTTGGCAGAGGGCTCATAATCTAGAGGTTGTGGTTTCCTTTCATTATCATCACCTTCACCCATTCTTCACTCGTAAAAGTTTTTGCTGATGCTGGGAATGGTTGTAGGGAGATATGACCACAAATATTATATGTTCAAAGTTTCGCTGTGATATTAAAAGTTCACAATATGTGAAAGAATAAATGCTGCAATATATGACATTTGAAGCAGGCCTTGGCGCCAGTTATTATACATCAGGTATCTCACTGATGTGAGTTCAAGCTTTGGCCAGCACACAAGTGAAAACTGCAAAGGTCAGATGTTTTTTCGCCCAGGAGCTCTGGGTTTTGCCTGCCTTCATGATTACCTCGACATAAGTGAATATACTTTATACAGCTGTATAAACAAAGAAAAACATTTGAGTACATTTCAAATGATTTGCATGTATACCTTAAATATTTCTCTCTGAATTTTTTTCTGGCAAATCTGACAAGTACAGGCCAACTTCGTTGTGTCAAACTTGCTTATCTCGAAAACCCTGCTAGTGTCGAAGTGATCTCCCATTCCCGAACTTTCCCCCCTATATAATATTGCATTTGCACTTCCGTTGTGTCGAACTCGCTTATAACGAAAACACTGCTGTATCGAAGTGATTTTTGATTCCACTCCGACACTTTCCATGTGTTTTACCACTGTTTGTGTCGAAGTCAAAATGTGTATTCAGTAAAAGATCGCCGAAACGAAGAAAATGACGGCCATTTTGTGTAGACGTTTTGCGGTAATGAAAAACCTGCATATTTTTGTCTTTAAGCAAATTGGTGCAAACATCGAACAATAACAATGAAAAAGAACGATTTACCGAACAATTGTCTTTAATTGATCGCAGTTCAATCAATTATCCCAAATTATCCAATAATTATCCAATGATTGCGTGAAACGATGCAGACATTGTTTTGTTGATCAGCTGTTTTTCGCAGTTCAATCAATTATCCCAAATTATCCAATAATTATCCAATGATTGCGTGAAACGATGCAGACATTGTTTTGTTGATCAGCTGTTTTTGTGTGTAAGTTAACTGACCTTGAACCGCGTATACGTCACAGGTCAGGTGCGTTCGATTGGAAAGTTCGGTCAATTAGGCGCCTTTGAAATTTAATTGATTGAACAGTATTGAGCGGGTTCTTTGATGCGGGCTATTAGTAACAATCCTGTTTTCAGTAGAAACAGTTTTACTACGTTAGTGCTGCACACGTTTTTTAGAAATACTGACTCTACGAAAGTTAAGATATTGTACATGTATAGAACAAAAATTTTGGTGACGTCACAATTTGCCTATCTCGAACTTCGGAAAACTCGAAGTGGGTTCTCCATTCCCTTGGAATTCGAGATATCGAAGTTGGCCTGTATATATCTTACATAGTTTCATTGTTTCTTGAATTCTAATAGGATTATATTTGTTGTAGGCTTTGGAACACTACACAGACTTGTATGATATAAAGAGAGCAGTGGTCCATACCCATCTTTTGAACCCAGAGGTGAGTTAGTAGGGGTGAGCTGATAGAGCATGGGAAAAAAGAAACTGCCGGGAGGCATAGTGGATAGAGCACCAGGCTTTGATGCAGAATCCCATTGACTTACCAAGTGAAAAACTCAACTTAGTAGTAAATGGGTACTGAATTGAATCGGGGAAGTTTAAAGGCAGCAAAAGGAGAGCTTTTTACATGTATATGCCGTGCTCAAAATAAGAGGTTTAAAGAGGGTCTCAAGGCTACAGGGCATTATTATTATAGAGGCCAGGTCATACTACAGAGCAACACATCAAACAACATAAATTTGTTAGATAAGCATGCAATAGAGAGGTGATATGGCTGTGGCTTATATTGTCATGAGATAAATAATGATTTTGTTAAGTGTTTTATTCCTCTTTAAACATATACATCCAATAGGATATCCCGAGCATAATCCAGTCAAGTGGTACTAGGCTCAAACTAGCATTCTACCGAGCATCGTCATAACATCATTATGAGCCCCCCCCCCCCCCTCCCCAACCCCCCATCAACTTGAAATGAGTAAAATGCTGTTGAAAGATTAGTAAAAGCCCAGATAATCTGTCCATTACTGGCCACCAACATTTTTATGGAACAGAAAAAGTCGTGCAGAATTTACAATAAACACTATTTCACAGACTGTTTAATTGTTTAAAACTTGCCAGTATTTGAAGATACCGGCACAGCATATACATGTACAACCACATGTTAAAGGTAGGTTCCTGTACTAGCGATAACAGTTATGTCCACAACATAATTTCGTCTTTTTCTGAGCAGTATTGAATTCTCTTATTTTTCTGAATATGTTCCTACTGAGAAACTCGTCAGATGTTGAAGAAAATAGTCGTTTTCCCTTTTAGTTTATTTTCTTTCGTTGGAATTCCAGTTCTAAAAATAACTATGTTTATTATGTCTATAAGTGTGTGATTTCTGATGCCATTCTCCAAAGGTCAATTTTCCCTTGTCGTGAGCTCTCCTAGAGGTCCTAGCATGGTGGATGGGTTAAAACTATCCCAAAATGCAATGCAGCATGACCTCAGCTGCGTTATCTATTTTTGGCGCGAACTAAAAATAGCGCTAACTGGTGTGCGAAGCAGAGTTAGGAAATCCCTTGCAAAACAACTTTTCTAATATTTTTTTTGATTTACACTTTTTAATGAAACCTATTCATTCCCTTTTATAAGTGCTTTCCAACAACTTGGATGAAAGATCATCAATATTATGATGCATTCCAAAGTACAGGAACCTACCTTTAATAGTAACTGAATATTTTCAGTGGTTGGTGAACTATTTTGGCTCACTGTCAGTTGAAGATTCATTAGAGTGTCTGAAAGCCATGCTTCAAGCCAACATCCGTCAAAATCTACAAGTTTGTGTACAGATAGCTTCCAAATATCACGAGCAACTTTCAACAAACAGTCTCATAGAAATATTTGAGTCATTCAAGAGTTATGAAGGTAGGCAAAGTTACTTTGGAGAGGAATTGTATGAGCTGCAACATGACAAAACCAACAAAGTGACGTGCACCCAGCAAAGACTTACACCACCCTGGGCATCCGCCCAGTCCGATCAGAGTCTGCTGTCCGCATAGAGCTAGCTTAGACCCTTTGCTATTCTTTAAGGGCACAGTGAAGACTCTGATCAGACTGGGCAGATACCCCGGCTGATCTGAGTCTACGCTGGGCGTACATGCTACTTTTTTGGTTTTCTCATGTTGCGGCTCATGTATGCTTTATGCATGATTGTGTATTGGCAGAAATACGCAGAAAAATAAATAAATAAATAGAAAGTTGTAAAATTCAATGCATGATTGTGTATCAGTTCCATCAATTTCTTTTGTCTGGAAGTATAGTATTGTAAACATTTTCGAAATGAGACATCTAAAATACTTAGGAGCAGTCTGATCTGGGTCTGCATGGTTTGTTCAGCACTGTCTGTCCCAATACTTGGAATTTTTATGTAGTAGAAAGAGGCGACAGAAAGTTGATTAGTTGTTTTGGGTTTAACGGCTGTTTTAGACAGTATTTCAGTTATATTGAGGTGTGAGAGAGCGGGAGAAGAGACGGCAGAAAAAAACATGTATTTACATTGGGTATGCCAGTTAATGCATAGTTTAGAAGATGTATGTTGTGAAATCATGTTGAATTACCCATCAATATCTGTTCTAAGGGCTTTTCTAAGAAATGCACATGCCAAGGCAGGACTTGAAAGGTAAAGGTTTTGATCGTAGGGATTGAAGACTTAGAAAAGACTGCCATGGTAATTTAAATTTCCTTGATAGTACCCCAAAGAAAAGTTCAGGCTCTGTGTAGGGAGGTACCTGTATCTGGAATAGCCTGGATACATGATCCTTATAAAAAGATGACATGGACTTCAGTGTCAAGGAGAGGTTCAAGTATGTCTTAAGCGGAGGAGCCAAGATAAAATTTCCATTATTGCGGGGATACTAGGTAAGGTATTAGTTTACCAGGCTTCAGAAAAGCCACAAGATGGAGACTGCAGTGGCAGAGAATAGGTAGAGAAAATTCATTATGGGTGATTTGGGTGTTTATAGTGTACACAATTACATTATTTCAGGTCTCTTCTATTTCCTTGGTTCCATCGTAAACTTCAGTCAGGATCCTGATGTCCATTTCAAGTACATCCAGGCAGCTTGTAAGACTGGACAGATCAAAGAGGTGGAGAGAATCTGTAGAGAAAGTAACTGTTATGATCCAGAGAGAGTGAAAAACTTCCTCAAGGTTCGTAGAATTTAAGAAAAAACTTAATAAATGCCAGAAAATCTAACTGAATGTATGATTTCTTCCTCAGTGTGGAGTTTAGGATGACAAAATACAGTTGATTTTCAGGCATAGGGTAAAGTTGGGTAAATTAGGACAGCGGGTAAGTTCATACAGTGACATTTGTTTCCTATATATGTCACTTGTTTGGAATTAAAACAAAATTGACTCGGCAAACAGTGAAAGTCCTAATGAGACGGCTCATTATGAGTCGTCTCATCTGGATTTTCACTGTTTGCAATGGTATGTCCGAATTTACCTGCCGGCCGAAGTTGCTCGATTCTACCCTAGTTCTTTTTCAAACTTAAAGTTTTCCATACCGTAGTTATTGTCCCCACTACAGCTAGGAGAAAGCAAGACGCAGTGGTGGTATGAATTTTTGTCGAGTTTTCTGTTTTAGCTCTGTTTCTGTGACTATTCACAGACAAGTGAGACACAGGAATATCTTGTTTTGTTTACATCCAGCGCACCTAGTTAGTCTTACTGAATGAGATTGATTCTGTCAAAATATATGATATAGATGCATAGCATACAATAGATAATTGATCAGTCATGACATAACCAACAGAATGACGTGTGCCCAGCAAAGACTCAGATGAGCCTGGGCAGCCGCCCAGTCTGATCAGAGTCTTTGCTATCCACATGGAACAAGCTTAGACCCTTAGGTACACCTTAAGCACACAGTGATGATACTTTTCAGACTGGACGGATGCCCAAGCTGGTCTGAGTCTTGGCTTTGTGCTCATGCCACTTTGTTTGTTTTGTTGTGTTTCAACTCATGTATGTGTACACTTATAAGTGAATAGCAGGACTAGTTACATTATCTTGGTGTTTGTATTGGAAGAAAAATAAGAATATGCAGGCTAAACTAAAAAGAATATATTAAAGGCAACTGAACATTTTCCATACATTTGTTTGTAGTTTACTCTCAATGGAAGCCATGACGTGATAGTATTATGTTCAAAATACTGTAATGTGCTTAACTATTGGGGACACCTAAAACCATTAATTTTCCATTTGTTCCAAATGGAAAATTAATGGTTTTTAGGTGTTCCAATATTTGAGCTCATAAGGTTAGTCTTATCATGAGCAGCATTACAATGATGCTTTAAAATATATTGTTGGTGTATATTTCAGGAGGCCAAACTAACGGACCAGTTGCCGCTGATCATTGTGTGCGACAGATTTGACTTCGTCCATGACCTAGTACTCTACCTGTATCGCAACAGTTTACAGAAATATATTGAAATTTACGTACAAAAGGTATGTTCAAAATCTACAGTAGGGGAAAGTGATTGAAACTGGGAATGTTGTCTTATGTTCAGATTGAGCCTTTGCAAGCTCATTATTAATTTATCGTTTGACCGTCTAGTGATTTAGTGACGTAACATTATATGTAAAATATAACCTATGATAACAGAGTTACGACACCTAACATTACATCACCATCCAAGACAACTCTTTTATATATGAGACAACTTTCTAATGTGACTGAAAAAGTTCCTTAAATTTGAACTTTATATAGTGACTGAAAAAGTTCCTAAAATCTGAATTTTCTATGTGACTGATAAGGTTTTTAAAATTTTGATGTATGATAAAATCTTTAAACATATAGTCATTTGTAGTCATTTGATATGAAATTTATGAAACAAGCGGAAAAGCAGAAGTGGTTACAAATTCATAATTTCTGTTGTGATGTTTAAATTGCATTGTCTAAAAGTCAGTGTTTAGACTATAGTTGTTTGTAAGAGAAGCAGACAAATGATAACACAGAAAAGACAAAGCTATAAGTGTAACGTGGGCCGACCTGCAAACAAACCCCGTCAGTGGAAAAGCATGCTCACCCACCAAGGGCGGTTTATTTGCTTATATACCCCAACATTTACTCAACCACAAATTACCGAGTTTGTAATTTGCATATCTATTTATATCTGTGACCTTCTACCGTCACATAAGATCCATCACCTAACTGCAAGTGGATGGATGGCTATGCATTGTTTCATATGTAACAAGTTGATAGAATGCAATGTGAAGTTTCACAACCATACGTTCCACTGCAGATAAAATAACAAATGCCTGTTGTGATGAAGTAAATTCGTTCATAGAAGGTCACTTGTATCTTGTGACAGTTTACTATGGGTTTTTTTTTACCAAATTTTGTGGCTGCAATTGTTTTGATATAGAATGTATGGATTTTTATCCCTCCAGGTAAATCCGTCTCGACTGCCAGTTGTGGTGGGAGGTTTGTTAGATGTGGATTGCTCTGAGGATGTAATCAAACAGTTAATACTTGTTGTGAAGGGGCAGTTCTCAACTGATGAACTTGTAGCTGAAGTAGAGAAGAGAAACAGGTAGGCATAGCATGAGATGCCTCTCAACTTCCTGGAATGAAAATTGAGCTATCCCTTTGCCCAAGTATAAAAAGATTATGGGATCGTACTAGGTCATTCGGATGATATCAAACAACATAAATATGTGAACAAAATACCATACTTAAGGACAAAAGTTCTGCACAGATGTTAAATTAACATCCGTGCAGAACTTTTGTCTTTAAGTATATATTTATTCATTATATTTTTTCCCTTGCAAGGCAATCCCTAATATCTAAATCATTTTACAAGATGCGTTAGGAAGGCTATATTAATAGCTGTTCCTTCGTCATTTATTTAGATGAAGGTAGAAACCACTTTTAGGGTATTGATTAATGTGAATAGATATACTTCCACGGAGAGCAGTTCTGTCATTTTCATTTTTGCCTGGCTCCTCAATAGGGGTCAGTTTTAAAAGGAAAGAGTTTGGTCCTCTGGGAGCAAATTCTTTGCTCTTTGTTGAAAAGTTTTGTAATCCAGCGAATAAGATAGGAAATAAAAGTTTACAAGTTCCTAAATACATTGGAAAACAAAGAAATATACCCTTACACCTTAACATGCTATTCTTGTTGAATTATTCAGGTTGAAGCTGTTGTTACCATGGTTAGAGATGAGATCACATGAAGGAGTCACAGAAGCTGCTACCCATAATGCCCTGGCTAAGATCTACATTGACAGTAATAATAACCCAGAGAGATTCCTTAGGTAGGTACAGATCTGATATTCTCTTCAGTAAATTTGTTCATAAAGTCATGAAAAGTCAGGTTATACAAACCTTGAGTGAGTCGTTACTTGATGCTTTGAAGCAAAACCAGGATGATAAAGGTTCGTGGGATTGAAAAGCTGACCAAAAAGCAAAGCATTGTTAATGCAAATATAAAGTGCCATGATGTTTCTATAATTAGGACTAACTTTATCTATAGAGATCCTGTATCAGTTCGTTTGGTTGTTAACCCATTGCATTCTGGGTATTTTTTGTTGTCTGCTGAAATTGTCGTCTGCATCAAAAATCAAGATATTTTGACAATATTGGTCGAACCAATTCTTGTAGAATGATACCTAGGCAGCAAACAGTTTGGATATCAGATCAGGCCCCACGTTTGTGGGGCCTGATCTGGATCCAAACTGTTTGCCCAGATACCCCTAAAGGGGTATCCCGCATGGAATGGGTTAACAACAACTTCTGCTAATATGTCAGACATGCTCTGTCCCCATCTGAAATCATAGCTGTGTTTCCAAAATTATAGCTTGCTTTATTTTATATCTGGGAGTTTTATTTCAGAGAGAACCAACATTATGACAGTACAGTGGTGGGTAAATATTGTGAGAAGAGAGACCCACACCTGGCCTGTGTAGCCTATGAGAGGGGAGAGTGTGACATGGAACTTATTAAGGTAAAGTCATCTGTACACATCCTTGAAATTTATATGATAGTTAGTATCTGAAGTTTCAATATGCCACTGATAACTGATTTTAATCAGCATAACACATTAGCCACGACAGGACAGAACCAACAAAGTGACCTGTGTGCCACGCAAAGACTCAGATGGGCCTGGGCATCCACCCAGTCTGATAAGAGTCGTCAGTGTGCGCTTTAAGGGGAGCTAGGGACTGAAACTACATGTACCTCTGAAGAATCTGATCAAACTGGCCGGATGCCCAAGTTGATCTGAGTCTTCACTGGGCACACATGCCACTTTGTTGGTTTTGTCATGTCCCGTTAAAACATTGTAGTAAATCACTTATTTTTAGGTGTGTCTGTGTTAGATGGCTTAATTATGAGAGATGCTGACCCTCTCTATTTGTTATCATTATTTCACTAGAACTTAGAAATATGGATTTTGATGCAGATCTTAAATTCTTTTTGGAGTTCCATGAAAAGGTACCTAGTGACATGCAAACATGAAGGACTCAGATCAGCCTGTGCATCTGATCAGAGTCTTCCCATTTTGCATAAATCCAGGCAAACCTAAAGATGGAAAAGTGAAAACTCGTTAGTTTGCATAGCTGCAACAGGCTATTACCTACATGGCTTAAGGTTCTTTTTCTGATCAGGCAACTAATTGTTGTACCATTATTAGAACCACCATGGCACGACAGTTCTAATGAGGGGCACAACATTTGGAGCTCAGGAACTATAAAGAATCAGATTCTTTAGTAAAAGCTGCAACTACAATATTGAAATTACAGTAACATAAGTCACCATGATGCAGTATTTCTAACTGTTCTTCTTCTTCAGGTGTGTAATGAGAACTCACTGTTCAAGAGTGAAGCGAGATACCTCGTACGACGTCGTGATGCTGATCTCTGGGGAGTCGTCTTACAGGAAGACAATGAATTCAGGAGACAGCTTATTGACCAGGTAGGCTGGGGTTGTCAATTCAGTTGTGAATATTTTGGTAGACTTAGAGAAAAAAATATTTTCCTCAGGGCTATTGAAAACATCGGCCTTTGGTCTAGGTCTTCAACAGCATGCTCGGAACCTGGCAAATGTCAGTGCATACAAACTATGTTTGATCCCTATATTGAAATGGATGATGTCTTATACTGAGGGTTAGAAAATACATTCTGAACAATTTCATTTCTGTTAAAGATCCTCAGGTTTGTTAGTTTACTTCAGTGAAAAAGTTTTTTTCTCTTACTTCGGTGAAAAAATAGAAGAAAGAAGTATTAAGTTCTTAAGCAGTCAGTCACATGCCGGCTCTAATCTTGTGCTTTACAGGTAGTTAAATCTGGTGAATTCATTTGTTGCAGGTAGTTCAGACAGCCCTCTCTGAGACCCAGGATCCTGAGGACATCTCAGTCACAGTGAAAGCTTTCATGACTGCCGACCTTCCAAATGAGCTCATTGAACTTCTAGAGAAGATTGTCCTTGAGAGCTCAGTCTTTAGTGAACACAGGTGAGTAGTGGAAGATGAGCACAAATATATTAACTGAAAGTTGTCCTTAATATGTTTGGGTGTCTCTGCATAAATGCTTGCCTTGAAATGTCATTAGGAATGGTTAGCAAATATTGCAGTATGTATGTACCGTATACAAGATAATTTTCACGGTGTTCCATTTTTCGCGGTATTTCGCGGTCACTTAGAAACTGCGAAAATTAAAATCACGAAATAATTTCATGTTTCTTTCAAAGTATCTTCTGTAGACACAGTATTCATATATGTTGTTTCTGTTTGCTTCGGTAATTGCTGGTACTTTTCACTTGAGCAAGTTCTTCTATGAATTAATGAATGAAATGGCTCCAGTGTAAAAGAAGTAGTTTCGCTTTTCGCGCATGTCCCTAACCGCGAAAATTAAAAATCGCAAAAATAAGGTTTATGTTTTTTACCCTTAACCGCGAAAAATTTGAACCCGCGAAAATTACAGCGTATACGGTGTTTAAGCAATAAATAAGTCCTGAGAAAAAGGAAGGGAAGAGGGCTTTGACAATTCTGGGATTGTTTCTTTTTTTCTTCACATAGTCTAGTAAGGGTATATCAGAGCTCTAGATAAGAGGGAGTATTTGGTGATAATTAGGGATAATTTTTGTTAATATTGCATAAAAAATACGTTGTGACCCCTCATCGGAACCGTCTCATTGAGACGGTTCAGATGAGGGGTCACAACATATGGTTTCGATGAGAAATAAAAAAAATTATCCTTAATTATCATCAAATACTCCCTCTTCTGTAGAACTCTGTATATGTTTTTATAGAGGATGAACAAAAGTTTGGATTTGGAATTCTGCATATTATGAGAAAAACAAAACAAGAAACATTCATAAAATTTATCTGACCTGGAAGTCATTGGGTAAGTAGGTTCATGTTTCTGTGACTTTGCATTTCGAGAACTAATTATTTGTTCTAAGAGGAAGAATACACCAAACTATCGTGATTGACAGATTATATGTTCGTGTTTCAGGAACCTACAGAACTTACTTATCCTGACCGCTATCAAGGCTGATCGTACTAGAGTGATGGAGTATATCAACAGACTGGACAACTACGATGCGCCAGACATTGCCAACATAGCTATTACTAATGAGCTGTATGAGGAAGCTTTCGCTATCTTCAAGAAGTTTGAAGTCAATACTTCAGCTATACAGGTATAAACAAGTCATTCCATAACCAGGGCCCAGTTGTTCAAAGCATCGTTAGCCTAAGGAGCTCGTTAAGAGGTCAACTCGTTAAGAGTTATATGACTTTATAACCAAACACACTGATATTTTTTGTTGAAAAAAATGTGAAAAGCTTTTGAAATGCAAAAGCTTCTCACATTTTTTCAACAAATAATGTTGGCCTATTTGAGTTAACTTTTGAAATTTTAACGAAACGTTAACTTTTGAAATTTTAACGAAATCGTTAACTCACAATGTCGTTGATTTTGAACAACGGGGCCCAGATTGTTTGTTTTCTGTATGTTGACTATAAGCTCATATTGTATTGATCAGTTTCATTCAAACTTTAAATTCTGCTGGGATTAAGTTTTACAGCCAGTCAGGCAATGTTCTACAAGTCTTCTGGCTTTCTTTTGAGTAATGTTGTTTCTTTCAAGTAAACAAAATAAAGTAAATGGACACTGAATTAAAATTTGGGACCAGTGTAGAATATCTTGGCCAGGTTCAAAACTGACAACATCATTAGTCAACGAGAAATGAAATTTTTAAATATATCGTATGTAAAAACACAGCCATTTTTGGCAAAAAAAAATAAAAATTTGGGGAGCTTTAAAAATTCCTCAAACTTTTTCAGCAAAACATATTGCCGCAATTGATTACGTGAGTGCTATAAAACTTAACAAATTCTTGACTAACAACATCCTTAAGCTAATAAGGCTTTGAACATCTGACCCCTGAAACAAAGCTTCTAAATATTGTCTTTCTTTATCTTTTGTTTAATTCCAGAATTTTACCTGTTCTAATATGCAAGAAGTGAAGCATTTTCTGTTGATGAAATTGGCAAATAAAATCTGTTTTCTACCCACCTTCAAGGAACCCTTTGCCCCATATAAGTGAAATATTCTGGAGAGGGCCATAATTCCAAACCAACAAGCAAACAAAAATAACAAGCCAAGACCAAGAAAATCTTTTTTGTTTTAAATCTATGAAACATTTATCTTTTTAAGAATAAAACTTAGGGTGCCCATTTCTTTTGTGTAGGTCTTGATTGAGCATGTGAACAACTTGGATCGAGCGTATGAGTTTGCTGAGAGATGTAATGATGCTGCTGTCTGGAGCCAGCTGGGACGAGCACAGTTGAACGAGGGCATGGTGAAAGAGGCTATAGACTCGTTTATCAAGGCTGATGACCCTACACAGTATATGGAGGTGGTCAGTGTGGCCAGTAGAAATGGTTAGTAGATCATGCATACCTTTAAACATTTCCAAAAAAAAGTGCCGCATTACAGTAAAACTTATTTCAGCTTAACCTACTGAACACAAACATGGTCTAGAATAAGTTTCTACCAGAGTTTGTTGTGCTTGTCTTTTTTGTTTGGATTTGTTTATTGTATTTTTCCTCCGACCATACTCACTTTTCATGATGATTTTCTATCTATTGTTTAGGCCCAACATAAATTTAGGTATTCTGTTTCCGAAACATATTTATAGTGTTACTGAAAAAGATTATAAAAGTAATATCAGAATAAGAGAAATTAAGCTCTGTTATAATGTTTTATATTTATATCCCTACAGAAAGCTGGGAGGACCTTGTTAAATACCTACAGATGGCTCGTAAGAAAGCCCGGGAGACATTCATAGAGACAGAGCTGATTTATGCCTATGCCAAGACTAACAGACTGGCTGATCTTGAGGAATTTGTATCAGGACCTAACCATGCTAATATTACACAGGTTAGTACAGTATCTATTTGGCTATAAGACAGTCCCCCCCCCCCATTTTTCTAGAAAGACCCTAGATATCTAAATGAGCTGCAACATAACAAAACCAACAAAGTGGCATGTGTACCTTGCAAAGACTCAGCCTGGGCATATGCCCAGTCTCATCAGTGTCTTTGCTATGTGTTTAAAAGGTAGCTGAGTGTCTAACCTCCATGCGGACAGCAAAGACTTTGATCAGACTGGGCGGATGCCCAGGCTGATCTGAGTCTTTGCTGGGCGCACATGCCACTTTAGTGTGTTTGTTGTGTCATGGCTCAAATCAGTGTAGTGAGATCAGCTTCTAGATGGATGTTTCCCTTTGAAAACAGTCCCAAAGATTTAGACCTGCCTTTTTCTAGATCTTTAGTGTTGTTTTGGAGGGGAAAATTCCCTATCTTATAAGCGAATTATAGTATGGGTATATTTGGGAATTTTCCTCTCCCTAGTATTTATCTGTGGCTTTGCAAACTTATTTTCGGATGCTTAACTAGATGATTATGAATTGTCGGTTCTTAAATATACAGTAAATTGAATGTAACTAAATTTGAGGGCTTGTTTCTTTTGGATTTTTTTTTCTGATTGCTTCTCTTGGCTGATTTTAGATCTTGATAAAGTTCCATTGAAGTTTCACTGCAGAACTTAATCAAAACCACTTATTGTCGTCTGCAATTTATATTGGTGAGATGTTAATGTATCGTCAGTGTGAGAAAATAGATGTGAATCATAGGTTTCAGACTACATCAATATCATAAATTATTAATCAATTAATAGTAATACAGTGCTTAAATGGCAAAAGCAGTCCACATCATACCAGTCGTAAAATGGGCTTACTCTAAGAAACTTATACCGGCCAATACAAGCCAAACTCGGCCAGTATCAATGACGTTAATTAATAAAATTGTCAATAATCAAGAAATTTTGTACTGGCCCAGTTACATGTCCTGGGATGCCTAAGGCCAAGAGCCAATACAGCAGACTTTGGACCTGTAACTGAGCCAATACAAAATTTCTTGATTCATAACATTATAGTATATTTTTGATGGTTTGTATGTCACATACCAGTGTTAAAACTTTAACATTATGAAATTTGTTACCAGGTTGCAGATAGATGTTTTGATGACAAGATGTATGAAGCAGCCAAATTACTATATAACAATGTATCTAACTACGCCCGCCTGGCTATCACTCTAGTCCATCTGGGAGAGTACCAGGGAGCTGTAGACGGGGCCAGGAAAGCCAACAGCACCAGAACTTGGAAAGAGGTAAGTGAAAGCTTATTACTAATATCTTTCTTTGAACACCCGCAATCAGACAAGAATCTTCTATGTAACAGCATTATATGTTCATGATGAGTTCATGTTGTAACTCTACATTGATGCAAAATAGTAATTAAAAAATAAAAAAAAAAACGAGAAAACTCGTGTTGGCAAAAAAAAACTACATGGAGATTTATCAGATACACACTTTCGAAGTATTATTTTGGTACAAGTGTGACCAAATCTTAAATTGTTACCATATATCAGTAAACTGCATAAAAAAGTAACCCATATGCATAAGAACATATGAGCTGCGACTCTACAAAACCAACAGAGTGGCATTGCGCCACGCAAAGACTCGGATTAGGGTGGGGTTCTACCCAGTCTGACCAAAGTCTTCACTGTGCGCTATACAGGTAGCTTAGGGTCTGAGGTAGCTCCATGTGGATAGCAAAGACTTTGATCAGACTGGGCAGATGCCCAGGCTGATCTGAGTCTGCGCTGGGCGCACAACCACTTTGTTGGTTTTCTGTTCGTGGCTCATATGTACTTTATAGCAAATTATGTTTCTGGATAGTCTTTTGTAATGCTTTCCTTAGAACATACTTTTCTAGTAAATTTTCTACCCTTAATACATTCCAACTGTAAAAACTCCTAGGGATGTAACAATAGTCCATAAAAGACTATTGCAATAGTATTGGCATTGCAAGAAGTACCATTGCGATACTATTATTATTGCAGGTTGCTATTGCAATATTGCGATAACTATTGGGGACATATTTCTTATCCAGAAACTCAGCTTTTCTGCATAAAAATCTGGTTTGTTCACTTTACGGCTGAAAAGCATTGTTTAATGACTGTTGCTTCACAACAGACACACCTTGACTACAAAATACAAGAAAACATTATTTTTCATTTTTTGGAGTCCACATGCATTTCTATCATTCTTTTAGCGAAAAAGACTTCTTTGAGCAAATATATGCATGTCTAGAAACTATTGAAACTAGTGCGATATTGGAAACATTATTGCTGATAGTATTGACATTGCAGCTTTCCCTATCGATAGTGACTATTGCCAATGCTACTATTGTGATATATCGATAGTCCGATGTATTGTTACACCTTTAAAAACTCCTAACATATATCAGTGTAGTTGTTAAGGCGCTAGATTACCTATCTAGGCTTTCTAGGTTCAATCTTCTGGTCTTTTGGATGAGATTTTACACCAAGGTCCCGTCTCCGTTTGACCTATGAGTTGGTGGGACTTTAACATGAGCTCACACACTCGCTCATTCACTGATTGAGAAGAAAGCCAAAAATGAAATGAAAATTGCAGAGTTGCTCCCCCTTTGTGTCCATTCACCATAATGTATTCCAGGACACAGTTGATGTTGAAACTATTATAAATAATTGGTGACGCTACTATTGTAGGTGTGTTTTGCCTGTGTGAACAATGAAGAATTCCGCCTCGCTCAAATGTGTGGTCTCCATATAGTTGTCCATGCTGACGAGCTAGAGGAGCTGATCAACTATTATCAAGATAGAGGATACTTTGAGGAACTTATAGCATTGTTAGAGGCAGCATTAGGTAAGAAGTTCGTTCTTTAAATTCACTGTGCTAGGAGCCCCAGTAGCTCAGTTGGTTAAGTGCTAGCCTGCTAGTCTAGCAGGCCCAGGTTCAATTCTTGCTGGAGTTGGAAATCTTTTCATTTTTAAACACCGTTCCATTGCACACAGCTTATTACCACACTCTATCTTCCTGATGTGACTGAAATACTGTTGAGAAGGATGTTAAATCGCAAGTCATCCATCCAGCCATCCTTGACTGTGTTCCACAAATGCCAACATAAAGGAAATGTAAAGGTCACTATTCTATAGTCCTCTGGGTTGCAAAGGGTCTTTCCACTGATTATCAGCTTTACTATATACAGAAAAAATACAGCTAATTTTTTTTCCTCACATTCATTATTGTGTGGAGCGCAGCCTTCAAACTGATAGATCATGGATACTACTAATCTTCACAGAATATGTTTGTTTGGTCTGCCAGGGTCACACAAAGTAATTATTGATCTCATTATTTTGGACCTCATCAACTGTTAGTGATCTGGGTCCCAGGTTCAAATTCATTTGTCAAGAAATATGGCCAAGGAGCTGGTAAAATGTTGGATACATGGGTACAGGGCATCAGTATCAATCTGTATACAGATAAAAAGGCTCAGACTATACAATGTCATACAGGGAAGAGCTTTTTCTATGAAGTTGAATTTAACAGATTGTTGACAAGCAATGTTTTCGCCCGAAAACTTGTAATCCACCAGTGAAAACTAATTGAGCCGCGACACGACAAAACCAACAATGTGGTTGTGCGGCCAGCGCAGACTCAGATCAGCCTGGGCATCCACCCAGTCTGATCAGAGTCTTCACTATCCGCATGGAGGTAGCTTAGACCCTTAGCTACCCTTCAAGCCCTAAGCGAAGAGTCTGACCGGACTGGGCGGATGCCCAGGCTGCTCTGGGTCTGCGCTGGGCGCACAACCACTTTGTTGGTTTTCTCGTGCCGCGGCTCATTTGTTGTTCTGTATTTGATTGGCAGGTTTAGAGAGAGCTCACATGGGCATGTTCACAGAGCTAGCAATATTATACTCCAAATATAAACCAGAGAAGATGAGAGAACATCTGGAACTGTTTTGGTCTCGAGTTAACATTCCAAAGGTAAGTCACATTCTCCAGAAATATCCATGTTCTGACAATAAATGTTGCAGTTTAAAACTAAGGTTGACCTTTTAGATGAATTTGCCTTTCTTTATTTGTAAAAAGCAAATTGATTTTACAAGTTGGCATAATTTTGTTTGCTATAAAAAATAGCGTATAGGTTGATAATCTAGGTATTTAACTGGGAGCTGATACAAAGCGAGACCTGTATGTCAAATAACAAGACTTTATATACATTTTTGAAAAGTTTTTCTCGATTTTCCAAAAAGATTAATTTTGTCAGACCAGCCTTACTGAGATGATTCCGTTACAAGCCATACAATAGGAGCTACAATACAGCAAAACCAACAAAGTGGCATGTGTGCCTTGCGAAGACTGGAATCAGCCTAGGCATCTGCACAGTCAGATCAGAGTTTTAGCTTTGCTTCTAAAGGGTAGCTAAGGGTCTGAGCTACCTCCATCCCAACAGCTTTTATCAACCTATAGTTGGTTTTGTCGTGTCACTTTTCATATGAGCCGCGACACGACAAAACCAACAATGTGGTTGTGCGCCCAGCAAAGACTCAGATCAGCCTGGGCATCCGCCCAGTCTGATCAGAGTGTTCGCTGTCCGCATGAAGGTAGCTTAGACCCTTAGCTATCCTCTGAGCACTTAACGAAGAGTCTGATCAAACTGGGCAGATTCCCAGGCTGATCTGAGTCTGCGCTGGGCACACAACCACATTGTTGGTTTTGTCGTGTCGCGGCTCAATTATGTTTTTGTCGCACCTGCTTTAGCAAGGTGCGATATAGGAGTTCACTTTTCCGTCCGTCCGTCCGTACGTCCGTCAGTCCGTCCGTCTGTCCGTCCGTCCACAATTACCTCGACCCTAGTGTGTAAGTCCATTTCTCTCAAACTACGATACCTACAATCATCAAACCTGGTATAAAGTTTTTTCTGGGAATGTTCTCGAGGTATGTTGCACTTTTTTCTACCCTTGACCTATAATTCACGCTCTGCTAACTTCGTAAAATTTGATGTGCAAAATTACCTCTTTTGTCGCACCTGCTTTAGCAAGGTGCGATATAGGAGTTCACTTTTCCGTCCGTCCGTCCGTACGTCCGTCAGTCCGTCCGTCTGTCCATCCGTCCACAATTACCTCGACCCTAGTGTGTAAGTCCATTTCTCTCAAACTATGATACCTACAATCATCAAACCTGGTATAAAGTTTTTTCTGGGAATGTTCTCGAGGTATGTTGCACTTTTTTCTACCCTTGACCTATAATTCACGCTCTGCTAACTTCGTAAAATTTGATGTGCAAAATTACCTCAACCCTAGGGTTTAAGTCCATTTCTCTCAAACTATGATACCTACAATCATCAAACCTGGTATAAAGTTTCTTCTTAGAATGTTTTCGAGGTATGTTGCACTTTTTTCTACCCTTTACCTGAATTTCATGCTCTGCTGACTTTGTCTAATTTAATGTGCAAAACTACCTCAACCCTAGTGTGTAAGTCCATTTCTCTCAAACTATGATAACTACAATCATTAAACCTTGTACTAAGTTTCTTCTTAGAATGTTCTTGAGGCATGTTGCACTTTTTTCTACCCTTGACCTATATTTAACCCTCTGCTGACTGAAAATTTCACGTCAAAAATTATATCGACCCTAGCATTTCTTTCAAAGTATGATACCTTGAATCATCAAACCTGGCAAAAAGTTTCTTCATAAAAAGGTCTCAAGGGATGTTGCACTTCTTTCTGCCCTTGACCTCTGTTGGTGCTCTGTTGGTTTTAGAAATTTGTAGGTTAACCTGGCATCCACATTTGTATGTACTCTGCCACTGAAATACATTTCTCACAAACTTACCCACTTACAATCATCAGACATGGCAATAAATGATTTCTTAAGCTGGTCTCTTGGAGTGTTTACCTACTTTATACTTTTAATGATTATTTCATACTCTGTTGACTGTTGAATTTTATGTCCAGGATTGCATCCGTCTTTGGTTGCAAGTTCAGTTTGCTCAAATTTTTATACATGAATTCATCAACCCTAATCTAACCATGATCTCTGCTACTGTGGAAGAGCAAGGCAGGTGCGACATAGCATTCTGCGGAATTCTTGTATAGAAGTACAAATTCGGGTATTTCTGGTACTTAAAGTTCATGACAGGTTATTGACAATCAATGTTTTATACTTGCAGGTACTGCGTGCTGCAGAACAGGCCCATTTATGGCCAGAATTAGTTTTCTTGTATGACAAATACGAGGAATATGACAACGCTATCATCACAATGATGAATCATCCGTCAGAGGCATGGAGAGAAAGTCAGTTTAAAGACATTGTAACTAAGGTGGCCAATATAGAGCTGTATTACAAAGCTATTCAGTTCTACCTCGACTTTAAACCACTACTATTAAATGATTTATTGATGGTTCTCACACCTCGACTAGATCATACACGATCCGTCACCTTCTTCGATAGAGTCAACCAGATTCCTTTAGTCAAACCATATCTACGGGCTGTGCAAAAGAATAATAACAAAGCTATTAATGAAGCGCTGAACAACTTGTTTATCTTAGAGGAAGATTATCAAGGGTTACGGGCATCGATTGACGCCTATGACAACTTTGATAATATTTCTTTAGCCCAGAGATTAGAACGACACGAGCTGATAGAGTTCCGTAGAATAGCTGCCTACCTATACAAGGGTAACAACAGATGGAAGCAGTCTGTAGACCTATGCAAAAAGGATAAATTATTCAAGGTAAGTTTTTTGTATGGAATCAAGGTGATGGTAAGAGATAGATGGGGATGAACTTGAAATGGGATGATTTAACGCTGATAGAGTGCTAAATTATTAGATGACTTTATAACGGCAACTGGTTGTAATTCTGTTAAAAACCTGATAGCCCTTTCAGTTAAAAATTCAAATTTTGGATGTTCTTAAAAAGTATGGACAGCAGTATATTGATAACACAGTTTACAGACAACTCAAAAGAATGGAAAACAGTGTGTCAAGTGCCAAATGAACTGTGACACGACAAAACCAATAAAGTGGCATGTAAGCACAGTGAAGACTCTGATCAGCCTGGGCAGCCATCCAGTTTGATCTGAGTCTTCACTTTGTGCTTAAAGGGTAACTTAAGGTCTAAGGTAGCTTCATGCAAACAGCAAAGACTCTGATCAGTCTGGGCAGATGCCCAGGCTTATCTGAGCTTTTGCTGGGGGCACATGCCACTTTGTTGGTTTTTATTGTGTCGCAGCTCAAATTTAAAGGAAGCTTATGTTAGCATTCCTCATATAAAAAGAATTAAGAATGTCGGAAAATAATACTGAGGTGTGTTACAACAAAACCAACAAAGTGGCATGTGCATCCAGCTAAGACGCAGATCAGCCTGGGCGTCCGTCCAGTCTAATCGAAGTTTTTTGCTGTTGGCATACAGGTAGCATATACCTTAAGCTATCCTTTAAGTGCACGTCAAAGACTCTGATCAGATCGGGCTGGTGCCCTGGCTGATCTGAGTCTTTGCTGGGTGCACATGCCACCTTGTTGGTTTTGTCATGTTGCGGCTCACATTACATTGTTCTTGCATTTTAATCATTTTCTTTTCATAAACTGGCGAAGGTATGATGGGAACACTGCATTTTGAAGCACAAAAATGTCACACCTTTTTCACATGGACATTCAAAAACAGTCATAGTGTTACATAGCCAAAGTCTGATCAGATCAATGGTAGTTCGTCTTAAATGGACGTTAATGACATAGTGTGATCCAGTGTAATTATCATCGAGTTATAAATCCCATAGGGTTTGCTAAGTTTTATAAAACAGTTTTTCAGGAATAGTCAGAATATTTAGGGTGAATACTTTTATTCCTATCTGAGTTGATCTAACTCATTTAATCTTATATTTCAGGATGCAATGTTATATGCTGGTGAGTCTAGAAATATACAAATAGCAGAAGATTTAATAGCCTGGTTCTTAGAAAGCGAGTATCACGAATGTTTCGCAGCGTGTTTGTTCCAGTGCTATGACCTTCTGCGGCCTGATGTCATCCTTGAATTGGCATGGAGACACAACATAATGGACTTTGCCATGCCATATATGATACAAGTTACAAGAGAATATATATCAAAGGTGAGGCTTAAACAACACTTAAGCTGTCAGAACTCCAGAAGCACCAAAATAATTGGGCAAAAATGTTTTTTATGCCCCCAAAGGAACTTCGGGTGGCATAATAAAATCGCACCGTCTGTCCATCCGTCAGTCCATCCATCCGTCTTTCCGTCCGTCCGTTACAAATCGTGTCTCAGCTATAACATTAAAACTACTGGAGCAAATTTGATGAAACGTCACAGATAGATAAAGGATAATGTGAAGGTGTGTCACGCATAAGACTTAGGTCCCTACGCCCAAGGTCAAGGCCACAATTGGGTCAGAGGTCAAATTGTGTCTTAATATCGTGTCTCAGCGATAACTTTAAAACTATTGAAGCAAATTTGATGAAACTTTACAGATAGATAAAACATAATGAGAAGGTGTGTCGCGCACAAGACTTAAGTCCCTACACCCAAGGTCAAGGTCACGGTTGGGTCAGATGTCAAATTGTATCTCAAAATCGTGTCTCAGCAATAACTTATAAACTACTGAAGCTAATTGAATAAAACTTCACAGAAAGATGAAGCATAATGAGAAGGTGTGTCACACATAAGATTCAGGTTACCATGTTCAAGGTCAAGGTCACAATCAGGGGTCAATGGTCAAATCTTGCCTCTGTGATAACTTGAAATCTGCTGAAGCGACTTTCATCAAACTTCACAGAAAGGTAAACAATAATGAGGAGGTGTGTTATACATAATATTTATGATCCCAAATCCAAGGTCAAGGTCACAACCAGGACTCAAAGGTCAGTTTAGGGGGCCTTCGGGGGCATTTGTTACACACTGTAACATTTCTTGTGTTTTTTTTTTATATCAGTCCAATATTCAGCCAGTCCGTTCATCAACATTTACAATCTCCCTGGCAAAGCATAATAGGTGTGACATAGCATTTTGCTTAGGTAGATCTGGTAAGGTCTTGCTATCTCTTTATAGAAGAAAAATTGGATAGTTTTCATTTTCAAGTTTGTTTTTCCTGGAGCTCCTAAAGTGAATCACAAGTTACACTGAACTGATGATGCTGTGATCCATTCCCAGAGAATGAAATTTCAGGGCAATTTTAGTACAAATTATTTGCAAAAAAATTTTCTGTCAGCTTTGTTGCAAAGTGTGTTGAAAAATTTAGACATTGTATAATAAGATTTTATTAATGGCTGTATTATTATATAGTAGGTTGTTGTTGTTTTTCCCTGTTACTAGCAGAAAGTAAGACATAGGTATTGCTTTTTCAGTGATATCAGCAGTATTAACTTTTGGCAAGGGGTTGGTTTAGCTCTGGTTGAAACTCTAAAAATTGGGACACCAAAAGAATAACCATTATTTTCCTTCAAAATGGAACTTTTTGGTTTTACAGTGCAGTAATGTGTCTTAAAAGATTCAGATGGAATGGCAAATGAGCCGCGACAGGAGAAAACCAACAAAGTGGTGGTGCGCTCAGTGCAGACTCAGATCAACCTGGGCATCTGCCCAGTCTGATCAGAGTCTTCTCTTAGCGCTTAAAGGGTACAATAGGGTCTCGGCTACCTCCATATGGACAGGGAAGACTCTGATCAGACTAGGCGGATGCCAAAGTTGATCTGGAGTCTGCACTGGGCACACAACCACTTTGTTGGTTTTCTTGTGTCGCAGCTCAAAAAGTGTAGATCTTGATCAGACTGTTCCTTTGGGAGCAGTCTGATCAGGGTCTGCACTGCTTGCTCAGACCTGTCTGTCCCAATATCTAAAAGTTTTGCAGTACCATAGGAACTACAGCCAAGGCATAGTGTATTGCAGTATTCTTGTAATTTACATGATCTAAATAGAAGTTTTTGACTTCTTTTGCTTTAAGATTATTAAAATTTTATAATAAAGGATTGGAAGCCAGATACCAATCAGTTGTTTTATGCCCTCTTTAAGGTGAACAGCCAAACTATTTTTTTCTGCCAGTTTTATGGGATGCCACTTCTTTGCTTCCCTGACAGACAAAACTTATCCAGATGAGGGTAAGGGCTACACTTTATTTTTCGAAGGAAAGAGTTGTCTCCACAAGGGAGCTAATTTTGCTCTTCAGGAAAGATCTCCAATGGTGTGGGAGACAAATTCATAGTAGAACAGTGCTCCAGTTAAGGAGGAGTAATAGGGATAATTTTGGGATAATATTTCTCCACAAAAATGTGCTGTGACCCTCATTAGAACTGTGTTGCTGAGACTTTTCTATTGAGGGGCCACAACATATGTTTTGGTTGAGAACTAAGAAAAATGATCATAGAATTATCCTCAATACCCCATGTTATCTGGAGCTCCGAAGAATTACCTCCCCTCGAATTTTACCAAATACCTTAAAATGTGCAGGTTTCTTATGGAAGTCATATTTTATGTAGGTTGACAAGTTAGAACAGTCAGAGAATGTACGAAGTGAAGAAGAACAAAAGGCTGAGGAAACACCCATAGTATTTGGTAAGACCTTATAAAATTGGCTTTGCATTTTGTGAAATGATTGCTGAACATATCTGCAATAAGGGAAGCCTCAAACCATGTTGTCTCAGTAGGGCCTTATTTTATGCCTGTAGATTCCTTAGTGTCCAAACATGTTCCAGCAGCAAAGGCTCTGATCAGTCTGCACATTTTCGCATGCTGGAACAAGCCTTGCTGTTTGCAGTAAGCACCATCTTTGTGTGTTATATTGTTTAAGTTACGGTTCAACAGCTGGATTAAGAATGCCTCAGTCACTTGAAGCCGTTGCTTCTGAATTTATTGGATTACTACCTGACCTAAAACAAATGACAATCCATTCCTGCATTAAGCTACTAACAGCTCAGCCAGAGAGGTACCAGGGCAGCTATTTATTTCTCTGGCTCACATGGGTAGGGGCCAGTGTGTAATGTAAAAAACTATGTGCAAAGAACAAAGTCAAGAAAATTTTTTGCCTCTGCATCTATGCCATGAGATCAGGTTCCGAGGTTATAAAACTTGAGAATAATCTCCAACTCAAAATAAAGCACACTGATTAGCTGCTTCCGAGCATGTGCCAATCAGTATGCTTTATTTTGAGTTTGAGAATGTACTCAAGTTTTATAACCTCTGGGCCAGGCTGTTGTTTACCAATGAGATTGATCAGGGAAATATGCTTCAAATAATACTTTTAATGGGTCAAGTTGGTGTCAGAAAAAAATTAACATTTAGTGAAAGCTGCAGTTAATTACGCTAATAGACTAATTACATTAACTAGTGTTACACTAGTCATGTGAGGCTTACTGTTCACATCACTATATAAATCATTGGTCAGAACTGAGAACATAATTATGCCATCATAGGAAAGAATATATTTGCTGTTACTGCTGTTCTGTATCGCTGATGTGCAATGTATAGCATGGGTGGTGGCTAATGATGTCCAGAATTATTTTACAAGTGTAGTTCTGCCAAGTGTCAAACAGTTAAAGCGGAAATAGCCTGTAATACGTTTTAGAGTTCTGGATAATACAGAGTATTCTTGCCGGGCCGCATAGCGCAGTCGGTAGGGCACCTGATTTATACGTCAGAGGTCCTGGGTTCAATACCCGGTCTGGCCACATACTTTTGTTTCTCGTTCCGATGATTCAAGAAGGGCAGTTGTCAGTTACTTGCAAAAACGTGCAGTTAGTACTTGTTAACCGCTTTGGAGGTCTAATTCTGCCCAGGAATAGTGTGGTTAGGTTAACTTACCGTCCCGACATGACCATAACTGTTTACTGTGGATGTAAAGCAACAAATCAGTCAGAGTATTCGTAAATATTTATCAATAATTTGTATTAAATCTGCGTAAAAGTATAAGTTGTGACCAGTCTTCAAACTGCCTTGCATGTTCAGAGGCCCAGGTAATTGTGGATTCTGAGGATTACTATGACATCATTTCTATTTATACTCCATAAAATATATGAGCCACATCATGTGATTTCAAACAATGTGACATTGGTGACAAGCATCGGCTCTGTAAGTGCAGTCTGATCAAAGCCTTTGAGTGTCGCATCAGCCATCTATGGAAGTAATCCAAGCCATGCAGCCAATAGTGAGGTTGGCTGAACAGTGAGATCACCCTTTATAAATGAGAGAAGGATGATCTGAATATTACATGACAAAATTGCCACATTGTTGGAAGTCACAAGATCTCAACCATCTCATCTGTGTGGTTTTAATAAGGGATCACCACATACATGTACGCTTTGGATTAGAAATATAAAAAAAATCTCCCAGAATTACATGTAGCCTCATAACACCATTTCATTTGGAACTATAAGTTAAGTGTACAATTGTGTCTGACATGTCTGATGTTTCTGTTACAGCCGAGCCACAGCTGATGTTGACAGCTGGCCCCGCCATGATGGGAGCCCCACCTCCCCCTGCTGCTGCAGCCCCAGGGATGTACAGCCAACCTCAGCCAGGTTACGCGTATGGCTACGGCATGTAGTGTCACATTAAATCATCATGTCGTGTCACCCACCTACATTGTAAACTGTCATAAACATTGTTGCGAGACTGCTGGGTGATAAATCATTGGTTGTTATGGGACCGAAATTGCCTGTTGGAGTATTTATTGACTTTGAATCACTCGTGATATACTTGACACTAGTAAATTTGTTGTTATTTTATGACAGAGTGGAAGGTAGGGGATGTTAGTTATTTTATTTTATGTTTAAACAAGAACAAAGTATGATATCAGAGCTCCAGGTTAACTTTGGTTTTGGGGATTAAATCTTCTGTTTTGTTATTTCACCACAAAAACATATAAGGGACCTCTGGTAAAATTGCTGCGGCTGATCTCATTGGAAACACTGAGACGAGACATCTCTGGTGAGAATTACAAGATAGGTTTTGTGGTGAAAGTAGACAAAAGAGCTGAATTTTCATCCAAAAGATATCAGTCCAAAAGTTAAAAGTGTACCTGGAGCCTCAGATTTCCTAGGCACATATGATCCTAATTTTTTTTATTTTCATTAAATGCTAAGTGTGTTCAGCAAGTTGAATCATAATCATTGTATAAGGACATTAAAAAATCTGTTTGTGTTTATTTTATAAAGCTGATCATGACTACATGAATTATCAAATATGAAGTAAGGCCACAAGCTACTAGCTGTTAGTCTGTTCAGTCCAGTTGGCTAATCAAGGCCAAAAAGTAACTATTTCAACTTATGTGGTGGCTTAGCAGAACTTACAGCATGTCTTCTTATTTTAAGAAATAGGTCTGCTTGCGTATCTGTAAGTTAAGTAAGGTCTTTGTTATTGCTGTTGACATAAGTTATCAGACATTTGGAACAATTCAGCTGGCCACAAATTAGTTAAATTTTCCTGGCACAGTAAGAACATTAAGCTGAGCTAATTGTTATCATTGCACCTGCTTAACACACACATTGCTCTGCCATGTTAAATATTTAGATTGGATTTTATTGTGCATCATAGTTTCCGTGCAGTGCTTCAGATGTTTTGTATGATAGCAAAGCTTTTCGGTGTTTTTCAAAGAAGTTAGTTTTACTTCCCCGGCCCCATTATTTGAAGACTGCAGTGCTTTGTATTAATGTCATATTTATTGTGATTAGTGCTTTCTCTGATATTTCTGATTTGAGCCGCGACACGACAAAACCAACAATGTGGTTGTGCGTCCAGCGCAGACTCTGATCAGCCTGGGCATCCACCTGGTCCGCTCACCCTTTTTGCTAAGCGCTTAAATGGTAGCTAAGGGTCTCAGCTACCTCTATGCGGACAACGAAGACTCTGATCAGACTGGGCGGATGCCCAGGCTGATCTGAGTCTGCACTGGGCGCACAACCACATTGTTAGCTCACCTGAGCCGAAGGCTCAGAGGTGAGCTTATAGGATGGGAGTCGAGCCGTCGTCCGTCCGTCCGTGGGTGGGTGCGTGCGTCAACACTTTCAAACATAAATATCTCAGAGACCAGTGGGTCGATCGCAATCAAATTTTATCTGAAGCATCATTTGGGTGGGGGAAAGGCTGCATTAGGTTTTGGTGCCGATCAGCTCAGAACTCTGGTTTCCATGGCAACAGATAGCCCCCATAGGGTTATAATGGGGAAAACGGCGTCATCACGTTTTCTCGACTGTTTTTGATTAGATCCTTATCATACTTGCAGGTAATGATGACATACACAAGAGCTTGGATGAGTTCGAAATTTGGTCGGATTCGAGCACAGACTACGGAGTTAGCTGCCCTTGAGCGTTTGAAAAAAATCCCATAGGGTTATAATGGGGAAAATGGCGTCATCACGTTTTCTCAACTGTTTTTGCTTAGATCCTTATCATACTTGCAGGCAATGATGACATACATAAGAGCTTGGATGAGTTCGAAATTTGGCCGGATTCGAGCACAGACTACGGAGTTAGCTGCCCTTGAGCGTTTGAAAAAAATCCCATAGTGTTATAATGGAGAAAACAACGTCATCACATATTTTTAGAAAAACTTTGTCATCGCTCTATTGCCTACATTTCTCAACGGATTTTAAAATAACTTCACACAAATGTAGGGCATGACAATATTTCGAGCAAGTTCGACTTTCAGGATGTTGCGCCCAAGGTCAAGGTCACTGTGGCTAATTTTAGAAAAACTTTGTCAGCGCTCTAGCACCTACATTTCTCAATGGATTTTGAAATGACTTCACACAAATGTAGGGCATGACAATATCTCGAGCAAGTTTGACTTGCAGGGTGCTGTGCCCAAGGTCAAGGTCACTGTGGCTATTTTTAGAAAATCTTTGTCATCGCTTTAGCGCATACATTTCTCAACGGATTTTGAAATAACTTCACACAAATGTAGGGCATGACAATATCTCGAGCAAGTTCGACTTTCAGGGTGCTGCGCCCGAGGTCAAGGTCACTGTGGCTATTTTTAGAAAAACTTTGTCATCGCTCTATGGCCTACATTTCTCAACGGATTTTGAAATAACTTCACACAAATGTAGGGCATGACAATATCTGGAGCAAATTCGACTTTCAGGGTGCTGCGCCCAAGGTCAAGGTCACTGTGGCTATTTTTAGAAAAACTTTGTCATCGCTCTAGCGCCTTCATTTCTCCATGGATTTTAAAATAACTTCACACAAATGTAGGGCATGACAATATCTCAAGCAAGTTTGACTTTCAGGATGCTGTGCTCAAGGTCAAGGTCACTGTGGCTATTTTTAGAAAAACTTTGTCAGCGCTCTAGCACCTACATTTCTCAGCAGATTTTAAAATAACCTCACGCAAATGTAGGGCATGACAATATCTCGAGCAAGTTCGACTTTCAGGGTGCTGCGCCCAAGGTCAAGGTCACTGTGGCTATTTTTAGAAAAACTTTGTCATTTCTTTAGCACCTTCATTTCTCCATGGATTTTGAAATAACTTGACACAAATGTAGGGTATGATAATATCTCAAGCAAGTTAGACTTTCAGGATGCTGTGCCCAAGGTCAAGGTCACTGTTGCTATTTTTAGAAAAACTTTGTCATCGCTCTAGCTCCTACATTTCTCAACGGATTTTAAAATAAATTCACACAAATGTAGGGCATGACAATATCTCGCGCAAGTTTGACTTTCAGGGTTCTGCAATCAAGGTTTTTGATTAGATCCTTATCATACTTGCAGGTAATGATGACATACATAAGAGCTTGGATGAGTTCGAAATTTGGGTGGATTTGAGCACAGATTACGGAGTTAGCTGCCCTTGAGCGTTTGAAAAAAATCCCATAGTCTTATAATGGAGAAAACAACGTCATCACATTTTCATTTTTCATCGGATCCTCTTCATACTTGCAGGTAATGAGGAAATGCATAATATCTTATACAAGTTTAAATTTTGGCCAGATCAGGCCAACCACTACGAAGTTAGCTGCCCTTGACAGCTCTGTCTGTTGTGCTCTTGATCGGATACTTTTTAAACTTGCATATATTAAATGAGGGCATACAAAATGTTTTGGATGAGTTTAATTTTCAGCCTGATTGGACCACTGACTGTGGAGTTAGCTGCCCTTGAGCATCTTAAATATCCCTATAGGTTTACAATGTCTCTCAGGTGAGCAATTGTTGCCCTTTGGGCTACTTGTTGGTTTTGTCGTGTCGTGGCTCATTTCTTTCTTCTTTTCCACTTAAAGTGCAACTTGTGGATTTTGAACCCAGCAATAAATGTTTTCAGAACAATGAAACAATGAGCAGGCTAATTAAACGTTAGTAGATGTAATATGCTATTGAATCATATTTGCAGAAAAGAAACTTACATGGGCTTTGAAAAAAGTATGGCTGCTATTCTGTTGATTTAAGTAAATAACAGCTTGTTCCTTGAACAAAGGGAATATTTTACTTCAGAGATTTTTCTTCCCCTGGGCTCAGCACTGCCATAATATTGCCCATCATTAACTGACACAGGTCAGTACCTGGATTCAAGGTTTTTGAAAAGAGAGAATAATCTCAAACTCAAATTAAAGCACACTGATTGGCGCCGGGCCGAGTAGCGCAATCGGTAGGGCACCTGACTCGTAAGTCAGAGGTCCTGGGTTCGAATCCCGGTCTGGCCACATACTTTCGTTTCTCCTTCCGCTGATTCAAGAAGGGCAGTTGTCAGTTACTGGCGAAAGTATGTGCACTTAGTACTGGTTAACCGCTTAGGAGGTCTAAGCCTGCCCAGGAATAGTGTGGTTAGGTTAACTGACCGTCCCGACATGACCTTAGTTGTTTACCGTGGACGTTAAGAATCAAATCAACCAATCAACACTGATTGGCTGCTTCTGAGCACATGCTCGGAAGCAGCCAATCAGTGTACTTTATTTTGAGTTTGAGAAAAAATAAAGCACACTGATTGGCTGCTTCCGAGCATCTGCTCGGAAGCAGCCAATCAGTGTGCTTTATTTTGAGTTTGAGCATGTACTCAAGTTTTATAACCTCTGGACTTGGAATATCAGTTAGGAAATTCAATGAGAAACATTGTTTATACAGGTTGGTCATGAGAGTTTTTAGGATAATAAAATGTTCGCCTCATGCACCAGGTGAGGGCAATTCTAGTAGTTATATTTCTCCATAAAAATATGGCTCCTTTAAACATCTAGGGGCTATAACAGGTTTGTTGGATTATCTTGGAAACCTCATCTTTTAATCTGGACATCTGTACTTTGTTCTGCTTATCTTATATGTTATTTAAGTGTTCCCCAGGAGTGACGTTATCAGATCGAACTGACTGTATAATGAGAGTATTAGTAGAAGCCTAGATATTTTATTGTGGAATTGCATTAGAACATTTTCACTTAAATTAGAAAATTTTAGAAAGATATCTGTAAGTCAGAGATATCTTTGTCAGAGATACCAAAATAGTTTATTTAAGATTTAACATTAGCTCTTGAAAGACGTGTATTTATATTGTTAATAGGATTTTATGTGCAATGAGGCACAGTGGTGCGTTTAAGCGCAAATATATGTATATTTGTAGACAAATAATCAATATTGTTAAATTGTGTATGTTGTAATTGTAAAATATAAATGGTAACATATTTTATGCTGTAATGAAGCAAATTTTCCCCCGTTTGATTTTATCATGCTTATTTGTGATTGTAAGGAAATGCAAACGAGAAATCAAAACAAAGTTTAAGGCATGCTGTACTGTCCGGATACAACGCAAAAGATATTGAGTGATGATTTTAATTTTTTCTTTGAAGTGTGACACTTATGAAGGCTGAAATCTGTTGTGAGCTGACTTACTTCTATTTATAATTGTATATGTAGGTATAATCCTGTTAATTAGAAAAGTGCTAAAGAGAAGATTTAATATTAGACTTTTATGAAATGGACATCAGTAATATCGGACATTCTTCATAGCTTCAGACAAGGGAAGGAAGGATTTGATAAGAGTTTCTTACTTGGCAGTAAAACCACATTGTGGTGGTTCAGATTTGTCTCACCATGCTCTGCGAAGTCCAATTGCCCTTCATTAACATAAGTAAGCATTGAGAACTTCATCTAGTCCTCTAAGTAGTTTTCTCACTTGATTCATTAGAACAGACCCTCTCCAGAATATGTCATTTCAGCTGTTACCCAAATTTACAAATATAAGTGGAATTGTTGGACTTCCTCTGAATGCATAGGTACACAGTATTGAGTGGTATGACATCTCTGATGATTAAGGGATACCCCTCTCTTTTTCTTTTTTTTTCCACCACTTTTCTCAAAATGAAACCGCTTTTGTGACTGTCTGTTTACCTGTTCCAAAAAGAGCTGCTCCTAAAGGAAAGAATTTGCTCCTTTGAAAGGAGCTGAAAGGAGCAAATTCTTTCCTATAAGAGAAGCCCCATTAAAAAAGGAGACAGATTCTTTAAGGCAAGATTTTTCTCCCCTGATAATGGTCCCAGTCAACTTAATTCTGATGAGATGCCACAACCTATGACTTTTAGGGGGAATAAGGGATTTTACCATGAATTATCCAACTTTCCCGTAGTCTGAAGCTCTTGTTCTATATTATATCTTCCTCTAAGTAGAAAGGTGATTTTTGTCTATTATAGTAGAATGTAACAAAACAATGATTTTGTAATACTGTTCATTGATTTCTTGGCTTGTTTAATGTGTTTTAAGTAAAGTCTATAGTTCTTTAAAGTGAAAAATGCAACCTCCTGGGTTGGCGTTCTGAATGATACTCAATATTAAGTAATTGTAACAGCTACTTTCATTGGTGAAAATGTTTAACCAATCAAATAAGATGTTGCATAGAAATGGAAGCATTTCAAGCAACAGATTATTGTAAGGGTGTTTTGATTGGTTGACTGGAGTATTGTTGATAGTATAGGTCCACTCTTGTATTTCCATTACACAAAATAGTAATAAATATAAATAGCAAACTTAAAACATGCTTTCTGTTATTTTTCATTATTCCATGTCACAGAGTAATCATATACAATGCCTTAAGGTCAAAGGGTCCCTGGTTTGATCCTCGCCAGGGCATCTGAGATTCACAGTGTTGGCATAGCATACACCCTTGTAATGCCTTGAGGTACAAGCTGGCTTTTATAGCAATGTCATACGAGTGCTTTTGATCAAAAGGACCCTCAATTCTCGGCTGGGGCATCTGAGATTTGAGTGTTACAAGAGGTGCCCAAATGTAAATTACCAATGTGCCTCAAGTGATTCTTGTACTCCTAGGATTTCGAGGACAAATTCAATGTGGAGGGGTCGAGTTTTACAAGGTATAGGTAAAAACTAAAGGGGTCACTGTATTAAAGAACCAACTGTCTTTAGCAGCCACCTTTTTGGGGTCCCCTAAAAGCCAAAATGCAGTGCAAATGAACCTGTATTAACCCTTAGACTGCTAAGCGCGACTATAGTCGTTCTCGAGGGGTAGGTCACTTTGAGAGCATGTCAGGCACACTAGGCATCAAGTACTCCCCATCATTTGCGGTTGTCCTATGCAGGAGGGAATCTGCTTTCTACTAGAGCAAGGTTTTACCCAACTAATTGATTTGTTGACTTTTAAACTCGGAGAAAACGTAAAAAATTTATGATATTTTCAACATCAGCTTTTCAGGTGGCTACCCCTACTTACTTGATCCCGATTTTCTGACAACTAGACTTCATCCTTCCAAACTTTCTCTTGATAAATATTCAGCAATAACACCGGCCCTCAGACAAGCAATTACTTTTGTCATACAAAGCATATCACTGGGGCTAATATCTTGTACTTTTTAGCTCACCTGAGCCGAAGGCTCAGAGGTGAGCTTATAGGATGGGAGTCGAGCCGTCGTCCGTGCGTGCGTGGGTGCGTGGGTGGGTGGGTGCGTCAACACTTTCAAACATAAATATCTCAGAGACCAGTGGGCCGATTGCAATCAAATTTTATCTGAAGCATCATTTGGGTGGGGGAAAGGCTGCATTAGGTTTTGGTGCTGATCAGCTCAGAACTCTGGTTTCCATGGCAACAGATAGCCCCCATAGGGTTATAATGGGGAAAATGGCGTCATCACGTTTTCTCGACTGTTTTTTATTAGATCCTTATCATACTTACAGGTAATGATGACATACACAAGAGCTTGGATGAGTTCGAAATTTGGCCGGATTCGAGCACAGACTACGGAGTTAGCTGCCCTTGAGCGTTTGAAAAAAATCCCATAGGGTTATAATGGGGAAAATGGCGTCATCACGTTTTCTCAACTGTTTTTGCTTAGATCCTTATCATACTTGCAGGTAATGATGACATACATAAGAGCTAGGATGAGTTCGAAATTTGGCCGGATTCGAGCACAGACTACGGTGTTAGCTGCCCTTGAGCGTTTGAAAAAAAACCCCATAGTGTTATAATGGAGAAAACAACATCATCACATATTTTTAGAAAAACTTTGTCATCTCTCTATTGCCTACATTTCACAATGGATTTTAAAATAACTTCACACAAATGTAGGGCATGACGATATCTCGAGCAAGTTCGACTTTCAGGATGCTGCGCCCAAGGTCAAGGTCACTGTGGCTATTTTTAGGAAAACTTTGTCAGAGCTCTAGCACCTACATTTCTCAGCAGATTTAAAAATAACTGTACACAAATGTAGGGCATGACAATATCTCGAGCAAGTTCGACTTTCAGGATGCTGCGGCCAAGGTCAAGGTCACTGTGGCTATTTTTAGAAAAACTTTGTCAGCGCTCTATCACCTACATTTCTCAGCAGATTTTAAAATAACATCACACAAATGTAGGGCATGACAATATCTCAAACAAGTTTGACTTCCAGGGAGCTGCGGCCAAGGTCAAGGTCACTGTGGCTATTTTTAGAAAAACTTTGTCTGCGCTCTAGCACCTACATTTCTCAATGGATTTTAAAATAAATTCACACAAATGTAGGGCATGACAATATCTCGAGCAAGTTCGACTTTCAGGGTGCTGTGCCCAAGGTCAAGGTCCCTGTGGCTATTTTTAGAAAAACTTTGTCATGGCTCTAGTACTTACATTTCTCAATGGATTTTAAAATAAATTCACACAAATGTAGGGGATGACAATATCTCGAGCAAGTTTGACTTTTAGGGTGCTGCAATCAAGGTTTTTGATTAGATCCTTATCATACTTGCAGGTAATGATGACATACATAAGAGCTTGGATGAGTTCGAAATTTGGCCGGATTCAAGCACAGACTACGGAGTTAGCTGCCCTTGAGCGTTTGAAAAAAATCCCTTAGTCTTATAATGGAGAAAACAACGTCATCACATTTTCATTTTTCGTCGGATCCTCTTCATACTTGCAGGTCATGAGGATATGCATAAAAGCTTGGATTAGTTAGCATTTCGGCTAGATCCCACCACTGACTATGGAGTACCTGCCCTGAGCATCCAAAAAATCAATGTCGCCACTTTTTCTTGGTTTCTACTGATCCGATCCTTTTCAAACTTGCAGGTAATGAGGAAATGCATAATATCTTAAACAAGGTCAAATTTTGGCCAGATCAGGCCAACCACTACGAAGTTAGCTGCCCTTGACAGCTCTGTCTATTGTGCTCTTGATTGCATACTTTTTAAACTTACATATATTAAATGAGGGCATACATAATGTTTTGGATGAGTTTAATTTTCAGCCTGATTGGACCACTGACTGTAGAGTTAGCTGCCCTTGAGCATCTTAAATATCCCTATAGGTTTACAATGTCTCTCAGGTGAGCAATTGTTGCCCTTTGGGCTACTTGTTTTTTTTTTTAAGTGTCTACGTCGGTTCCCGGTGGTATCATGTGACACCATAATATGACAGGTCACGTGACCTTGGTAACTTCCGGGAAATGGCAGCTCACACATCGGCCATATTGAGTGAAAATTTCAAGCAAATCGACCAGTGTGTGTGCAAGTTATGGCCTCTGAGATACCCCTACCCCCATTTTAGGGCCAGGTGAATTATTTTTTCAGCAGTCTAAGGGTTAATGGGCCACCTGTCTTTGTATGTCCCCTCAGGAACGGTTCGACTATTATCATGTACTGCCTTGCGATACAAGCCAGATCTTACAGCTACATGGTATAGCGTTCACCTTATGGTCAAAGTGACCGTGGATCAATTCTAGGCCAGGGCGTCTGAAGAAAATGTGGGCTCACCATGACCTGCTTAATTTCAGTTCAGTTTGTTTCAACTTACCTTGCCTTCTCTATGCTCCAGGGCCATTACATGTTACTGCATATGAGCCGTGACACGAGAAAACCAACTAAGTGGTTGTGTGCCAAGCGCAGACTCGGATTACCCTGAGCATCAGTGCTCCAGATAAGAAGGGGTAACAGGGATAATTTTCCACATTTCTCCATAAAAACATATCTTGTGACCTCTCATTAGAACCGTCTTGTCGAGACAGTTCTAATGAGGGGTCACAAGATATGTTTTCGTTGAGAAATAAAAATTATCTTTGAACTATCCTCAATACCCCCTCTTATCTGGAGCTCTGGGGCATGCGCCCAGTCCGATCAGACTCTTTGCTAAGTCCTTAAAGGTTAGCTAGGGGTCTAACCTACATGCATGCGGACAGTGAAGACTCTGATCAGACTGGGCGGATGCCCAGGCTGATCTGAGTCTGCACTGGGTGCACAACCACTTTGTTGGTTTTCTCGCATTGCGGCTCATATATGTAGTTCACTATATAACTAGCTCACATTGTGAGAGAGTTTCAACAGTACTTTCTGTGGTCTCCAGATTTAACAAATTTTATCAGTCCAAGCACCCAATGTATCCAGTCATCATAGGTTATTGTACAGTCATGAAATCAGGCCATCGTAGGTCACTATGACCTACCATATCGAAATACCAGAATCGCTGATATTGGTATTTGTCTCCATTTTGTTCATTTAAATTGAGATGTTAGTCAAAAATTGAAAAAAAAGAGTCCTGTTGCTAACCATAGAAGTGTCCTAAATGAGCTGAAAACCTATCTTGAATATGTGAAAGGAGGAGAAAGTAGATATCTGTTAAACAGATACACTACTGACGGGGAAGGCAGATGAGTGCCAATCTTTGATTAAATATTAGTTGAGTCTCTTGCTCAGTGCTAATATGCTGCAGAATATGATAAGTAGGGTTAACATATTATTTGGCAAAAAATGCATCTATTGTAAGTTTTCATGTTCCTACATGTAAAACTAATTAACAACATCAGAATTTGTGACAATTTTCTATGCAGATTTAACAGCCAAATCTCTTGAATTTCATGTAAGTGATCAGGCCTGCATGGGTCTCTTCTACATCAAAACAGAAATGCTCCTTGTTGTGATATCTATCTATCTATCTATCTATCTATAATCCACAACCCTCTTTTGTGTATTACCATACTAGTATTAATCCTAATAAACGCCCGTCTAATAAACACCTGCCTCTTTTCTAAAAATAATGCTATATCAACAGGCACGAATTCCTGTTTGGTAGCTCTTTAAATGGAATCTACTCTTAAAGGAAAGTGTTTGCTACAAGAGGAGCAAATTCTTTTCTTCAAGAGTTGACCCCAACTGAAAAGGGAGGCATAAATAGTAGAGATGCTTCCTCTGATGGTATTCAATCACCTATATATTGCTTTCTAAGCTGTATTTTGACAGTGGCTAATTTACTACACTGCAGGCTCTATATAATGTCTCCCTTTCACGAAATGCAGCACCCCCGATCAATATGGTATTTGGGTGTGGTGTGATATGGACATGCTGTGCTAGTATCACACTGGGTAGGCGGCATTCGAAAACGCTAATGCAGTCGGCGAACACGGATCAAAAACCATTAGAAACAGCATTTTCGACTGCAAATTGTCACCAATTTGCAAACAAAACTGCTCTTTCTAATGGTTTTTGAATTGACTGTTAAGAGTGTTTTCGATTGCCGCCTACCCAGTGTGAGTATGAGAAGTTACAGCTCAGAATGACAGAAATATTACAAGAGCAGTGGGCATCTATTCACTTCTGTCCAAGAATAAAAACCAAAACAATTTTTTTTTATCTTTTTTACTGACAGTGACTAGTATATACAACATACAGAGATATACAGGTAAAGGCAGAGCTCTAGATAAGAGGGAGTATTTGATGATAATTAAGGATAATTTTTCTTATTCCTCATTGAAACCATATGTTGTGACCCCTCATCTGAACCGTCTCGTCGAGACGGTTCAGATGAGGGGTCACAACATATGATTTTATGCAGAATTAACAAAAATTATCCCTAATTATCAGCAAATACTCCCTCTTATCTAGAGCTCTGGGTAAAGGGTTTCTAGGAGTTAGGAATTCCAGTATTTGAATGAATAATGACATGAACTGAAGAAAACACTACTACATTATAGTGCTGTGACACCTGAAGTTAACAGATTTTCCATTTGACTCAAATGGAAAACTTCATATTTTTAAGTGTTCAAATACAAAATTACATAGTCTAAGTGTTCCAAATGAAAATTTAAATATCACATATTCTAAGTGTTCCAAATGAAAATTTAAATATTTTCAGGTGTTCCAATTGAAAAATAAAATATTTCGGGCATCCCAATTCAAAATTAAAATATTTCAAGCATCCAAAAAGGAAAATTTAATATTTTTAAGTGTCCCAAATGCAAGAGATATTTTAGGTGTCCCAAATAGAATAAATACTGTAATGTGCCTAAATTTTGGACACCTAAAATAATTTTTCATTTGGGACAAATGGAATCCCAAGACTTATGCACATTACGGTACATGTACTTTAGGTGTTCCAACTGGAAAAATAAATAAATATTTTAGATGTCCAAATAACTTAAAGTGTTCCAAATTGGAATTAAATATATTTAGATTTTTTCAAAATGGAAAATTAAATATTTTAGGTGCTCAGAAAATTATAATTGTCCCAATATTTAAGCACATTACAGAACACCCTCACTGCTTTTAAACCAAGCTAGCGATGACAGTGCTGCATTTCAAGCATCCATACTTGAGCCGCACCACATCAAAACAAAGTTGCATGTGTGCGAAGTGAAGACTCAGATCAGCCTGGGCATCTGTCCAGTCTGATCAGTCATCGCTGTCAGCACAAAGCTAGCTGAGACCGTTACCTATATTTTCAGCACACAGTGACGACTCTGATCAGACTATGGGGGTGCCTAGGATGATCTGAGTCCTTGCTCGGCACATATTTCATTCTGTTGGTTTTGTGTTGCAGCTCAGTCTTTTTCTTGCTAACCCCTGACATGCAACAAGGTCGCTTAATGTATCTGCAAAATATAAAGACTGACCAGTCTGCTCATCCACACAATGTTGCTAGGGCCTTTGTTGACTGCCTGCAGATTCTGCAAGGTCCATACATGGCAGATAGTATCAGCTCAAGGCCCAGTTGTTCAAAACTAATTAAGTCGTAAGTTAATGAGACTATAAAATTGCAAACATTATCGCAAATAAGCCAGTATTTTTTGTTGAAAAAATGTAAGAAGCAGCTTCTCACATATTTTCACATATTTTCAACAAAAAATGTCAGTGTATTTGGCTATTAAGTTGCAAAACACTTAACAAGTCAACCTCTTAATGAGCTTGGTAGGCTAACGATGCTTTGAACTGGGCCCTGATCAGAACCTGTAGATGCCCAGCTGGTCTGAGCCTTTGTCATTTGTGGACACATCAGCATCCATATTATAACTGAGTAAATGTTTCACAATGAAATATTTCAAACAAATATCAAAATACTAAATGCAAATTCTGACTACATCATTTCATAACTATCCTCACATAGCTGATTATCTGACTCATATAGATAATTTTAGTAGCTGTATATCATGTACCATGATAACTACATATCTGGTCAGGAATGCCAAAACAAACAGCAGTCTTAGGTGGGTCACTGCCAGTCAGCCAGCAGTTTAAATGAAAATTTTCTGATAGTGTGAGTGGACTCACTATATATGTAAATATTTGATTATTTGATTACTATGGTAGATACACTGTTAATGTTGATAAACATTACTCATGCTTATGCTTGATGTCTGCATTTTGTCTGATTTTCTTTTTCCCCAATTTTCAAGAATGGTAATTTTTCCCCTCCTGCCAGCAATAATGACAATGTCTGCAAAGTTTCTGAGTTAAGCTTAAAGGATGCTTTCTGTCAGCAAAATCACAATGTCAAAAGATTTTTTTAGTTTGCTTTTTTCCTATGGATATTCAATTTAGATGTTATTTTTCCCAAGTTTTCAAGAATGGCATTTTTTTGGGGCCAGCAACAATGACAATGTCTACAGTGTTTCTGAGTAAAGGATGCTTTCTGTCAACAAAATCACAATGTCCAACAATTTTTTAGGTTCACTTTTTTGCTACTGTTGACACTCAAACAATTATGAGACATTATAAAACAAAAGGCTGCTATTGATTCAAACAAAGGTTTGTTCACACATGACTCACACTTACATATATTAAAATATTTCACCCGCGACATGGCAAAACCAACAAAATGGCATGTGCACCCAGCAAAGACTCAGATCAAACTAGGCATCCCCCAGTCTGATCAGAGTCTTTGCACTTAAAGGGTAGCTAGGGGGTCCAAGCTACCTCTGTACAGACAGCAAATACTCTGATCAAACTGGACAGATGCTCAAGTTGATCGGATTCTTTGCTGGGCACACATGCCACATTGCTGGTTTTGCCATGTTGTGGCTCATTTAAAGATTGTACATTTAAAAGGCAATATTACACGGTAGAAACTGGACTGTAATTTAAGGCAATTTGTGTCATTCCCTGAAGGGAAAGCAGATATAAGGAAACTGCTTTTCTATAAAAGCCAAAAAGTCTGAATGAATAAAATATGTCTAAACAAAATGAACTTTCAGGTTTCATGATTTTATTTCACCAACGGACATTAAGAGACCTGAGATGTCCTGGACAGTGTTGCTTACATGATAGAATATGTAAGAGATGTCTCACAAAGGTTTTCTCAGTGGTTTATTTTGTGAAGAAAACATTTTCAACCATGATTTTTTTTGTTTTCAACTTGGAGCCAAAAATACTTGGATTTCTGTATCATGCAACCTAGTGGGAGCACAGTGTTGAAATCACATTATCATATGAGCCACAACACGACAAAACCAACAAAGTGGCATGTCACCCAGTGAAGACTCAGATCAGCCTGGGCATCCACCCAGTCCGATCAAAGTCTCCACTGTCAGCAATGGAGCTTTCTTAGACCCTTTGCTATCATTTATGAAAACAGTGATGACTCTGATCAGACTGGGCGGATGCCACTTCGTTGGTTTTGTCGTGTCCCAGTACATATCAGCATTAAAATAGCAATACAGTGTTGCACTGCAATTGATGATGTCATTTCAACACTACTTATACTGGGAATAATTACCTATTAATCCTATTAAACGCCCCGGGGGAGTTGCATGTCACAAAAGGGTGTGAGTTATTTAGAAGCAAATTCTTTCCTTTAAGAGTAGACCTCATTTCAAACAGCTACCTCATTCAGAGAAGTAAACAGGAATTTATGCAAGTTACTATATCATTATTTTCGGAAAAGAACTTAGGGGCATTTATTAGAGCAGGGGCGTTTAATAGGATTAATATGGTATAATTGAGCAACATTAATGTTTGTTAAAACAAATATCTTTGTCTTTATAAATATATGCTTACTACTACTACAGGAATCTATCAAACAAAAGCGATGAGAATAAATGTATGTCGTTTAAAAATTGGCAGCCAGCTAAAAAGAGAATGCCTGTGAAATATATAAATACTCCAGAAAGAAAAGCCTTTGTTGTTTTGGATGCAAACTAAACTTACTTAATTCAACGTATCTAGCAGAGTTTTACAGGGCCATTGCAACAAAGTCTTTTGGTATGTCCATATTTTCAAAGACAAGAAAACAAACAGAACTACTACCAAACTCAATTTGATCTTGTCTGGACATCTCACAGACAGAATTATACCTGAGGTAGGAATATTGACACTCACTCAATTAAGAGCACACACACACAAGCAGTATAATTATAATGCAGGTAAAAACATTCAGCATAATACACTGCATAAAATAATGTATTTTGCAAAAGAAGTCTCATACTCTGAACAAATGAAGAGCAAGTCAAATTAATTTCTATCTCAGTTAATATTTCAGATTGTGAATGGTTCTCCAAAATCTTATATTTGACATGTCAATATAGGTCCTGGATTTAACCTAATTTACATATATGATAAGCAGCCCTCACCTAATATTTTCTATCTTGAGGTCATTCTAGTGAGGGTACATAATGAGCCTTGACACTACAATACCACCAAAGTGGCATGTGTGCTGAGCGAAGACTCAGATCAGCATGGGCATGTGCCCATTAAGGGTAGCTAAGGATCTAAGCTACCTCCATGCCAATAGCAAAGACTTTGATCAGACTATGCGGATGTCCAGGCTGATCCAAGTCTTCACTGGGGGGAGAGCGGGTACATGCCACTTTGATGGTTTTGTCATGTGGCAGCTCATGTATTTCTATAAAGAATGACACAAAAAGTATCTCAGAATAAACAGCAAAATCCCACCTTACCTGAAGCTATGGTAATATCAAGGAACTTTATAAGCGTCATTTCACAATGTTTTAACAATATGCACTGTACAGCAACTTTTAACACTTGATAAGTCACAACAGCTTAATTTGGGGGAAATTTTACAAGAATTTATAGCTGCCTATATATGAAGCCATTCAACCATAGCCTGGGACAGGGACAGACACTGGATAAAGACCTTTATACACCATCAACCAACTTTCAGTTCTTTACACCTGATATTTTTCTTTCACCTCTAAGTCTTTTCATAAGAATGGCTAACATGGATATTTTTCTAGATTTCACATAAAAACATATCGTGGCCCCTCATAAGAACTTCTAATGAGAGGTCATAATACTTTTTGTTGACAAATAAGAAAAATGATATCAGAATTATCTTCTCAGCTTGACCTTATGTGGATCTCTGATCCCGGTGTTCACGTTTTACTCTGACAGGCAAACTAGTTAGAAAATAAATTTAGTTAATACTTTTGATATTGGGCATTAAAAAGTCCTACAACCTGTTATTGATTTCTGTGTGTAATATAATAGACCATGGCCCAGCTGACTATTGACTTCATTTGTTAACAAGATGTTAAAATTTCAAACATATTGCAAGCAAAAACACTGTCATTTTTTGCCGAAAAAAATGTTAGAAGCTTTTGCAGTGCAAAAGCTTTTCTCATTTTTTCAGCAAAAAAATATGAGCACTCTTGATTTTATGAGTACTGAAAGACTTAACAAATCTTTAACTTATGACTGTCAATTCTTTGAACAGCTGGGCCTGGACTTACTGTGATCTAAATTGTGAGTCAGCTGGTATCTTCTCCACAAGATGCTTGGTCAAATTCCTCATTACAAGGTATAGGCTGCCAGCTGATTATATCCAGTCTGAGCATAAGGCCTCTTGTATTATTATACTTCCAAACACACACATACAACAATTAAGAGAGTAGCAAGTCTATAATGTGATTATAATTAAATATATTTACATGTTAATGAAAAATGGTAGACATGAGTAATAGTGGAGTAATTTATTTATAAAACATACACAATAGCCTGGGTGAGGCATTTTTGCAAAGTGCTCACAATTTTATTGTTGCAAAGCTTCCTATATTTACATGACTATTTCTGTCAAAGTGTACAGATATACCGTAATGACCCTAAATCTTCGGACAGATAGGCCTGAGCAAACATTGTAGACCGAGATCAAACTGCTCTTCAAGGATTTTTGCTCCTTTAGAGCAGTTTGATCCAGGTCTACAATGTTTGCCAATCACTAAGCATCATTTGGATGCATTAACTTGTGTAAAATCCACTTTCTAGGAATTTTCTAACAATAATTGTCCGACTTTCGGGTGTCCAAAGTTTTAAGGCCATTATGGTACTTGTTTCAGCTGTGTTTATTTTCTGTGCCTAAATACAGGTTTATTGCAACACTAATTTGTTTCAACATTTTGCAAAAATACTATGACCAAGCTGTATAGAAGATTAGCTTAAACACCTGTACGCAGAACCATGCAATAACTGTAAAATACAACAAATCAGAATGAACACCTATCAGAGTCACAACACATGGAGTGGACAGCAAAGTGGGAAATTTTCGCACAGGTTATGTTTGTAAATGAAAACTCCCATAGAACCCTTGTTCAATATGAGTCTGCACACACACGCTTCTTATCACAATAATGTACAGTAAATTGGGCAGCTTTTTCCTGAGAGTTAAATGGAAACATTTGTATAGTTTTGACTCTGCAACTCTCATTATAGTTCAATACAGGCCAAAACCACTTCCAAACAGTTTCATAGGAAACTCTGAAAATAACACTAGCACAAACATTTCCCACTTTCCAGTTCTTACTATTAATAATTTAGAAATTCACGGAATCATTGCACTTATCCTTTCTTGTGTATTCATTTTAGCACTATCTGATGAGGAATTTATACAGGTCACCTGTATTAAGCAATAAGCTGTAATTACAGGAACTGTTCCTCTCTTCATTATGTTTTTTTTTTCCGCAGCATTTGTTTCATAAAGGTCCAGGGCCCGGTTGTTCAAAGCATCGTTAGCCTAACGAGCTCGTTAAAAGGTCAACTTGTTAAGTGTTTAATGACTTTATAACCAAATGCACTGATATTTTTTGTTGAAGCTTCTCACATTTTTTCAACAAAAAATATTGGTGTATTTGAGATATTAAAATTTGAAATTTTAACGTCTCGTTAACTATCGATGTCGTTAGTTTTGAACAACTGGGCCCAGGAGTATTGGATATAGGGGCCAATAAAGCTTAAGATTTATGCCTTGATAGTGCTTTTTAAAATGGAATACTTTTTTACCACGTATTACTGTCCTGTAAGTTTCAACAACGAGTTAAAGAGGCAGCTTATTTCTGATCGCACTATGAGCCAGGGCAATAAAACTCTGAGAACCCTAATATTGAAAAACGTAACATATGCTATTACATGACTGAAATCATTAATGTATAGCATGCTTACTTTATAAAAATGAACATACTACTAATCATATAAATGATACTGTCATATGTATCAGAACCCCAAAACAGTCAAACTTTCAGTTGAAAATTTTGGAATATTTTTAAATTTTCTAAACAAATGCACAAGTAAAGGAAGATCTCTCAACAGGTTTATGCAGAGGAATAACAACATGGAACATCTTCATTTAAAACTTTGATAAAATCAGAAGCTAAAATAGTTATCAGAACAGAACCTTCTAAAAACAGGGTTCGAGATTATAAAACTTGAGAATAATTTCAAATTCAAAATAAAGCACACTGATTGGCTCTTTCCGAGCATGTGCTCGGAAGCCGCCAATCAGTGTGCTTTATTCTGAGTTTGTGAATGTACTCAAGTTTTATAACCTCTGGGCCAGGTTTCATTTCCAAACAGTTTTGTCCTTGTGTAGAATCATATGAAACACAAATTGCAATATATTATTCCAGGAATTATATATTACACAGGATACAGGCAGCCTAAATGAATTGTTTTTTCTTTAAAGCCTACACATTATAAAAGTATGGGCCTAACCCAAATGAAATGATGAACTGTTCCAACTCATTTTGTTCCTAATTTTGTGCATCCTACAACGTAAGTGTATATCTATTTTTATAAAATAGCATGATCCAGACAAGCCCACTTTTAGAGGATGAAGTAGTAGTGTGTTTTTGTGTTTCTCCAGATCGAAGTTCAAAGCTCCAGATAAGAAGGAGAAACAGCGATAATTTAGGGGTAATTCTTCATAAGACTCCATAAAAATGTATGTTGTGACCCATCATTAGAACTGTTTTATCGAAATGATTTTACTGAGGGGTCACAGTGTATGTTTTCATTTAGAAATAAAAAAAATGATCTCGGAATTATCCCACAAAACCCACCTTATCTGGAGCTCTGAAATTTGAAGTAGAATCCACAATAAAACATTGTGTTTTAGTGTGGAATGTGAAAGAATCTGCCATAAAACATGTTTTAGTGTGGAATAAGAAAGAATCCACCATAAAACATGTTTTAGTGTGGAATATGAAAGCATCCACCATAAAACATGTTTTAGTGGGGAATATGAAAGAATCCACCATAAAACATGTTTTAGTGGGGAATATGAATGAACAAAAATACACAGCCCCATGACTGCAAGAAAAGTGCTAAGTCCACTATTTCAGATAAATGAAAGAGTGGACTTGACCTACTTCATGGGAAGAAAATATTCACCCGAGAGCTCTGGCTAGTCTGGAAGTTTGACGTAGATGTACATGTTAAATACTGTAATAAAAATGTCTACAACAATTACTATAGTCAGAGTAAAAAACCTGTAAGATATAAACATTATAAAAATCTCAGATATTGCCAAACAAGGATGTTCTTAACAACGTCTCTTGCTGTCTTGGTAACCATGGGGCTCATGATGAGGCTGAGGCTCCCGGCACTTTGGCTAAAACCTGTAACGAAACATGACAACGTCAACCAGTGGGGTTTTGAGGATAATTCTGAGATAATTTTTCTTATTTCTCAATGAAAATGTATGTTATGGCCCCTCTTTAGAACCGTCTCGGCGAGACGGTTCTAATGATGGGTCACAACATACGTTTTTATTGAGAAATAAGGAAAATTATCCTTAAATTATCACTGTTACTCCTTAAGTGGAGCACTGGTCAACTTTGTAAAATTTAGCATGAACCGAAAAAATGCATCTGATACAAGGTGATGTTCTACTGAGGAGCCACAATATATAACTGGAGGTCAATGTGTGCAGCAAGACACATGCTATACACAAATTGTTGATATGGATACAGAGGACTGATCAGCTTGTAGGCATGCATTGGTTGCGCTGCTTGACATATTATCATGATGTAACTACAACAGTATTCAAGATGTTCAAACACAGGAATGAAAAACTTAAATTTAACATAATGAGCAGAGCTACTGATAAGAAGTATTTGGTTACTGCCAGCGCTGCAGTCATCTATGAGTGGGTACACTTTCAGGGGAAGCATGCCATATCATAATTGACTCCCTTCTCAATGAAAGCCAACTTTTAAAGAAAAGAACTTGTTCCTGTGGGAAGAAATTCTTACTTTTAATGGTAATCCTAATTTCAAAACTGATTTTGGTCCTAGGAAGTAAGGAGCCATGGTATCTGAAAGGGTTAAGAACTAAGCTGCTGGGCTAGAGGTCCTGGGTTTGATTCCTGCCAGAAACAGAAAACTTTTCAACTGTTAACGGCTTCCCGTGCATACAGCCTATCATTATCATTATCAGCCTCCTATTGTCCTAATATGACAGAAATACTGTTGCAATGGATATAAAATTGCAAGTCATCTATCCAGGAGTAACAAAAGTGACAAAAGTTACCTCCCTTTGTAGAAATCTCAGATAAGCTCAGAGGGGAAGCCATAAACCTTCATGTTTATGAAGAAACAGAAAGAAGCCACTTTTAGGAAGATCTAACAGAGCTCTAGATAAGAAGGAGTAAACTGGATAATTTGAGACAATTTTCCATTTCTTCATAAAAACATATATATGATGTGACCCTTCATTTCAAGACGGTTCTAATGAAGGGTCACAACATATGAGCCCGTCCAGATAGAAATCGACCTTATGACATAAAAAATCGATTTTTAGGTTTTCTGTTCTCTGAATGCGCGTGCCTTTATAGAAGAAAAGGGTAAAAACCGTTTGAAAATATCTTACTTTTTAAGGATGTTATGGCAGTTTTAAACACACTGGTATCTAATGAAATTTGCCAGAATTAATAACGTTACATGACGTCACGTTACACTGTTATGGATAACGCTATTACCAATGTTTTCCCTTGAAATGCATATCATTATTATTAACGTTAACACAGCAAACGCATGTAATCAGTATGAGTAACTTTTCCCGTAACACAGCTCTAGACTTTGGTCCCACCCTGGGACATGCCTCTTGGGGCAGGTGGAAAAGATGGAAAGATTTTGATCCAGATAAATGTCATACCAAGTATGATCCCTTTCTCTCGAACGGTAATCAAGAAATATATTTTCCGAAAAGCATCATTAACAAAAAATATACTTAATATATGGACTGACCGACATGCTTAAGTATTGTCGCACGTACGGACAACCCGGAAACTTCATACCTCCATTTCTCCTATGGCTTCGAGTGCTTAAAGCAAAAAAAAATCTTTTGATGTTTTGAAATTTAACAGTTTCTAAAGATGGCTAAGCAATGAACTTAAAGTTTGTAATTTTCTTTTTAATAAAGCAAAGAATTTGTTGTTCCTATGCCAGAGTCCTTCAGCAGCATTTTAACTTTAGGGTAGACCGCATTTCGGAAGAGCTACTTCGTCGGAGAAAGCAAAAACAAGAAAGTCACAAAAGTTGTTTCCCTTTGTAAAAATGATGGGAAAATCATAGACATGTACCATATGCCACGTCACAAGAATTATCACTTCTACTTTGGAGCATCTGTTCACCACACAATTTACCAGGTCCAAAGGCCGATATTGATACGAAGGCTGAGTTTATTTGCATACAAATGATTGCATGCATGTTCTATTAAAGTCTCCATATTCCTATCAGTTGTAAAATCGCCTAAACACAAATTGTTATGAAAATCAGTTCAACTTTCATGATTGGTGACAAAATGTGGGTTGATGAGCATTTACTCTGCCAGATAACTGGCAAAAAAATGAAAACTGTCTAACTGCTAAGCAAAACACAATTTCTTGTTCTAGTTTCCCGTCCAGCAATGCAATATAAACAAGGGTAAGACAATAAATTGGGTTCCAGGCTTGAATGTTGTATTTTTACCATTTTGTTAAAGCTAAAAACCTCGAAAGGAGGTCCTTTTACTTGCCAGCTTAAAAGGCTCAAATAATTTTCAGCCCTTTTATGTGAAATTCAGTGGCGTTTTATTACGAGTTCCTCCCCTCCACACCTATGCCAGCTTTTGGTTAAAACAGATTTCTTGATCATATAGGCGTCTCTTTAGAAAGAGGACGTGGTTTTATATTTTCTAATTGATTGATTGATTGATTTGATGCTTAACGTTCATGGTTAACAGCTATGGTCATGTCGGGACGGTTTTATAATTTCTGTGTCCGTAACAAAAACATAATCGTCACTATGGTATTAGGTATGGACTTTGAGTTACCAAACTGCGGAAAACCAAACAAATCACAATTTTAAACGGAAGTAAAATATCATTTTTTTAATTTATTAAAAGCCCCATTGCTCACTCAGCATGAAATATCTTATCGTGAGGTGTCCCTGCAAGCTTCTCACTACAGTTTCGCCCCCCGAGTTTCGCCATTGATTATTATCTTTGAAAGATCAAAACGTCCTTGAGCTTCCCATAGAAAAAGATTTTAAAAAATAACTAGGTCATTTTAGTTGCCAACTAAAATGACCTGCTTTCGATTTCACAAGCTTTATTATATGGTAAAAACACAAGGTACAGGCGTTTAACAGGTGATAAAAATACAATGTAAAAAAATGTAAGGCAAGGATCCCACTGATTGTATTTCATTGCTTAACGGGGAACCAGAGACAAAGACCGTATTTCAACGGAGAGACATAGTTTTTTAAAAATACCTTGTTCCTTCTTTTTTGCCAGTTATATGATACAAAAAAGCATATCAAATGACATATTAGCACACATTCTGAAGGCCGTACAGTTTTATAAAGATTTGTATTTCGATGGTTTTTACCACTGGTAGGACTATGGAGACTTTAATTTATTTTACAAACTATAATCCACTAACAACAAGCAATAAAAAACAGGGAAAAGATAAAAATAAACAAAATGTATAAGCTTAAGGAAAAAACAAAACAACCAGGTGGACTTTTGACTTAAAATCGCAATTTTCATCTCATTGACAATGGATAGTAAGTAGATCAAAATGGTTCAGGATCTCCGAAAATGTGTTAAAATTTGTAAGCGTTTTGTCTTCCACCATTTAGCTAGATACATTAAGATTCAGACATTTCTTTATGCCGCCCTTTGCCGTCTGTCACCCGGCATTCGTCAGCGCTAACAGGCGGGACAGGGTTGATTTATTGAAATTTTTTTGGTGTGTGTGTGTGGGGGGGGGGGGGGGGGGGGGGGGGCGTAACGGCCCTTTGAGACATTATTTCAGTTTCTATTATCGGGCCGCCTCGCAGAGATAGGGAGAAAGAAGAGAAATGAATGGCGAGACAAACAAATGCCCGAACAACCCCCATCCGCACCTACTGCAAGCACAGTAGGCCCTTGTCCTACAATGTTCCCATCAGTAGGACGCCCCGGCACTGGAAGAGTGGGAAAAATTGTATTGCAAATTTACCTTCGACCTTGCAGTCTGTGGTATAGAAAACAAGCAGTGCATGAAAACTTGAAATTGCTTTTACACTAGATTTTATCTACATTTTGTTTGTAGATTGAAAAATTGTAAACAATGTCAGTGAATGCATGAATATGCTGACGATGTTTGTATACCTCAACAAAACTATAGGCTTGGGGTGCTTTTTTTTTCGGTTCGGGATTTTACTTTTGATATATTAATACAATTATTATTATCTGAGATTGAAAATAATTTTAACTAGATCAAAACTGAAAATTAATGAACATGAACTAAACCAGGACCAGAACTGTCGCAAGTCTCAACCTTTTTTACGCATCTGCGAATAAAAGACTTTTTTCAATTTATTGAATTCGGTTTTAAACGCAAACTGCACTTTTGGTGATGCATACTGCTCCAAAGAATCATATTTCCGGATTCCTGGCAACAAACATGCGCCTACGGTGGTTTCCCCCACTATTAATATTCATATTCAAGTTCAATCACATGCCGTGTGAAACAGCGGGAAAATTGTCCGACGTAACGTCAAACTTTGACGTCATTTATCTCAGTTTAACGTTGCGTGTCATAAGGTCGATTTCTATCTGGACGGGCTCATATGTTTTTGTTGAGAAATAAGAAAAATTATCACTAAATTATACTCAATATCCCTCCTTAACAGGAGCACTGTCTAAAACTGCAAATTTTGTAGCACGTACCTTAGAGAGGTCAACACCTGTAAGAGCTTGAACTGCCGGTGGTAGGTTGCTGATTAGTCGACTGACTTCTGATGTTGTTCTGTCATCACCCACCAGAACAATTTCGTCAGTTTTGGACAGTGGAGCCGAGACTTCAGCAGCAATCTGGGGAAAATAATGTACAAAATGTTTTAAATTGTTCAATAGCAACCAGTAATCTTAGGGCTATTCCAGATAAAATAATTAATTTTTCATTTGTCCCAAATGGAAAATTAATAATCTTAGGTGTCCCAAAATTTAGGCAAATTATGGTAATTATCTCCTGCTTTCATGTAATAAATTTCTTCATGTCAAACTTGTGCAGTTGATATCATTATATAGAAAACTCTAAGAGCAAGACTTAAATTAACATTCTCTTCAAACTTTCACAGAATGCAGCAATAAAAATCAGAAGCATTTGCAGTTGCAGGCCATAGACTAATAGGGGCCCAATACCCATGGCCCCTAAATTTTTAGCTGAGCCTCTAAAGTTTGACAGAGTTCCAGATAATGTGGGGTAATGAGGATAATTCTGAGATAATTTTTCTTATTTCTAAATGAAAACATAGGTTGTCACCCCTCATTAGAACCGTCTCAGTGAGACGGTTTTAATGAGGGGTCACAAGATATGTTTTAATGCAAAAATGTTGAATATTATCTCTAAATTATCCCTGTTACCCCTTCTTATCTGGTGCACTGTTTGAGAGAAAAACTGCCTATTATCTTTAATTAAAACTCCTGTTTCTGGCAGTCTGGGACGGAAAATCAAAATGCTTATTCTTTATCCCTGATCTGATGAATACTAAGGTCTCACTTTTAATGTGCCTTAGTAGTCACATTACAGTGTACAGTAACAGAATATTTCAAGAAAATCTTTAACAGTGAAACTTCTACTAATCAGCTATGTTTACCTTAGGTAATGTTTCAAGGACCAAGCTCAACATAGCAGCATCTCCATACTGTTTGTAAGCTGAGGCCTTCAGTCTCATTCTTTCTGCCTCGGCCTTACCCACGGCCTCAATAGAGGTAGCCTCAGAGCCTCCAATCAGACGAATCTTCTCGGCATCGGCTCTTGCAACTTCGACTGTCTGTGTTCTGGAGTAAAGAATTAACAAATATATAGCATGCTGCATTATTGGCATGTGCCTTCACCAGATGTCAAAACTGGAGAGATGAAACAATTTTTTTTTTGTTATTTCAGCACAAAACACCAGCTAATATTTGGTGCTAAACTATTTAAAGGAAAAACAGTTTATTGTGAAGAAAATGAATATTAATAGTTCTACACATAATCTTTAAACAGATCTTCCAGATGTATACCCAAGTTTCATGGCTCTAACCCTTATAGCTCCTGAGAAACAGAGCTAAATGTAAAAACTCAACAAAAATTGCAAAGTCAGTGACTGTTAAGTGTAGGTCAAGACCTAATGAGCCACGACAAGAGAAAACCAACAAAGTGGTTGTGCACCCAGCATAGACTCAGATCGATCAGAGTGTTCTCTGATCAGAGTATTCTCTGTCCTCATGGAGGTAGCTGAGTCCCTTAGCTACCCTTTAAGCACAAAGCAAAGATTCTGGTCAGGCTGTGCAGATGCTCAGGCTCAAATATTGATGATGGCTCTGGCTTTAAGCTTTACTCTTCCAGATGTATGCATGACCTAAGTTTCATGGCTCTAGCCCGTATAGCTCTTGAGAAACTGAACTAAACGTAAAAGGTCTACAAAAGTTTGTGCCAACAACACCGACACCAGAAAAGCAATACATATGAGCCGCGACACGACAAAACCAACAAAGTGGTAGTGCGCCCAGCGCAGACTCAGATCAGCCTGGGCATCAGCCCAGTCTGATCAGAGTCTTCGCTGTCCACATGAAGGTAGCGTAGACCCTTAGCTACCCATTAATCGCTCAGCGAAGAGTCTGATCGGCTTGAGCAGACACCCAGGCTGATCTGAGTCTACCCTGGGCCCACAACCACTTTGTTGGTTTTCTCTTGTCGTGGCTCATATGTCTTGCTACTGCTTTGCAGGTGAGGAATAAAAATATGAGAACTGGCAGAGACAAGGCTCCTCACACTTTACAGACTCACCTTTGACCCTCAGCCAGTGTTTCCAGTTTGTAGGCCTGAGCTTCTGCGGGTCTCTTCACTGTGGCGATCAGTTCTTTCTCTTTACGTAAGATTTCCTTTTCTTCAATATCAATGAGTTTCTTCCTCTCAACAACGTCAATCTCTATCTCCTCAGCTCGGATCTTCTGTCGTTCCTTAGCACTTTGAAGCTCATACGCCAGTTCAGCTTCTGCTTTCTACAGAATCCCAATGGAAAAATATGAAGGAGAATTTTTAAGTTAACATACTGCAGAGCAAATAATATCTGATGATAACCTGTTCCATGCTTAAGCATTACAAGTTTTAGTAACACAATAAGTCAGTTATGCTAAAAAAATTAATTAACCCTATTGCACTCAGAACGGACAAAACTCAACAGAGTTTTGGCCGTTCTGAGTGCAATAGGGTTAAAAGGTAATGGTTCAAGTTGTTCTACTGTGCATCCAATGCAAGGGCTTTCAGCAATGTTAAACCTGACATCAGGCGATGAAAATCAACAATTTGTAATGATATCAGGCTTTAAACACTTCATCACAAGGTAAACTATTGCAAATTTTTAACGTTATCTAGACAAAGTTGTGTTACATTCATAAATGCATTAGAATGTACATTTTGTGACTAGACAGTAGTGCACTTCTTCTTAATTTACTTTTGATAATATACAATATATAATATATGCTGTATTATTCCTGTTAAATGCCCTGGGGGTGTTGCATTTTATGAAAGAGGGGGCACTATTTAGAGCCTAAATTGTAGTAAATCAGCCACTGCATAATACAATGTACCTCTAATAAACAGTAGTAAGATAAATGGGTATACTTGCAGAGGAAGCAACTCTACTATTTTTGCGTCCTTTTTCAGTGGGGTCAGCTCTTAAAGGAAAGAATTTGCTCCTCTAGGAGCAAATTCTTTCCTGTAAGAGTAGACCCAAGTTAATACGACATTTTCCGAAAACAGGCAGGGGGAGTTTATTAGAGTAGGGGCTTAAATTAGGATTAATACGGTATACAACTTACCCTGGCATTGACTTCCATATCAAATGCTGCCTTCTGCATCTCGTACATTCTCTTAGAGTCAGCCACCTTGGTGTCAGCTGCATACTTGGCGTCCATTCGCAGTTTCTCGCACTCTGCTTCCTACACAGAACATACAAAGTTTAGGTGAATGGGAGCAAACGGACTATACATTTGATATAAACAGTATTTCTCTAGCTTCTCTTTAAAATTATTAGATCTAAAACCAATGCATAACAGTAAATGAATGCTGTCAGAAGGATTTCAAGTATAAAGTTGGGCCTAAATTCATGGAGAGGTTCTTTTTCAGACACAAATGTGTTTTGTTTTTCCTGAGACAAGTGATCTTCAGAGGTATTCGCAGATATGAGAATACACAATTATATAACATTTAAATCAAAATGGTTCTTAAATTTAAACCGCATGTCTGCGCAGTCACAAAATGTCCCCTGTACCACTAACAGAGCTACTGCAAAACTAGAAAATATGAGCCAAAGCTTCAGATAGGAAGGGGTAACAGGGATAATTTAAGGATAATTTGCCATATTTTGCGAAAATAAAAACATATACTGTGACCCCTCATTAGAACCGTCTTACAGAGACGGTTCTCATTAGAACCGTCTTACAGAGACGTTTCTTATGAGGGGTTACAATGTATGCTTTTATTGAGAAATAAGACAAATTATCTCCGAATTATCCTCAGTTCCCCACCTTTCTGAAGCATTGTTAACCTGAAAACCAACAAAATGTTTACTCCGCCCAACCACGAAAAACAACACATATGTCTGGCTCTCTACGTTAAGTTCTCTGATTTATCAAGTGTCCTTACCCTGATACCAGCGTCCCTGTTAGCTTCTGCAACACCAATATCAGCGTCACGCTTCACGTTAGCTGTCTGGGCTCGTCCCAGTGATGACAGGTACTCGACGTTGTCGTAGATATCCTTGATTGTGAAACTCAGAATCTCAATACCCATCTTTCCGACGTCAGGGGAGGCAACTTCACGTACCAGCTGAGCAAACTGGTCACGATCTTGGTAGATTGCCTCAACACTTAATGTTCCTGGAAAATATTAGAAGATTAATATTTGTTGTTTATAAAAACTATCTTCAATTACCACCAATTTATTTCATAATTTTAACACTTCTGATATGCTTAACACACAGAGTATTTCAGACCCTTCCCGCACACTTGGGACCAGTAGTTCAAAACTACCGGTAACAACATCATCAGTTAACGTTTCATTAAAATTTCAAAGATTATTATCTCAAATCTGGAAACATTTTTTTTGTTGAAAAAAAAATGTGAGAAGCTTTTGCATTGCAAAAGCTTCTCACGTTTTTTCAACAAAAAATATCAGCATATTTGGTAATAAAGTCATAAAACACTTGACAAGTTGATCTCTTAATGAGCTCGTTAAGCTAACGATGCTTTGAACAACTGGGGCCTGATGTTTAATGCCTTATACTAGGACGCTGTTAGCCCCGTGAGTAATTATAAACCTCTTATCTACATCCATTCCCACATTTGACAAAACTATAACATTACAGTGTCTCACCTCAGACCATCAATTTTACATTAAAGGACATTTTATTTCCTGGCTACAAAAAAATATGAAAAGCACATTTTTTCTGAAAAAAAAAAAATAAATAAATAAAATAGCAATGTCTTTGCATATATTTGAAAAAATGTAATCTTGTTTATCAACAACATCATTATTTTTAACAACTATGCCCTGTTAACCAAGGCTTAGTTGTTCAAAGCCTGATAAGCTTAACGAGGTCATTAGTCAAGATTTCGTTAAGTCTTCTAGCATACATAAAATCAAATGCGGTAATATTTTTTGCTGAAAAATGAAAATGAGAGGGGCTTTTGCAGTGCAAAAGCTCCTCACATTTTCCAGCAAAAAAACGGAAGTGTTTTTATGTAGAAAATATTTGAAATTGGAATATATTGTATGATATGTTTAAAACTTTAAGATATAGTTAACTAACAACATCGTTAGTTTTGAACAACTGGGCCCAGACAGCTAAGGACACACTAACAAAGTACCTAGAATAGCCCTGAGATGTCCTTCCAGAGTCTGTAAGATGACTCTCTGTATGTGGTCTACTGACTTGCCAAGGAACTGTTCACAAGCTGTCTTGAGAATATCTGGCTGTCTCATCACCTTACACTGCGCCACCCCTGTCACTGTGACTGGAACACCCTCTGAGGTCTCCACACTCTCACACTGGGGGTTCAGGGTCATCACCTCCAGAGAAATCCTGATAAAATACAGCAAAACAATCAAACATGAGTTCTTATTCATCAACCCCTAGTTATAAGAAGTTTTCATTATCATAATCACCCTAAATACTAAGACTGATAGGTCTGAGCACAAACATTGTACACCCAGATCAAACTGCTCCTGAAGGAGCATTTACCTCTGGATGCATTTACCCGTGTGAAATCCACTTCCTAAGAATTTTCTAACAATAACTGTCCCACTTTCAGGTGTCCAAAATTTTAGGGTCATTACGGTAGTCAACATGTCAACTACTATTACAGGGTACAATCATTTGTGCAACTTAAGTTTCTGTATTCTGATTTTTTCTTATTCTCAAGAAGCATATGATGTACATGTACCTCTATTAGATGAGGGAATCATAAATTATATGTTTTTATTGAGTATCAAAAGAAATCATCTCTCAGTGATCCTCAAAATAACTCTCCGATTACAAGCACTCTGTACCATATTCCTTCAGTTATAAGACCAGGTTGTTTACCTTTCCAAAACAATCCAAGAAATCTAGATCCATCTAATAAGATGGAAGGTTTTTCCCTTCCAAAACAATCCAAGAAATCTAGATCCATCTTATAAGATGGAAGGTTTTCCCCTTCCAAAACAATCCCAGAAATCTAGATCCATCTTACAATGTAAGATGGATCTAGATTTTTGGGAATGTTTTGGAAGGGAAAACCCCATCTCATACCTGAATCTCATAAGACTTACATATTTTTGGTTATTTTGAAAGGGCATTAACTCCTATCTTGTCACTACCATATATACACCCCTACTCTAATAAATGTCCCCTGCCTCTTTTGCAAGAATAATGTTACATGACCTTGCATGAATTCCTGTTTGCTCCTCTAGATAAGGTAGCTCTTTGACATGGGTCCATTCTTAAAGGAAAGAATTTGCTCTTAAACTAGCAAATTCTTTTCTTTAAGAGTTGCTCCCTACTGAAAAGGGTGGCAAAACAGTAGAGTTACTTCCTCTGAAAGTATACCCATCGCATTTATATTGCTTGTTAGAGGTATTTTTGCAATGGCTGGTTTACTATGCTTCAGGCTCTAAATAATGTCCCCTTTAGCAAAAATGAAATGCCCCCATAGGGTTGATACGGTAAATAAATATGGTACTTACCTCTGTACATCTGTTACCATCCACCATGACCATCCCCAGCCACCAACAATAAACTTCCTACCAGTAGCTCCACAACAACCACCTAGAAGAAAATTGGGAAAAATATCAACTTTGAAGACAAACATCTTACTATATATTTAACAGTGCTTGCACTACTGGAAGTCTGGGAGTAATTTACTCCCAAAAATCTCTCTGAGACTTCCAAATTTGATGGCCTAGAAGTCAGGAATACTTTCTGGTAAAGCAAGTGCAGACAATTTTTATAAATTATTAAACTTTTCAATGGTTGCAAAGTTCATGATTATATACGAATGATGTCATTAAATACAAATGCCTGAACATACAAAAATAATTGTCCATTTTTAATTACAATATGCCACCATGCACCCCTGGGACTTCCAAAATCTAAGGCATGGATGTCAGGACTTCCTGTTTTTCAAAGTTAGTGCAAGCCCTGATTTAAATTAGCAATATAAGGATATTGTCATATATCATATTTGAGCCACAACACAACAGAAGCAACCAAGTGGCATGTGTGCCCAGCAAAGGCTCAGATCAGCATGGGCATCTGCCCAATCTTATAAGAGCCTTTGCTTTGTGCTTAAAGGCTAGCTAATAGAGATGAAACAGTTAACCCTGATATATTGCGATATGGGCAGATGAAATATTGTAAATGCAATATGGATTTGACTGAACCGATTTTTTGTGAGGAACTTGCCTTAAAGAGATACAGAAAAGCATTTGCCCTTCTTGCCTTTCCTCCAGGCCTTATTGCCCTCCAAACCATTCTATCTGACCTGAAAATGAAGCCCCTTTATCCTACCACGTGTTCAGACGTACAGACTACTACACAAGTCTAATACACAACAGTGGTCTGACTGATAAACTGTCTATAAATAGATGGGAGTGTATCATACAGGTAAACTACAAGAGAGACACGTGATAATAAATAGATCTACCTGTACTGGGAAAATAGGTTTCATCTAAAAATAACTTCTTTCCTTCTTTCTGCCTGTACAGTGCACACTGATTATGCTTTATAATAGCAACCAAGGTAACTGTGACTGTTTTTGTACACATCTCAGTTTCAATGCCATTCTGCTAAGTGACCAGAAAGAATGCACTTTGATTGCAGTTCTCAGAGCGCAGTTTTTCTTTGAATAATTGGTTTTAGGTCAAGTAGTTTCTGCACTAAGGTGTTTTACTGGATAGCTGAATCAGTTTTACACCCTTTTGATGTATTTTAGTCATTCTGAGCCAGTGAGGTAATGGACCCCATAATTGTTGGCTGGGCCTCTATGTATTGCAATACGTATTGCAATACAGATCTAGCATATTGCAATATATAAAACAGGAAAGACTCTGATCAGACCTATCTGTCTTTCAGGTGAGACTTTAACCGAGGTTACCATCTCCATATGACCTGTGTTTTGATGGGACAATAAGCCATAGTTCTGTCCCAAACAGGGTGACGGTTGCCACTTATCTTCCATTTCAAAATTCCTGACTGCAGAGCTCTAGATAAGAGGGAGTATTTGGTGATAATTACTAATTAGGGATAATTTCAGTTATTTCTGCATAAAAACATATATTGTGACCCCTCATCTGAACCGTCTCAGACGGTTCAGATGAGGGGTCACAATATATGGTTTCGATGAGAAATAAGAAAAATTATCCTTAATTATCATCAAATACTCCCTCTTATCTAGAGCTCTGTCAGACTTTTCCCTGATTTTTCCCTCACATTTTACAGTTCCCATACCCTTTTACGAATAAAAACACAGATTTTACTCTTTACTCTAACAACTTGCCAACTGTATCACACAAAAACCGGGGTTACTTCGAAAGGAAAGAATTTGCTCCCCTGTGGGAGCAGATAGTCGCCCCAAATGAGGAGGGCCTGGACTGTCTCATACAAAAGCACATCCTTTCCCTGTGACCGTAAGCATATTTTCTGACGACTGCCACTTCTTCTTTCTTTCGTATTTGCACAGTGCTCCAGATAGCGTCCGTATCTCCGTATATTACGGATCATTTTTGCCCGATATGGAGCTATTGGAAAATTTTATCGGTACCCGGTACGGACGCTTTCAAGCCGTTACGGATCATTTCTTCCGGTAATCCGTACCACCGGGATGAGTTCTCATAGAAGCTTGCACTATAATATCATCCAATAGACTGAGCTTCCTTATGCGTCGCACTCACCAAGAAGCTGACTGATTCTAAATATTTCCTTGTAAATTAGTGTTTCTTATGCATGGAAAATAGACAGACTGTAGACCAGTCCTTCAAAACTGAAAGTAGGAAAGCATAGCTTCGAGCTCTCAACAGGACAAGCAGGCCTCTATTCGTTTTTTTTTTTGGGCCTACTGACGAATCAACCGAAAATCGTAGATGCGTCTATGAGATAATATGCTATTATCTCAGATGCGGTTATGATTGCATGTAGAAAAGGGAAAAAATATTCTGGTAGGTAGAAAATTGCAGTTCAAATCCAAATGCGATTCGCATGAACCCAGTTCGTACTTATATTAGCACTGTAAAATTGAAAACTTTAACGCAAAAAAACATGAGGCAAAGAACATGTTTGGAACATCTTGAAGTGTCTGCTGAGACAGGTACCAAGCAAACTCATTCTTGATCATGTTATAGCCACACAAACCAAAGACTAAAAATGCTACAGAAACCAACTAGTAGTTTGTTAACTTCTTTAGCCTTGATGGACCTTAATGATCATATATTAATGATTTTGGTTCTTGGTACTTGCAGAGAATTTTCTTCATACATGTGTCTCATGACTCAGCCTAGTGAAAACTTCCTTCAGGCAACATCAACCACAATTTGTAAATCAGTTTCAGTTAGATATTTACATTTTGTGAAGCAGTCAGAAGGAGCTTTCACAATGTTGAGACATGCTAGAATTGTTTAATAAATCAGATTTTGATTTGGCGTTTCGGGGTATATAAAAGAGGATATTTCCACACAGTGAAAGCAGAAGTAGTATTTTACAAGGCAAAGTCACAGCCACGGAGTACCACTGAAATACTGTTAAAATTAAATATGTTTTCATGTTACATCTGTCGGTTCAGTGCAAATACTGAAGCAGAATCATGGATACTGATCCAGGAAAATTTTGACCAGTACGGTACTGATTGAAATTTTTTTTATCTGGAGCACTGTTTGCATTCAATTATGGATCACCAAGCATAGGTAGCTTGTAAAAGTATCTTCTTGAGCACAATACAATACGTTGACTTATACTTAAAATCGTGTTAAAGGGGCGCTAAAACAATGCTAAAACAGTAGTAAAAGTCCTGTACACATAACTATTTACACAAGGATTGACTGGTGGGGGTTACAGACCTGTTTACTCTCAGACTTCGTCATGTGTAGTCAGGAAGGCAGCTAAGCGTATTTTGCAGTACTTATGTGTAGTCCAGGCATGTGGTAGTTGGATGGGGTGGGGTGTTTGTTTGGGAGGGGGGGGGGGGGTGCTATTTTGATTTTTTCCAAAAACATAGTGGTTTCTAGCCTAGTCTGTAAATCAGTCTTTTATATGTGTGGGTAAAGCAGAAATGAGGAAAAGAGATGAGGATGGTAACTGATTCATCTTTGGCAAGGGCCTGAGTTCATACTCTTTTCTATCCTACCTTTTGTCTACTTTTTAACCCTTTTGGCTTGTTCCTAATAGACAGCAGCGAAATGTTTAAACATACCTCAATAATCTCTGTCAGTAGAGGATTTTATCTTCACAGGATAAAATTTTACATCTGTAATCTGTTAATTGATTGATCAACTTTTGATCGCGAAAACACATGACAATACAGTGTAGCTGACAAAAACAGTTAGCTATGAAGATATAAAATCAATAGACCATGACTAATATTGCCACTGTTTAAATTTTCTTGATGGTTGTTGACTGGCAGTTGCAGCCTGACATAATTTGATTGTTTGTTCAGGCTGAAATGCACAGCTGATCCGTAGTAATCTGTGTTGAAAAGACGCTTTAATTAGGGGCCAAAACGTCCAAATATGGTCCAAAATCACAGGAAAAGGACCGAAAAACTGGATTGGCAATCTTGCGTAGTTTCAGAAGGTCAAAACGTAGAGCGTATTTTAAGCCAAAAAGTGTAGAAAATACGGTACATAGAATAACCGAAAAGCACAGAAATACCGGAAAGCACTGGAATAACCGAAAAGCAATTTAAAAAAAATCAGTTTTTATATGAATTATCATTGTAATATTAATTTCATGGGTGGGAGAAGCATTGAAATAGTAATTTTCTAGACTACAGTAGTCTTGGTTTAAAAACTGACTATGATCCCCCCCACCAAAAAAAAAGCACAAATATATAACCGAAAAGCACTTGCACAAGTCTTGTTTACCATTAAATTTTGTGTCTCAGATTGATAATCTGTTCAATTTATAATTAACTATATCTGACTACATGTATTCACAGTTATGATGTTACAATTACTAATTTGGTTCATTTTGTTCTTACATAAAGCACATGGTAGTTCATATGCCTTGATATAATCGAAAAGCATTGAAAAAATGTTGAGCATCATTAGCACCCTTTTCTCTTACAATGCTATAAGGTATGACGCCCAAGCTGACAAAAGTGTCACAAATAATACTACAAATGATTTCCAACCTAGAAAAACCTAATCATTCCCATGCAAAACTGATTTTTGAAATTGCTTTTCGGTTATTCAGGTGCTTTCCGGTATTTCTGTGCTTTTCGGTTATTCTATGAACCCTAGAAAATACGCCAAAATCGTAGTTGTAAACAGGTCTGGGGTTAGCTTGGACTAATTTTTGAATCCCTGGCAGCCTCTTTTGCACAACTAAACAGCCACCAGAAATATTCAATGGACAAGAACCAGTTAAACCCGAGTTCACTCATTAACCATTGTATAACCGGTAAATCTGATATTTGATGCAATCTGATCCAAATTTTCGGAATCTGGGCACCAAAGCTGCAACTATTTTCGTTGGTTGCTGAGAAATGGAAATTGCATGGGATACAACACATTACCTGATATGACAACAGCTTCATTAGGACCAGTTGTGTTAATGTTTCCCATCTTGAATCGTGAAGATCAGGAAAGCTCTTGCAAAATAACTTTTACAAAATACTCCTGTTTATTTCTCAATATCCAAGATGGGCGATTTGCTGTGGACTGATACTCAAAATTTTCTGAACCCAGTCAAATTTCGTCCTATATCAAGTTCGCGGCAGCACAGGTTACACTAACTACCGAATGCACTCACAGGTTCATATATGGCCCAAAATCTGCACCACTTTCCACCATTTAGCATTTGTTACCCCCTATATAGCACTGGTATCAGCTGGTAACAAGCTGGGAAATATCTGAACCACTTTCCACCCTTTAGCATTTGTTAGCTCCTACAGGTTACCTCCTACAGGTATTTTTCTGGTATTCAGAGTCAAATTTTGCACTGACTATTTAATGATCCATTTATTTTGTTTCCTCTATATATGTTACCATCGTTACTCATTGTTACCAATGCTTTATAGGAGGCAACAAATGCTAAGGGGTGGAAAGTGGTGCCGATTTTGGGCCCTATCTACACAGGTTACCTGTTGTTACCAAATAGATATAAGGGCTCAAAAATTGAAGAAATTAAATTAAACATCCAATTTTGCCGTGACCAAGAAGTTTCCATGCAGTGAGCTGCTGTTACCAAAGAGAAATAAGGAAAGAAAAATGGCTCATACTATTTGGCGGGAATATCCTGGATTATCCGGGACGATGATATGCGGGATGAAGGCATGCTCAACTATTTTCATATTGCTATCGAGTGAAAATAACAGGTAAACAAGGAAGAGTATCGCCGATTTATCGATAATACCCGCAGGACTCTCGAGTTACCTAGCGTAGCAGTCTACTTGGTAACAGGTAGCGGTTAAAACAGGTACAATATCGATTATTTGACTCTGGGAAGTGTCTATCTATCTATCTAGTTATACTGCAACACCCCCTCGCGAGGATTACGTGCAGGATGATTGTGCGCCGTGAAGAAAAAAAAGTGAGATGAATAGATGAGTCTAAAAAGTGCAAAAGTGAGGTGAAGAAAGATGAAAGGGTTAAAACTATTACAGAAGTGAGATATTAAAATCAGATTAAAAACAGGTCTGTTGTATTTATGGCATCTGGTGGTCAAGAGACCTGACTGTCACACTGAACTGAGTCAGTTTAGGCAGCAGAACAATATCAGCTGGTAGTCGATTCCATTGCACAACAGCCAGGGGGAAGAACGAGTATTTATAGAAATTTGCTTGAGTGAGAATTTGCAGTAATGTGAGGGGGTGGCTGTGACGTGTCATTCTTGTAGGATGTGTAAAATACGATGGTAGAGGCATGGCAACAATATTGTGCAGAATGTTGTAAAACATGCAAAGACGGGCATCTGCTCTCCTCTGCTCCAGAGACCTCCAACCAAGGCTAGACTGCATAGCAGTGACACTGTCATAGTAGTTATTCAAAGTCCAGCGGATAGCTCTACGCTGTATCATTTCGATTTTGTGAATATTTGACTGTGTATATGGACTCCACACTGTAGAGGCATATTCTAGCTGAGGGCGCACTATGGTTTTGTATGCCGCTTCGCGGACACCGGGATGTTTGGTTTTAATGTTACGTTTGATAAAGCCGAGTGATTTATTGGCATTTGAGCAAGTTCTATTAATGTGACTGTTAAAGTTGAGATTGGTGGATAAGTCGACACCAAGATACCTGGCAGAAGGGACACTTTCCAAAACCTGGTTATGCATTATGTATGGGGTCTTTGTGGGAGTTCTTGCCCTTGTTATGTGCAAAACTTGGCACTTACTAGGATTGAACTCCATGTCCCACTGATGTTCCCATTGCTGGGGTTCATTGAGGTCCTTCTGGAGGAAAGTTGTGTCTTCGGGATGGTTTATGGTCAGGTATACCGCAGTGTCATCTGCGAACAGGCGTACTTAGGACTGCACATTATCGGGCAGGTCATTTATATATAATAAAAATAAAATTGGGCCTAAGACAGACCCCTGCGGTACACCTGATGAGACTGGAACCTCATCTGAACACTCACCTTCCAAGACGACTCTCTGGCTCCTACCAATAAGGAAGGACTGGATCCAGTGGAGAGTTTTACCATTAACCCCGTGTATTTGCAATTTATGGAGTAACTTCAGATGATTAACCTTGTCAAACGCCTTACTAAAATCAAGCAGAATAAGATCTGTCTGTTTTCCCTCTGTCAGGGATCTAGTAAGGTCTTCAACAAGCTGAATTAACTGAGTTTCACAGGATCTGCGTTCTCGAAAGCCATGCTGCAAGTAGAGAATGTTGTGGTTTTCAAGGTGTCTGGTTAAGTTGGAAGCAATAATATGCTCCATTGATTTGCATAAAATGCAGGTCAGAGAGATAGGTCGGTAGTTGGCCGGGTTACTCAGAGAGATAGGTCGGTAGTTGGCCGGGTGTCATAAAAATTAAACGCCCTTCTCTGGTTCTTTGCTCTGTTTGCGCATGTGCGACTGATCAGACTGCGCATAAGCACAGACTAATGAATGGTCACAAGTTCTGGCGATTGATGTTCCTTTGGCGTATCACTTGTAAACGATTCTGATTTCAATGTAGTTACCTAAAATAGGACTGTGCATCTGCACAAACTAACCAGAAAGTCTGGTCCCGTCTTGATCAGTTTGTGCAGGCTAATCTGGCCCCAATGTTATAAAACTTTTTTCCATGCTCAACTCAGCTGAGCACAAAATTTTACCTTCTAATAAATAGTAAATTACTGACAAGTACAGTTGTTTTCTTGCTCAGTTTAGCCGAGTATGAAAATTTCTCTGCTTACAAATATAAAAATGCCAACTAATGTTGGCATTTTCATATTTATCAGCAGAGAAAATTTCATGCTCAGCTGAGTTGAGCACGAAAAAGTTTTATAACCTTAGGGTCTGAATAGCTTATAAAACGTTTGAACCTTCAACTTGAGCAGATGCGCAGATGATCAGGTTTCAATTGTGCATGCTGTTTTTTTTATCTATTATTATTTTTTTATTAATTTAGTTTATTTATTTTTTGCTGTATATATTGCGTATTCAAATATAAAACCACAATTATTTTCAAAAATGAAATAAATCGCAGTTTTAATAGCAATATGGTAATAAACCGTCCAATTTCGTTTGCTAAAGTTGTCAGTATTGAACCATCTGTTGACAGCGAAGGGTAAATGTCAAGTGTGTTTATTACATGTCGATATATCGATTATCGATCGTAAATCACAGATTACCTGGAAAAAGCTGTCCTTAATTATTCGTGCAATAAATTAACTAACTAACAAACTAAGCGAAGACTCTGATCAGACTGGGAAGACGCTCAGGCTGATCCGAGTGTGCGCTGGGAGTCTATCCTAACAGATGATAAACAAATACCTCCCCATCATTCAGCGCTTGTAGTTAACATTCTGATGAGATCTTAATTGATGCACGCACACTTTTTGTGTACAATTAACTTATCTAGTTTGAGTCAAAACTGAGTAAAGCGAACAATAGTTGCCATTAATTGGCATTAACACCTTTACTATCAACTTTACTATCAACACATGTTCTCTCCGTTTCAAACTGTCGTCTACAATACCATCAAAGTCTTTTCCGATGCAGCAAATTGAAGCCATAATTAGCAAATAGTATCAACTTCATAATTGGTAATAAGTGTTACTTAGATTAAAGTACCGAAGATAATCACAATATTGTCTTCTCATTTTAAGCAAAAAAAAAATAATAATAACAATAATAAAAATATATATATAAAAAATAATAATGTGATGAAAAGAAAGAAAGAATAGGAATCAACGTATTTGTCGTAAATTGCATATTTGATAATTTGATGTGCAAAATGTATCGTATGAATTGAATTTTACGGCAATATATAAATAAATACAGTTAAAGGCAGGATTTCTATGACGGGGGTATTGTTTCCAGCATTAGCGTATCTTACCTGTACAAGTAAAGGTGTGAAAATTTATTCGATCAATCAGTGGACCAGAATTACCAGTTATTATAATTTCATTGGCTGACTGGAGGTGTTGACACTATGTGATCAAGAGACAGAATGACACTTTGTTCTGTTCTGTTCTGTTCAATTCTCGTATCGACGTTACCCAAGTGGCTCAACGGTACGTAACCATAGTTGCACACACTTGGCGCCGGGTGTCCGTCCAAGAATGACACTTTGGAAGTTTTTTTTCCTTATATAGTCCACTCCTGCCTTTAATCTACCTACCTATATAACATGCGATGATCTAGTATTTCAGCCGTTCTTTAGTCGCAAAATAGACTAAAAAGTCCAATGTTTAGCTAATCAAATTTTATATCAGTATATACCTCTAATATTAAGGAAACTGGAACCGCCAGCACAGAGTCAATTAGATCTCAAATCTTGTACTTATCTTAATTCAAAATGTAGCAATCTGTCAAATTTATGCTGATTTTGCTATATATTTAATCATTTTACTGGTCATAACAAATAACCCGAAAATAGACTAATATGTTCTTATTATAAAATTATGAAAAACACATCAGCGTAATCGGGAAATAATTTAGTTTTCTATGCCGCCAGCACAGAGTTTTTATCTGTTATAATTACTTTATAATTGGCTGTTGAAAAGTCATCTCATATCTAAATCAATGCATTTTTGTATATCATGTCGCACAGGTATTGGCGAGACTCAGTTATTGGAAAGTTGGCCATGGAGTGGAGATGCGTCCGGTTTAATATCTCCGAGTTTAGACAATGGAATTAAAAAAAAATGGTATCAGTTTAAAAGTAAAACTCAAATTTAACTGAATATGTATAAAAAATAACTCAGTTATGATATTTTAATATGTTTATTTAAATATAATCTTTCCGGGACGATCCGGAGTGGCAGACGGACTTGAGTGACTATGTCGGATATATCTTAAATATCTCGACTTCAGGATCACCTATTTTCAAACATTTGGTATCATTCTAAATTTAAGACTCCTATCTAAACGACCATATGCAAGAAATGATATTTCTAATGTGGTTCTCTGTTGCCTGTTTTTGGTGTCAGAGTTTCTGTGATGTTTTACCTTATGTATGTTCTTATTACTTTTGGTTCGGTTTGGGTTGCTGAGTGGCCACCTTTTGGGAACAAGCTGCTCACTCGGTTGGCCATATGTTCTCTGTATCTTGATTATTTGTAATCTAAGTTGTTTCCTACTATGGTTTGAGGGCTGGATTTGGATTTTGATTGTTTCAGTTCCTGGCCTTTGCATACTTTTTACTTTTACAAAAATTCCAGAACGATCCGAATCGCAGCCGTGCGTGATGGCGCGCGTAAGCAGTTTACTTAATAACTCTAATATAAGTCGAATAAATGAATAACTTTGTGTTGTTGAAAATTTAGTACTTTCATCTAAATGAATGTGTGAGAAAAAATAATTTAATCATAATACATTAACTTTTTTTAGGCGAAATTCTCGATCCGGGTTAGCAGCTGGATCGTCCCGAAATATATCTAAACGGTAAAAATGGTAAACTATCACATTCGAATTATTTCTGATACACTTTTATTCAGACAAGAGTTTGAAAACAAGTTTAAATTCCACCAAACTTTTTTTTTTTCATTTTTCATTTATATGGACTAAAATTAGATGTGTTAAAGAGATATCTGAAACACTACCCACAATCCTCCTCAGCTCCCTCGGACCCTCCATAAGGCTGGGTTCGCAGCCGGTCTCAAGGGAGTGTGTCAGATATTCCTTAAATATCACAATGTCTAGTCATTATATTGGAACGAATTTGGTATCAATGCAAATGTCACATTCTAAACAAACAAAACATAAAAGATAATGTTGATCAAGTTTTTTGTTCTAATTGTTTTTTCGGAATCTCCACGAAGTGTGTAAAATTTAGCAAGTAAAATAGGAGCATGTCGTAGTCGGGAGTTGTACTGTTTTCGGCGTCGATGAAGAGTAGTGTAAACACTTTTCAAGCTGCTTATCAGGAGAGATAATATGCTGTAAAATTGAGGTCTAAAAGTTCTAGTTTTGTAAAGAGAAATGATGAAGAACACCGAATCTACAACAACTGTTTATTATATAATTTTCTCCAACTAAATAAGTTCCAAATCCTAGAAATAACTTAATTTTATGCAGTTTGTTGCAGAAAACAATAAATAATAAAAGTCTATCAAGAAGATGAAATTAACTGGTTTTCCAGTTTAAATGTTAGAATGTTGCTTAAACGGTAAAGTCCAGTTTAACCCACGGAAACATATAGAGGGTATCCGCTCTAGAAATTCAGTCCTTATACGACGGCAAAGTCCAGTCTTGTCTTATGGGAATTCCACATACAAATATATTAACAATAAAGATCCTGACCAGGTAGTGAAGAAAATCTTATATAGGCAAAAAATATGAAAGTCACTACTTTTTGCAGCTATTACTCAAGATCTCTGGACAAAAGAATTTTTAATCACTTCCCATTTCTCAGATTATGATTATCAAGCAAAACAATAACTTCTGATGGTGTTTGACAACATAACCACCATATCAACTGATTTGTCACTCAGATCAGCTGATTATGGAGATTTGTTGTCAAAACTGTGTTTGGCATTTCCTTCTTTTGAGGACTAATTATGCTCAAACTGCTACTAGCATTTTAGATTGGACTTGATGACCATATCCTGAGAGAGTGAGAAGATTTTAATCCAGACTTATTATTGAATTATATGAACATAGTATAACAAAATTTTTAACATAATAATTTTGAAAAACATACAAATACATATTTAAAATATGAAAGTAATTCATTGCATAGTATCGATAGACCCTACCAGAAACATTTTAACAGATCTATATTTTTCCGCAAATATATTAAAACCAAACAACAAATAAAAGATGAAACGTTTGACATATTGTATCCAGAATTTTTCAGCATAAAAGAGACAAACAAGGATTCTTAATACTGTAACAGAAAAGATCAGTGTGGACCCTGATCAGGTAATGCAAACCCAATATTACAAAAATGTATTGCCAAAGATAGTAATGTTTCAAGTACTTCACATTCAAGAAATACAATAGACCATTTGGTCCATGTGTGCACATAACATACATGGCAAGCAAAAAAAACCAACTAAGCCCGCCCACGCTTCCGAAAATGACTGGACCAAGTCCTTGTCCCTCACCATATATAGAAGGTTCACGCAAACGGAAAAGACCCAGATCAGACTGTGCACATGCACAATTCGATCGGGGCCTTTCCCGTTTGCTATTACCACCTGGTTTTCCCTTATACGATAATTCTCCCAAGTTCCCCCAAGTTATTAAACAAAGATTACTAGATCAGTTCGCTCAAACATGGAGCACCACTTTACAAACAATGTCAAAACTTGAGTTGTATCTAAGATATAAACAAAATTTTGAATTTGAAAAATATCTGCACACTGTGGTGAATGATAAGCAGTGACAAATCGGACTTCCTTTCGGTTAGTTTCCCATCGTCTTGAAATAGAAATTGGAAGGCACAGTGATAAACCAAGAGAACAACGACTTTGTAGGGTCTGTAATATGAATATAGGGGGTAACACATGCTAAATGTTGGAAATTTGTGCTGATTTTGGGCCATATATGGCTGGTAGCTGACGTCGTGTGATCGTTTTTTCGACATTGCAGCATTGCGGCAACAACTGACTGCAGGGTATGTAATATGAGGTACTACTGCACCTGTATTGGCACTACAATATTTGTTAGTCATGATGTATCATGTAAATAGTCAAAGGCAATGTATTTGCATGTCGATTTGCTAATAAAGTTATACTTATACCTAATAAGTCACCGCTACTTTAGGTCATTTTACCAATGTGTTCGCACACACGCACGCACGCACGCATGCACACTTCTAAGATATTCACATATTAACAGACTTTCAATGTTTTCAGACGATAAGACACATATTGCCATTCAGCGTCTAGCGTAGACGATATTCCTAAACAGTTTTTCACAACAAACAATATTGGCAATGAATTCGGGCATTCGCAATAACACACCAAACTGGGTTTTTTTGATACTCTACAAGTATATGAATTTAGATTACCCCTGCACCTGTCTTTTTCTTCAGGAAGTGTGTCATTTTTCCATTTTCTAAACAACCAATAAAATGTCTCAATTTTGAAACTTTAAAAAAAGCTCTGCTAATAAAGAAAAAAAATAGGTGCGATTTGAGTAATCGTAGTTTGTGAATTAATGACCTGTAAAGTTTTTTCACTAATTGCTAGTTAATGACTCGTGCGATGCTCGTGCCATGTATCAATTTTGACATTATTTCGGCAGTATAACGGAAAGTTGCGTATCATTTATAAAAATAAATATTTTTTTTTCTGTTTCATAACAGTGATCAACTTCCACCAGTAATGTCACCTGACACGGAGAGTATAAAGTATTTCATTGAAAATGAAGTGGAATATCAGTATATTTTCAATCAGTTGGAAAGTACTAAAAAGTTTTGAGTGATCGTAATTTGTGAATTAATGACCCGTGAAGTTTATACACTAATTGCTAGTGAGACGTTAACAGGATCTCTACAAAACTCAAGTTCTTGTGTGGAGCCTATGCACTCCAGTCCAATAGATCAGCATATAATAAAACAGTGGTAAACCCAACTTGTCAGTTATGCGGCTGCGGTGATGAAGATCTAGTACATTTTATACTGAACTGTTCATATTTGGAGTCTACTAGAAATCCGATCATCAGTGTAATAGAGCAAGAAATCAACTCATTACTGGGCAAGTCGTGTTTCCAAGAAATGTGTGACCAGAGAAGAATCAATGTTATACTAGACAGTACATTTTTACTTGTGCAACCAAACATCAAACTCAGTATAGACCATTTGAATTCCTTAGAGTTTCACACCAGGAGACTACTACATAACCTATCTGGTGTTAGATACAGAACCTTGAAATCACTTCCCAAGAAATAGTGTTAGAGCAGGTGTCAATTAAAGACGTCAACTACAATTTCATATAAGAGTAGTGTTTCCAGAATATCAGTATAGACATTTGTAACATACGTATGTAAATACGGTTGTCCTATGAAGGATGTTAAGAAGATAGAACAAGAACAAGAACAAGCTAGTTAACGAACCGTGTATCAATTTCGGCATTATTTCGGAAGAGCGACGGAAAGTTCCCTATCTGTATATATATATGCAGTATAGAAGACAACAAATGCTAAAGGATGGAAAGTAGTGTCATGTTGGGCCCTATATACTCCTTAATGCTGCTTTAATGTTTTAAGGTACACGCCTGAGCTACCATACACCGTTATTTCCCAGTAGAATACATCTTGTTATACGCAGGTTCTGTCAGCTGTGTTCTTCTGCTGTTTTCTCGTTAATAATAATAATAATAATAATGTTGGCTTATCATGCATGACTTACAAGATTTGAGTATAACCGCAGCCATAGCGTAAGCTTAGGGGAGGTAACTACCACACTATCGTTCTTGTGGTGTTTAGTAGGACTACTTGGGGCGAAGTACTAATAGAACGAAATGCACGCGAGCTCGAGAAAGCACGAGACCTACCAGTGACGTCACGGACCTCAGTGAGTAAGTGCGAGTAACTCGACAAAGTCGGAAAAGAAAACGTTTTTCGTTCACCTCAGCATATCGAATTTACAGTAGATACTATTGAATCAGTAACAGCAATAACTTGCTTAAAACCTCCCTGCCCTCGGATCTGTCAAGTAGATAGCAAGTGCATGTAATAACTGTAAAGTAGCCGTTCGTTTGATTGTCTATCTATCTTCCCATTGTTTGTGGGTGGGGAAACACAACAACAACAGCGTAGGGTCGCAAGATCATTGATCTCACACTTCCTCATGAAAAGACACCTAATTTCTATTTCCGAAGTAGCAGCAAAAGTTTCTGTCTCCCATGAATTTACCAAGTCTGTTCTACAGAGAATACCATGTTAGTGTCTTTTGATATCAAGTTTATCAGGCGAGACCAGAAACAGCGTAGGAATGGTGAGGCTTGCCGAGCAAGCCCGACGTGTTTCTGGTCGAGCCTGATAAACTTGATATCAAAAGACACTTACGTGGTTTTCTATTTATCATGCATCATAAAGAAGAGAGCGGCAAACAAGTGACAAGCAAACGCAGTTTTGTTCGAACTTGCTGACGTTGCGTATGCGTTATGACGTAAGTCGGTGACGTCAATTAACCAATCGAACGCTGATATTACGGCCAACGTCAGTATGTAGCCAATCGTCTTCAGAGATCGCTTCTAAAGGCATCGCCTGATAACATTGGCGCAAGCGCAGTTCTACAGTGACATGATATCACATTGTGTTATCATACCCCTGTTATCAGGTGGAATTTAGCAGCAGATGCATGATAAAAGTATGTTTTGGCTCAAGCCAAGGTGGCACATTCACAAAACTGGCAACATTTTGATTGGGAATTATTTATCAGTCAAAGTCTGAAACTGGGAATTTTTTATTGGTCCAAATCTCCAAAATGTCTGGTCACCTGTTTTGAATTTAATATATTAAAAGCTGTGCTCAGGATGGTGAACTGGAAACAGTGTTGGGGTGGAAATATCACACGGTGTCGGTAAAACTAATTGCCAAAACTTCAAATACAAAAGTATGTTGTTGAGAAGTTGAAATTGTCAAAATAAACGATTATCTGTATAATTTTTACGAAGATAGACATTTCTGTCTCCACCATAAGGTTACCAGTGGCAAAGCTCTCAGTATTGCCTTTTGGCTGAAATCAGTTATCAATTCAGATAGTCAGACTTACACCATGGTACAGCACAATATCAACGTATAGTTGGGCCAGAGGTCAATAACTAGGACTTTGCCATTATGTTTTTTGGCTTATAGTTCTAATAATACTTGAATCTAATCTAATGTGATGCATGACTTGTTTTATTTCCAACTTGTTTACATCATATGGATGCTGCTGCTGACTGAAGGTCAAGGTCACAGACTTTATATTTTGTACATGTATAATATTTGTATTAAAGTTTTGAAAGTATGCTTTCATTAGGCAGTGGCAGTGGTCGGGGGTATACGTGAGCCCCTGCTCACTTGCTCTAGTTTAGATATCCGCCCCCACCATGTACACAAGTGTATCATATGCTATACATTGTGTACATGGTGGCTGTTTGAAATTTTACCTCTTTTTAGCAGTCTGGCATGCTGTTTTGGTCTGAATGTTAGATAATTGTGCATCTGTTAAACAGATAATGTCAATCAGAAGCATAAAAGACTGACAATATATTACTTATATGTGTTTTGAAGAGCACCCTGTTTACCAAGGCGCATGGGGCCTTAGGTCAGGGGATTTGCCATCTCCTCTGATGGCTATTTTTTTCAACATATTATTATTTTTTGGCCTCACTGGGAATTTTTCAGCCATTATTTTGGGAAAAATAACTTGAAAATGGGGGGAAAAGGTGGGTCTGTCAGCATTGGGAACGGGTCCCAATCTAAAAGTGAAAGTTTACCGAGAATAAACTTCCACTTCAACTTTCGTTCTAAACTGCCATATTAAGGAGCTCCAATAGCAACTGTTGCTGATAATTTCAGAGACAAAATTTTTTTAAAAACCTTGTTCATGGCTTCTTAAGAAGAGTTGACTTCCTAATGTGCACAAATGGAAAATAAAAGAACCACAAGTTAACAAACAAACAATAGGGCGTTACCTCAGTGTGCCCTGGTGCCTATTACAAGGTTGAAAATGAATTTGAATGATAGTAACTTACATAAGGTACAAAGAATCTGATAGAACGGCGCTAACTTTAAAGTCTGCAAAATTCGCCTTTCTATTATTTGCCCGCTTCTGACTCAGAGTCAGACATTGGTAAAGGCAAACTAAATCTATCTGTCTGCTTACATATTACAGAGCTGTAGATAAGAGGGAGTAATTATTGATAATTAGGGATAATTTTTGTCAATTATGCATAAAAACATATGTTGTGACCCCTCATCTGAACCGTCTCGACGAGACGGTTCAGATGAGGGGTCACAACATATGGTTTCAGTGAGAAATAAAAAAAAATTATCCTTCAGTTACCATCAAATACCCCTCTTATCTAGAGCTCTGAATTATTATATTATTAAGATAACTGTTTTCCCTTGGCCATGACATGATTTTATGGAGTCATACATGTATATGGAAAATATCAGAGCCAGACAAGAACAAGGAACAGGAAGCATACTGTAATTAGAACCCATATGCACAGGGTATACTCGATTCCGCCAATTTTCCTGCAGAGACTGTCCGTCATATTTGGCTTCCGCTGAGACTGTTAGCGAACTCTTGCTTCCTGCAGAGACTACTGTCCTCGAAAAATGGCTTCCTGCCGAGACTGTCTGCATGATTCTGCTTCCTGCCGAGAGCCTTGGCAGGAAGCAGAATCACGCGGACAGTCTCTGCAGGAAGCCATTTATCATGTACAGAAGTCTCGGCAGGAAGAGAAAGTTCGCGGACAGTCTCGGCGGAAGCCAAATATGATGTACAGTCTCTGCAGGAAGGGAAAATTAGCGGAATCGATTATACCCTGTGCATATGGAAATTTTTAAATCACATCCCATATCAATGGGGCTTACAGCTGATATTGACATTAGAGCAGGTAGGCATTGCAATATGGAAATTACATATACATGTAGAAGTCGATAGATTAATTAACATGGCAAGCACCTACAACTGAAGATGGTTGTCTGTATCTTGAGACTTTGTTTGAACTGTCAAGTATTTTGTTTGACTTACCTTTCAGGTTTAGACCAAAAATTGAATGCAGAGTTATTATTATATTTCAGAAGCTGATCAGATATAAAAACAAAGTTGTAGTGATAGTGACATATAGTGTTTCTGTATTTTTCAGACTAGTACACAAGAATGGGTGAAGTTAGTGACCTGGACAGGTAAGTTACTCTTCTGTAGGTTTATTGCACAGAAACAGAGATCAGGGTTGCATAGTGGTGCAAGGATATTTCTGGGGTGGGCCAGGCCTGAACCATTTTATGAGAAAACTATCAGTGAAAGACTAAATCTGATTTAATTTTGGCTGTGCCCTTCCATAAGCTATTCAAATTTGATGTTACTTTTGCAGTGAGGTGTCTATTAAGGATTCTTGGGCCCATCATTTTTTCCAAAACGCCCATGAAAATTAAAAAAAGACCCATCAAAATCTGGATTTTTGCACTTCAGTGAATGAGAAATGGGCCTTTGGCCCATATTTAAGGCTCATAATAATTTGGACCAGAAATATCCCTGGTTATGTATTGCCGCATATATTTGGCTATAAGATGGGGTGTTTTCCCCCTTCAGAAATAGTCCCAAATGTGTAAATATGTGTTTTGTTCCTGTTATAAGCTGTTTTTCTTTTTTTTTTCCTTTGAAAACAGTTCCAAAAATATAAAATCTTCTTTTTAAAATGGATCTTAACTTTTGAGGTTGTTTTAGAGTGGGAAAACCCTGAAACTCAGTCTTATAATGAAGAAATATGGGTGTTCTAAAGTTATCTTAATTTTAAGTTAAAAAAGCTTGTTGTGGCCCACCATTGCAGTTTAGATTAAACTGCAATGGTGGGCCACAAGAAGCTTTTTTAAACTTTAATGAGAAATACAGTGTTTCTTCTTAATGTAGTGCCTTCTCAATCTCTGATAAATGGCTTGCTCAGTTTTTTAGGGAAAAAGAGTTATATTCCGTCAAGCTTTGAACCACCAAAATTTACTAATTGCCCTGTTTTGTCTCAAAAATACCATTTATAGGACCCATGACTTAGAAAGCCTCTGGGGTGTTCTTTAAATAAGGACCACAACTCTTCATAGAGATTTAAGAAAATAATGTTAGAATTTCAACTAGTATCATCTGAAAATGAAGCTTTGCTTTATTTTATAGACAAATCGACCAACTACGTCGCTGTGAGATCATAAAGGAAAGTGAGGTGAAGGCTTTATGTGCAAAAGCTCGGGAAATCCTTGTGGAGGAGAGTAATGTTCAACGAGTTGATTCACCAGTCACAGTAAGTTGCTTAATGTGAATGAAAACACTTTCAGGGGAGTTAATTATTTATCAAGAAGAATTTTTCTCCCATTTTATTGGGTGCTTCTCCTACAGAAAGAATTTGCTCCCATAAGAAGCAAATTCTTTCTTATAAGAGCAATACACAGGTCGGAGAATAGCAGATAAGCTCCACCTGCTGAGTTACTGTCACTATGTCTCACAAGCTTACACAAAAATGGCGGAAAAACAAATGCAGGTGTCTGCTAAATGTTGGCGATCTATGGCAAAGAATCAGCCTTCACTTGACCTACACATGGCAGTTGGCGCATCATGCATTCCCGATGCGTTCTTTCTTGCAAAGCAGGGTAAGTTTGTTAAAAGTGGTGTTAGTTTGTTTTCTTTAAACAGGTATACATCCCTCCATGAACTGTAAGGTAAAATCACGGACTTATGTTGGATAATGACCACATGCGACTTGTTTGTGAGACTATGTCACATGCTAAGTTGTTGTTACATTGGCCAGGTATGCGCTATCATGTGATTTTGGATGACATTCTGGGTGTGGCTTGGAACTGTGTATTCCTCTGAATATTAGATAACGAGTTTTCAGATAAACTGGCCTGTGTTCACATTCCTATTACATTTTTTTTCTTTTGCAAGTTCACCATTGATCTATGTTATTTCTTTTGACTTACATTGTGTGATTACAGGTATGTGGAGATATACACGGCCAGTTTTATGACTTGAAGGAGTTGTTCAAAGTTGGCGGAGATGTTCCAGACACTAATTATTTATTTATGGGAGATTTTGTAGACAGAGGATTCTACAGTGTAGAAACGTTTCTCTTACTTTTAGCTTTAAAGGTAAGCAAAAATCTGTTCCTACTGTTTTAACCATATTGCACTCAGAATGGCCAAAACTTTATGGAGTTTTGGCTGTTCCCAGTGCAGTAGGGTTAATTAGATACTGTTATTAGCAACAACATGAGAATTGCTATATCATAGAGGCTTTACATCTACCTAGTCCTAGAGAATCTGATGGTAAGTTTTTAGATAACACAAGTTGAAAACAAAGTGAACAGCTTTTTCCCAGATAAGTGGCCACCATGGCCAGTATGACCAACGAATTGTCAAAAATTAAGAAGACTTACAGAAAAGCAGACAAAACAAGCGAATAATACTTAGCATTTACAATGAAAATAATTGCCCCATTCCACTGACAATTGCACTGAGAAGCTGTAGGAAACAAAGAATTTTCAGTCCATTTCCAGTTCGTCCTGTGTACAGTCTGACCAAACATCACAAACATCCTGCTTTGATTTCCAGTTTGAAAATACATAAAATAGTAAGGGGTCCGCATCATCATGTTTGAAACAAGTTAGTTGAATGTATGTATATCATATAGGAAGTGTACCAGTGTTGGGTGGACGGTGTATACAAGATGAACTTGATTTGAAGATTAGAATGTGTGTATTTCAATTCTTGTAACAATGTTATCCTCGGCAAATCAGCGGAACATATCCATAGTCTCAGTAACGGGGTGCCATTCGTCCGTCGTTATTGTCTGTCGTTCATCTGAGTGAAGACGAGAAGGAAATATTGTCACATTTTGCTGATATGATATTTAATTTTGTGCAAATTTTAGGTTCGTTATCCAGATAGAATCACATTAATTAGAGGAAATCACGAGAGTCGACAGATTACCCAGGTTTATGGCTTCTATGATGAATGTCTACGGAAATATGGTTCAGTGACGGTCTGGAGATACTGTACAGAAATATTTGATTATTTAAGTTTATCAGCAATTATTGATGGAAAGGTAAAGTATAAATGATTCAACAGCCCGCCTTGGGTGCCAAATGACGTGTGAGCAACCAAGACTTAGATCAGCCTGTGCAGATGCATGATTTGATCAGGCCACATAATCTATTAGTCTCTGAGTATAGATATAATTAATAGTGTGGATGGATCAGGATGCATGAATGTCCAGAGCTCCAGATAAGGTTTTGAGGATAATTCTGAGCAACAAAACATGTGATGGTTTTAATGAGGGGTCACAACATATGGAGAAATATGTAAAATTATCCCTAAATTATTTACCCTTATATACAGCACTGAAATGTCAAAGCATATCAAATTATTCACTAGTTAAAGCTGTTTTTAGTTTTCTGGTACTGGGCTGTAGATAAGATCACAGGCGCTTGAAGTTTTATGCTCATGATGCCGCCAAATATCCAGACTATGAGCTATTTTGAAGAAATGGCCAGGTGTGCAAGCATGTGTTCAGACTCCATTACGGTCTCCAGTTTCCGGTGTATCAACGTCGCACAGCAACATCATAAGGTTCTATTACGGGAAAAATGAAGTGATTCTGCAGATAACGATCCTCTTACATGTACAGCTTCCTACTCTGTCCAATCATCAAACAACAAATTCGCTGATCAGACTATGCGGATGCGCAAGCTAATCTGCATCTTAGTTGTTCGGAAAGTTAGTACATATAGGCCTCAGTCAACAAATTAAAATTTTACGCCAACGTTACTGCGCAGTTTTGACGTTGTTGACACGAAAATCATGACGTCATTTTCATCATGTTTGCTTCAAGTTTTCACTCATAAGAAACCTTTTGACCGAAATTAGGACAAACAAAATATTGTAAATACATGGAAACAGTGATTCAACGACATTGGTCATATCTAAAAGAGTAATTGAATGATTTCGCTTATGTGTGATTTTCAAAGCGTACAAGCACTTGCTCAACTTTGGCGCAGCACAGTAAACCGGAAACTGGACACCGTAATGGCGACGAGATTTTGAGGCAAATTTTGAATTCAGGATTACAGCACCGCATAGACCATAACTGAACAAATTTATCATGTTTACAGATACATTTTGAAACGATGTTTACAGGTAAAAAGTATGCTTTTGTTGGGATGTTTCTAACTGGCAGTTTTAGCAGTCCAAAAAATTGACCCGTGTTTGTTTGCATACCTGGTCATTTCTTACGAAATGGACTATAGACTGCGTCAAGTTTAAAGGGTTTTGAGTTGTTGTTTTTATAAGTATAGAACTTCAAGCGCCTGTGATAAGATAAAGCATTAAAGTGAAATGAGAAAAGTATGGGTATTTTTCATTATTATAAAAGCTGTACATACCTGACCAGCTAGGGTAATTGTACATTGATCAGAGCCTCTCTGTTAGCAGACAAGGTACATGGGCTGCGACTTGACAAAACAAACTAAGTGGTATGTGCACCACACAAAGACTCAGATCAACCTGAGCATCTGTCCCGTTTGATCAGTCTTAGCTCTGCACTTAAAGGAAAGCTAAGGGTCTATGTTACTCCATGCCGACAGCAAAGACTCTGATCAGACTAGGTGGATGCCCAGGCTGATCTAAGTCCGTTGGGCACACATGAAACTTTGTTTTGTCGTATCGCTGCTCACACATATTATGCAAGCTAGAACAACTGACAAAATTTAACCAGTTGCTAGACTTCACTGACACATAGTTTAAAGTATCATGAATTTTAAGCAGGAAAAACTGCTGAGTCACTAAACGTGGAAGCTGATCTTGACTTTGCTGCATAGTCCCTAACGCCCCCAGTCTTGGGTCACAGCTTATTTTGTAATAAATGTATAAGTACTAGTATTAAAGTAAGAGCCTAATTGTAACAGAAATAGGTTAAGTGCTAGTAACAGCTTAATTGTAATGAAGTACATATATCACTGTTTTAAAATTTGCCCTTTAACAGTAATTCAAATGCTTGATTAGTAACAAAGAAAATTCAAATTACTGTAATATGAGTCATTTATCTGCAATCTGTTGGTATGGCAGAGATTTTTAAGTTAATGATTGTCTCACATGTGCCTAGCGGAGTTAATATTTTCATTTTGTTGCAGATATTTTGTGTACATGGTGGTTTATCCCCCTCTATACAGACACTAGATCAGATACGGTCTATAGACAGAAAACAAGAAGTACCACACGACGGACCAATGTGTGACCTTTTATGGTCAGACCCTGAAGGTGAGTTTTCAGTTTAATAAATATTTACCTTTACCAAATTTAGTGGGACATATGCACATTTCTGTCTTCACTTGGTCAGTGTCGCGAACACAGGCGTAACCAATGAGCCACATTTAATATGTCACCCAACTTGTTTCTGCTATTTCAGTTTAGAATTTTTTGCTTTCTTGCATACAATGCTTTTGTAAGTGTATTGTCTTGTTAACTAATGACATTGTTAGTTTTGAAGAAGTGGGCCCACTTCTGATAATTGGCACCATGTCTGACTTTTTAAAGATGATACCATAATATTGTAAACATTTAGTGAACATTCCAGTTGCATAAATAGAGTGCTGTAATCCGGTACATAATAAGAACATTAATAATAAATAAGTCAGTATTCTAAATACTAGTGTTATGATCATAGTTCCAGTTTGGAAACTTTCTCAACAGTTTGCAGGCTAATCAATGTTCTGTACGTTTCAGATATGCAAGGTTGGGGAGTGAGTCCGAGAGGTGCTGGTTACCTGTTCGGCAGCGATGTAGTCAATCAGTTCAACGTAGCCAATGATATAGACCTTATCTGTAGAGCACACCAGTTAGTTATGGAGGGATATAAATGGCATTTTCAAGAAACAGTTCTCACAGTCTGGTCGGCACCAAACTATTGTTATAGGTATGTATTGTTGAAGGCAAGAAGGTCTCTATGCAGGACAAAACAGGTGTTCCGAAAATGGCAGGGTTGCCAGATTTGTGCTGATTTATATGAAGAACAAGATATTGAGGGGAAAACAAAGAACAGAAAAAAGAAACTATATTTATTTACTATGATTACAAAGGAAGCTTTAACAAACATTTAACAGGTCTGAAAGGTGCAGATTTTGGTGTTCTGTGCCAGATGTGGAGAAAACCACCAGTTTTGCGTAAGGAACCAAAGCCGGAGTGGAGAGGTGACAGGCGAGAAAGATGCAATCTGCACAATCCTGACAGTAAAATATTGAATATGAAAGAAATTGGATGTAAAAGCTACTTAATTTCACAGAAGGCCTAAAGGCCAGGGTATCTTCGCAAACTTTGTAACCCATATCATATGCTGCAGAACAAGGTGTTTGTTCAGTCTTGTATGTTTTCATTGAAAACACAAATTGCTTTTTCAAACACAGTGCACTCCCATAGATGTAGTGGAAAGCTCCCATGTTTTATTCTGTGACAATTCACTGTTTTGGAGCATGCGAGTTGTTGGCTGACCACTCGAAATTACTGATGTATTTTGTGACGTTTTGAGACACTAGACAGTGTAACATATCTTTTGCTTTCTAAAATCGCCATAAAAACAAACATTTATCCTAGAGTAAGAATATTGGTGGAGGCATTCACGCACAGACAGGAAGGTTGGGAGAATTTGAATGAAAAGAATACTTTTTCAGCATTTTAGAGTGATTGAATCAAAACAGTTCAGCTCCAAACAGTGAATTGTTATACCCCCCACATAGGAAGTATGTCAGGGGTATATATACTGAACGCCAAAAGAAACGCCTACAAGTTTAGGTTTAGTTTTCTTCGGTCAACTGTTTTATGGTTTTAAATCATATATAGCAGAAAACACTACTGACATCTGCCAGCAATATAAACTTATCTTCTTGCAAAATTAAACTTGGATTAAAGAGTTATCTCAATTTATCGTGAAACATTCAAAGTTGTTGTAAGAGTTGTCTTTCCTTTGGCAGTATAAAAAAATTGTTTGCAAAACACGACTCTGATGTGTGGTTATGAAAAAAACGTCGGTTTTATTACCATGGTATTCATCTTAGGAACATGACAGCAATTTGAAGTTGAACACTTGTCAAATTATCTCCCTTGCAATTAAACAAATAGCAAAATGGGAATTCCAATAACATCAAAAGTTCTGCAGTGCTATGAAAAATTTCTTTGCAAATCTTTTTATTTTACTCTTGTTAATTCACTTAACCTCTTCGTATGTATGGTTTCTCTTCTTTTCAAGAAATACAGGGTGTTAAAAGGTCTATGGAAATCCAGTGGTAAGCCAGTGTTACTGTTTCTACTGCCAACTTTCACCTGATTGTTTCTCTAAAAAGCAAGGCTCGACTGCTTTGATTTTTCTGCTGTTTCTTACCCTTGTCGTGGACATTATGTCTGGAGAAAATAATAAGCTGAGCATTATATGGAATTTAAAAATCAGCTTCTGAAAGTATGGTGACTTTAAGTTTAACCCCATCACAAGAGCAAGCGTTCTGGTCTCTAAAGTTTATGGAAAATCGATGCGTTAAGGTGCTCATTTTGTCGGAATATCATAAACAAAGTAACTGAAAATGTCTTAATAAGAGCATATACCTATACCTTCAAATAAACTGGGCGTATACATTGTATGCGTTTCTTTTGGCGTTCAGTATAGTTTTTGTCATTCCGTCCGTTCATCCGTTCGTCAACTTTACGTCAAAGTTTTGCGTTAAACCTTTTCGGATTGCTCATATCTTTGTAACCACAGGTCAGATTCTTTTCACATTTGATTCATGGTATCTCTATAGCACTACCTTTGATCTGAACTATCTAAGCCACTGGGTCGGGCCCTAGGGTGGGGCCAGGGTCAATAATTAGGACTTAGGCATTTTCATTATGTCAAAGTTTTATGTTAAACCTTTCTGATTGCTCATAACTCTGTAACTAGTTTTAAGATTTCATCTATATTTGGTTCATGATGTCTCTGTAGTGGTCTCAAAAGCTGCTAGGTCAGGCTCATGGATGGGGCCAGGGGTCAATAACTAGGACTTTGCAATTTATTGTGTTTTTTGGCTTATTTTAAGTAACCTAATGATGCTTGACTGGTTTTATTATGCCCCCGCCACGAAGTGGGGAGGGGCATATAGTTTTGCCCTTGTCCGTCCGTGCATACGTCCGTCCGTCCGTACGTACGTACGTCCGTCCGTCACACTTTGTAGTACTGTTCTTGTCTCCGCAACTCCTCCTACAGTATTTGATGCAGGGAGCTGAAACTTGGAACACAGTTCAGACATGCATTGAACATGTGCATAAAAGAAACATAACTTTGATTAAGATCTTTATTGCAGAATTATGTCCCCTTGAATAATAAACATATTTTGACCATATTTCACATCTGAGTACTGTTCTTGTCTCTGCAACTCCTCCTACAGTATTTGATATAGGGAGTTGAAACTTGCAACACAGTTCAGACATGCATTGAACATGTGCATAAAGGAAACAAAACTTTGATTAAGGTCTTGGTTGCAGAATTATGTCCCCTTGAATAATATACATATTATAACCATATTTCACATTTGAACACTGTTCTTGTCTCCGCAACTCCTCCTACAGTATTTAATGTAGGGAGTTGAAACTTGCAACACAATTCAGACATGCATTGAACATGTGCATAAAGGAAACAGAACTTTGATTAAGGTCTTTATTGCAGAATTATGTCCCCTTGAATAACATAAATATTTTGACCATATTTCACATTTGTAGTACTGTTCTTGTCTCTGCAACTCCTCCAATTGTATTTGATGTAGGGAGTTGAAACTTGTAACACAGTTCATTCATGTATTGAACATGTGCATAAAGGAAACAAAACTTTGATCCAGGTCATTATGGCAGAATTACATCCCCTTGAATGACATGCATATTTTGACCATATTTCACACTTTGTAGTACTGTTCTTGTCTCTGCAACTCCTCCAATAGTATTTGATGTAGGGATTTGAAACTTTTAACACAGTTCATACATGCATTGAACATGTGCATAAAGGAAACAGAACTTTCAGTTAGGTCTTTATTGCAGAATTATGTCCCCTTGAATAACATACATATTTTGACCATATTTCCATAGCTTAAATACAATCTCACCTTTTATCATCGCTCTAGCGGCCTCATTTATTAACAGATTTTGGTATTACATCACAGCTTTATTGGGTATGACAGTACCTCGAACAGCTTTGCGTTTCAGGTTTGTAGGATGAAGGTCAAGGTCACAGTTGCTATTTTCAGAAAAACTAGGGCATTGCTCCAGCCCTTTTATTTATAGATCGATTTTGATGTAACTTCACATAAATGTTAAGTATAACAATATCTTGAATAAATTACTGTTGCCCCCGCCACGAAGTGGGGAGGGGCATATAGTTTTGCCCTTGTCCGTCCGTGCATACGTCCGTCCGTACGCACGTACCAGGGCTCGGGAAAACCGAATTTTTTTCGGTCCCAGACCAAAATTCAGAAATTGGGACCGATTGGAAACAGCCCAAAGCCCCAAAAAATCGGTCCCATACTGGCCCAATACTTAGGAAATTTTCTCCGATTCGTCCGATAATTGTTACATACGGCCGTTTGATCTTGTCCCGAAAGGTATGAAATATCGCCACTGTCTTTAAAATTCTAGCACGTGTCATAACTAATCGGATTAACGCAGGTGTTAGCGAGGCGAAAAGACCGCCTACGAGCCAATCAAGATTGTCCGTATGGAGCACTGAGCCACATGTCGGACCGCCTACCTGTCAATAACGAGTGTCATAATGACGCGCACTCTTACGACAGTCTGCAAAACAACTTATCAAAATCATGATGGCTGGGCTTTGGGATGAAAGGTGTCCATCTTTTTTCACGATCGCGAGAATGTAACTGACCTGTTTGCGTAGGGCGTGTGCCGACTTCAAAAGCTTGTGAATGTATCCATAACAGATGAATGCTGACGAATGTATTGACAAAGTCTGTCCGAAGTTTCCTCATATTTGCATTTGCCTTTACAACGGACTGCCTGCTTTGGAGTTTTTAGGAATACGAACCTATTCCGCGAAAAGTGTAGATTCAAAACGCAAATACATTGTTAATATTAATAGCCACTATTTCCGACACGTTATGGTCTAAGCTCTGGTAAAAATATACGTTTTGAATAATGGAACTATAAAATATGAAAAATGGAAACATCCATTTCACCGATTTCCTAGTTGTATCGTCATGCAGACCCGTGCGAAAATAATGCCGATCAGTGCACAAAAATAGCGCATTTTGATCAGGGTCTACGCGATTATATATTAGGTATAATACTAACGGTAGAGTTGATATGCAATTACCCGCTAGTTTATGGGTCAAGCACGTTTTGTCTTTGATGTAAAGATAAAAGACGCCGCTGTGAGTATAAACACGTGCCGAACCCAGTGTCATTTTAACTGTATGACGGCTAAAGGTACCTAAGTACACACACAGATGACTAACAATCGTATCAGCCAGCACAACTAAGCAAACTAAGTCTTCTCTCACGTCCGCTTTGCCTACGAACACGTTCTAGTCTTGTATTTGCTTTTACATGCGTAGCTAAACGTCATAAAATGTTTGAAACCAAGAACTCCACCAAACACAACAATGTGCGACCATTGTACGGAAATTGGGATTAATTCATAGGACTTCCCTTGTTCTCATTAGTTTTCGTGACAGGTACTAATTTTTTTCCAATGGAAATTAGTTAGGTGATGACGTCATCGGCTGGACCGATTCATTTTTCAATATTTCCCGAGCCCTGGTACGTACGTACGTCCGTCCGTCACACTTTGTAGTACTGTTCTTGTCTCCGCAACTCCTCCTACAGTATTTGATGCAGGGAGCTGAAACTTGGAACACAGTTCAGACATGCATTGAACATGTGCATAAAAGAAACATAACTTTGATTAAGATCTTTATTGCAGAATTATGTCCCCTTGAATAATAAACATATTTTGACCATATTTCACATCTGAGTACTGTTCTTGTCTCTGCAACTCCTCCTACAGTATTTGATATAGGGAGTTGAAACTTGCAACACAGTTCAGACATGCATTGAACATGTGCATAAAGGAAACAAAACTTTGATTAAGGTCTTGGTTGCAGAATTATGTCCCCTTGAATAATATACATATTATAACCATATTTCACATTTGAACACTGTTCTTGTCTCCGCAACTCCTCCTACAGTATTTAATGTAGGGAGTTGAAACTTGCAACACAATTCAGACATGCATTGAACATGTGCATAAAGGAAACAGAACTTTGATTAAGGTCTTTATTGCAGAATTATGTCCCCTTGAATAACATAAATATTTTGACCATATTTCACATTTGTAGTACTGTTCTTGTCTCTGCAACTCCTCCAATTGTATTTGATGTAGGGAGTTGAAACTTGTAACACAGTTCATTCATGTATTGAACATGTGCATAAAGGAAACAAAACTTTGATCCAGGTCATTATGGCAGAATTACATCCCCTTGAATGACATGCATATTTTGACCATATTTCACACTTTGTAGTACTGTTCTTGTCTCTGCAACTCCTCCAATAGTATTTGATGTAGGGATTTGAAACTTTTAACACAGTTCATACATGCATTGAACATGTGCATAAAGGAAACAGAACTTTCAGTTAGGTCTTTATTGCAGAATTATGTCCCCTTGAATAACATACATATTTTGACCATATTTCCATAGCTTAAATACAATCTCACCTTTTATCATCGCTCTAGCGGCCTCATTTATTAACAGATTTTGGTATTACATCACAGCTTTATTGGGTATGACAGTACCTCGAACAACTTTGCGTTTCAGGTTTGTAGGATGAAGGTCAAGGTCACAGTTGCTATTTTCAGAAAAACTAGGGCATTGCTCCAGCCCTTTTATTTATAGATCGATTTTGATGTAACTTCACATAAATGTTAAGTATAACAATATCTTGAATAAATTACTGTTTCAGCACCGCAGGTCCAAGGTCAAGGTCACAGTTGCTATTTTTAGAAAAAAACTTTATCATTCCTCTACTCCTCTATTCATTGACAATTTTGATGTAACTTCACTCAGATGTTTAGTGTGACAATATCTTGGACAAGTTTGTGGTCCAGAATTTCAGGGTAAAGGTCAAGGTCATATTTGCTATTTTAGAAAATATGCTGTCATCCCTCTGGAATGATTTTGGCATAACTTGACACAAACATTTAGCTTGACAATATCTGGGACAAATTTACATTTCATCATTGTAGGTCCAAGGTCAAGGTCACAGATGCTATTATAGGTACATGTAAATCTTTGTCATGGTTCTAGCGCCTTTATTTATTAACTGATTTTGATAGAACTTCACACATGTATTAAGTATGACAATATCTTGGACAAGTAAACCTTTCAGGGTTGTAGTTCCAATGTCAAGGTCACAGTTGCTATTTTTAAGAAAAACTCAGTCATCCCTCTAGCACCTTTATTTATTGACAGATTTTGATGTAACTTCACACAAATATGTTTTAACACATTACTTTTCTAGTGAGGCATATGGCGGGGGCATTCATCACCTTTAGTGATTTTCTAGTTTCATACTTGTTTACATCATATAGATGCTGCTGCTGGCTGAAGGTCAAGGTCACAGACTTTAAATTTTGTACGTAAATTTTGCATTGCAGTTTTGTGTTAAACATATGCTTTTATTAGGTGGTAGCACTGGTCGGGGGTATAAGTGAGCTGCTGCTCACTTGCTCTAGTTACTCAACAATTCAATACTAGAGCTGATCTGTTCCTTAAATTATGGAGATATATTTTCACTATATTATACTGTTAAGTATATTTTATGTGTGTTACAGATGTGGTAATGTAGCTGCTATACTAGAATTAGATGAACATTTACAGCGAGACTTTACTATATTTGAGGCTGCACCACAAGTAAGTCCATAAAAAATCTAATGTTGTTATTAAATGAGCCTTGTCATGTTATAACATATTTATCATATGACATGGCTGTCCTTCAGTGAGTAATTTTGTGTCATAATAATCATATGACCACACATGTAATAATATTTTGGCATGTACACATAAAGTCATTGTAAACAACCAAGTCCAGGAAATGACTTTATATAAAAGCATTTTGCTTACTGTCAAATCCTCTTACTATGAAATTGTATTGTAGTATATGTATGTAATTTATAGTTAATGAATAGCGTTTAAACCAACAACTAAGTCAACAATACGTTTTCTTATTGCAATAGTGTTCATTTTGAATGGGATAAAAATCCCATTGATAAACAGAATCTTGCACTCATGGTCAATTCATATGACATTTATGAAATTCACTGAAGCTTGTTTCATAAATATATGAAATGACCACTTGTGTAAGATCCTCTGTATAAGGTTGCTGAAGTAATCTGTGAACAATGAAAACTCAGATCAGTTAGTTCAGTAAGAACTTCCATTTTGCACCAGTAGATTCTGTGCATGGGGTTTCCTATTTGCTCAGCCATGGATCAGCATTTGATGCAACTACATGTACATGTAAATATAACTTCTGTTATCTTAAAACATTTGAGCTGTGACACGATAAAACCAACACAGCTGCATATTAGCCCAGCAATGACTCTGATTAACCTGGGCATCAGCCCAGTTTAATTAGAGTCTTTGCTATGGGCTTCAAGTAAGCTACTTCCATGTAAACAGCTGTGGTAATGTTGGGACAGTCAGTTAACCTAACCTCACTATTCCTGTGCAGGCCTCCTAAGGGGTTAACCAGTACTAAGTGCACATACTCTAGCCAGTAATTGACTGGACAGATTTCAGGGCATTTGTATGAAAATTTCCCAGTGATGGATTTACATGTCGGGATGAAAAGTCTGTTTCATAGATGACACAAAAAAGATATATGATTATAGTTTTCATAGATTACAATTAACTTATTGTTAATTTTCAGGAAACACGAGGAATACCATCTAAAAAGCCCCAACCAGATTATTTCTTATAACTGTGAGAAGTTAGCTGAGGTGTGAGTGGAACAAACTTTAGAGATAAGATTCACAGTGTGGGACATGAATGAAAATACGAGGGACTATGAGACACAGTTCCAGATAAACAGAGTACTCCACAATAATTCCAAGATAATTTATAGTGATATACTGCAAAAGCATAGTTGTCCCTCAGTAAGGCAGTTCAAATGAGGGGCCACAACATTGCATAGAGGAAAAAGAAAATCCCAGAATGGCTGCCAAATCCAGGTCTTTTTGGCAGCATGACATCTAAAACAGGATACAAGCCATGACACAAGAAACCCAACAAAGCAGCATGCCCAGTCTCATCTGACAGAGTCTTCACTGTTCACATGAATGTCGCTTAGACCTACGCTTTAAGCGCACAGCAAGATCCCTGATCAGACTGGGCAGATGCCCAGGCTGATATGAGTCTTCGCTGTGCGCACATGCCATTTGGTAGTTTTGTATCGTGGCTCATACAGTGACGAGGCAACAGCCTGTGTAGAGAGCAGCAGGATACAAACTGCCAGTATCTGCAAAAGGGTAGCTTTACTCATTTGCAAACAATCAAGTATTAGCAGGCAAATTAGGCAAATCTTTGCAGACAAGTTAGTGTTGTGTCTGTAGATTAGCCAGGGTTTATTGACACATCAAAAGCTAGATGCTCATAAAGATGGGCAGGCTGGTCATAGCCTTTGCTGTTTGCATATGCAGCAAGAACCTTGTTGCATGTTACAGGATGCCCACCATCAGGGAAATTCGAATTTTCTTCAAGGTCAGGGAAAAGTCAGGGAATTTTGCAAAATGGTAAGGGAAATCGTAAAACGTTAAAAAGTCAGGGAAAAGTCAGGGAATTTTATGCTTTTTGGACCAAAAATATGAATTTTGATAGCTCTATATAGTGCTTTTTCATAACTACTTTTCTGGTACAAGTGGTGTAGCCCAGTAAGTACTGTTGCAAAGGTTTGAAATATATCAGCTGATTTGCGGATATTTCTGTGTCCCAAAACGTAATCCATGGGCAAACCTTAGGGCTGAAGTGGAAGGTCGTGATTGTTAAATAATGACATTTTGGTTAGGGAAAAATAGAATTTGGTCAGGGAAGTCAGGGAATTTTTTTCCAAGGAAGAGTGGTCACCCTGATGCTAGGGCTAGGATTTTAAGTGTGTATAAAGAAGCTCTTAGCTTACCTGTCTCAATACCTGTTTGGTCTGCGTTATAGGAAAGTATTTTTTTGTGGATAAGCTGAAGGAGGAGAAAAGACCATCTTGAATTTATTCTTAAATTGCTTTATACTAGAGCTCTAGATAAGAGGGGTATTTGATGATAATTGAGGGATAATTTTCTTTATTTCTCATTGAAACAGTATGTTGTGACCCCTCATCTGACCCGTCTCGTCGAGACGGTTCAGATGAGGGGTCACAACATATGTTTTTATCCAGATTCAACAAAAATTATCACTAATTATCACCAAATACCCCTCTTATCTAGAGCTCTGTATCTGTTAGCAGTAGAACCATGACGTTGTGAGGCTTTACAGTTTATAAATCTGTGTGATCATTCAAGGTCTTAGTTAATTTTAAAAGAATGCTGTGTAATTAGTTCAAGTGACAACAGATAGTGAGTGCGACTCCTTTCTTTTTCTTAATTTCCTTTTCATGCGATGTGCAAGTACATTTTGTGACCAGATCAACATAGAGAAGTATTTTAAATTTGTACATATTTTTTAACTGACCAGTATTTAAAATATTTTCATGTAATTTATTTGTCTGCAATGAATTGAGAAAGTTGTTCATATATAATACATCTGAACAATAATCAGCTGTTTTTCTCGCTTTGAGTGTGTGAAGTACATGTAAGATCATTTTTCTAATTTTCATAAAATCAGTCTATTTGGAGGCATTTCTTCCTGCCAGTATCACCCCAACTATGTAGATCATATTAATTCTTTTATAAGATGGCGTGTATGCTTCACTATGTTCCGATGCAGCGCTATAAGATGGTTGGTGTGTACAGTTCACTGAGTTCCGATGCAGCCAACATTTTTTGGGGAAATTTCTGTACTTACATGTCATGGGGAACTGTTACAAGATGCCACATCATGGCAAGCAACTTCTTTGTTTTCATTTCAGCCCCTTTCCAGTGGAGGTCACAGTAAAAGCAAAGAATTTGGTGTGGGAGAAAATTCTTTGTTATAAGTATAGAGTACCTGCATGCTGAGTGGAGGCTGTGTTCTCAAAACAGCCATTCCTACACCTAAAAAGTTGTCTTTCTGGAAAAAATGGTGAATAGCTTTCATCAGTTTTTCCAGAAAGAACATTTGAGACTTATCAATTCACTTTATGGGAGGTTTAGCAAAATAAGTTTTCTGTTAAAATGTCTACATCTAGAGCTTTGGTTTTGGTTCCCTCAGTAAAATGAGTCTGAATGCCCAACTTGAGGGATCTGCAACTGTATACATCATACTTACATTGTACTATACTGGTCATCATATCATTCTTCATCAGCTTTTATACTTCACCAGAAACACTGATTCAAAATGTGTCATGCAAAACTGGGGTCGTATTTATAAAATGACTTACGTCGTTGCTATGCTGTTGCTAAGGCTATACAGGAGATTTCCTACAATTATGAAATTTGCTCTGGAGGAACAGTCTCTTTCAGACTGTTCCTCCAGAGCAAATTTCATAGTTGTTGGGAATCTCCTTGTTGGGAATCTCCTTGAAAGAAATTTAGCCTTAGCAACAGAAAGAGACTGTTCCTCCAGAGCAAATTTCATGGTTGTAGGAAATCTCCTGTATAGAATTAATATTAAGCCTTAGCAACAGCATAGCAACCACTTAAGTTGTTTTATAAATACGGCCCCTGGTGCTTAACATATGTAAAAATAGTGGATTCTCTGTCGATATCAACAACCTTCACTGTGTCTGAAGACTTCTCAGCAACCATATGTCGTGTGAGAACAGTAATGGCACAGACTGCACTGATGAGTGGCTGGTCTGAACCTTTGCTGATTGCATATGCCATATTAAAGCACAGTTTTGCTTGTCATGGCTCATTTATTAAATTCATCATCATAAACTTATACAAAAGGGGACATTGACCAAAGCTCCATTTAGCAAACACACTGTGCAAACAGAAAATGAACCTTGTGTAGAATTAAATGTGAAGGGATGTTTTCACAGCTTAATTATGGGTTCTCTTATGTCTAATGCCATCTTTTATTGTGCACATCATAGTAAATGTTTACTATATGTGAGCTGCAACATGACAAACCCAACAAAGACTCAGATCAGCCTGGGCATCTGCCCAGTCTAATAAGAGTCTTTGCTGTGCCTTTAAAGGAAAGCTAAGGGCTTAAGCTAGGCCCATGCGGACAGCAAAGACTGATCAGACTTGGTGCATGCCCAGACTGATCTGAGTCTTCCCTAGGTGCACATGCAACTTTTTTGTTTTTTTCATGTCGCGGCTCAAATATTTTTTTTGTTAAATTGAAAGCAATTAAGAAACTTGTGATAAAGTGGGTAAAGATATCATTAAACAATGAAATATGATGTCTTATGAAACAAAATGTATTGTACATTTAGAAATGAATAAATACATGAATTTTACTAGCAAGACTTGAATTTTCTTTATGCACCATCATGCTATTCTACTCCACTTTGAATAGAATTTCGTCTCAGAAATGAGAGATAGCAAGACTTCCAGATTAGGGATGTTGTAGGGCAGTGTTCCAGGGATGTAGGGCAGTGTTCCATTTCCAAATAGGAAGTTTGGGCACAAATCTTACTAGGAGCTGACTCCTGTTGATCCTTTATTTATTTCTTTCTGTGTTGTTAAAAAAAAAGTACATCTCTGCGTAAAGGATGTTGAAATTAAATTGAAATATATCTAAAATTCCCAATGTGCCTGGCTCCCGTTTGTCCAGCAGTCAATTGTTTTATTGAAAAGTTGCCTACACTTGTATGCCTGCAGTTTATAGGAATGAATATCTTCAGTGTTTGGCAAATTTCAGTTATCAATTTGTGTTTCCAGAATGCTGCAGATATATTCCGCTCTGTTCAGATCTGGTGCTTTTGGAAGTGGGTATAGTGGCCCATAGAGGGGTTCAGCTTTTTTTTTTACTTATAAGCGACCTTCATCCCTGAGATAGAGGCAATGTCCTTGTCTATTAAATATACCATGAAATGCTCCTTTGGGACTAAACATAACATCCAGTAGTGACTGCCTTCCGTTTATTTCTTTACAGCTATGCGGGACAACTTTCAATCTGTTGCATATTGCTAAAAGGGTGCTTTATAATGCTTATGCAAACAGCAAAAGATCAGACCAGTCTATAAATGCGGACAAGCTGATCAGAGCCACTACCGTTTTCTTTCTGTGTAGACCCTGAGAAATCAACTGGCACAAAATAAAGGCTCTGGAAAGACTGCACAAATTCACCGGCTGGTTGGAGTCTTTGCTGTTTGCTAATACATTTTACCCTGTAAGCGCCAAAAAGCAGACAACATAATTAACGTCTGCAAAATTTTAAAAAGTGTTTCGTCCAAGCTACATCATATTGAGAATTCAAAGACTAGAGGGCAAACAGGTACATCTAGATGAGGCGGCTCATTATGAGCCACCTTATCAGGATTTACGCTGTTTGCGAATTCAGCTACTTTTGTCTCTGGGGCTTAAAGTGTTAAGCAATCTGTTTTACATCAAACAGTAAAATTACAGAAATTATTTTTGACTGAACATGGAAATGGTAGCCTGAACAGGTACTGTTATGACCCCTAATTTACAGAAGTGTCAAACCAACCACAGATAAACTGTTCCTAAAATTAGCCTGATCAGGGTCTGCAGTGCATGCCATTAAATATGACTAGTTACACATTCAGGTAAAGAAACTCTACCATTTTCATTTTTGATAGGGGTCAAATCTTACAGGGAAGAATTTGCTCCTTTAGAAGTAAATTCTTTGCTTTAAGAGTATATTCATTTTAGAAGGGCTTTGTCATCCAAGGAAGAGAACAGGAAGACACAACATTTATTTCCCTTTGTAAAAGTGATGGAAAAATGTGGGGGTTGACCCATAAATCTTTTAAGTGTTATTTCACAATACTGCCAGACACTACAGTGACTGATAAAGATGTCCCAGTTTTAAGTTATCAGAATTTCATAGAATATAATATACCGTAACAACTCTTAACATTGGGACACCTAAAATATTTACCGTAATTGACCTAATATTGGACCAGTTTGGATTTACAACACAGAAGTTCATCTGAAAGATGCAGATGAAATTGCAAACTGTGTAGACCCTGGTCAGACTGCTACTAGGAGCAGTCTGAACTGGGCCTGCACTGTTTGTTCAGACTTATATCTCAATATTTAGAATCATTACAGTATTCTGTAAACTTGTCTATAGATAGGTAATGAGCATATGTAAGAGTATGAGACTGATTCAAACAGGCAACATACCATTTAAGATTTACTCAGTTTCAACGGCAGCTGATTTTATACTAGCTTACAGTCTGCTTGATGCAAAGTTTTATGTGCACTTTCACATCTTTTGGAAAAGTCACATCTACTAGTATCACAGAAAGTTTCTTGTCAAGCTGGCTTTTCCATTCATCTCAGTATTGACTCTTCTGGAAACTGCTAGTCACGTTAGCTTACAAGAGTGAGTTCACTTTTATGAACTGTCAACCTATGTGCTAGTACAGTACTGTGAGTCTCTTGCTGTCATGAGGCTTTTCTTCTCTCCCTCCTGTTTCAGATAAGCCAAATATATTGGGGATAAAAACTAAAACAATTTCTCATTTTGCCATAACACCATCCTTCAAGGAATCTCACCACACCTGCTAAATGCTCTTTTCTATTCCCAGTGCTCCAGATAAGAATGGGTAGCAGGGATAATTACCAGCAGTACATAAGCTGTGACCCCTTTGAGAGAAATGGACTTAAACGATAGGGTTGACATAATTTTAGAAGTAAAATTTTATGAAGACAGCATAGCATGAAATATAGGTCAGTTGTAGGAATAACAAGGAATAACCCTCAAGAATATTCTAGGAAGAACCTTTATTCCAGGTATGATGACTGTAGGTATCGATAATCATACTTTGAGAGAAATGGACTTAAAAGCTAGGGTTAAAGAAACTTTGGATGTCAAATTTTACGCAGTCAGAAGAGGGTGAAATAATGGTTAAGGATAGACTAAAGAAAAGTCTTAGAACAAACTTCATGCCTGGTTTGACAACTGTAGATATCATACAAGAAAATAAGTTATCCTGTAATTCTCATCCATTCGCCAACTTATCTGAAGTTCTACATCATCATTTCCATAATAAATGTCTGACATGCAAACAACTATTAAGTTTTTATCCCCAAAATCTATGGCTTATCCCCAACTGTGCCTTCTGGAGTGGTCTTCTTCAGGAGGGTTCAGTGTGTCCTGCGAGAGCCTGACATTCCAGCTGGACCTTAGCTATATCATGCAGAGCATCCTGTATCCTACGTAGCAAGTTCTCTCCCCTCTCCACCACGGCCTCTAGCTGGCTTGCACTCTCCTGGTTCTCCAGCTCCAGAGCATTTAAACTGGCCAGCTGAAATATATCAAAACTACTGTAATGACCCTAAAATTTCGGACACCCAGAAGTCAGACAACTGTTTTTCCAAAATTCTTAGAAAGTGGATTTAAAGGTAGGTTCCTGTACTTTGGAATGCATCGTAATTTTGATGATTTTTTATCCAAGTTGTTGGAAAGCACTTATAAAGAGGAAATGAATAAGTTTCACTAAAAAGTGTAAATCAAAATATCGTAGAAAAGTTGTTTTCCAAGGGATTTCCCAACTCTGCTTCGCACACCAGTTTGTGCTATTTTTAGTTCGCGCCAAAAATAGATAACATAGCTGACGTCATGCTGCATTGCATTTCAGGATAGTTTTAACCCATCTGCCATGCCAGGACCTCTGGAAGAGCTCATGGCAAGAGAAAATTAACCGTTGGCAAATGACATCAGAAACTGCGGACTTGTAGACATATATACATATTTATTTTTAGAACTGGAATTCCAACAAAAGAAAATAAACCAAAGGGAAAACGACTATTTTCTACAACATCTGACAATTTTCTCAGTAGCAACAGTTTCAGAAAAATAAGAGAATTCAATACTACCCAGAAAAAGACAAATTTATTTTGTGAACATAATTGTTATCGCTAGGCCAGGAACCTACCTTTAACACATGTTAATGTGTCCAAATGATGCTTAGTGAATGGCATACGTTGTAGACCCTGATCAAACTGCTCCTTGATCTGGGTCTACAACGTTTGCTAAGACCTGTCTGTCTAAATATTTAGGGTCATTACGGTAGTTTCTTTTAACTTATTATGCAGTTATAAGATGGTAGATTACACTTCCAAAGTTACTTCAATATGTAAATCAGTTGTGTGTTATTCAGCCATAAATTGTGTTTTCTCTTACTCTAAACAATCCCGAAGCTCTAGATATATCTTATACAATGAATCTAAATCTTTGTGATAGATTTGGAAGGAAAATCCATCCTACAATTAGTCCCCACCCCACTTCTCCCTGTATAAAGTATCACTTATTAATGGTTACATCAAAAAAGAAACTGTACAAATCAAAGAAGATGCAAAGGTTTACATCTAATGGAAGAATTTCTGCATTCAAACATACCGGTATATTGTAACCCCCCATTAGACTTGTCTTGGCAAGATGGTTTTTATAAGGGATCACAATACTTGGTTTTATGAAGAATCATTGTAAATTGTCTTAAAATCATCTTAAAATACTCATCTTATTGGGTCCCTGTAACTGTATTATCTACCGCTAAGCTACGGTCCTACCTGAAGTTCTAAGGAGGATTCTTCACTTGGTAGTGAGTCAATAAGAACATCAATATCCTTTGCTGTTCTTGCTATCAGCTTAGAGAAGACGGCAGCATAATCTGGAAATTAGACAAAAACATGTAAACAGACTGTAAAACTACAACAAAATGAGTCGGAACATGATGAAACCAACAAAGAGGCATGTGCGCCAAGCAAAGACTCAGATCAGCCAGGGCATCCACCCAGTCTGATCAGAGTCTTCCCTGTCTGCATGGAGCTAGCTTAGACTGCTAAGCACACAGGGATGCTCATATCAGGCTGGGCAGCTGTCCAGGTTGATCTGAGTATGCGCTGGAAGCAGGTGCCACTTTGTTGGTTTCGTCGGGTCGCAGCTCAAATAACTATTGGAGGGACATTCTAACCATACACCCTCAAACTAATTGTTTAAAGGCACATGGGTACACTCAGAGCTTTAGGTAAGAGGGTGATAATTAGGGATAATTTTTGTTAATTCTACAAAAAAACATATGTTGTGACCCCTCATCTGAACCGTCTCGATGAGACGGTTCAGATGAGGAGTATCAACATATGGTTTCAATGTGAAATAAAAAAAAATTATCCCTCAATTATCATCAAATTCAAATACCCCTCTTATCAGAGCTCTGTACACTGCAGAGTAATTCCGTCATTTTAATAAAGGGAAACAACTATGTGACTTCTTGCTTGCTTTCCTACACAACGAAGCCCTTCAAAATGAAATAAATCTAAAGAAAACAATTTTCTCCTATGGGAGCAAATTCTTTCCTTTCAGGGTTCAGTTGACCCCTATTTAGACAGGACTGAGGAGGCAAATAAAACCGGTTCCACATGTTTCTATGGGTTCTTGCCAATACCCTGTTTCTGAATACCATAATTTTGCAAGATTAAGGGAAACAAATAACAGATGGAAATTCCCATCTTAGAAGCCATATATGACCCTCAGAACAATGGGAATATGTTATGACCTCTTATTTTCCACCCCTGAAAGACGATGGACATGAAATTATTTCTGATAAAACAGGAAAAATGTTTTTAAAAATCTCATAAAAATATTATGTTCTTGGTTAAGCAGAGTACAGAAGAAACAAGTTCAAAGTTCAGAAACCTAATGCCCCATGACACAAGGAGTCCTTGGCAAAACAGCTGTTCTGTTTTGTTGATCATATGATGATTTACCGTAGCGCAATCGGTAGGGCGCCATTACTAATAAACCAGATGTCCTGGGTTCGATACCCGGTCTGGCCACTTACTTTCATTTCTCCTTACCCTGATTCAAGAAGGGCAGTATAAGTAAACATGTGCACTTAGAACTGGTTGACCGCTTAGGAGGTCTAAGCCTGCCCAGGAATAGTGTGGTTAGGTTAACTGGCCGTCCCTACATGACCGTAGCTGTTTACCGTGGACGTTAAACAATAACACAATCAATCAATCAATATGATGATTCACCACTTTCAAAACATTCTCAGCTCCAAAGTAAATGACACCTTTAGCTGTATGGGTACTACAGAGCTCCTAATAAAGAAGGAGTGACAGGGATAATTTTCCCTATTCTTCCATAAAAGCTTATGTTGTGACCCTTCATTAGAAAGTGCTGGAAAATTTAGGTGTATCCATCCATCTTTTAAAATACATGTATAACTTTAATGAATGTAAATATCCATAACAAGAACTTCTTACTGTACCTTTACAAAATAGTTCATTTAATAATTCTGCCAAAGTTCTAATTATTACACACGAAAAGCTACTGAAAAATAAGACTTGTTACCTTCTGTTGGCTGTGGGGCTGGAGATTTACCCCCTTGTTTATCAAAGCCTGGAAAGGGGCTGGGTGGGGCACACTGCTGCAGCACGCCTACACTGTTACAAAAGTGATCAGCCATCTGGAATGTAAATTACGATCCTACCATATATATTTAGTTATATATGATCTTACAAAAGTATCTGTTTAAAAGCAAATAGAGCAACGGAAGGTATTATTGACACCTTAAGCTACTATTTGGTTTTAAACAGATACTTTTGTAAGAATCATATTGGATTGACCTGTTTTCATTAACACAATTATCTACCAAGATGATGAGAAGGAACTCTTTAGATTAATGTTTATATTTCAAAAATATTTTTTGCCACATGCCATGTACCGGACGGAGGAGTTATCAACACCCTTAAATGCTGATGATAAAAAAATGATGATTTAATACAACTTCTCTTAAAATTATGCTATGGTCATTTAGTGTAAATAATGATGGAAAGATTTGCTTTAAGGTAGACGAATACTGAATAGAAATATTGGCGGGGCATTCAAACCATTATACCATCTAAATAACCCAAAGAGCTATAAAACATTTGGGTAAGAAAAAAACAATTTTCACCATTTTGTTTTCCTAAAAAAAAACAATATTTTGTATTTCTACATATTATTTTTAAATATTTTCCATTAACAGGGATCAAGCTAGGGGGCGATTTGGGCGAAATAATCGCCCTAGGGGCCGAAATTTCGCCCTAAATTGGGCTTAGGGAGAAGTGGGAGTCTCCCTAAAAAAAAAAAAAAAAAAAAAAAAATTTTTTTTTTTTTTTTGGTAGAATTTTCATTCCACAAACAAGCTGTTATGAAAATTTACCCTATAAACCCATTGCAGCTTATTAATCTTTCAATTTAATGTTAACAGTATGCATAATAGCTATTTTTCTTTAAAACTGAATGAAAAATGTCATAATCGTGCAATACCACTTCTCCCTTCACGGCTGTCACTTCTCCCTATTTCAGCTGGAGGGAGAAGTCACTTCTCCCTAAACTTTGAGTCTAGCTTGATCCCTGCATTAAAATTCATATCTCTAGCACATGAATGCACTTTCATTTCAGCAAATCATATAATCTGTAATATATCATATTTGAAACAAACAGATAACAAAAAATTGCAGTTTTCTTGTTAATAAGTATATTTTTACATTCTTTGAAAAAATGCAAGAAAATTGAATTTCATGAAAAACGTCATGAAAAATATTATCAATCGATGGGGCATGCTTATGCGTATTATTTTAGTAAAACTTACGTCGTATGTTAAAGAATAAAACAAAAAAACAAACATTTCACCGTTTCGTTTCCTAGAAAAACAATGTTTAAGTTCAAAATATCCCCAAAACAGACTGCCCAAATTCTGCACCTGCTGCAAGCACAGCCGGTCCTTGCCCTATTATTTATTTTCCTGTTATTCGGTTCTACCATAGAGTAATGTCGACAAAAATGCGCAGATGGAATGGAAACTGTGAAGATCTTGATCATTCTGGTTCCTAAGGAACAGTCTGATCTCAGTTTTCACTGTTTGTACAGACCTATGTGCCCGAAAACTTAGGATCTTTACGGTAGATATTGTAAGTGTATATTATAACTGTATTTACTCCACAGTTAGTCGATTTGATGATGAACAATAACTCTGTTTGTCTTTTAAACAAGCAAGAACAGAGTTCTTCCGGGATCGTCCACCTTAAATTCAAACATTAAATCCCAAGATTTCTGATTTTTACACTCTCAGCCAGAAAATATGTAAAACTATGAAAAAGTAGCTGTAAAAATTGTGGATTTTTTTCAATTTTCAAAAAAAGAATCTTACTAAGATTAAATTAAACATTGTACATTTGATGATGTTTTGTTTGCTTTTTGAGATAATTTTACTTGATTTTAAACTATTTTTCTGATCTATATTTTTAGAAACTGTGCATTTTTGAGACTTTTAATTTTGGGGTGTTGATAATTACTGTCATGCTGCATTTAGGGAAGTAGTTATCGACACCCTGGAGGTCACAATACCATATAAGGTTTTGAAGAGAGTAACCAGGTCTGCTCTTAATATTCTCCATGGTGATCTAGTTTATGGAATAAAACCACATGAAAGCGCTTTATGTGAGTGAAAATAACCATGTGTCTGAGGAACCTTCCCTTACAGCCATGTATAAGAGGCACAGTATTTCATTAGCACATCAACAAATATGTCTATTTTTTCGGTACGTAAAATCACCAGATCCGACCGGATCAGACTAAATCACCGGATCGGACCCGAATTTTACCATTTATATCTGTTGTATCATACTTTCTTTGACTGTTAATGTTTATATTTTGCAGAAGATAGTGTATCCAACAGTTATAATACAGTAATATTTGAAATTAATGAATTCACAGATGCTATTGTGAAAGTGTGTTTGTTGTAATATCTTGGACATTTCATGGCAACAGATACGTAAACATGCATATATGCAATGCAATATAATGTGATTTTAATGGCTATAAAAATGACTCCTTCAGACCCAAATATTACTGCAATATATTTATCTGTTGGATACACTATCTAAAGCAAATTTAAATATTCACAGTCAAAGAACGTTTGATAAAACAGCTATTAATAGTAAATTTTGGGTCTGATACGGTGATTAGGCTCGATCCGGTCCAATCCAGTGAGTAGACATACCCCTATTTTTTCTCCAAACACCTAACTTTCTAGCATTTTTTGGCCTATACATACAGCTAAATGAAGTTGCAACACTATAATGCCTTATTTACAAAAAGATGTCAAGAAATGGAAAAGTTCACAAGGGGGTGTCAATAACTGCTACCTGTCGATAATATCTTCCGTTGCTCTAGTAGCTTAAGGTGTCAATATAGACCTGTACACAGGGCCCTTCGTAGCTTCTTACACATCGCTATGTCTGTAGCTTTGTGAAGCGAAACGTAACGTCAGAGGATCGAGACTAGGTGTCAATACCTTACGTTGCTCTATAATAGTGATTTTCTGATCTTGAAACATGCACCTCAGATACCTCATAACACAAAATGACAAACATCTAAACCATCATCTATGTTACCCTTGCGTTATATATATTCGTGGTATTAGTATAACTTACACTGCATTGACATCTGGGTAATAAAATTCTATCATTCAATGTAAATAAAGAAGGGAACACCCCTTAGATATCTCCCAGTATATTTTTATTTTTTCTTTCAATGAGCGCATGTTAACCTGCCATATTTGTTTACCGGTATACCCTCAGTACCACACTTTCTGATGACGTCATATATTTTCGTGGTATCCCAAAACACTGCTCGTACCATGTCCTAAAAGTGCAGTCATGTCTGATTTTAGGGTATTTTGTATTTCAAATATTTTGTTTAATTATTAAACCAAACAAACTTTAAAACTGTTATTTTTAAATAATAAAAAATGTATCACATTTACTAATTGCCACTTTATTCCTTAACACTGCAAGACAATACAAAATCCATACCATGCATTCTCAGCTTGTATAGAAGTTTTAGATGACTGACCTTATCAAAGGCTTTGCTGAAATCTAACAGAATTAGGTCTGTTTGTAGACCTGCTGTTAGGTTGCGGGCTAAGTCTTCTACCAGTTCAATGAGTTGGGTTTCACATGACCTCCGCTAACAGAAACCGTGCTGGAGGTCATAAAGTATATTGTGTTTATTAAAGTGCTTCGTACAATGTAAGACTAGGAGCAACAATGTGCTCCATTGTCTTACATAGAATTACATGTCGGACCGATACATGTGTAAAATGCAGTAATTCACATGTACCAGAGGGACTTGTAACATATTTTAAGTACAAAAGAAACTTATTAATCTATATAGGGTATAGATGTATATATTATTATATAAATAAGTATAAATTGTTACAAGTCCCTGTGACATGTACAGGTCTACCTCGTTATAACTCTCCTCAACATTACGCGTATACCGTTATAACGCGGTACCTGTCTTGGACCCCAAATTTTTCCCAAGGTACCATTTTCAGTGATTTTGAAAAAAAAAAAAAAAAAAAAATATATTTTCATTTTTTTTTCAGATCGCTGATTCAAAGCTGCTAGGTGAACGAGAAATTATGTTGTTGTTTGTAAAAATAATTATAAATAAAATGCTTACATGATAATTGTTTGATCTTTGTTTGTTTTCGCCCTAATTACCCTTGATCGCCCTACATGTACAAGCCATTATTATTGTGTTTTGTTTTGAAGGTACGCCGAGCATATTCACACATAATTAGGTAAATTGCAATGACAGCAAAACTTATGTAACACCTGAATAATTACCTTATTTATTGACTGATGACTGCATGCTTAAAGGAATGAAAACTTTCATAATTATCCCTTAAAAACCTGGAATACACTTCAAACACGCCGAACTCGCAGTTTGAAGGCGCCGCCATTGTTGTCGTTGCATAAAATTAACAATCAGCCAATCAGAGTGAGCGAGAGGGTTTATGGGTAAAAGAATGTGTAATTGACTTAAAGTGCGCGATGCAGATAAAAATTGTCCGACTTTGGTCATTCATTCATTCAGCAAATTTGAAACCATACTGCGTAATGGAGACTCCAAGAAAGAAACGTAAAGCCTTTTCCATGAAAGACACGGATAATTTTGGTCCGATGATACTGTACCCCAACACCGCAATGTTAAGTTACATGATCACCGGAAATCTGCCAAGATGGCGTCTTGTAGAATTTAAAAACGAAACACATGTGTTACTAAGCATATTTTATTGACAAGACAGTTTAATAATATGATTGGAACAATGTGATACATGCTGTAAGTGTTAATCTATCTAGCAATACAACAATACGTATCAAAAACCATTATTTACGTCAAACATTGACTCAAACCACCAACACACACAACCGTTAGGGCAAAATCGAAGTCAGTTGAGCTTGTGTTGGTAGCCCCCTCATCCTAATCGCTATAACGCGTTTCACTTATAACGCGGTCGAGATCTATGGACCCCACCCATCGCGTTATAATAAGGTAGACCTGTACCAAGAAATTTTCTAGCTCTTTTTTGTCAGTTGGAGTTATGTCCCTTGTAAGTCATATGGAGCAGTTTCGGTTTGTCAACTCGAGTAATTAGAGTTACTGACCGAACAACACGAGTAACCTTAATACGCATGCGCAGTACTGCGCACAGATTCGTATTTACTCGACTACCGTAACCCCCACCTCACCTCAGGTAGCCTGGATTAAAGATGGCGGAAAGTGAACTTCCGCTGTAAAACAAGCCAATTCTTTGGTTTTGCCTTCATAATGACACATTGTCAAGCCAATGATTTGCCGCTTTTCTGTTTAATAATAGTGAGAATGGGATAAGAATGTTCATCATACTGATGATTATAATTATTCTGCTTGTGCTTTTGCCATATTCAGCAGGGTTTACAGCGGGGCCAGTAACGACTTCAGAATTGTAATTTTCCATTACAATTTAAAAATTCTTGTGAGTCCTGACTCTTGTGAATATTAAACACATGAGTTTTAAGAAGGAAAATTGCGAGAATAGGACTCTGGACTTAAAGGTAAAAAGATTGATGGTCGTCGCCATTTTGTTCTTTACTCGAAGTGTTCGACACGGCAGTACTCGAGTACCTTTGTACGCATGCGCCAAATTTCAACCCGAGTAACACGAGTTGGCAACTCGAAAATGCTCATGTGTAGTATGCTCCTTTACCCAGTTACCGGTGATCTTAAGTGGCGTACTTCGGAAATCACCGGTCACTGGTAAACACCGGTAACTGGGTCAATGGGCATGCAGTGCGGGTTTTCATACCCGACCCTTACAGAGTTATGTGATGCCAACATACCAAAAATGTTTGCTAAGGATTCTTTAAAATGGTTCTACATGTCTAAATTTTATTTGTAATACTTAATAATTCATACAAACCTGATTAACCGCATCTTGAAGTTGTGTGAGCCTATCGGCCATAATTTTGTACGTAACTATTCGTATGACGTCCGTGTCATGTGTTCCTTTCTCTGGCCGTGCTCGATCGGTTACTAGAAATACCGAAATACACTTAATTACCGGAATATACCAAAATACACCGGAATATACCGGAATCTACCAGAATCAGAATCAGAATCAGAATTGTTTACTGGTGATACGTCCAAAGACAATCATTCACCAGGACCTGTGAATCAGGGAAGCTAGTCCCTAGCCCTTATAAGAGAAGTAAACTTAGTAACTGAATCCTCTGCACACTCAGCAGCAGAAATAAGTGAATCTTCCAGGGAATTCCAATCTCTCATAGTCTGGGGGAAGAAACTGGACTTGTAAATGTCAGTCCCAGCCAATGGGGTTTGAAATGTCAGGGAATGATGATTCCTGGTACGCCTATTTGGGGGAACAAGGTCATTTATGGGTGTACTGGCTGCATCCCTCAGACCTTTGTAAAGCATTATAAGTCTACTATCTTTCCTTCTCTTTTTTAGGGATTCCCACTTAAGTTTCTCCAGAATGCCAGTCATACTCCCAGTTTCATATGTGTAATTTCCCGTTACAAATCTAGCTGCCCTTTTCTGCACCTTCTCAAGTTCATCTTGAAGAAGTATACTTTGAGGGTCCCAAACTGAACTGCCATACTCCAGGACTGGACGCACCAGTCCCTTGTATGCTGACTCCTTAACATCTTGTGGACATGCTGCCAAGTTACGTCTGAGGAAGCCGAGGGTCTTATTAGCCTTTGTGCAAATATTACTGACATGTGTGTTCCATTTCAAATCATTGGCAATGGTTATGCCGAGATACTTGATAGTTTCTACATTACTGAGGACCGTTCCCTCTAAGGTATAGGAAGCATTGATCTTCTTGATCCGTTTCCTTGTAATTTGCATTATATTGCATTTAACAGGTTGAAATCTCATGCCCCAACTCCTTGCCCAACAACCTAAAAGATCTATATCCTCCTGAAGTTTCACAGTGTCTTCAATATCTCTGATTTCACGATAGCAAACACAGTCGTCAGCAAAAAGTCTTAATTCCGAGCCAATATTTTGGTACCGGAACATACCAAAATACTAGACCTATTCACCTGCAATATGTAGGTGCCAGTCAGGAGCTTCGATTTCACATGGACGCCCGGAAAATCTCGGGCTATGCCCGAATACTGCAAAATCTAATGTTTGTTCCAGGGTAGTACTCGTCCGCTCTGAGGTACCCCAATGACGGGTACGAAGGGGCTCTGGATTTGATTCTTTCCACCCAGTATTCATTGACATGCTTGTGGACCAGGGACTTCAATTGGGACTTGGACAGGGTTTTTTCTACCACATCCCAACAATCAGGAATATCATACTTAAGGAACAGCTTACATATCGCAACAAACCTACTTTACCTCCAAAACTCTTGACAGCGAGCTGCCTGCGAGCCAACTGCTTCTCTACTGATTCTTCACCCAATCTGCAGAGACTCCCAAACAGCACCAAAGCCCTCTCATGAATAATACCTTCAACAGCCATCGCTTCAGACAAGATATACACTGCTGGGTCAGCCACTGTGGCTGGTAATGACAGGCTATGCTTAATGAACTGCTTGTAGGTCCTTTCCAGCTTCTCTACCAAGGTTGCTTTTGGGAGTACGACCTCCAACCCATATACCAGAACTGGCAGAACATAGGTCTGCAGCAAATGTATAGACGTCTCGGGGTCCGGTCCATTTTCCCCATGGAGCCCTGATCCCAAAAGGCTGTATACTGTGCGCCTTGCTTTCTGGATATTATGTGATACGGCAGTTTCCTGGGTGTCAGCTGATCTAAGGATCCCCATATGCATCGCCACTTCCACTGTTGGCATTGGCTGCTCCTTCATCGTCACTACTGTGTCGTCTGGAGGAGAACCTCTGGCTTGCTGGAGAATCTGTAGTAATACACTTTTGGTTGGTTGCAATAGATATCTCTCCATACCACTAAAGTCAACAGCTATGTCCACGAGGAGCTGCAGAGTCGTTTTATTTTCAGCAAGTATGGCCACATCGTCTGCACACCCTGGTGCGACACAGGAAATCTCGCCAATGTGACATCCCACACCTGGTATCTGAAGCCTATCAAACAGACCATTAATGTATAACTTGTATACCGTATAATGGGAAATTTTCGCGTCGCCTAATTTTCGCGGAATTTCGCGGTCGGTAGCGATCCGCGAAAATTAAACTCCGCGAAATATTTTCCAGGTTTGTAAAAAGTAATAGTTATAAGGAATATGTATCGCCTAAACATATGGTTTGCGATATTCAAAGCGCCCCGCAAAACCAAAGCTACAGAGCTATTATTTTCGGCGCAATTATATTAGCTGGTAATTAGCAGGTTATTACAATTTTAACAGGCTGTCACTTTTTTCGCTTGATTAACGGTCAATTGTATCTGATTATGCAAGTACAATTGAATTACTTTTAATTGATTGTGAGTTCTGTTTACTTTTATCCTGAACAATAGCCATTATATCATTTGCTCGCATATTTTAGTTGACTGTTTCTGTGCACTAAACATTGATTTGTACAAATGTCTATCTTACATTTTCTTTGTGATAAAGGGGTGTGTATCCTCCCAAACCAAAAAGGAGCCGATTCTGTCTAAACTGTTCAGTATAAAGTGATTACAGTTTCTGTACGTTTCTCTCTCCTTGTGCGTCTTGATTTTTCAGTCAAGCCAATATTTTACAGGACAAAAACAATTTTTATCTTTGTGGATATTCACATCCGCGAAAATTAAAAACCGCGAAAATTAATCCTCATGTTTTTGGGGCAAATCCGCGAAAATTTGGCGACGCGAAAATTTTCCATTATACGGTAATTAAAATCTTAAAAAGTTCCTTCAAGAGCAGAGAATACATACAGAAGTAGGAACATGGGCCAGACTACGTAAATCTGTGCTGAGGATCCCACCTTGCCGCACGCCCTGCTTCACCTTGAAGACATCTGAGTATGCCCCGTTCCATTTGACCATAGATTCCGCCTCAGCATGCAGTGAATGCTCAACGGTCACACCATGAATATCAGCTGCTTTTCCTCTGTTCGTTGACACCATAGCTTCCTTAACCTGTTGCTCAGAAACGTAAATCTTAGAGTCCGGATGTGAATGGTGGAACTTCCTCAAACTGGCAGCTTCCTCAAATGTAAACAACAACAATGGCAATGAAAACCTTTCATCTCCAGTTCACCTGTTGTCTGCTGACATTGAAGAACCTGCAGAGTGGCCTATCATTGACATTGCCAATAGACTAGCTATACCTCCCGACGAAAGTACTAGCTTGCTACAGCTTATACTAGACGAGTGCTCTGGAACATTGTTCTGGAACGGTGCGCACTATTCCAAACAAGAAGGTGGTGTGGACAGAACAAAACAAGCTAGAAAGAGTCCACAAGGGATTTATAAAACAAATTTTATCATTGCCTCAGACGTAGGCTGACCCAGCAGTGTACATTCTCTCTGATGCGATCCCACTAGAAGCTGTAATACGTAGTCGTGCACTTACTTTATATGGCAGCATCTGTCGGTTGGATGACTCCACTATTGAGGAAATGCTTGCTAGAAGGCAGTTGAGTGTTAAATCCTATGCTGGGAATAGTTGGTTTGTCGAAATCAGGTGCCTTGGTGTAAAGTACAGTCTGGCTGACCCGTACTCCATTCTGGATTGTCCTCCGTCAAAATTCCAGTGGAAAAGAATGGCCCGGAAAGCGGTTAACACCTACTGGGCTAATATTCTGAAGCAGAAAGCAGCTCTTTACTCAACCTTAGACCTCCTCCATGTGGACAATCTTTGGCCAGGAAAGAAGCATCCCTTAATTCTGAATGTTGGGACACAGGTACTCGACGAAAAATTTGTAAAATTCTCATATATTATGAAATTTTAGTCTGTCTCCCACCTCTCTTTTAAATTTCAAGTCGATCGGTTGCGATATAAGAAAGTTACTAAATATCCCACTTCGTAGTTTAATAGAGTCAATGTGCGACACTACCGCCATTTTGAAAATATGTTTACCTTTTCCAGTCACCTTATTCTCACCTATATAATAAGCATTCCACTTCCATACTTCCATATTGGAAAACAATGTACATATCTACACTTACCTGCAATCAACTCATTTCCTGCCAGTGACGGATAATGCGAAATTTACTCCAAAATTCTAAATCACGACGAGAAACAGAGTAAAATGACGGAAGTCAACAAATCCGGGCTTGCGCCTTGCAGTCCCTATTTGAAAATCCACAAATGCGAGCTCGTTGATTGGTCAACGAACGAACAAGTTTAAATTCCGCGTGATTTGAAAACTTTCACTTCGGGAAAACAACGTCATCAAAGCACGCGCTACTGGAAATTCCGTGGAAAATCCCCCGATTTCATCACTTCCCTGTCATGAGCATATTTTCAAAATGGCGGTAGTGTCGCACCTTGACTCTATTAAACTACGAAGTGGGATATTTAGTTACTTTCTTATATCGCAACCGTTCGACTTGAAATTTGATAGAGAAGTGGGAGACAGACAAAATTTCATAATATATGAGAATTTCACAAATTTTTCGTCGAGTGCCTGTGGGGAGTGTGACTGAAGCAGTCCATCGAATTACCCCTAACCACCCCAAAACACTCCAAAACACCCCAAACCACTCCAAATTTTGAATTTTGCAGGAACTTACACTGCTTCAGAAATGTGGCTGATGCTACACATGTTTATGATTTATGATAATTGATTTACATTTGCAGCTAAAGGGAAGAATTATTGTCATTACCAATATGTAGGCTATATTTGTGTATGGGTGCTTCTATGAACCTAAATGCTATATAACATGTCCATGCTTACACGTGCATGTAAAGATGCATGTGTTGTCAATCATACATTCAGACATGCAAGCATATATTGTGTCTACTTATGTACATACACTGTATGTACATAAGAAAATATAGACATACATATACCACTAGGTTAATATCAGCACATACCATATGAAAATGTAAAGCTATTTTTTGATAGTATACAATTTTGAGATCATTTAACGCATATACAAAAGGTTTGCAAACTATTTTAACCTGAAACAGAATGAATAAAAGTGGTTTGGGGTGGTTTTCAGGCGGTTTGGGGTGGTTTGGGGTAATTCGATGGACCCTCCTTCAACCAAAACCAAGTGGATGCCACATGCCAGTTATATCTCCAAGCTGATGAGACGATTGACCACTTTCTGCTAGATTGCTCTAGCCTTGAAATGACCAGACAGCCTATTCTAGGGCCTATCAGTAACACTGCCAATAGACTAGCTATACCTCCCGACGAAAGTACTAACTTGCTACAGCTTATACTAGACAGTAGTCGCTTCGCTGAAGGGTTGATTGCTTCTACGCTATACTCCTTGCGTACTGACCTAGATAAGCTTACTAGACGCTTTTGCCATAAACTTCACACTGAACGCTATAAAAGACTCTCTATAATTCCAAAAAGAAAAAGAAACAAACGCAAACAGTAGATGTACCGGAGCACACACCAGCACGAGTTCAAAAGCTTTAATGGGTATTCTTAAAGTGTAAATAGGGTGATTGTGTGATGTCATTTTAACCCCCACACATATTCAACAACAACAACTACTCTGCGAATAGGTGTGCATTGACTGGCAGAAGTTATTTTACTACTACTACTAATATTACTACTACTACTAATAATAATAATGTAACGTGGGCCGACCTGCAAACAACCCCGTCAGTGGAAAAGCATGCTCACCCACCAAGGGCGGTTTATTTGCTTATATACCCCAACATTTACTCGACCACAAACTACCGAGTTTGTAATTTGCATATCTATTTATATCTGTGACCTTCTACCGTCACATTACTTTCCCCTCCGAGAAGTCTCGTCGTCCCGAGACTTGGCCTGGGAATTACATGGGTAAGGCAACTCCGGTCTGGCAGTTGTCATTATCCCACCGCTGCCACCAAATGTAACGTGGGCCGACCTGCAAACAAACCCCGTCAGTGGAAAAGCATGCTCACCCACCAAGGGCGGTTTATTTGCTTATATACCCCAACATTTACTCGACCACAAACTACCGAGTTTGTAATTTGCATATCTATTTATATCTGTGACCTTCTACCGTCACAATAATAATAATGGCGGACAAGCAGACGACACATGAATTAGGCCCAGTGTTTGCTTACCTCTTCCAACAATCTATTGGCACGGGTGAAATCCCCAAGGAATGGTCTCTTTCAAATATATGCCCGCTCTTCAAAAAAGGAGATGGGTGTTTGGCTTGCAATTACCGACCGGTTTCTCTAACTTGTGTACCATGCAAGTTACTCGAGCATATTGTCTGCTCTAGTAATAATATTATGGCACATTTAGATGAACATAAACTTTTGTCAGACAGACAACATGGTTCCGCGAGAAACATAGTTGTGAAACTCAACTGATCACGGTTATAAACGACTTGATGTCGCAAAGGCCTTTGACAAGGTACCACACAGGAGGCTATTGTACAAATTACAAACCTTCGTTAAATAAAGTCTTTACTTACTTACTTGCTTACTTATTAGATTACTACGGGATTAGAGGATCTACTCATAAGTGGACCGCTCCATGGCTGTCTGAGCGCTCTCAAAAAGTGGTTTTAGATGGCCAAGCCTCAGAGCCAGTCCAGGTCCTATCTGGTGTCCCTCAAAGATCGGTCTTAGGACCGGTCTTTTTTCTTATTTTCATTAATGATCTTTTAGACAACATCAGGTCATCTGTTCGTCTCTTTGCTGATGATTATGTTTTGTATAGGAATATCTTCTCCCCCATGGATTGCCAGATCTTGCAAGATGACCTGAACAACCTCGCACAATGGGAGACCGATTGGTAAATGAAATTTAATGTTGCCAAATGTCATTCTATGAGGGTGACTCGGCACCTCCTTAGCAAGCAAATACACTTTAGTTACTCTCTCCACCAGCAAAGATTGGAAGAGGTTCAGTCCGCTAAATATCTTGGAATCTTGGAATAACAATTACAGACAATTTGGATTGGGGTCAACATATTTCAGAAATAGCAAGTAAGGCAGCTAAGACAATGGATTTTCTTCGGCGCAATTTGGCATTGACACCTCGGCAAACTAAGGAAGCTGCATACAAAACATTGGTTCGCCCTCAACTGGAGTATGCAGCATCTGTTTGGCATCCCTATCATAAAACTCAGATTCAGCAGGTTAAGAAGTTGCAGAGAACAGCTGCCAGGTGGACCTGCAGGCGATGGCGGAACACAAGTAGTGTCGACGATATGCTGGACGAACTTGAGTGGCCATCCCTGGAGGCCCGCCGGGAGCAGTCCTCCTTAATCTTATTTTACAAGATTAACTCTGGTTCAATGTCCCTTGAGAAAGATAAGTACTTGACCCCTGCGCCAAAGTTGAGAAGGACTAGGGTATCCCCAATCGGACATCCTCGCCGATATCTTCGATATAGATTAATTCAGGATACGGAATTGGCCGAAGTGTTACGATTGGGGTATCCCATGATTCACAATACACTAGATACCTTGCATATAGTGATGCCCTGAAAAATTCGTTCTTCCCCAGGACTATTCCTATGTGGAATAGTCTACCCATTCCTATGTGGAATAGTCTACCCTATTCAGCGGTTTCTGCCAATTCCGCTGAGGAGTTTAAGGCCCTTATTTAGATTATCGGTCCAGAGGCATGTGTTCTAGCACATGTTTCTGCTTCTTGTAAATAGTTTTAATGGCCCACTGAAAGTTTGTTTTCCCTTTGAGATAAATTCTAAATTTAGCCACCCACCACGCCTAAGGTAATGATCAGAAATTGATCGTCTCAGTATTGAAAGATAGATAGATAGGCAAAAATCTTGGATAAGGGCGGTCAGGTTGACACTTTTATCTTGGACTTCGAGAAAGCTTTTGACCCCCCCCCCCCCTCATGAATTACTTAAATGTAAGCTATACGGCAATGGTATTGGTGGGAAGACTCTGAAATGGATAGATTCTTTTCTCTGTTACAGGCAGCAGCGTGTAGTAGTAAATGGAGTTAAATCAGATTGGGTCCCAGTTGTCCCCCAGAGCACCGTGCTTGGACCACTGTTGTTCTCGTTGTACATTAAAGATATAACAGAAAATATTGACTCGGGATTAAGACTTTTTGCTGACGACTGTGTTCGCTATCGTGAAACCAGAGATATTGAAGACACGGTGAAACTTCAGGAGGATATAGATCGTTTAGGTTGTTGGGCAAGGAGTCGGGGCATGAGAGTTCAACCGGTCAAATGCAATATAATGCAAATTATAAGGAAACGGATCAAGAAGATCAATGCTTCCTATACCTTAGAGGGAACGATCCTTAATAACGTAGAAACTATCAAGTATCTCGGCATAACCATTACCAATGATTTGAAATGTAACACACATGTCAGCAATATTTGCACAAAGGCTAATAGGACCCTTGGCTTCCTCAGACGTAACTTGGCAGCATGTTAGTGTGGTAGTTACCTCTCCTAAACCTACGCTATGGCTGCGATTATAAGGTGAGGCACCCAGTAAATCCCGCATAACAAATCTAGTGTGCGGGCGACTGCGCATTCTCAATGCGCAGATTATAAAAATCGTTTGTTAGAAGAACAACACTGTAGACAAAACCGCGGTTTATCAATAAGGGGCCTTGTGAGAAAAATAGATATTTTTCTTGTTAGAACATAGAAGAATCAGATTAGCACGGGTTACACAATGTGACCATAACCTCCATTCTTTCGTAATATTTTTGTGGTGGTTTGCACAGGTTGGGTGGCTCAACATAATTATAAAACCATTGATACCATGACGCTAAGCCATTTTTTCGCGTTGCGACCTGGTTTGTACAAAATGTGTTGATAACGATAAGCTTCAGGGTTTTGTAGCAAATTTCGGGAATAAATGTCAGTTGTTAATTAATTTATGAAAATGAGGTCTATTAATAGGCATAGTTTAAAACTGCTATTTAATGGAGTGGAATGGAATGGACAATGCTCTCCACTTCATTCCATGGATTTGGATGGCACTTGGTTGGTTTGCACTCAAGGCGATAAATTCCGTTCAGTACAAGTAACATCCCAGGCTCTGGGGACATACTGTAGCCCCTGACTGTAACCAATAGAATGTTGATTATCTCATTTATTCCATTCCATTTCATGTTTTAAACTATGCCCTGCTGTCATATATATCGGTATTGCATCTTCAGCAGCACCAGTTTCATCAGGTGTCCCCCAAGGCACTGTCCTGGGCCCACTGCTATTCCTCGTATATATCAACGAGCTCCCATCTAGGGTCAAGTCCAGCGCACACCTCTTTGCTGATGACTCTCTCATGTACAGACGGATCAACTCCTCAGCAGATGCCAAGGCTCTCCAAGAGGACCTAGACAATCTACAGCAATGGGAGAAGGACTGGCAGATGAAATTCAACCCGGACAAGTGTGAAGTCATTCGCATAACCAACAAGCGGAACGTGGTTGACTCAGACTATACCATTCATGGCCAGATACTACGGCGCACTGACAAGGCTAAGTACCTGGGAGCCACCATTGACAGCACTCTGTCTTGGAATCAGCACATCGACAACATCACGAAGAAGGCAAACAATACAACAGCATTCCTCAGAAGGAATCTCTCATCCTGTCCGCCTGATGTTAAAGCTACCTGCTATAAAGCAATTGTGCGCCCCAGCTAGAGTATGCATCAAGCATCTGGGACCCTGACACACAGTCAAATATCAACAAGATTGAAGCTGTGCAACGTCGAGCGGCAAGATTTGTAACAGGTGATTACAGACGAACAAGCAGTGTTACAAGCATGCTTGAACATCTAGACTGGGAAGCCCTCCACACTCGCAGACAGCATGGTAAGATGATCTTAATGTACAGAATCATCAATCATCTTGTTGAGATACCAGCATCTCATATTCTTCAGTCTGTTGGTGCATCCCGAACAAGAGGACATGACTACAGATACCTCGTGCCATACTGCTGTGTAGATGCCTACAAGTATGCTTTCTTCCCATATGGAACAGCCTGCCTATTTCTTTCTATCTTTACTGTCTCGGTCAATCATGACCATGATGACAGGTTTCTGGTGTGGCGCATAAGTTGTCACAAAAAAAATAAAAATAAATAAATAAATAAAAAAAAAATGAATTTGTGACAAAGCCACCAGCAGGTTAAAACTATTTACAAGAAGTCCTCAGGGGCAGGCATTCCATGCCTAACCCCTGCCCTACCCTAGGATATTAAAATTTGGCCTTAAACCCATCAACTGTCTCCGAAGAGACAGCTTCGGTTGTAAGGCCATTCCAAGTTGCAATTGTCCTGGGGAAAAAGGAATTCTTAAAACCGTCCGTGTAAGCGTTTGGACGGTGGTACTGGAATGGGTGGGACCTAGTTCTCCTGCTCCCTTTACCAACCTCAGATAGGTACTTATTCTTATCTACAATGGCAAGATTATTATGGATTTTGTAGAATAGAGACAGAGAAGCCTGCTGTCGTCTTTCCTGCAGGTCCGGCCATTGGAGTTCTTCTAACATTTCTCCCACATGGCTTTGATTGCGCCAGCGCCTACAGGTCCAACGGGCAGCAGTCCTCTGTACTTTTTTGACTATTGAAACAGTCAGTGCCCAGTCCCTGGAATCCTTCAAGAATTTGATCCTGCATGGGCACCCGTAAAGACGGATGTTTTAACCAGTTTTAGATGTACAGGACTTCACACCCTTGTCACATGCCTGTAAATAGTAACTGTGCGAAGATGCTCCAAAGGAGCCCAGCACATTATTGGTAGAACTAGAACTAGAACTTACATTGCATGACTATTTTACGTTTCTATGGCAGTTTAGAAATATTAAAATCAAAACTATAATCTTTAAGTAATTAAAATCAAAGCTATAAAACATTTAAAAGCGTCAAATTTTTTTATAAGCCCAGTGAAATGAAACAGGATCAACCATGGATATATAAAAGAAAAGCACATTTCTCTTGTTTTCAGTTCGTGTCCTAATATGATATCTCACAGCGGTAATGTCGGTAATGCTAGTGAGTAGTGATAAATTGATTCTAAATATATGACAGTTACGCGATAGCTGAAGAAATACCGTCCGCGGTGATGTTCGGTTTTCTTCGCTGGAGGTTAATAAAATGTCGGATTACTGGGTGTATGACCTCAAATATTGTAGGTCATATATGATAAGACTAGGCAGCAAGGCCACAAGAGTCAGTATACAAGGGACCGGTGCGTCCATTCCTGGAGTATGTTACTTCAGTTTGGGACCCTCAAAGTATACATCTTCAAGATGAAGGTGCAGAAAAGGGCAGCTAGATTTGTAACGGGAAATGACACATATGAAACTGGGGGTATGACTTTACCGTACCGCGTCACGAGTGTGCGAGCTAATAGTTGGTTTTAGTACCAGACTTTACCCATTCCATACACGTGCTGCCCTCTTTCGCCATTAAATTTCATAGTGGTGAGACTACGTTTCGTGTCAGACAGACTTAAATGTAAGAAATAATGCTTTAGTTCATGTTTTATTGCCATTTCAAGGTGTATACATACTCCCTATAAATTTCACTAAATACAAAAGTCTGATAAATACAGTAATGTACCTTTGAATTGTTTGTAAATGGGCTGTGAAATATCCGCTCGAATCCCACGTGGTTTTTGGATTGGTGTGCAAATATTCTTGCCCAAATGTGCAAACAAAAGTAAATGAGATATGGAGCAAGTGAGAAGCATATATAACAGCTAGAGTGGTCGAATCAGAATTGTTTACTGGTGATACATCCAAGGACAATCATTCACCAGGAATGTGGCTGTATCATTTATGGTTACGTTACAAAGCATCTACCCAGCAGGCATATGACGTCAAAATGACGTCGCATCGACGGCACTGCGACGTCATTTTGACGTCATGTGCCTGCTGGGTAGTCGTAAGATATTCAAAGATAAATATCGTAGGTGAACCTGTTTCAGTGACTGACCAGTTTCAGTGACCTTTTAAATTCTGTCCATATTTTTTAAAAGTGATGCAGCAACTAATTCGTTTTTGCAGAGATATGCACTTAGTTATATTGCCTTTGTGTAGGTTTGATGAGAACATCATTCTACCTTGAAGAATTTCACAGTATGCAGGTTTTCATGACAACCCCATTTTTCATGCATTTTTCTTATTACTTTTTTACAAGTGTGAAATTTCAATCAAATTTATTATCAGAGGAATATTTTTTATTTATTTTCTATTTGGATATGTTAATTAGCATGTTTATAGAACTGAAGATATAAATGACAAACATTAAACACTGATCTTATAGTATTAAAATAATTGCTGTCCTTAGAACAGCCCAACTGCTTTTTTCAACCAGTCTGTGAAGTTTCTTTTTAAATATTGATGAAATTAAGTGACCTGGGACTAAATACTAGTTGAATGTATGTTAACTAATGTTTTCAACATAAAATACTACAAAAACATTTGGATAAAATGTATTTTCATGCAAGTTTTGGTTTGTTTTGTAACCCCAACCGCTTATTTTGACAGGGTATTTCTTACTTTCCATGCTGTCATCTTTTTCTTGATAAGCACGTACAACCATTGCCTTCAGCATGTTTTTATATTCAGCTCATGAGTTTCAGTCTTGAGCAACAGGAACCAGCTTCATATTGCAACTTGTTTAGAAAATGAGTGGGGGTCACTGAAACTGGTCCGACTTTGTTACGGAAAGCGAAATATAGGTCGTGAAAATAAAGACCTCCAGTATTCAGTGTTTCAACTTTTCCAACTTTGTCTGGCTAACATTCAAGAGTTAGAATGCCTCACTAAAATAATCCATTAAAGAAATCCTGCCTTTATGTGAAACATTGCCACTGTGCTTATAATACTGTTAGTGTCACTGAAACTGGTCACTCGAGGATATATCTTGCCTGTTTGTTGCCATTTCACACACCTCACTCAGTCATTGAGGCCCTTTCAAGTCATCTGCAACTTCTAGAGATTTCTTTAAGGCTGGTTCCATCCTGTCTGGGATGCAGTGCTGGAAACGGCCAGTGGCCCGGTGGCCAAATGCTCCTAATTTTTGTTTCGGGCCACCAGAAATCTCCAAAATATGACCTTTAGTGGCCCAAATTTATCTTTCTGGCAATACTTAATGAATGGAAACTGTAGGTAGTGGATAATTTGGGCCACTGAAAGTTAGGCCTGTTAAGCTTTTGGGCCACCACATTAATTTTGTGAGTTTCCAGCACTGGGGATGTTGCACAAGGGGTGAATTTTAGGTGATATCCAGCCATAGCTGTCGTGGTTTCAACCCACGGGTGGCACATCTAATTGATTTTCCAGTGCAGGAGATCCACTCCAGTCTGCTCTGAGCTTATCAATTATAAATACTGCTCTGATTTAGTGTAAAGTGGAAACATAGAATATTTGAAAATAGATATCTTGTGCTTTATTCTGAAAATAACATAAATCTCAGAGCTCTAGATAAGAGGGAGTATTTGGTGATAATTAGGGATAATTTTTGTTAATTCTGCATAAAAACATATGTTGTGACCCCTCATCTGAACCGTCTCAATGAGACGGTTCAGATGAGGGGTCACAACATATGGTTTCGATGAGAAATAAGAAAAATTATCCTTAATTATCCTCAAATACTCCCTCTTATCTAGAGCTCTGGATCTATTTGGTACTCCAATTACCATTACATCCAGTAATTGCAACTATTTCCAATACAAGAATTCATAACCTTGTGTTCATGCTCTAGTGTAACTCTGAGAATCCCAGAGTACAAGATTTTTTCTAAAGTTCCAATTAATATTTTGGGAGTAAGTGATGAGAATCCTGCGTCAAGGTAAACTCTGGATACACTAATCAATGAACTTGCTAAAAGTCTGTTCCTTTACAATGTATTTATCATAATTTCAGCATGCGTTACGTGGCCGCCTATTTGCTAGCTGCCTTGGGCAAGGGAAGTGATCCATCATCAGCAGATCTAGAAAAGATTCTTGAAAGTGTAGGAATTGAGGCAGAGGCTGATAAGATTAAGAAAGTTCTGTCAGAACTGAATGGAAAGAACCTTGATGAAGTCATTGCTGAAGGTATTATTAGTTCTTATTTGAACTGCGACATGACAAAACTAACAAAGTGGCATGTGCAGACAACGAAGACTCGGATCAGCCTGGGCATCTGCCTGGTCTGATCAGAGTCTTCTGTTGCTTGGTCCACCGGGGCTCAACTGGTGACCTTCTTTTGCTTCAGATTTCCAGTGGGGTTGTTTGGCAGGACAGGGATCTCCACCTGTCAGACGGCCCGTTGTATCTGTTGAGTCCTCGTCTTTGCTTCTTCATGGTGTTGAAATTTGATTTATGTGTTTACCGTGATGATTCATTGACGAGTTAGAGGGTTATCATGCGAACCGAACAACCAACTAAATGTTTTGTACCACTTCAGAAACTGAGGGTGAGGTTGGGCCTGTAAAATCGATTTAACCCCCCCAGTAATTCATTACTGACCGTTCCAAGGCGGTAGTTCTGTTGTGGTTCTTTGTTGCCTGTTTTTGGTGTCAGAGTTTCTGTGATGTTTTACCTTATGTATGTTATTATTATTTTTGGTTCGGTTTGGGTTGCTGAGTGGCCACCTTTTAGGAACAAGCTGCTCACTCGGTTGGCCATATGTTCTCTGTATCTTGATTATTTGTAATCTTAGTTGTTTCCAACTATGGTTTGAGGGCTGGATTTGGATTTTGATTGTTTCAGTTCCTGGTCTTTGCATACTTTTTACTTTCAATGTTTGCATGGAGCTAGCTTAAACTCTTAGCTACTCTTTAAGTGCACAGCAAAGACTCTGATCAGATGCTTAGGCTGATCTGAGTGTTTGCTGGGCGCAAATGCCACTTTGTTGGTATTGTTGTGTTGCGGCTCATTTGATACAGCCTGCCTGCTTGAGTTTGAACTAGTTATGTAAGCCGTCATCTGACATATACAACAAAATAATGAAGAACAAATTAACCCATTCCATTCGGGATACCCCTTTGGGGGTATCTGGGCAAACAGCTTGGATCCAGATCAGGCCCCACAAACGTGGGGACGACAAAAATACCCAGAATACAATGGGTTAAAGGTGAATAGATGTACTTTCTAGATAGCCCAGAGACATCTCTCTCCCCATTGAAGCAAATATTTTTCTTTAAATTAACTCAGTTTGGAAGTGATACAGTTAGCACTGCTGCAGGATAGAGTAAAATTAACTTCTAGATCTGTAAAAAAGGTATGGAAAACTGTAAAATGTCAGGGAAAAGTTACAAAATTTTGAAGCGGAGGATAATTGGCAATCCTGTGGTAATACAGCATTTAAATATACTGAGTCAAAAAAAGTTTACCTGAAATGTCCTAATTTCGATATTTTGTTGTAGTGTTTATGTTCCATTTTAGACTTTTGACATTGGATGTAGTGTCTTATAAGATGTTTTGACATTTCTGTATTTTGTCGTATTCGATATGTCTTTTGGGTGATTTAGGTTTCGATGTTATGTCTTTTGGTGTTTTGTTGGACACCCATATGAGAGCTGGGTAGAAGATCATCAGTGCAATAATGTATCTTGATATTTACTCTGATGATATTATATTGACATGTATAGGCAACAAATTAAAAGTATTTTCTGAAACTTGCGACTTTTTCTGGTTGTGTAGATAAATAATATTTATGGATTGTATTTCAGGCTCTAAGAAGTTAGCCTCAGTACCAGCTGGAGGTGGCGGTGGTGCCCCAGCAGCAGGAGGTGGTGCAGCAGCTGGTGGTGGTGGTGAAGCCCCCAAAGAAGGTTAGTACATAGAATTCAGAATTGAGGTGAATATGAAAAACATATCGAGAGCATAGCTACCACAGTAGGCAAATACACAGGTGTGTATTAAAATTTTGTCAAACTGACAAAATTTTAAAAAGCACCTGCATATTTGCATGCCGGAATTTATAAATCAGACAACCTTTAAGTTGACACCACTGCCTTTCCAGAGCTCATAAGAAGGGATAATTTAGGGATAATTTCTCTTACTTTCCCATAAAAATATGTTGTGACCCGAGTGACCCCTCATGAAAACCTTCTCAATGTTGACGGCTCACAACATAGGTTTTTGGTGAAAAAAAGAAAGAAGTACTGAATTATCCCTGTTACCTCTTCTTATCTGGAGCTCTGCCTTTCCCTTAAAGAGATATAGTGTACATGTATAAAACATGATTGTGCATATCAGGAAATTGTTCCTAGTTAAGACCCTGCACATGGTTTTATGGAGGCACAGTAAAAATCTCCACAGGCATCGTCAAAACTCCCAGTTCTCTAGAACTTTATGTCTTATATGAATTTAAACATCATAATGTTAAAAGGATTTTTGAGAAAAGTGAACAACTAGGGCTCAAACCAGTCTGGGCATCAGATCCTGGCAGTTTGATCAGAACCTTCACACACAAAATATTGACCCTGAGGAATCAGTGGGTCCAAAATTGAAAGCTGTAGCCAGATTTAGTTTGATTTGCGGACTAGTAGAGGTCCAGGTAAGAAGGGGTAACATGGATTAATTTATTATTTATGGGATAATTTTCCTTATTTTGCCATACATATACATTGTGACCCCTCGCTAAGACACTTCTAAAGAGGGCTTACAGTGTGTGTTTTCATTGAAAAAATAACAACAGTTATCGCTGAAATACCGGAACTGTTGTTATAAGCTCAGATGGGTTAAGCAAGGCTCTTTATAAAATGGCTTTTTTCCATGTCCTGGATGACACCAAATATCTAAGTCCAATGAAATTTTGCTTAAAATTAGTCCCCCCCTCCCCTTTTTTCAAAACAAACCCAAAAATCTAGATTTGTGGGATTGTTTTTGAAGGAATCATACTTTGTCTTATTTAGCTGAAGAAATACGTTATTGTTCTTCATTTCTTACAGAGAAGAAAGAAGAGAAAAAAGAAGAGTCGGAAGACAGTGACGATGACATGGGCTTTGGTCTTTTCGACTAACATAGGCAGCCAGCATGTTGTTTTGATTGTTTTCTATAAACAACAAAATAAATAATAGAAAAAAAAAACTGGTTTGTCTCTCCTAATCTTTGTTCCTATGTGCAGTAAGAAAATACAGGAAGAGTTGAACATCCCCCCAGCACATACATAAGCTGGACGATTCACTTTGATAATTTTCTGCCATTTCTACAAAGGTGAACAACTCTGTGACTTCCTGTTTGCTTCATACTTTCGTTTCTCCTTCCGCTGATTCAAGAAGGGCAGTTGTCAGTTACTGGCGGAAGTATGTGCACTTAGTACTGGTTAACCGCTTAGGAGGTCTAAGCCTGCCCAGGAATAGTGTGGTTAGGTTAACTGACCGTCCCGACATGACCATAGTTGTTTACTGTAGACATTAAGCAATAAATCAATCAAAATCCTGTTTGCTTCCTTGGATGACATAGCCCTTTCAAACTGATGTCAACTCTGAAAAAGAAGAATTTGCTCCCAGTGGGAGAAAATACTGTAAAGAGTTGATCCCTTGAAATGGGTGGCAAAAATGAAATGGAAGAGTTGCTTCCCCTAAACACCTACCCATGGTAAAAGTAAAGGTTTCCCATAGGAAAGTGGCAGTTGAGACAGTTTGGTTAGAGTGACCTCCCTTTAAACATTCCATCACACAATGACATATGGAGACTTTGATTTAAAGTCTCGCCCAAAAGACAGGAGGTGGGATTGAATGCTCACCCAAAAGACAGGTGGAATTGAACCTGTGACACTTGGATTGGTATCTATAAACCACTAATACAAACCGGTAGTCGCAAAGACATTGATTTGTTGCTTTACATCCACAGTAAACAGCTATGGTCATGTCAGGGCGGTCAGTCAACCTAACCACACTGTTCCTGGGCAGGCTTCGACCTCCTAAACGGTTACTGTAAACACATATTTGGCTTATTTTGGTGATATTAGCAGAAAAGAAGAAAATCTCGAGTGTGAAAATGTTTATTAGACATGCCATACTAATTAGAGCCTGATCACCCAAGTTGATTAAATCAGAACAAACACAAATCTATTCACTGTTAACAGATTCATCCGGCAAAAGTTAACATGATAATAGAAATATTTGTAATAACTGTTTTCAACATAACACTATAAATCTCGGTATTGAAGGGTCAGTATAGCGTTAGCAGAAATCAACGTTTCTCAGAAATCACAAATCCGCCAAAAGGTCCATTTATAAAAAATGCCAAATTTTGCTGCCGCCAAATATGTGTTCTACGGTAACCAATACTAAGTGCACATACTTTCGCCAGTAACTGATAACTGACTACCGTTTTTATGCCCCCGCCATTTAAAATGGGGGGGGGAGGGGGGGGGGCATATATACATAGCGTAGCGCACGAATGTACGAAATGGTTTCCGTTCAATATCTTTTGAAAACAATGGTGTCAGCTATATAATCATAAAATACAGGTCAAGTAGTTCGATGTTGGGTAAAATCCGGCTATTATTGTGGGAGTTATGGCCCTTTTTTGACTTCTGTTTCTATGAAAAAATGGTTTCCGTTCAATATCTTTTGAAAGCATTGGTGTATTGAATTCATATTTTATACACAGCTATATAATCATAAAATACAGGTCAAGTTCGATGTTGGGTAAAATCCGTCAATTATTGTTGGAGTAATGGCCCTTTTTCGACTTCTGTTTCTATGAAGAAATGGTTTCTGTTTGATATCTTTTGAAAGCATTGGTGTATTGAATTCATATTTTATACACAGGTATATAATCATAAAATACAGGTCAAGTTTGATGTTGGGCAAAATCCGTCGATTATTGTGGGAGTTATGGCCCTTTTTCAACTTTATTTTTTATGAAGAAATGGTTTCCGTTCGATATCTTTTAAAAGCATTGGTGTATTGAATTCTTATTTTATACACAGGTATATATATAATCATAAAATACAGGTCAAATTCGATGTTGGGCAAAATCCGTTGATTAATGTGGGAGTTATGGCCCTTTTTTGACTTCATTTTGTATGTAAAACTGGTTTCCGTTCATTATCTTTTGAAAGCATTGGTGTATTGAATTCTTATTTTATACACAGGTATATAATCATAAAATACAGGTCAAATTCGATGTTGGGCAAAATCCGTCAATTATTGTGGGAGTTATGGCCCTTTTTCGACTTCATTTTGTATGAAAAATTGGTTTTCGTTCATTATCTTTTGAAAGCATTGGTGTATTGAATTCATATTTTATACACAGGTATATGATCATAAAATACAGGTCAAGTTCAATGTTTGTTAAAATCCGTCAATTATTGTGGGAGTTATGGCCCTTTTTCGACTTCATTTCATACAATAATGGTGTCCGTTTGTTAGTTTTTGGAAAGTTACTTGTTTCCGGGCTATTTCTTTTGGAAAGTTGCATGGCATCCATTTCTGCGATAAGATACAGAATATCATCACATATCAGTCTTGACACCCCCACCTCCAAGTCCCCCCCCCCCCCCCCCCCCCCATGTACTTCCCTTGATCCAAGAAGCACAATACATCTGCCCAAGGAAAACAATAAAACATGTACCACAGAAGTGTGCCTTTGTGAACCTAGTTATGCTACAAGTGCCTTTACCTTAAACAAGGCGCCATCTTACTTAGGGCACTAGGCGGGGGCATCCGTGTCGTATGGACACATTTCTAGTTGAATCAGGGAAAGGAGAAACAAAAGTATGGGGACAGACAGGGTATCAAACCCAGGACCTATGAATCAGGTGCCCTACCGACTGTGGTATGCGGCCCGGCATTCACCAAGACATTCAGAATTTAATATGCTTTATAGTCCGTTTGCTCCCAAGTGCAAACGGGGTTTTGCCTATTTTCTCGAAAACGATGAAAGTTCCATCAAATGTTCCAATGTCCTAATGTTTCCTATAACTATACTTAACAGAATACTGAAAGTCCAAATTTTTTTATGCTTTTGCAAGATATTTTCCATTGACCTTAATGCAAAAACTGAGCAGTTTCACTAAAGGGCGTCGTATGCTTGTTAGAACAGCCAAAATATTGTTGATAGGCAATAGCGTAAACTTGTTGTTTATGCACCAGTCATTTGCAACCACGGCCCCCATGGGGCCTGGGATAGCGGGGGCATAGCGGGGCTTAAGTACAGTGTTTTTACCTAAGAGGTGTCCCGGCAGTGCGGTGGATACGCCGGGCTTTTGATTCCCGCCAAAACGGCGAGAAAAATGGTGGAGTGTTTTTAATGAAATTGTCAGAATATTGATTTTTAGCGCGCCTTTGCGAAGCAAAGGAGAGCTTATGCTATACCCCCGGCGTCGTAGTCCGAGTATGCGTTAGCGTCTGCGTCCTCGTCCGTGATCAGGTTAACCAATGTTAACAATTGCGTTTAACTCGATGTTCAACACTGTATTTTACAAACTACAGCAGCTACAATCATCATACTTGGTACATATATACATCTATATGACTGCAGCAGCTGCATGACACAATTGTATGTCCTTGACCTATATGTTACGGTTGACTGACTTTGCTGTTTGGCACTGTTTTTAAGGCAAAAGTTTTTAGTTTTGTTGAAACCTTTGACAGAAGAGACTTGTTTGTACTCTCGCCAATGGGATGAGAGCCCAAAAAGGGCAACTGCCGTCCCATAAAAGAGAATCTTTTACGAGAAACATTTGCTTTTCAGGCAGATCTAGCCTGCCGAAGTATGAGCCTTTCCTAAGACACGTTTTCTATTTCCCGACTGTTTGTAGTACGCTCGTGCGCTGTGCTTGATGGGCGTTACACGTGTGTATTATATCAGGTATTTTTTAACTTGGAAAATGCAATCGGTAATTTCAAGTTGCTAGAGGCGGCCGTCAGAGGTAATTATACTTTATTTTAGCAAGGCCAGTTGTTGCGATTCCCGGAAACCGGTGACTTTTTAGATCTCGGTTCGTGCACTTTAAAATTCTTTCCCGCCGTTTTTAGTCTGTTTCCCGCCATATCTCGCGCACCACTTGCTGAACGAGTACCAGTGTAGATCTACTAATAACGCTTTGGGAAATCCGCGAGTTCTGAACAGACATTTCAACACGAGGTATAGGAACTCTTATTTATACAGATATGCGCAGATATTCGCAGTTAATTTAGACTCTCTAATTCAATAAACAAAGGAAGATTTAACGAGAGGTATGCATTCATTCAAGTGTAAATCAAACTCGATTTGAACATAAACAATCAGTCTGTGTCTCAAATTAAGAAAGACAAAATAGATGATGTAAACGGATAAATTTCTGCGTTTGATGTCAGCGGGTGAGGTATGGTGCGCCGATGTCGGAGGTTGGATGGGGGGGGGGGGAGGCGGGGGAATGGTGGAGATAAGTTGTAATTATTACTGAAAGCAATGATGCAGTGGACTGGACATCACTGAACTGTAGCTATTACACGTTACACTTCTGCTGACGGGAAAAGTAAATTAATACCTTTGACTTAAAATGGAAGATTTACCGAATAATTGTCAATGTCATATCTTTTTACTTTTCTATAATATAATCATTTGATGACCAATCACAAAAGCATTGCCCGTTCTCTGTCCAGTCCTGTACAGGCCCTTTTCATCTTTCCCTCAGGGACAATATCAAAAGACAATTTTAACTATATAAATAAGATTATTTATAGGCTAAATTTTATGTTAAAACATATGGGACTCCATTTTTTCAGGATGGGACTCCTACTTTTCAGATGGGACTCCTATTTTTGGAAAACGAGGAGTCCCGGACTCCTATTTTTAAAATTCAAGTGAGAACCCTGCATCAGATACCTGGGATAATGGCTCAGTCTGACACTGCAGATGACCTGATATATTTGTAGGTCTTTGTGACTGTGAGAGTCAGGCACCCATAAGGCGCGCTTTGTTGTCTTCTGACAACTCTTGTTAAACTTATATGATCCCCTGGGGGGCGGAGACCTTTACCAGGGATTTGACATAAATAATGTCCCCACAGTGCAGGGCATATACCAGGGCTTTGCAGAGTGAAAAGTCAATATCTCCGCTATTCCCCGGCCCCAGGGGGGGGGGGCCGTGGTTGCAAATGACTGGTGCATTACTACAGGTGTGGGCGTATATGAATGAAATAGTAAAATGTATTCACCTGTCCGCACGCGTAACGAATGATATCACTGGTCAGGTGATACTATGTTGTAAATAAATACTGAACTATTGTATTATTTTGCGAGTAAAAATTGTATGTTTTAAAATTTGATAATATATGGGTGAAACAAAAAGTAGAAAAAATGGATTTAGAATAAAAATTCAATTATGCTAATTTTGTTCAAGGGAAAGCATACATTGGTCACATGCTCTAACACGTAAAACTAAACGGGAATTCCAACAGCCAACTTTTACTCCCTTGTAATTAGAGGTGAAAATGACATATTTTAGGTCCTGTTTTTGTATAGAAACTTTTTTGTGCAAAACCTAACATTTCTGCAAAATTATGATTTTGTTATGTATAAGATGAAAATAAAGAATAAGCTATTCGAAAATCTTTTACCTCTCACCTATTTTGAGAAAATATTGGGGATGCCATTTGCATTTGGGAACAAACGGACTATACATCTCACAGCCAACTCACAAGTGCCAGACGTAATACATGTTCTATGATGTATGAAGTACAGTCAACTCCCGATATCTCGAAGTCAAATTTCAGCCCAAACTACTGATATCTCAAAAGTAAAATTTCTGGTACCAGAAAATTTACTTTGAGGTATCAGTAGTTTGAGATAACAGGAGTTGAAATGTAAATAAGAATAGGAAATATAGTCTGTGATATAAGAGGAGATATGGGGAGTTGACTGGACATAGTGAATCATCCGTATGAGAGGAATGTCCCTGCCCCGTGGCAATCATAAGTCCTCACATCTGTGCCACCAAAGGCATGCATGTCACAGGCTGGCATGTACACCACACCTTACAGCTTTCAATAAATTCAGGATGTTGACACTGTACGATTATGTAGTTAGTGGATTGTCTGGACCTCATAGAGCCACTTTTCTCCCATAGTCCTTCCATCCACAACCCCCACCCCACCAGGTTCTTGTGAACACTATAGGGCACAGTTGTGGCTGAATCTTCATGAAACTTTGTCAGAATGTTTATCTTATGAAATCTAGGCGAATTTGAAACTGAATAATGTCTGATCAAAAACTTGATCGCCAGGTCAGATTGTGGAAAACATTGTGCACACCATAGAGGGAACAGTTTTGATCTAGTCTTCATGAAACTTCAGAAAAATAGATTGGAAAGTGCAAAACTGTTCCAATTGAATCATCATCATATAGATGATCTTCCATGTTATTTCATCATAACTCAGGTGAGCGATTTAGGTCCATTATGAACCTCATGTTTTTTGTCGCACCTGCTTTAGCCAGGTGCGATATAGGCGTCCGGTTTTCCGTCCATCCGTCCGTATTCCGTTCACATTTACGTTGACCCTGGCGTTAAGATTTGTGAAGTTAATTTCTCCAAAACCACTGCACCCATGGTTCTCAAATTTCATATGGAATATAAACAGACTGCATGGTTTCAGTTCAGAGAAATTCGGCCTGGTCGTGAATTCAAGGTGGCCGCCATTACTAAAAAATAGCTAAATACAAAATCAACAATTTCTCTGGAACCACTAGGTATAATTGGCTGAAATTTGGCATGGAACATTAGTAGGACCTTGTTTTTGAAAATAATGAAAACGAAAAACATCTGTAGCGGAACTATGTCACAGTGACCTACTTTTGGTTAATGAGTCCAAATTTTGCTTGAATGCCAATAAATTCAAGACCACTAAATGGATTTTGCTCAAATTTTAATCTGAATGATTCCAGAAGCTTTTTTTTTCAAATTTGTGAGAACATACCATCCAAGATGGCCGCCAGCTGTCGTTACTAAAATAGCAAAAACATGCAGATGACAATATCAGGAACCCGTGAATGGATTTGGACCACTTTTGTGTCGGAGTGATCCTTGCATACAGCTATTACACTTTTTATCTGGCAAATTGGCCATCCAACATGGCTGCCATCTACAGTCACTAAAATAGCAGAAACATGAAAATGGTAGTACCTTAAGATCCACTAGATGGATTTTGACAAAATTTGTCAGATTAATTCTTGTCTGAAACTATTTCGGTTTTATAATTTTCACTTTTTGCATTCACTTTCTTCTCACCATGACCTGCTACTGTAGAAGCACAATGCGGGTGCGACATAGCATTTCGCGGAATTCTTGTTTTTTCTCAGTGACCTGTATATTAGAATTTTTAGCTCACCTGAGCCGAAGGCTCACAGGTGAGCTTATAGTATAGGCAGGCATCCGTCGTCCGTCCGTCGTCCGTCCGTCAATATTTTCAAACGACATCTCCTCTGAAACTACAAGGCCCATTGTTACCAAATTTCGTATAAAGCATCTATAGGCAGGGGGAACCAATAATACTGTTTTTTATCCAAATCGCTTCAGAACTTTAGTTGCTATGGCAACTTAAAGTTTCCATTGACTTGTATGGGAAAAATTGAAAATTTGCATTTATTGCTATGTCACTGCAGATATTGTGACAAAACTTTTACAGAAATGTTCCTTGAGTATTCCTCTATCAACCACGTGAACTTTATGTAAATTGCACAATTTGGCTGGTTGCCATGGCAACCGAATGGTTAAAAAAAAAGGAAAAATATTCAAAAATCATCTCCTCAGAAAGTATGCAACCAATAAAGCTCAAACTTCACAGAAAGGATCTTAGTACTAGCTTCTATAAAAGTACTGTTTTTCTTGGCAATTGCTCTAGCAGTTTGGTTGCTATGGGAACTGAAAGTTGCCAATGATTTATAATGGCAAAATGGAAAATTTGCATTTACTGCTATGTCACTGCAGATATTTTTACTAAACTTTTACAGAAATGTTCCTTGAGTATTCCTCTATCAACCACATGAACTTTATGTAAATTGCACAATTTGGCTGGTTGCCATGGCAACCGAATGGTTAAAAAAAAAATTCAAAAATCATCTCCTCAGATACTATGCAACCAATAAAGCTCAAACTTCACAGAAAGGATCTTAGTACTATAAAAGTACTGTTTTTCTTGGCAATTGCTCTAGCAGTTTGGTTGCTATGGGAACTGAAAGTTGCCATTGACTTATAATGGCAAAATGGAAAATTTGCATTTATTGCTATGCCACTGCGGATATTTTGACAAAACTTTCATAGAAATGTACCTCGAGTAGTCTTTAACCAGCCATGTTAAATTTATGCAAATTGCGCAATTTGGCTGGTTGCCATTGCAACCGAATGGTTAAAAATAGAAAAATATTAAAAAATCATCTTCACAGAAACTGTGTTGCCCAATAAAGCTCAAACTTTACAGAAAGAACCTTAGTACTAGCCTCTATAGAATAATTGTTTTTCATGGCAATTGCTCCAGCAGTTTGGTTGCTATGGCAACAAAGAGTTTCCATTGATTTATAATGAGGAAAATGGAAATTGGCAATGTGTGCTGTCTAACCATCTGCAGTTGTTTAATTTTTTTCTACAGAAATGTTTCTTGAGTAGTCCTCTACGATTCATATGAATTTTCTCCAAATCGCTGAATTTGATTGGTTGCCATGGCAAAATATAGTGTAAATTTCGAAAAACAAAAATCTTCTGCTCAGAAGCCATATAGGGGATGAAGCTGATATTGTGCAAACATGTTGATGGCAGTGGTTTCTACATAAATTTTATTCTTTTTCTTCCAATCCCATAAGAACTTTGGTTGCTATGGCGACTTATAGTTTCCATTGACTCATAAAGGGAAAAGTGAATCCATGAGGGGGATGAAGCTGATACTTAGCATACATATTGGTAATTTTAACCTCTACCTAAAGTATGTTTTATATTATCATTGCCCATGTGAATTTGTTGCTATGGCAACTTAAAGTTTCCATAGACTTATAATGAGGAAAGTGGACATTTGCTATTTATTTCTGTGTTACTGCAGATATTTTGACAAAAATTCACAGAAATGTTCCTGGAGTAGTCCTCTACCAGCCATATGAATTTTTCCCAATTACCCGATTTTGATTGGTTGCCATTGCAGCTGAAAGGCCAAATTTTCACTTTTTTTGCCAAAGATCTTTTGAGAAGCCATAAATGGGGGATAAAGCTTATTTATTTGCATAAATGTTTGTGATATTATCCTCTACATAAATGGTGTTTTTTATTGCTGTTGTGCATGGTGTTTTGTTGCTGTAACCTCAGTGCCTCAGTGCTCAGGTGAGCGATATAGGGCCATTGGCCCTCTGGTTGTATTTAAAGGTCACTGTTTTTCTGAGAGCAGTTGAAAATACATGTACTCGCACATATTTTCGTACGGGGAACAAAAAACGAGAAAGGAAATATGGGCATCAAAACCCATGAGTTCGCGTCTGCTGAACAGCAGGCCAACCAAAAGTAATGAGAGTTTTAATACTCTCCCGCACATATGTATCTTCGTTTTTCCCGTTCCGTCTAAAACAATACGTACATATGTATGCCTGCATTTAGCCCATGTAGATGCACTTGATGCTGGTGGTATTAGTCGCATGTATACGAGTTCAATTGTTATAGGACTTACCAATTTACCTAGATTGCTCAGCAGATGAAACGAGATATAGTTATTTCCACTAGAAATGGGAAGTCTTCCGTTGTATCTCCCGCCGAAGGCGGAGGGATATATAGTTTTGTCCATGTCCATCCGTCCGTCCGTCCTTCTGTCCGTCCGGAGCCATTACTGAGTAACCACTGGACTGAATTTCATGAAACTTAAAAGAAATATCACCATAAGGCACTAATGCACGTGAAGTTTCGTCAGACTGGCTTCAGTAGTGCATGAGTTAGCACCCTTTAATTGACAATAAAATGAGCCATACCTAAGTAACCAATTATCAGAATTTCATGACACTTAAAACAAATGTGTATCACCATAAAACAGTTGTGCATATATTACATCAGTAGTGCACGAGTTATTGCCCTTGAATCAATTTACAATCAACAAATTTAGCCATAACTAAGTAATGAATGAAATTCTATGACACTTATACTACATTATGTATTATTATAACAAGGTGGTGCATCTTTAGTTTTGTTGGACTTGCTCCAGTAATGCATGAGTTAATGCCCTTGAATTTGCTTGAAAATAGACAAATTGAGTCGTAAATAAATAACCAATTCACACTTAAAGCAGTTCTGTATCATCATAACATGGCAGTGCACATTAAGTTGTGTCATGATGACCTAAGTAATGCATGAGTTATTGTCCTTGATTTGGTTTAAAATACACAAATAAGCCATAACTAAGTCGCCTATGAACAAAATTTCTTGAAACTTGACATAGATATATATCATCACAGCACGGTGATGCTGAAGCAAATTGTTTAGAATGGCCTCACTTATACATGGGTTATTGGCTATTGCTCCCTTGATTTAAAGTCCACCGCTTCAGTCGTAGCAAAATAACCAGTGAACGAAATTTTATCAAACTGAAAATAAGCCATAAACAAACCAGCCATTTCGGGGATATAAATTCAATGAATTTACTTGTATTATCTAGACTTTGTCTTAAAACTGATACATGTCCGATGATTCAAAAATTTGATCCGATGATTCTTTCCATATGCCCGTCGTCTCGCACCATATGCATTATATCCTTTTTCGATGAGACATTTTTTCCGGGAATTATAAAGTATATTACGCTTCAGTAATATTTAAAAATGAGCTCTCTGACCATTCTCTTTTGTTAGAAAATTAAAATGTCCAAAATGAGATTTTCCTACCTTTCCACATACAGCCTGAGAAAGGGGGGCGCAAAACTGCGGCTATCATAAAACTTCTGTTTATTAAATGTTGCCATCCCATATGCCAAAATCGATTTTAATAGCTCCTGCAATAAGTAGATTTTTAATTTGCAACACCACTTGGCCATGACGGGCACATGAAAGAGGGATCAAATGCACATGTCGTGTAAACAGAGAATATCCCGATTTCACACTTACACATCGCCCGAATTTGCACAGTATACCAGTTCCCGAACTTTCACTAGGCATCATTGTCACCGTTTACAAAGGGTGCACTTGACCACTGCAATGAGTTGATCAGATCATTTAACTGCAACCCTGTGAGTAGCAGTGTACAGGAAGATGGACCAATGCGCATATGAAGGCGCATTTAGTAATGTCGGGCTTGATTTAGCGGGGCCACATTCTCTGGGGATACGAAACCAAACCAACACATTCCTTTCTATGTAGTGTTTTTGTACGCACATACAGTTTTACCGGTTTGATACGGCGGACGCCACCGCCACCGCCGACGTTCAGGTTCACTGATCACTGGCCACCATCCTGACACCACTTATTCCAGCGTAGGGCACAGTATGCGCAGATTTCCTGGTTTAATAAATTGAAAATAATAATCGGACATGTCCTGATGGGAGTCGAACCCACGACTCCCTGCATGAAAGGCGAACACTAAATCCACATGCATAGATGAACGATCGCACAAACACACAAATATACAAACGTACATATACACACATAACCACATACGCACAAACCATTTTTTGGCACACACGAAAAGACAAAGCGCCTAAAGTAGCTGTTTTTCCCCAAAACAAAAATAACTGATAGGCACTTGTATGCGGTTCTAGCATTTGTTATCCGGGGTATGTTTTCGGACAGATACTCGCATTTCTGATTTGAACCTCACTTCTGAGTGGGGAGGGAGAAAATTCCACTATGTATGTGTTTTCCAGCAACTATCCACTATGGAGGGGAAAACGGCTGTGCAAACACGTAATAGAATTCTACTGTATAGCCATATTCTACTATGAAAAAATCATAGACATTTTCCAGGAGGAAAACTGCGAACCGGGTGAGGGGGACGGGAGGGCGGTGGCTAAGCTACTCTCGTCAGCCACCACGGTGACTGGATAGTGATACCACCATCAAGCAATCACACACACTACCGTCATCGCCATTGTAGCATGATCCTCACCCAGCAAATAAATCACTTAAAAATAATTCAGTGCTCAATGCCGAATGCCAGGCATACTCTGACCCGAGACTGGCTGGCTGATCATATTTTAATTAGGTCATGCTTGACTGATTTTTGTACTAGAGTTATGACCCTTTGTCAGTTTTAGCGATTCTTGTCTCCGCAACTCCTCCTTCATTTTTATACCCCCGGCATACGAAGTATGCCGAGGGGTATATAGCTTTTGTCCGATGTCATTCCGTCCGTCCATCTGTCCGTCCTTCCGTCCGTCCGTAAGTTAACATTTGCGTTAAAGTTTTGCGATAAAGTTTTTTGAGATCTTATATTATCCAAACCCTTTGATGGATTGGGTTAATATTTGGCATGGTGATAGATAATGGTCCAAAGTTTTATTCTGTATCACCCCTACCCATGCCTGTGGCCTAGAGGTCAAGGTCACGGATTTTGTCTTTTCATGTTAAAGTTTTTCGATTAAGTTTTTAAGATCTCTATATAATTCAAACCCTATGTTGAGTTGGGTTTGTGTTTGGCATGATGCTAGATTTTGGTCTGAAGTTTTATTTTGTACCATTCGCACCCATGCCTGTGACCTAGAGGTGAAAGTCACAGACTTTAACTTTTATGTTAAACAAAGTTTTGCATTAAAGTTTTAAGATCTCTGTATAATCCAAACCCTTTGATGGATTGGGTTTTATGTTTTGGACGATGATAGATGTTTGTTCAGAGTTTTATTTTGTACCATCTCCACTCATGCCTGTGACCTAAAGGTCAAGGTCACAGACTTAGACGTTTCATGTTAAATTTTTATGATGTTATATCATCAAAAAACTTTGTTGGATTTGGTTTATGTATGTTTAAAGTTTTATTTTTGTACCATCTTTACACATGCCTGTGACCTAGAGGTGAAGGTCACAGACTTAGACATATTCATATATGTTATGTGTTACAGGTTTTGAGATCTCATATCATCCAAATCCTTTGTATTTGGTTTATATTTGGTATGCTGATAGGTGTTAGTCTAAATTTTATTGTTTAACATCCATACACATGCCTTGACTTAAGGTCAAGGTCGCAAGCTTATATGCTTTTCATGTTAGAGTTTTGTGTAAAGTTTATATTCTTTGCTTATTTTCTCCATCTTCTTTGATAGGATGCTTTGATATGAGAAGGTGTTTATCTTTAGGTTGCAACAATTTACATGTACATCATCTGGATGCTGCTGTTGACATAAGGTCAAGGTCACATACTTACACAGTTACATCAATGTATACTGCTTTATAATGTTTCTAATAATTCAGATGTCCTTCAATGGAACCTTTTGATATATTACTAGGCTTACTTTTAGGTTGCAACAGATTAGTTGACATTCTCTGTATGCTGCTGCTGACCAAAGGAGAAGGTCACAGACTTCGAAATTTGTATCTTATATGTTAAATTTTTGTGTTTGAAGTTTAATATCATTAGGCGGTGGCCGGGGGTATACGTGGAGCCCCTGCTCACTTGCTGTAGTTTAAGGGATTTTGATTAAACCTTTAAGTTATTGTTACCATGACCCGAAGATGATCATATTTACCGAGGTGATGCTTGACTGATTTATACTAGAGTTATGGCCCTTCGATTTTTTTCTAGTAGTACGTCTTGTCTCTGCAACTCCTCTTGCAGATTTCTGTGGATTTTGATGAAACCTTTCAGTTATTATTCCTGTGACCTGAAGAGAGTCATATTATAACAAGGTCACGCTTGACTTTGTTTTCTCTCTCGCAAATTCTTTTTATCGAGTAAAACAGCAAGAAACCAGCCTGTTCTATTTCACAATAATACCTTTTAGTAAGATATTCTGATTTTGCAGAGGTAGTTTGCCAAATTGTAATAGAACCAAGGTTGGCCGGGAAATACCGGTGGCTGGAATTCCCAGCGGTAATTACCGTCCTGGGAAATACTCCAAATTTGGCCCAAGTGGGAAATACTGGGAAATTTTTAATCTTAAAGCTGTTTTAGCCCAAATATTTAGTCATGTTTCTATAGATTTAAATTGATAGCACATAGTTCTTATTATTTATATACATATCATGCAAATAAGGTTATAAATTCCAGGACTGGTCCATGCCAGGAGACACAGCAGATGATTCTTAGTTGTTACAAAGGCTTTAATTTCAAAGAACCTGCCTTCTAAATTATAATTATGTATAAATAAAGATATACTTGTGAATGTCTTCAAAACTGGGCAGTTTCACAGCTATTTTTCACAAAAGACTGTTCACCCTACTCCAGTTTAACTCTTGAGTTTTGTCTCCTAGTTCAAATCAAATCAAATCAAATCAGCTTTATTAATCTCAGGTCACAAAGTGACATATGAGTATAACATGTAGAACAAAATAATAAAAGGCAATGGCATAGAGATACTGTGTAACGTATAAGAGTGGATTCAATGGTTGAAACCCTAACATCTAAAATGGTATGTTAGGTGGAGAAAGCAATATTTCACTTAACATTTCAATAGATAATTTATATTAGAGTGGCAGTGCCGTAGCAGATCCATGCCTTGGGACGCCTGGTCCTATCAAGCCATACAGTGGGCCTTTTTCTCAAGTCCAACATGAATAAACAGAACATGCCACGGGCAGACAGCCTAGCTGACCAGTCTGTCCCGGGCCGGCTCCGCACAATGAGACATAAATACCCAACTGCATGGATCTCTTACGGCACATCAAGGGAGAGAATTCTTCATTACTGATTTAGTTATTATACAAGAGTTTTTTTCCCGTAAGCTTCTCGCGATGATATAAAAGCTTTAAATTTTCTATGCAAAAGAAAGAATTGGTACATCTCGCTTCCAGGCCTAAGTCACAGCTTGGGGTATATTATTATATACACCAAACTGAGCCTCCAGCCTGGAAAAGAGTATGACACAAGCTTCTGTGAATTGGTAAATGAAAAATTTTCAATTCAATTCTTTATTCACTCTAGGTTAACATAGTTAACAACAAGAGGGCATGCAGTGATATAAATTCAAACTATCGACATCGTGGCAATCATACATACATGTTATAGATGTTATAGCTACTTCTAATAACTGAACTGATATGTTATAACACTGGGTACACAACAGATGCAGTTTCAGAACACAGACACAATAATGGTAGGGGAGAAGAAGAAGAAAAAAAAAAAAAAAAAAAAAAAAAAAAAAAAAAGTTGTACTTGAAACCTTTCGAAATATTAAATCAGCAACTCATCGAATAAAGAAATGAGTATATGGCAGCTACCCGCTGGCGCTGGTCACACGACACCGAATCAACATTGAATCAACCCTGATTCAACGTCATGACGGTTGAATCAGGGTCGATTCAAGGCCAATCCAATGCTGCGCGCCTGCGGGTAGGTAAAGACAGACATACTAACCGTAAAGAAAGTCATCCTATGTAACGAACAATAATATACTACATGTACCTTCTGAATATATACATGACCTGAAATTTTCAAGATTGGTTAGAAACATAAATAGATAGACGTTGCAATGGTGGTGATAAATAATGCTGTACTATTTACTGTAACCATAACTAAACGGCAAAGCTAGAAATGCTAGTTACTTCCTCTACACCCCGGTTCCATACGCAGAATCCACATACAGAACAGATGTATAAAGGAACCAGCTATAGCAGTTCCGCTGAGAATTCGCCGAATCAGAAAAAAATAGTAGAAGCGATCGTCACACACAAAACACGGTGAGAAAATATACGAAAGTGTCCCTAGTTTATAAAATTTACTCATTTGGTATAACGGTATGAGCGTTAATTCAAGCGTGTAATTCATCAGTCATGTAAGTTGTCCAGTCCAGATGAAGACGTTTTGATACTTTAATTCTGTTGATACTGGATTGTATACGAGATTATTCTGCCAATATAAGGATTATTGTGTACAACTTCTATTTTACCTGATTTTACGCGTGTGTCATGGAATATAATTTTTTTCTGAAGCATGAGGTAAGTAGTGTACTTGTCATATAATATGTATGTATGTTTGATTAATCGTGATATGATGGAAGCAGCAGCTAGCTAGTTATACAATAGATCATCGTACTTTAGAAAGGTAAGTATATATTTGTAAAAAGCACTATTAGTGTCAGTTTTTTTCATGATGTAGTTACCACAGCGATTTCCACCCCGCCCGCGCGTACCTGGTAAACGCTGTCAAATGGTACGACCAATGTTGATCTGCTCAAAAGAACAGCTCAAGTTTAAATAGAAGCCATCCTAACATGTTCTGGATACAGGGGAGTTGTAAGTGGTCGTTGTGGCAAATTAATATATATGATCAAAAGACTTTCTGTGACAATAGCAAAAATGTTATTGACATTTACATTTCCGTCTCTTACAATTTTCTCAAATAAATAAATAGTTTTTCTCTTTATTTGAGATCTGCATAATATCTTAAAATTGTTCTTATTTCATGAAAGTACGTAGTATATTTATTCTTATCCGACAGTTTCATTTATTTTCTTAATAAACATGCATAGTTTTCTCAGTTCAGTTATATTATTAACGTTCATTAGCTGTTTAAATTTGACTACATTTGGATTTACAAGATAATAGTTCTTAATGTAATTGCTTCGAAGACTTTTAAAATACTTGCATGACATGATATAATGATATTCGTCACCTATATCTGCGTTACACAGGTGACAGATTCGATCTTTCAATGGAATACTCGCCCATCTTCCTCTTTCAACCGGCAGCCTGTGATTTCTGGTCCTAAATGCTATGAAAATTTTACAGTAATAAGAAGATAGGGTAGAAATGTAATTACTTTGATTTGGGCTATCCTTATATAATCTGTAATTTGTACCACTAGACGCATTATCAAGAAAACTCGACCATTCTTGCAGAAACTGATCATTAATTTTTTGTGTTATAGTTAGTTTAAACCATTTAGGATTAATCGGGTTCTGCGTATCCCAAATACCTGAAAATCCACACGAATCTATAATATTTTTAACATTTTCTAAATAGCTGCTTTTGCAAAGAGAACTTTTATGCATTTGATAGATAAAATCATACATAAGTGAGGAAAGTTTCTTCTCATCATCATTTACGGTAATCAGTTTGGTCCAATATGAAATTATACGCGATTTTATATCTAAAACGATTGGTGTAATGCCCAACTCACCATAAATCATAAACGAAGGTGTAGCTTTTTTCAGATTAAATATATACTTATAAAATTTTAACTGAACCCTTTCAATAATATCACAATTCCCATTTCCCCAAATCTCACATCCATAGAGAAGTATGGGCTTGATTGTTTTATTAAAAAGATCAATTTGAATATCGAAGGGCAAATTTAGATTACGAATTTTCTTTATTAATGAAAAAAGGGCTTTATTAGCTTGCTCGGCTATATACTTCTTTGTTGTTGTAAATGTTCCACTTCTTGATAGAAAAATGCCTAAATATTTGTATTCTTTCACTATCTCTAATTCCGTGTTATTGAAATAAAAATGTAAATTACTGCTCGGTCTTCCGCGGCTTATTATAAGAATTTTAGTTTTATTAACATTGACTTTTAATTTCCAAATATTACAGTATTCCTCAAATGATTTTAATGCAGTTTGTAAATTTTCCGCATTGTCACCAAATATTACCGTATCATCCGCATACAACAAAATAAACAATTTAAAGTAAATAAGTATTTCATCATCATTGAATTCGCAGTTGATGCCTGGTACTGATTTCTGACTAAAATAATATTCTAAGTCGTTCAAATAAATTGAAAAAAGAAATGGCGAAAGACTTTCGCCTTGTCGAACACCTATACTACATGGGAAAAAGATCGACGAACCTTCAGACGTTGTAATCCGTGATTTGATATTATTATAAAGATTTTGTATAAGACTAAAACATTTTCCATTAATATGATAGGCTTTAAGTTTCTGCCACAGTCCGTCCCTCCATACTGTGTCAAACGCTTGTTTGAAGTCTACAAAAGCCAGAAATAATTTTTCACGTCTTGATTTGAATATCTCTATAAGGCTATTAATGATAAATAAATTATCCACGGTCGAATGTCCCTTTCTGAAGCCTGCCTGACAACCAGTCAATACATTACATGTTTCTGCATACTTAGACAATCTATTGTTTAAAATTGATGTAAATAATTTCCCTAGACAACTAAGAAGAGAGATAGGGCGATAATTTTCAGGGCTTTGTATATCTCCTTTGTTCTTATAAATTGGTAAAATATTACCAAGTAGCCAATTTTCTGGAATAATGCTATGATCAAAAATTATATTGAATAATTTGACGTACACTGGGAGTAGAAAATTCAGCGTGTTTATTATATGTTCGTTCATAATATCGTCAATACCAGGAGATTTGTTGCGTTTTAAGGATTTTACGGCTTCTATTATTTCGCCTTCCGATATAGGTAAGTTTATTTCTTGATTAACGGGATGGTTTTGCTCATCCTGGAAATAAGTTTGTGTCTCGTCGTCCCCAGACGGTGGGTTATTGACAGTTTGAAAATGCTCGTATAGATCGTTCAAAGTTGCAGCGCATTTTTTGGGTTTACCATCATTTATTATTCGCCAGTATTCCTTCGGGTTTTTATTTTTTAGAGATCGGATTTTTTCAATTTTATTGTTATTAAAACGTTTTATATTCCTGTTTATAGTTTGTTTATAATCTTTACTTACTGTTTTAAGAATATTTTTATAATGATTGGTTTTGTATTTATTATATAATCTTCTTGCTTTATGGTACACGTTTCTCGCAATTCTACATTCTTGACTAAACCAGGGCTTATGATTTTTATTTTCGTCACATTTTTTCTGTTTATGATAACCAAAAGTATCCACGCAGGTAGTTTTGAATAACAGTTCGATATCGCCAACTACTCGATCTATATCAGAGTTCGATACTTCTGTTTGTTCACAAATAGTTTCTAAATAATCATTAACGCGTTTAAGTGCCACAAAATCAAAATTTTGCGTAAATTCTTCATCTTTTCCTTGACTCCATAGTTTAACATTTGGGTCTTCTTTCGTAATAAGTTTCGGTGAATCCGGATTTACCGAATAATTTTTTGTTTTAATAGTTAAGGAAACTCCACAGTGAGCATCAGAAAATAAGCTTGAAAAATCGTCAATTTCAAAATTATTTATATGTTCAAGTAATGCTGGGCTGGAAATAAAATAGTCCACCGTACTACGGTCTTTACATGTCAGCTTCGGTCTAGTTGCGTCTGTCCCCATTCTTCCATTCAAAATGAACAAATCATTACTTTTGCAGAATTCAAGCATCTGATTTCCGTATGCATTGGTTGTTAAATCTGCTGAGTCTCTGTCGATGGAGACGTTACATTTTAGCAAACACTGAATTGCTCTCATACTTTCGTCAAATATCAAACCATTATCGTACATTTCTGAAATAAATTCATCGGCAATGACATAATCGGGAAGTTTACCCGTTCGCGAATTAAAATCGCCGAATAAGATAACATATTTTGAATTACCACAATGATTGTCAATTTCACATTGTATCTCAAAGTACGGGTCTTCGGACGCATAGTTTGAGCCAGCTGGTGGTATGTATACTATACCACAACATATGTTTGCTTCCGTGTTAGCAATCTCGGTTGTTATACTGAACCACTGTATTAATTTAGAATTACTTTGCTCTAACTTTAGATATGGTAATATGGAATTTTTAGCAATCAATGCCGTTCCACCAGACCTGTACCTTGAGATTGTCTGCCTATTATGACAAATAATAGTATAGCCTGGTATTTCTAGAAAATCGGCATCGTCAAGCTTCGTCTCTTGGACACCAACTAAATCATACGAATTAATTAGTTCGATGAATTCTGGGTATCGTAACTTATTTCGCAGTCCACAAACGTTTATTGATAAAAATTTTAACTCAGGAATAGTAAGTGTATCGTTCCTTACATCTGATTGTATTTTATTCGGCGCATTCGACGGACTGTCCGCCGTAGTACTGTTGTGTCCCACGCATCCCTAATGCGCACTGTTATTGACCGAGTTTCTCTCTACAGGTGAGCTGTCACGTGACCCAGTTGGTCCACTTATCGTACCGCTACCTGACCCATTCATGTGTATGACTGGGCCATCTATTAACACTGCATTACTCTGTCCAATTGGTGATTCAGTAAATTCACACGATTGTAGAGTTTGTGTATCCATGGGCTCCTGCGGGGTAATATCCGGAATTTGTTCCAATGCACACTCATATGTAGTCTCATCGCGAGGTTTTTTCGAAAAGTCATTTTCCAATGGCGAGGATGCTGGTTGCTTCCGCGTAGTTGATGTTTTTGGCTGTGGCGTCGGGGAGCTGTCAAGATTTGCCAAACTTTCATATCTGTTTGACGTTTGTACGCTATAAGACGTGTAACCTTGGTCATTACGTGACCTTGACGCATATATATTACGTGACTTAAACGTTCTTGTGGCATTTTGATTTTGTCTATTTGTTGTTGAACGTTGATTTTGTCTGTTTTGTTGTGTATATGTATAGGCCTTCGGCCTTGGTCCGTTACATCTTTGGGGTCTGGCACATACTCTATATTGTTAATGAATAATTTATCTCGTACTAGACGTACTTTATTGTCTTTATTTTCACGAGCTTTCTTCACAATCGGATATAACACTTTACGTTTGTTTTCTATTTCGGCCGGAAATTGTTCTCGCACACCGTATTTTGTGCCTTTGAGTGTCTCAGGGGCAGCAAAGCGAACCCTTTCCCGGTCTCGGAATCTATGAAATTTGGCAATAATTGGCCTCGGGAACGATTGTTGACCTTTATATTTGCCAAGACGATGCACCCGGTCCAAAGGCATTTCGTCGTGTATGTTAAGTTTTGAGGATAAAAAATCGCATAACTTTTCCTCACAATTTTCGTTATAAACGTCAATTTCGTCTTCGTCTATTCCCGTAAAAATAAGGTTCTCGCGCATGGAGCGCCACTGTATATCCGTTAACTTTTCTTCTGTTTGTTGTTGTTTTGATTTGATATTCTCCTGTTGTGTCTCAATGGTGGCAATTCGTTTGCTGAGATTGTCAATGCTTTTCTTATTTTCAGTATTTTCAGAGATAACATCGTCACATAGTTCACTATATGTCGAAATACTTCGATCATAATTAATTAATTGGGATTGAACATAATCAACTTGGTTGTCCAACTCAGAAACATTAATTTTGACTTGTGCTATTGACTGCTTCACTTCGTTAATTTGAGTTAGTTTTTGTTCCATGTTTACCATTCTTGAATTCTGGTTTTGTAACTGAGTATCAATTTGCTGCCATTTTGAGTTTTGGTTCAGAAGTTGTGCTTCAATATTTTGTAGCCGGGCATCAAATCTTTCCAATATAAAATTTACCCATGGAGGTGCCTCAGATAGTACACATTGCTCAGTATTACTATTCGTGTACATAGATTGTTTACGTTGATTGTCACTTTGTAACACACTGGCTTGGATATTTTGTTGTAGCTGCGATGACTGTTGGGCCGCAAGGTTTTGGATTTGTTGCTGGGACTGATTGGAATGAACAGGTTGGCTGCAAAGGCCACTATGCGGTGTCGTATAAAATTTGGGTCATACTCGGTTGTTGTTGTTGTTGATGCTGTTGACAGGGCGACGCGGTCTGTAAACGCTCATTCGAGATTTGCTGAGACTGCAATTGGTGAAAATTATGCAGCTGTGCAGCTGTATCAACTTGCCCATATAAGGTGTCTCTTGCCTGACCAAGAATTGTTCCGATTTGAGGGCTTTGATTGTTCATGTTTAAGTTCTGAGAGTTCGTGGGCGCCGCCATGTTTATTGGTTGATCTATGTTGGGTGGGGTAGCTGTCATACCTATATTTTCAGAATTTCCACTTTTCCGCTGACAATTTCCACTTTGTTTACCCTTTTTATGTGATCCCGTCATAGTTCCAATTGTTTACAACCAAATGTCAACAAAATAAGCTCGTAGGGCCAAATAAACATAAATTTTTCCGGGATCGTTGAAGACGCACAGCTTACCGCCACGATGTCACGTGATCCTTCCACAGGTTGGTGGTGGTAAATAATACTGTAATTATGACAATCCAAACATTACAAGGTGGAGCACTTGATCACTCCACTGTTCCAGCATCGGGCGTACGCCTCGTGATCGCACTGGTACCGTCTTTGTGATACGGGATACCACTGAGATCATCCGGCGCACCCTTCCGCTCGAAAAAAAGGGAGAAATCAAGTCCGCCAACAAAAGAGATGTTCATAATAAAAATAGACAGGTGAGTTAAACAATCAAAGTGCAAATGCACTGAATACGGAGAACCTCTAACTTAACGGTTGATCTTATTACCCATCCAAAGATGACAGCAAAAGAATGCATGAGTATGTTTAACAGGTCACTCGTGAACGAAATTCAATTATCTATAACTCACTTGCAACAAAAACCAGTTTTTCGAAGACTTTGTTGTCGGATTATTGTTTATCATAGTACTGTAAGTCTATATATATATTTTACATAAATCAGCTTCCTCGCGGGAAAAGGCACCCAGGACACATGCGAACAGGGGAAACCCGGGCAAGCCTGCACATCCGCGCAGTCCGGTCGGAGTCCAGAACATTAATACAGTCAATTCAAAAGACTATACTTCATCGAATGAGGTGAAGGCCCAAGCCAGTCCGCTCCGATGCGCAGGCTAGCTCGGGCAATTACCGCACTCACACTTCCCCAGGTGCCATTTCCCGCGCAGCATCTCACATAATACATGCAATGATAAACTACCAATTTCTCACTGGGCACATAACGTTGAATCAACAGTTCATATTGAGTACGTTTCTAATACGTTTGACTACAATTTACTTCGTATTAACCGGTAATCAAACGGCTTTGTGTCACGCTTTCAGAATAGATGAGAACAATTCACATACCTACTACGATTCCGTACGTTTTACTAGGGACTATTAGGTAGTGCCCGGTATAACTACTTAGTCAAAGTGACGTTTGAGTAGGTATCGGAAAACATACCAAATCGTAATAAAACGCAGAATAAACGTCACAAAACGTACTAAGACGTCGGAAAAGCGTATATATTGCGTAGTTTAAGTACGTAGAGGACCTTCACGTATGGCTACGTATTTGCACGTATTTGTAATGTTTCAACTACGTTCTTGTACGTTTGGACTGCGTTTCAATACGATATTACTACGCATATAGTAACTATTTCGAAATGCTACATTTAAGCTGAATTTTCATTTCAAACGTAGCTATGCCACGCATTTAGCTGTATATATGCGTATATAATACGTATTCACTACGTTTTTATACTCATATTCCCGTTTTTGTACGTTTTGAATACGCAGAAAAACCTAGTGCTCAATACGTGACAGTGAGACTGAGGCTTAGGCCGCGTTTACACGAGCAAAGTTTCTTTGTCACAGAAAGTTTAACAAAGAAAGTATGACAAATATTTTGCGTTTACACGAAGCAAATTATTTGTTAAAGAAAATGTGCCATAGAATCTTTGTCACATAAACTTTGTGGCAATGAAATATTTGCTGCAGTGTTCACACGACCAAATATTATTCGTCAAAGTTACCTGCAGCAATGAAACAAAACCTTTGTCACATTTTCCACGCTTATAGCAAAGTTCATTGTTACATAATCTTTAGCAAAGTTCTCACCTTACATGGACACATTTAATTCATCGAAGTAACTTTACCATATATATTTGTCAAAGAAACATTGTCATATTTTGGCATTTACACGAGCAAATTTTTCTATGACAAACCTACTTTGTCATAGAAACTTTGCTCGCGTAAACGCGGCCTTAGAGGACACCTAGGTTATTCTTGTTACGTTTTTGTACGTATTTAATGCGTTTCGACTACGTTTTAGTACGTTCTGACCACGTTTAACTACGTGTTGCTACGTTATACTAGGTATATGCTACGTATATCAAAATGCCACTTTTGAGTTAAACATTCTAAATAAAACGTAACTAGGTCACGTATTTAGCTACATTTATATACGTATTCACTACGTTTTACAGCCACGTTTTAAAACGTAGTAAAACCTAGCCCTCAAAACGTGACAGTGAGACTGTGGCTTAACGTACGTTTTATCATATGCAAAGCTCAATGTTACAGGACACTGTTGGTTATTAGCTTTAAGCACGTAAATGTACTTACAAAAGTACCAGAGTGGCAGGTCTAATGAGGACGATAATGACCTGTCAACGAAGGCACAGAATACAATAGAAGTGTTATTTTTTCTAATGCAGTTCAGCCAATCTGCCACGGATTCTTAAAATCTCAGATCTTCGGCCGAGGATTTAATGACGGACACTCTACCACGTCGCTATTACAAGCGGCGTGTACCTCAAGACACTCTAAGCATATTGTCTGCCCATATCTTGTGACACACGAAACATAAGCCATGAATTGGCAGTCTGTTTTATTTTATCCGGCAACCGTTCTGCTTACCTGTTATATATGTATTGTTTCATCTTGTTTTCTTCTTTCATGTAAATCCCGATCTATACTTAGTAAAACAATTGAAGGATATTAAAATTCTATGATTATTTTTGCTTAAGACAAAATCTTTACAATTTTCAATATGCATGCATTCAATAGTATCGGGTATTTACAATTAAAAGCCTGTCCAATTAAAAGTCACGCTTAAGTGGTTACGTTACAGTACCGCTCCAAATGGAATAACCCCCTACATCATGAATTCACAAACATGCATACTTATCGCTATATTGTTGTTAATACCGGTTTTAAGGAGTTGAATGGTTTACCATAAGGAGGCTATTATTCCCATAAAACATTAGTTACACAATAAAAGCATTTGACACATGTGAAGATCTGAAGGATCAAGACTACTCCTACTCACTGCCCTGAATATTCTTTAGTTTAGCCTTGATCAGCAGCAGAGTAGTCGGCATCAGAATATTGTAAATGGCGCTTAAATGATCAGGCAAGCTGCCTATGTGATTTACATGCGAAAAAGGAGATTTAAACTCAATTTTAATTGTTTGTGATTTTTTGCAGTAGGGGGTCAGTACATTTGGAATGGTACCGTCCAGTGACCACTGTAGCGTGACGTTATTTAATCCTGCGCATCAATTGCATACGCCCGGTACAAGTACATGCATGCATATTTAATTTGGTATATATTCCATTAAAAGCCACATATAGGATTCAAATTTAATATCCTTCAATTGTTTTACTAAGTATATTAGATGCTACACTGAAAAAGTGGACTAAATAATGTAAGTCAGTATTACCGGGTCTTCAATTTGCTATGCAAATGTATGAATTTGGAATTCAAAAATTAGTTTCGAAACTGAGATGAAAAATTAGCAAATCTGACAAGCGTAATGCTGCTGGTTCACATTTTCGACTTTCAGGAATCGATCATAAACTATGTGGAATCTCCCCAAGCAGGACAAAGGGTGTGTGCTTTACCTCAAGTAACTGCTTGACACTACATTTTAAAAGCGGGGAAGGGGAAAGATTCAACGGATTCGATATGTTAATAACAAGATATCGTTACGGTATATTCTCAAATTTATTTACTTCGTTTACTTGCTGCATTTAGAAGTTAGATAGCATCACATGTCCAAACAATCTATTAACGAAATGAATTAATAAAAATGAAAGTCACTGATTATTATGTTTCACAGGTCTTCTTATGTGAATGTAATGGTAAAAAGGTAAAGGTTTTCCATAGCCTAGTGGACATAGGGGCAGTGGGGGAGACTGTATCTTTGGCACAGCGTATGAAAGAGGGAGCCCATCCTTCTCCTATCGCTGCCTAAATTCCCTGATTCGAAGCAAGTACCCATTTATTGCTGGATTGACAGAGAACATTTTCCAGTCGCCGGATGTCCCAGCCCGGGTTTGAACACACGACCATTCCAGCGATTTTCTGCATCAAAATCGAGTCGCTCTAACCACTTGATCACAGCGCCTCTCTAAAGTGTCATGGTGATTTGTGCTTTATTATTGTAGTGTGTATTTTGCGTCGCTTCATTTATATCTATTGCTGAAGATGGTCACTTTTCGAAGATAACAAAAGCAGGAATGATTTGATATATGTAGATACAAACTTTAATGGCATATTATGATTACAAACACTTACAATCACAAATAATAAATGTTTCTAAATCGAAAAAAGTGTAATGCATTTCTGTATTTTTGGCCCACCTGAGCCATAGGCTCAAGGTGAGCAACTGTGATCAGTCAGTGTCCGTCGTCCGTCGTGTGTTGTGCGTCGTCCGTCGTGCGTCGTCAACAATTTGATTTAAATCACATCTTCTCTGGAACCGCTAGGGGTTTGATATTTGGTATGAAGCATTGTCTAGTAAACCTCTACCCCGTTTGTTCAAATGGTGGCCCTGGGGTCCAAAATGGCCCTTCGGCGGGGGTCTTGGGTTCAAAATTAAAATATACTTTAAAATCTTCTTATCAAGAACCGCTTCGTGCAGATGCTTTAAATTTAGTATGTAGCATTGCCTAGTGCTCCTATACCAAGTTTATTCAAATGATGGCCCTAGGGTCCAAAATGGCCTCGCCCCTGGGGGTCCTGGGTTTGAACCATAGAAACGCATAGAAAAATATTCAAAAATCTTCCTCTTCAGAACCACTTGGCCCAGATGCTTAAAATTTAGTATGAACCATTGCCTTGTAGTTTGTTCAAATGATGGCCTCAGTTCCAAAATGTCCCGCCCCAGGGTTCCTAGGTTTGAACTATAGAAATACATAGAAAATATTCAAAAATCTTTTCCTTCAGAACCACTTGGCTCAGATGCTTGAATTTTGGTATGTAACATTCCTCATGGTTCTCTACCAAGTTTGTTCAAATGATGGCCACGGGGTCGAAAATGGCCCCGCCCCAGGGGTTCCTGGTTTTGAACCATAGAAATACATAGAAAAATATTCGAAAATCTTCTTCTTCAGAACCACTTGGCTCAGATGCTTGAAATTTTGTTTGTAGCATTGCCTTGAAGTCCTTTACCAAGTTTGTTCAAATAATGGCCCCAGGGTCCAAAATGACCCCGCCCCAGGGGGGGGTTTTGGTTAGAACCATTGAAATACATAGAAAAATGTTCAAAAATCTTCTTCTACAGAACCACTAGGCTCAGATGCTTGAAATTTGTTATGATGCATTGCCTGGTAGACTCCTACGAAGTTTGTATAATGGTGGCCCTGGGATCCAAAATGGCTCTGCGGTGGGGGTACTTGGGTTCGAAATTAAAATATACTTAAAAATCATCTTCTCCAGAACCTTAGTGCAGATGCTTGAAATTTGGTATGATGCATTGCCTGGTGGTCCTTTACCAAGTTTGTTCTGGTGGCCCCAGGCTCTAAAATGAGGGGGTCCTGGGTTTGAACCATAGAAATACATAGAAAAATATGAAGAACTACTTGGCTTAGATGCTTGAAATTAAATATGTAGCATTTTCCTGTGGTCCTTTACCAAGCTTATTCAAATGATGGAGCCAGGGTCCAAAATGACCCCGCCCTAGGGCGTCCTGTGTTTGAACCATAGAAATACATAGAAAAATATTCAAAAACTTCTTCTTCATAACCATTTTGGAAATGGTTGCAAACTATCATTTTTGTTCTTTGGTCCTTAATAGTTTTGCTCAGGTGAGCAATTCAGGGCCTCTTGGCACTCTTGTTAACTTTATTCAAAGATGCTAAGCCCCAACCTTTCGAAAGTAGGGGACCATGACAGGTTACGGCAAAACTGCAACAGAAAAACCGCCGTAAAATCCAAAATCTGATACGAGGCATTCGGCCTGGGCGCTTATAACCCCGCAGGGCGTTTAAATTATTCATTTGTTGAAACATTCTGCAGTCGTGTTTTTCTATTCGTCCTTCTTTTTTTTAAGTTTCTTTTCATTAATTTTGTTTTTCTTTAGTCTTTTACTGTTTGTTCTTTTGTTAGGACAGCCTCGTGGCCAACTGCTGAAAAATCTTCCTCGTTGCTTTTCGCTTGTCTTGTTTTGCTCTTTGTGCCGTCTTTATCAGTTTCCTTGCCCATTTAGTGTTTGAGGCAGGATATTGAAATCGATTGTGTCAGTTCCTGATAATTTCTTTCTCGTCGTCTTTGTTTGAACAATGCTACCATTTCAACTTTGCTAGACTTTCTACTAGGCAAAATCGTTCAACAGAGAATTTTCAACACACTGACATGCTCTCGAGCATGGATTGTGTTTATAGAGAATACCATGTTAGTGTCTTTTGATATCAAGTTTATCAGGCGAGACCAGAAACAGCGTAGGAATGGCGAGGCTTGACGAGCCAGTCCGACGTGTTTCTGGTCGAGCCTGATAAACTTGATATCGAAAGACACTTACGTTGTTTTCTATTTATCATGCATCATTAGAAGAATTCACGGCGTAAAGAGCGGCAAACAAGTGATAAGCAAACGCAGTTTTGTTCGAACTTGCTGACGTCGCGAATGCGTTATAACGTAAGTAGGTGACGTCAATTAACCAATCGAACGCTGATATCACGGCCAACGTCAGTTTGTAGCCAATCGTCTTCAGAGGTCGCTTCTTAAGGCATGACCTGATAACATTCGCGCAAGCGCAGTTCTACAGTGACGTGATATCACATCATGTTATCATACCCCTGTTATCAGGTGAATTTTGCAGCAGATGCATGATAAATGCCAATATATAGCTTTTAAAGTTCAAACTGGCGGCTTCCAGTTATTTACAAGTTGAAGAGAGACCGGGCATGTGGGAGTGGCATGTTTCAAGCCCGTCCAACAATACTATTTTACAGAAAGTCTACATAAAATCAGTTTCAGAAGAACCTATTCTGATTCTGTCAGGGCATTTTAGCTCACCTGAGTCGAAGGCCCACAAGATGAGCTTATGATACAGGCTTCCGTCGTCCGTCTACACTTTTAAGCACAGTTCTAATACATATAGAAGCAATGGAAAGTTTCCGTGTTTTATTCTGCAAAAAATTCACAGTTTCGGATGGATCGCGTGCGTCAAATTGCTGACATCACTGGCATAACTGACATATGTTGTGGTTCCTCAGTGTTACATGTTGTTATGTCCGCTTGTTTATGGTCTTAAGCAGTATGGTCATCTTAATAGCTGCCCATTCTGCGTTTTTAGTATTTTGTAACTTAAAACAGAAAACAGGTAAAATAGATGTTCCTGTTCTTTTCAATTAGGATAGCTGATTGACCACGTGTTTGGGAAAGAGCTGTTCATTCGGTTTACCGTGCTTGGATTTCGTAAATTGTCACTTTGTGTGTGTGCTTCTTTTCTTTTGCTTTTGAGGTCGAGATGTAGGATTTGATTGTATGAATTCCCGATCATTGTCTATCCCAGGGGAAAATGTTGACCCGGGCGTAGCAACTTTATTTTTATCGAAACTTAATAAAACTTGCTTATGCCTAGGATAGGTGTAAAATCTCAGATGAACTCGAAGCTAGGTCATATTGTAGAATTCGCCTTAAAGGTAGTTGCCCTTTAATACTAAAAGGCCCATATCTGACCTTGTCTCAGGCATCGCCCATTTATTTTTAATTGTATCTTTATGAAACTTACAGATAATCAGGAGAGACATAAAATCTCGGAATGTTTCGAATTTTGGATAGATCAGAATATTGTTTTTGGGGTAACTTGTCCTTGACGACAGAAACATTTTCCCACAGACTTACAATGTTGTCCCGGTTGTAGTAACTTTATTTTTGTTGGAACATGATCAAAATTGCAAGTAACCAGGACAGGCATACATTCTTGGACAGGCCATTTCGCCATCGAGTGCTTAAAAAGTCCATTAATGACTTTGTCTCGGGTATGACGACTTAAGTTTTTTTTAGTTGTTTTTTTACGAAACAAAATCAAACTTGCCAATATCCGGGACAGGAATAACATCTCAGACATAGACAGGCGTAAACTGGTGGAGGAGTTCAAACTTGCACTTGAGTGCTTAAGTATTTCATCTTTAACCTTGTCCCAGGTATAGCCCAATTATTTCAATTGGATCTTTAAGAAACTTGCAGGTAAACAGGATAGGCATAAACACTTGACCAAGCTCGAAATTTTCATTCTTAAAATCAATTGCTTCCAGAAAAATGCACGCTAGAACTCAGATGAGCGATTGTTGCTCATTTGGCGACTTGTTTTTCATACCTTAACGATCAAGTAAGATTCTTGAAACACTACAATTTGTTTACTTAATGCCTTTGACATCTATTCCATCCAAATAACCCTGTCACAGTATACAAATCCCTCCCTTTATTGTCGTTTCTTCATCGGTGATATCTAGTGGGCGTTCAGTCCAGCTTTTGTATTCTAAATAAGTTCTACCCCGTCTGAATGCGCCATCCTAGAATTTTATTTGAAATATGGTGGTACAGAAGATCCATATCCATCGATCAGTTCGCTGTGGCTTTCCTTGCTTGCTTTCCCTTTCAAAACAACATGTAACAAACTACAGGACGGTACTCCAGTTTTGACCTATTTCACGCCTTAGCATCACTGGCTTTTTTGTAACGTGCGATATCTTATCAATGAATGAACGGGCGCTTTTACAGTTTTTGTCAGATGCCTAGATCGTGCGATTAAACAAAACCGTGGCTTTGTCTGTCAAATAGAAATCGGAATGGTTACTTGCTGACACGCCCATATACTCGGAAAGAGATGTTCATAATGTTATTATCTCATATTGTCTTACAAGTAGTTGTATTGCTTTATGTCACTATTTCCTTGTTTGGTGTCGTGAGTGGGAGACGTGAAATTTGAGTGTAACGTTTCCTCGTTGTCGCCTTTTAACACTACTTTTCATCAAAGAAGTGTCTTCAAGCCGTGACATAAAAAAATAATCGGGGAGTGTCACAAATCTGAACCAGCATTGAATGTCGACGGTAAAACTTAGAAAAAAAAACAAAAAAAAAAACAACAACAACTTAACGAGCTGTTCAGAGTTTGTGGTATATGTAGCGTTGTTAGCTTTGGCAGTTTAATTGTTCAACCAAATCATGAAAATCATCCAAGACGTTTTTGCAAATACAAATAAAAAAAAATGAGATTTATTCACACCATAAAGGTTGCACGTGAAACATCCCTACTGTACTGAATACTACCAATAAAATTTGATTATTATTGGCCAGCTCGGTTTCTAGATTTAGAACTAAATTTCTAGATTTAGAACTGGATCTAGAAAAAGCATTTTGGATTTGTAGATCTAGTGCTTGTCAGTCGATGAGATAGATAGATAGATAGATAGATAGATAGATAGATACAGGCTCTTGTCAGTCTACAGATTTCTAGGTTTTAGACGTTACATCTGTTACGTATACATATTGTATTATGTTGTATTTGTTTCCTCTTCTTAGTTCCACTGGTATGGTATGTTCTATGATGGTGGCACGTTTTGATATCTTCATTTACATTTCGCATGTCACGGTTACTGTTTTTGTACCACGTGGAAGCCAGTAAAAGTATCTCTGTAAATATATATATTAAAATCATTTAAGTCTCAAAAGTCATATTACCGAGCACGAGTTTTAAATTTGCATTTATCCATATCTAAATGTACTTCTTCTAAAATTTACGACAAACTGGGTGACTTTGAATATTTTTAAACTTCCTATTTCCGATATCATATCTTAGCATTTTCGTGTTGCTGGGATTATTATCATGAACCTCTTAAAAAGCTCTCTGAAATTTATCGCCAACACTCTGGGATGATTGACAAAATAACGTTGAACTGATTATAGGTCTGCAACAGTGCATATCGGAACTTAAGTTTTATGTTGACTCAATTTATAAATTCAAAATATAAACAAATCTGTTTCTTCGGAACAATTTAAGAATCAAACGCTACAGAAGGCTAGGATAAAATGTGGCTGTTATATGATTGGCTGCTTGCTTAGCCTTTTTACCCAATCTCAGTTGATGATTTTGCTTTTCTTCTTCAAGTGATTGATTACAATCTTTTTAATTAAATGTCAAATAAAGACTCTGAGTATGTGGATTATCATATGCTTCATCCACCTCTGATAACTCATTCATTAAGTCTGTGAGTCAACTATTTACAGAAATCATGGGAAAAGTAAGTAGGAAAATTCTCTGGAACTGACACAATTCAATCCCAGATCCCATTCAAGACACCATGTGTGGAAAAGACAACACAAAATTGGTCACTACCGAAGACATCATCAGCGGCAGCCAGGTGCACAGCCATTTTTCCATATAGGTGAGTCACCGGGCCAACCTTAACATCACAAACAATTTGTATAACCACAAACAACACATCAAACGACCAAGAAGAACCAAAATAGACGTGCCGACTTGGGACTGCCAGCAATGAAAGTACCAGGAGGCTTAACCGGTTTGTGGTTTTCCAACTCTCGCCCTTGGTTCATCAGACACTTAGGTGTTTCACCCAACTATAACAATTACCACCCACACAACAGACCAACGAATGCATCAATTTTGCCAACAAAAACAGATTTGAAAAACGTTTAACAACCATTTTTGCTTATTTCCTTGTTTTTATTTTAGGGCTTGCCTGAACATCACAAACAACATATCAATAGCAGACAATGCAACAAACAACTTATAAAACAAGCAGGAAGAACAAAAAAAAGAAGAGTCGCCTTGGTACGGCCAGCAATGAAATTACCGGGAGGGAGAGGGTGAGGGGATTAACCGATCTGCGGTCGACCAACCTTCGCCCTTGATTCTGCTTTGGTCAATCGAATTCTTAGTTTTTCGGCAATTATCAACAGAAATACCTAGCACAGTGACGTAGTGTGGTAAGCTGCTGCAGTAGATTAGGTATTTTGGTGTTGAGAGTGTTAAGAGAAATTCAAGGCAGTTTTCTGCTTTTTTCTGGTTTCGTCACCAGATATTGTCAGGGTCACTGACGAGGCTTTATTAGCCGAAACTACGTAGTCTGGCCCATGTTCTTACTTCTGTATGTATTCTCTGCTCTTGAAGGAACTTTTTTAGATTTTAATTCATTCAATGAGAATAAAAAAAATGCCAAAGCGCAAATGTGAGTTTTGCAATGTTCAGGAAGACATGGGATAAAGCTTAATCTGAAGAGAATCAGACTTTTATGTGAACAATAGATTCATGATTAAGGCATTGAAAATCTTGAAATAAAGACTTTTGCTTCATCAAGAAACAACATATTTAGTGCTTTGTAAAGAACAGTGCTTTGAAGTTAATATAAAGGTTAGTCAGTTATTACACTGACATATAGAAATAAAATGCAGATTAATGCATATTGCATAAACATACCATATGAGCTCTTGGTAACTTCAACACTGAAGGTAAAACATTACACTGATGTAATCAGCAACATGTCTGCTGTCAGGACTCAAAGATAAGGGCAATAAAATTAGCTCTAATTTCCTTAGCAGGTGTAGAATAGAGGTGTAGAATAGAGGTGTAGAAAACAAGGATTACAGAATTTTTATCTTTTATATATACTGAGAGGCGAAAGAAAGTATACAGATAACGCAGTCTTGATTTTCCTTCAGATGTCTTCACATCTGATAATACCATGGCACTGTTGATAAATACAATCAATTTCACACAATTTGCGACAATTTTCAGTACAATCGGCAAAAAGATAAGGAAATAACATGGATTTAAACAGAAAAGGGGTCTAAGTCAACATTGTCGCTGGAGTAGCTCCCCTTTGAACATACTCTTTGGACAATAGAGATTAATTCTGTTCATTTTAGGCATTGCATCGAAAAAGGGATGAAAGGTTTGTAAGGACATATCAAACTCTGATATGAAAAACGAGATAAAGTATCAAATTTTCGTACCAAGAAATGATGCATTTGGCGTCTTCTGGTAACATGCATTGAATATGCATTGCGTTCTTATGGGAAGTTAATTTACAATTTTCTTTCAAACAAACAAGTCAATGAGGTTCATTTCAAGTGCACACAAAAGCAAGAAGCCAAGCAACAATTTCCCGAAAATTTTAAGTGAAAACTTTTAATACCAGGTAAGATAGAGAAACATTCAATTCTCTATACTTTTAATTAAAAGGGAGATAATTTGAGACATGTAGCATTTCTAACTAGGGCTGAAAAAGTTTGGTGGGGGTTTCCGTTGAGATGAAGATGTGGTTTTACTCACAGACATTAGCGCTAGACATTCGTGAAGTGCAAAATGCTATTTGTCATGTGCAAAGTGAGTTTTGATTGGAACTGCTGAATTCGAATTAAGGGCTTTAACTCCATTATTAATGACTGCAAAACAATTTGTGTTTTGCACACCTAGACGTTTGCCCAAAATGGCATTATTTATATTTCAATGCAGCCATTTACTCGAGACCCAGTATTCTAAATCAAAAACTGTATACTTTCTATTGCCTTTGAGTATATATAAAAGTTCAGCAATAATAAACACTCACTTTGATTGCTCTACGTTGGGCTGGATGTCGGGCTCAATGAACAGGTCGGATCTAAGATTTCATAAGTGGGTTATTGCCCAAAGTTTATCTTTGGTCGGCTCCACAGTGGTTCAGGTAGTGGTTTTCGTTAGCTCAAAACGTCAGTGGCTGCAATATATGCCCTGCGCCCTCTCATTATAATACATTCCTGGGCAGGCTTAGACCTCCTAAGCGGTTAACCAGTACTAAATGCACATACTTTCGCCAGTAACTGACAACTGCCCTTCTTGAATCAGCGGAAGGAGAAACGAAAGTATGTGGCCAGACCGGGTTTCGAACCCAGGACCTCTGACTTATGAGTCAGGCGCCCTACCGATTGCGCTACGCGGCCCGGCGTGGTTCTGGGGGAGAAGATTTTTGAAATTTTTTACCATAATAAATGTTTGCCATCTTGGTTATATGACCTGTCCTGGGTATTTTTTTTCTGGAAAAATTGGGTCCTGGAACGTTTTAGGGGGGGGAATATTCAAGCCCTCTGACGACTAAAGGCTTATTTAGCTTCGTTGAATCATTGAAATTGATTTGTCTGCTTCGCTGGAAAAAAATGCCCTTTCTTACCTGGCGCATGTGTGTTAACCTAAGACATTTTTAATTTTTGTCTTTTCGAAAGTTCAGTTCAGTTTGAATTCTCCTAACGACGTTCCCCAAGTGGCTCAGCGGTACGTAACCATAGCCGCAAACACTTGGCGCCGTGTGTCCGTCCAACTTTTCGAAAGACCATGTGCGTTGAGCTTTATTCTTCAATGGGCGAGTTCGATTGGCTACTCGTATTGACTATCGTTCTGGAAGAAAATGGGTCCCGTCGGGACTATGACCATTTAGTTCTTCATCCGTTTAGACATATGAGCAAAAAATACAAAAATAAATCGTTATTTATGGGGAATGACGTACGTTCATGGGTCGGATTTTTGCATTATAACCTGCTAAATATGGACTTGCTAAGCAGCGCGCCGATATAACGACGCAGAACCGAAACGACCGGATTAATTTAAAACGTGTATTCGAGTACACGATAATTTCACTCGAACGCACCCATTGTTGACAAAAAAAAAAAAAATCGACCAATAGTCGAAGTTTCTAGAAAAATACTTGGAAGAATTTAAAATGAAAGACGAATTTAATTCCCAAATTCTTTAAATCTACGTGAAACTAAAACACACGCTAACCGAAATTATCAATGATAGCAATATGCGAAAGAACCAGTATAGAAATTACGCTTGAAAATGCCACCAACTTTGCAGTTTATGCGTTACTTCGTTTATTTAGTATTATAGATACTGTATGTGTTGTAGTCTTGGTACTACAAATAGTCAAATATTAATAGAAATTTAAAGAGTAACTACACTTCAGGAACTGACTGAATCAGATCCCAAACCCTATCCCCGACAACAAAGGGAAAGATTGACAAAGACATCCTACAAGTGATAAGCCGAGTCAGCAGCTCTTTCCCAAATAGGTGGCAACTCAGCTATCTTTATCGAACCCAATAATTTAGACCAACAGAAGGGTTACAACAGATTAGGCAAATTATACGAAAAACATTTTACAACTATTTTTTCCTATTTTCTTTTTTTATTATAGAAGGGTTAAAATGAGAACACATGAAATTAAACAGCATCGAACATAAAACAAATGCAACCGCAACGAAAGTACCGCCTTGGGACGGTCAGTAATAACTACTGGGGGGTTTAAACCTGTTTTACTGGGCCCAAACCTTCACCCTCACCCTCCGCCGCGGTGCACACAATTAGTTGGTAGTTCGGTTCGTATGGGGGTCCCCTAACTCATCAGAGAGTCATCACGGTCAACAATTAAAATCAAGAAAAGACCGTGATGAAGCAAAGATGAGGACTCGACGGCTAAAGCCGACAAACAATGACAACACACGACAGCATCACCTTGGAACATCAATAATAAATACTGGGGCGCATATCGGTTTTATATGCACATAATCCTCGTCCTTGTTATTATTATGATTCATAAGCATACAAGTTATTTGGTTCGTGTGAAGGACTATTGTAGGTAATATAATATGTTTCATATATTCCGTAAGTTTGGTTCTAGTTGTCCATATTAATACATGAACTTTCGTTCATCTATTATTGATGGCGTTTCGTTTAGTTACGTTGTACCACTGCAGAGGCTAATGAGGGTTTAAGCCCCAACCCACCCATCAGAGAGAGGCGCCGTGGTCGAGTGGTAAAAGCGATTTGGTTATGGTGCAGAATGTCGCCGAGAATGCGCGGGTTTAAACCCGGGTCGGGCCATCCGGTGACTGGAAATCTCTCTCTGTCAATTCAGCAGTAAAACGGATACGTGTTCAGAATCAGGGAAAGTTAAGCCAGCGAAAGGAGAGGGATGGGCTCCGCCTTTCATATGCTATGCCCAAAATAAAGTGGGCCTCTGCTCTACACCGCTCCTACGGCCACTAGTCTATTAGAAACCTTTACCTCTTTTAGTCATTCATTACACTGACCGTTCTAAGGCGGCGCTTCTGTTGTTTTTTAACTGTTACTTGTTATTGTTGTCCATATCAGTACGTTTGTTCTTCCGTTATGTGCGTGGCACGTTTAGTTAAGGTAGCTAAGAGGAAACAGCTCTTTCATAGACAGGTGGTCAGTAAATGACCACCTGTCTATGAAAGAGCTGTTCGCTCTGTTTGCCGTTTGAAGTAAAACGATAGGCAATTGTTCAGCCTTTTGCTTTGGTGAAAAGCTGTCAATTTGTGTATATACTTCTTTCCTATTTTAGTTTTAGGGCAAGATATTGGATCTGACTGCATTAGTTCCTGATCATTGCTAAATTTGAGCTCTCCTGAGCTTATAGGATGGTAGCCTCATGCATCCGTTGTTCGTCGTCAGTCAACATTTTCAAAGGACTTCTCCTCTAATACTACTAGGCCAATATCAATTAAATTTCATGCGCAACCTACAGGCAAAGGGGGAAGGGAAGTTTATATATTTGATCCAGGTCACATGACTACGATGACCGCCATGCCAATATATGATAAAAAAACAAACTTAAAACAATTTCTTATCCATGACCACTGAGCCGTTTGCCTTGAAACTTGTTTTTTTAGTATTTGGGACTCTAGTACTACAAAGTTTATTTATATGATGGCTCTGGGTTGACCTTGACCTATTTTATGGAAAGGTCAAATTTTGTCCCTTAGGCTTTTGAATGGGAAAAACTGAATATAGTGAATTTTTTGTTTCTATTGTGCTCTGTGATATAAAAATGCCTTAACGTTTACTCTTATGAAATTCTAGAGGTCAAGGTCACTAAGTGACATAGGCCAAAGGTCACTCGTCCGTCGTATGTTAACATACTCAAATGACTTCTCCTCTGAAGCAACTGAGCAAATTTCAGTTAAATTTCATATGCAGTTTTCAAACAAATGGAGAAAGAATTTTTTTTATTATTTTTGGTCCAGGTCACACGACCAAGATGGCCGCCATGACCTTCAAAACTCTATTTCTCCAGAACCCTTAGGCCGATTGAAATGAAACATTACATGGTTCGTTTAGGGTTCTAGTACTATAAAACTGATATAAATAATCACTCAGACCCTGGGTTGACCTTGACTTACTTTATGGCAAGGTCAACTTTGGTCCCTTAGGCTTCTGAATGGGGAAAAAACTGAAAAAGTGCATTTTTCAGTTGTTATTGTGTTCTGTTATATGAAAATGCATACGAATTCAACCCTATAAGATTCTAGAGGTCAAGTTCATTAGGTGACCTTAGCCAAAGGTCAATCGTCTGTCGTATGTCAACATATTCAAACGACTTCTCCTCTGAAGCAACTGAGCAAGTTTCAGTTGGATTTCATAAGCAGTTTTCAAGCAAATGGGGAAAGACTTTTGTTTATTTTCAGTCCAGGTCACATGACCAAAATGGCCACCATGCCTATATAAAGTAAAAACCTTATCAAATCTTCTTCCCGAGGATCACTTGGTCGACTGCCCTGAAACTTGATACGAAGCATTAGGATTTCTAGTACTATAAAATTTACATAAATAATGACCTTGCCCTATTTTATGGCAATGTCAAATTTCGTCCCTTAGGCCTTTGGAAGGAAAAAAGTGACAAAGTACATTTTTCTGCTGAATTTTTCTCTATGATATGTACATGTAAATGCAGTCGACTTCAGCCTATGAGTTTTAAAGGTCAAGGTCATTTAGTGACCTTGGCCAACGCTCACTTTGCTGTCGTTTGTCATCATTTTCAAAGGACATCTCCCCGAACTGCTGGGCCAATATCAATTAAATAATATATGCAGCCTCCAAGCAAGGGGAAAGAAAGTTTATATAGTTAGTCTAGGTCCAATGATTAAGATGGCCGCCAAGCTCATATATGGTAAAAAAACTTAAAAAAAAAAAACAAATCTTCTTCAAAACTGCTGAGCCGATTGCCTTGAAACTTGGTATGTAATATTTGAGACATCTACAAAGATTTGAGAAATGATGACACTGGGTTGACTCGCCTTATTTTATGGCAAGGTCAAATTTGGTCCCTTGGGCTTTTGAAAGGGAAAAGTAGAAAAAGTGCACCTTTCTGTTGCTTCTCTGCCCTGTGATATGGAAATGCAATCGACTTCAAACATCATGAGTTCTAGAGAACAAGTTTTTAGGGATCTTGGTCAAAGGTCAATCGTCCATCATTTGTCAACATTTTCAAAGGACTCTAAAAAGTTACTGGGTGAATTTCAATTAAATTTCATATGAAGCCTTCAGGGGGGAAGAAAGTTAAAAAAATTGGTACAGTTCACATGACCAAGATTGCCGTCATGCCTATACATGTTAAAAGCATTATAGTACTTTCTTCTCCAGAACCACTGGCCGATTGCCTCAAAACTTGGCACGAAGCAGTTTGGAATCCACTACTACAAAATTTGTATAAATGATGATCCGGGTTGATCTTTACTTCTTCACGGCATGGTCATTTTTTCCTTAGGATTTTGAATGGGAAAATCTTAGAAAATGCATGTGATTTTGAAAAAAAGAATAAAATGAATAAATATGTCTATGCATTTTTAGGTTATGTTTGATATGAATGATGCGCTTCAGTAATAATCCTAATTGTCATGACTGTGGTACTTAATTTAAAGAGTAACTACACTTCAGGAACTGACTGAATCGGATCCCAAACCCTATCCCTATAAAACGCTTTTCTTAACGATATTATTTCTGTTTATTTGGTATCATAATCCTATTATGCAACATTCCAGTGACACTGCTATTTCATTAAAGGAAATGCCCCATCCCACATAAGTAATGACATAACAGGGTCATAAAACCATTATAGAGTGGTGCCACATTTTGGCTTACTTTACGTATCCCTTTAAAGGTTTAACCATAATCATGAAGAAAAATACATATTTTTGCAACTTACTAGGATAACAAACTTAGAAACGAGAACATACGTACGAAGTTTATTCGATAAAAGTAAACACCTGTTTGTGTGACGTTTAATCGAGTATGCATACTTGTAAATCTGGTTGTCACTAGGAAATGATGAACAGTAATAAGATCTAACTGTATAAAAGAGACATTATTAAATGTTTGTTGATAAAAGGAATACGTAAAGGTACTACTCTGTATTAATTTTATGACCCTGTTATGTCATTACCTATGTGAAATGGGGTATTTTCTTATATGAAACAGTAGTGTCACTGGACTGTTGCATAATGAGATTATAACAACCGATAAAGAAGCATTATGCCTATAACACTTTTTTGTTTGTAGGTGACTGTCGGACGGACGAGTTTGCCTGTAATAACGGAAGATGTATTGACCAGAGTTTGTCTTGTGATGGATATAATCATTGCGGGGACAAGTCGACGTCATGTCCGAAAAAGCCAGCATCCTTCTACATAAGCATTATTTTAGGGGTCTTGTTACTACTGCTTTTAGTTGTGGTGGCCGTATCATGGAAGCGTTGCAAGAAGGTAGTCTGAGTAAGGCTAGAATTATCCAATTTCAGCATGTTTCACTTTGAAATATTTACACTCGTCGACAACTTCCTTAGATGAACCTATACTGGGCTTACGATGTTCATACATCCATGAATAACACTCGTTCACGCGACGCTACGTGTGAGTGACGTCACGCATAATAATAGACAATTATTGACTGTTGAGGCATTAGAAATGATGTGATATCAACCACGGAATTCCAATATTGACCAACACAATAGCGCCACATCATGTCTAATTACGCAATGGTCAACAAATGTTTTATTATATAATCCTACAAAGTTTCGTACGGCCTAGCTGGGCAACGGAACTTCGCCGTTACATCAAATTGCGAGTGGACGTTGCCGCCCCTCTGCTAATTTATATGACGTCGGTAACGTTTGCAGAGAGTTTGAAGTCATAAAAGTTTGGTGTTGAAACGTCACTGGTTCTCGGATCCACAGAACGATTAAATTTCAGCGCCAAATATTGCGGACCTAAGTGGGCAAAAAATCCAGAAAGTCTAGTTTTAGAAAGTGATGTCGCATGGGAAAAACCCAAGCCAGAAGACATCAAGTATGTCAAGAGGTATAAATCACGTTCTGCACCAATGAAAATCAGTTTATTTTTAGATTATATAATAAGAGTTGTGATTAGCCGACGTAACGTTTGATATATGTCATGTCATAGTGACATAAGCAAACACGTTGGATAATAACTATTCTTCGACCTTTTCTTGGCGTTAAATTAGTAAACAAGTAGCCCAAAGGGCAACAATTGCTCACTTGAGAGACATTGTAAAGCTATAGGGATATTTAAGATGCTCAAGGGCAGCTAACTCCACAGTCAGTGGTCCAATCAGGCTGAAACTTAAAAACTCATCCAAAACATTATGTATGCCCTCATTTAATATATGCAAGTTTAAAAAGTATCCGATCAAGAGCACAATAGACAGAGCTGTCAGCTTGTACTATAACCTTTCACCAGCAGCCAAATTTCATCTCACTGGACTTTCTGCAGAGGGATAACAGCATGATTCCTAATCTCTCAGGGATGTTTACTTCTATAGGGAGTTTTATTACCCTTAACAAGTTTTTATCAAAACATTTCACTGCAGAGAACCTAGATAATCATCATTTAATATGTGTGTTCATGAGCATGGATTTATGAATGTATTGAAATAAGATTTTGTTGTTGCTTTATTTGACCTAGTGCACAATATGGAGGCTATCTTTGGCCTTCCATAGCTGTTAACAGCTTCTTTTCTGAAATGAGCCACTTCATGAAAAAACAGTTATTTGCATATGTGAAAACAAAGGTGCAGATCAGCTGCACGGTAATTACGTAGCTCATCTGTGTCTTTGTTTTTGCCAAACAGATAATAAAAACAATGTACTTTCTTAAGCATCTTATCATTTTCTGTGACTGTACAGTCTGAGTTTTGAACTGGTCGGAAACCCAAAATACAGGTTTTCTGATGATGCGGCTAAAATATGAGTGATACCCGAGAAAATGCAATTTGCCATTTCACACGCATAATTTATATTTCAGATAATTCTAGATCTTGTTAGCAGTTGATGTGGGCATATATAGCTTCCTTATCGTGTACTAGGTCACTCATAGCTACAATGAAAAAAGGCAATGAGCAATGCTTATTAGATACCCCCCGCACATTAATGGTCAATAAAGTAAATGATGTCAGAATACAAAGGTCATACAAATGACTGTGTAAGTTGACGTATCAATAATATTTTTGGCAACAAACTTCTTCATGCAAATGTCAAATGTGCCTTTATTGTGAAGACAAAATGTCAAATTGCTTCAACTAAAGCTAAGGTCATCCGGTGCATGCACTATCATAGCACAAGCATAACCCCTATTAAAAACTTGCAGGAAAAATTGTCTAAGTTCACATAGCTGCCCTTTTGTCAAAAATATTTTTTTCAGCATTAAACTCCTTCATGTGAATTTCCAATGTGTATGTATTGTGAAGTCAACATATAAAATGTTTCCATCAAAAGCTGTTGTAGGAGTTGATCGGCCCGTGTATGCACTATCATAGAACAAGCATAACCCCTATTTAATACAAACTGGAAAAATAGTCTAAGTTCTCATAGCTGTCATTTTGTCAATAATATTTTCTGAACCAAACAGCTTCATACATATGTTCAATGTGTCTACAGTGTGTAGGTACAGTATTGGCTTGTTTCATTAAAAGCTGTGGTACCAGTTGACTGGGTCTGGCCACATACTTTCGTTTCTCCTTCCGCTGATTCAAGAGGGGCAGTTGTCAGTTACTGGCGAAAGTATGTGCACTTAGTACTGGTTAACCGCTTAGGAGGTCTAAGCCTGCCCAGGAATAGTGTGGTTAGGTTAACTGACCGTCCCGACATGACCTTAGTTGTTTACCGTGGACGTTAAGCATCAAATCAACCAACCAACCAACCAGTTGACTGGCCCATCAAGGCACTGTATATATGCATACACAAAAAGCCATGGCATTATTAAGAATTACAAAGGGAAATAACTCTAATAGCATTGGACCTTAGTCCGTAGGTTTTTATTACAGGTCTACCTCATTATAAAGCTATCTTTGGGGTCCATAGAAACAGACCGTACGTAAACCCCAGCTCACTTGTTCTAGTTCAAAATGAAATATAGGTTTACGCTAATTAATTAAAATAAATGCATTGATAGCTTTTTAATATTTTCTATAATATGAAGGGTTTTAATGAATGAATTATTCATTTATTTTTACATTTAAAAGAGTCGTTCGCCATTGTTTACACATATTAAAAGAGTTAAGGAGTTCCTTAAAAAGTTAAAGTTGATACGGACCAACCTTAAAAATTTTAAGATTTTTCCTTAAGTTAAGGAATACCTTAGCGCTAAGGTGCTGTCAAGACTCATTTTAACCACTTCAAGGCAAAACCTTACTTTAAGGTATTCCTTATCTCTTAAGGTGTGATTGTGAACCTGGGCCCAGATGAAAATGGTAGCTTTTTCTCAAATGTTCAACCATGTACAAGGTAATGTACACTGGATGCATTTATTAAATATAGGGTAGGCAAGCATACCTATGTAACACCTACAGTATAAATAATACATTACTTACATGACCACTGGTGTGTAGATGAAATTGTTCAACCTTGTTAAAATAGTCTCACCTGTCTCACCTGTGTGTTTTGACAAAAAAATTTGGACACAGACTGCATCTTTTTTCATCTGTTCAGTCTGATAATGTGTGAAAGAGTTTGAAAAAATAATTGCTAGCTTGCTCTCCATTATGCAACAAGGAACTCTCAGCACTAAGTATATTTTCAATAACAATATTATTTTTTCAGATTATTGCGCACAAAATTACTCCTGGATCTTTCCTTATAAAAATACTTTTTAACATTAATAAATGCTGCAGTTTTGGGAGTCTGAATTGTGTGAAACAACATAAAGAAGGCATATGCTAAGTTTTGGAAAGATCAGTGGTATTTTGAGTGTTTTATGCAGATTTTTGTCTTTGCCCCAAATCAGTGATTATCACCACCTTAAAAAGTTAAGTAACAAGAATGTTTACAGATGTCCCTGGCGCCTCCCGCTTCTCGAATTCCCACATCACACATACAACGGCGCAAAAGGAGCTACTACGGTCAAATGTGCTCAAACGAACAGTCAATTTTCACCATTCGGTCTAGCTACGGCTGCATAAAAATGGTTCCGGTCCGCCGGCGGCCACATTTTATTTTCTTATTTTCGTATTATCGCATCTCCTCCGGAATTACTGGAGAAATTTTGTTTAATTCATGCATGCGCATTCTTCTCATGCTCTATTTGTGTCTAAAGTAGAACCGTTGCGGTCGGCATTATGCTTGGATGGATGACTTGCGATTTTACGTCCCATTCAACAGTATCTCAGTCATATCAGGACAATGGGTGGGTGATTATGAAAGGCAGGCTGCGTGCAACGTAATTCCGTGTATTACGATCTAAAAGATTTCCGCCTACAGCGGGGCTCGAACCCGCGATCGCTAGATCAGCAAACCTTTTTACATCACAATCTAGTTATGACTTTTAATGTGTATAATCTAAGCAAGAAACCATGCAGTTTCAATGGCACCATTCGGCTCAAACATTCAGTTTCAATGGCACCATTCAGCTCCACGTGACTCATCGTGTCTGCTATTCACCGTAGCTGCTGAGGTCAGGAGTGGGGTTTATTGGACCCTTACGGGTCTCTGTGGTCTGAATTTGTATTTCCCTGTGACAGTGTGAATTTGAATTGTCATTTGCCTAAGACTATGAGAATGACGAGGGTTTCGGATTTTAGTTCAGGAAGGAGAGGACAAATTATTTTGAAATTCATTTTGTGTTTGAGTTAGAAAGCAATTTTTATTTCTCTTCACATCCTTTGTCATGAGATAAAAGCTTTCATTTATACTGAGATACATTGATTTCTAGATATGCTTTCGTAGAACAGTAGCTCAAGCGCTAGTTGTTCATTCCTTTATTTGTCCGACGTAAAACAAAGGTTGTTGTATCTTGCATTTGGTTGTATGAAACACACAAAATATCTATTTACGCCTAATGGTTGTTTTATGCAGAAAACTTACAACGGATACTTGATAACAAACAGACAAAAGGTATAAATTTTTCGAAGACTATAAAACACAAACACAATAACATCAATACACAAACTCTAAGGATGGGCCACTACCATGAAACCGTGCATAACACATATTGTGGGTGGTGGTTAGAGCTATTAGGGTGGCTTAAGCCGGTTTCAACAGAACTCGGACACTCGCCCTTGCGCCCATCGTGACTTTTGGTTGGTTAAGTTCGCGTGGAGGGTGGGGGAGGGGGTCTTCCAACTCATAAGTTAATCATAACAGTAAACATATATGAGCCGCGACACGAGAAAACCAACAATGTGGTTGTGCGCCCAGCGCAGACTCAGATCAGCCTGGGCATCCACCCAGTCTGATCAGACTCTTCGCTAAGCGCTCAAAGGGTAGCTAAGGGTCTTAGCTACCTACATGCGGACAGCGAAGACTCTGATCAGACTGCACCCAGTCTGATCAGACTCTTCTGATCAGACTGCACCCAGTCTGATCAGACTCTTCGCTAAGCGCTCAAAGGGTAGCTAAGGGTCTTAGCTACCTACATGCGGACAGCGAAGACTCTGATCAGACTGGGCGGATGCCCAGGCTGATCTGAGTCTGCGCTGGGCGCACAACCACATTGTTGGTTTTGTCATGTCGCGGCTCATATAAATCAAGAAATAACACTATGACGAAAGAAGATGAAGAATCACTAAAGTCACTGATACTCTGAAGATGAAAACACACACACACACACACACACACACACACACACACACACACACCAAAAAATAGTTGATTCTTGACAAGCCCGACAAAAAAAACAGGGAAATATCAGGCGCCGAATAACAATAAATCAAATAATAAAAATCTTATAAAGAGTTCCTTCAAGAGCAGAGAATATATCCAAAAGAAGGAACATGGGCCAGACTACGTAGTTTCGGCTAATAAAGCCTCTTCAGTGATCCTGGCAACATCTGGTGACGAAACCAGAGAAAAGCATACTGTGATTTTTTTATAATAACCTGCAAAACAAATGGAAATATATTTCATTGCATGTGGGTCAAAATTCAGAAATAATTGTTGTATACCGTGAACTGTCGTAATTTGAATATAATTTTGCAGAAAACTTTAGGGATAAATGGTTGCAATCGCCATTCACTACAGACTTCCCTTCTTCGGGTGTCTCTTTATAGGGTGGTAATGCCGTCAAGAGAAAAGCGACATTCATATTTTTAGGGTAATTACGCAGACAGTCCCTCGTATAAAAGGAACGGTACAACAAGATCTATGGCTAATACAAGTCGACAACAAACATACATTACATACATACTAATCAGCAAAAAAAAAAAAAAAAAAAAAAAAAATCTTTAATGTATGAAAAGCAAATCCAGATAAATTTCAAGCTATCTACATAGGGGAAAAAACGCGCGGAAATATTTCATCATTTAGTATTGATACCGCATATATCAATTGTGAAGATTGTGCAACCCTCCAGGTATTATACTGTTTTATGCTTAGTTTTGATGACCATGTGTCCGAAATATGTAAATGAAAAAGAAAGATAAAAAAGCATGAAACCAATTAGCTGTCTTAAAGCGTCCGGAAAGATGTTCGACTAAACAAGGGAAAATAACTTATTATATACTGGTTTTCTCCGTTATCGCGGATTTTATGGTTCTGCTCCAGTAGGCAAAGCTTAATGATTTCAAATCGTTCACACATTTAGTCGAATCTTTTGCATTGATTCTTGAAACAAAATTATGTACGAGGGTGATTCAATAAGTAATGCAAACTACACTGTAACGTTGGCCCACATTTTATTCAGGTGTAATGCGATCTGTAGCGGACGTCTCAAGGCGCAATCTTTGTTGACGTCACCAGAATGTGACGTCAAATGACGTCACTGAAATTGTCCCTGCCGCGTTCTCCTCGGAAGAACAACGAGCTTATAAATAAAATCGAAAGTGACAGGCAGAAGAACGCAAGAGTGATTCAAGCTGCTTTGCAAGAAGTTTGCGGTGACCAAGTACTATCATATTCTCAGGTAGCCCGCTGGGTACAGGAATTCAAAAAATGCAGTGACACAATCAAAGATGAGCACCGTTGTGGCAGACCTGTGACTGCGACTGACGAAATCAAAGTTAGAAAGGTAAGTGATGTATTGAAATCAGATCGTAGATTGACATGTGATGAATTAGCGTCGGAAGTTTATGAGTTCAGTGCAAACCATAATTCGAGACCGGCTTGGAATGAGAAAGGTCGCAGCTAGGTGGGTACCCCATTATCTGACGTCAGGACAGGCGGAACGTCGACTGGAGGTCGCCACCGATCTACTTTCTCGCTTCCGGGAAGATGGAAATGAATTCCTATCTAGAATTGCAGCGATCGACGAAAAATGGATGAGATCTTACGAATCAAAGCTTAAGTCACAGGCGACAGAACTGCACAAGCCTGATTTTACCAGGCTAGCAAAATTTCTCCGCACACAAGGGAAACTATAGATGTTGATGGTATTTGCATACGATATCTATGAAATACTGACAAGCCATCGGGTTCCGACTCGTCAAACTGTAAATGGCAAATACTATACGAAATGCATTCAAAAATGCCTAAGACCGGCCATTCGTAAAAAAACGATCTGAACTGTAAAAAGCCCATGCAATTATATCCTTTTTCGACAATGCTGCGCCGCATATTTCAGAGGGGTGACGTCACTTCTGTGCTCCTATGGTTGGGAAAACTTAGCTCATCCTCCATATTCTCCGGATATAAACCCTTGCGTTCATGATGTTTTCTCTAGCCTAAAGGAGCAGCTGCGCGAAATTTGTTTCGGAGATTATGAAGACTTAGAAGTTGCCGTGGCCAATCAAGCTAGGGTATATGAACGTGGTTGCCTAGCAACCGCAGTTGCTAACCTACTAAGTCGTTGGAAGTCTGTCATTGAGAACAAGGGATATCATTTCGAAGGATTTTGAAAAGATAAGGTGTACAACCTTTTTAGTTAAGAAGTTATAGCTCGTAGTTCGCATTACTCACTGAATCACTCTCGTATCTAAAACATTGCTAAGTTTTTGAAAATATGGCGCCAATAGAACTAGGTTGATATGGATGACATAAAAGAAACTTCCAACTTTACCGCGGGGTTCACTCTGAACAAAAATGTGTAAACTTATCGATGCCCTAATTTCAAATAAACCGTAATCGCAAGTTGAGAGATAGCTTAGAAAAAAAAACTTCGAAACCATCATTTCTCGTCGGAATCCTTTACTAATTCAGTTTTAGCTAATCCTTGTCATTTGTGTGACGTTTATCCTAATTTGGAGATATGAAAGACCCTTGGGAATCAACTGATGGTAATGTGCACAACCCGTGGTGAATGTAGAATAATCAGTTTCTGGTGCCAGAAGGAATGTATGGAAATGAAATTGGTCATTTCTTGTAGAATGATGCATATTTTTATCAAACTACACCATGTAGTTAAGAGTTATGAGCAATTTCACTCACTGACTACAGCGGAAGGACAAACAGACTGATGGACTTGCACAGTGATTAAAGTGCACACCTGTGGGTCGTGCAATACTGTTTAGACTTTCGTCACCGTTTTGCATGCTGGTGGCTGGACAATGTTAAAATACATAAGTATGCAAAATTTGAACCATATATACTACGGGGTTCAAGAGTTATGAGCATTTTCACTACTTGACCGTAAATTTTCAACTTGTGCTCAGCAAAGCCTCGCCCATCAAAAAAGACGGTTATGCATGCGAGTCGTTAGATAATGTTGACATGTATAAGTATGCAAAATTTTATCAAAATATAGAATGCGGTTCAAGAGTGATAAGCGTTTTCGCTAACTGATAACGGACGGACGCACGGACTCACACAGTGATTATAGTGCAAACATGCGGGTTGTGCAATAGGAAGTTTTGCATACCAGTGGCTGGGCATGTTAAATTACATAAGTATACAAAATTTGAAGCAAATATACCAAGCGGTCCAATAGTTATGAGCATTTTCAATAAAAGAGCTCAACCGGCCAAATTGATGCTCGGTGAAGCCTCGTCACGGTTTTGCATACCAGTGGCTGGGCAATGTTAAATTACATAAGTATACAAAATTTGAAGCAAATATACCAAGCCGTCCAAGAGTTATGAGCATTTTCAATAAAAGAGCTCGACCGGCCAAATTGATGCTCGGTGAAGCCTCGTCACTGTTTTGCATACCAGTGGCTGGGCAATGTTAAATTACATAAGTATACAAAATTTGAACCATATTTACCACGGTGTTCAAGAGTTATGAGCATTTTCAGTAGTTGGCCGTTAATTTTCTACTTGTGCTCAGCAAAGTCTCGTCCATCAAATAAGGTTGTTATGCATGCGAGTCGTTAGACAATGTTGACATGTATAAGTATGCAAAATTTTGTCAAAATATCCCATGCGGTTCAAGAGTTATAAGCGTTTTCGCTAACTGATAACGGTTTTCGCTAACTGATAACGGACGGACGGACGGACGGACTCACACAGTGATTATAGTGCAAACCTGCGGGTTGTGCAATTCTGTTCTGTTTCAATTCTCGGAAAGACGCCATCAAGTGGCTTAGCGCTACGTAACCATAGTTGCACACACATGGCGCCGAGTGTCCGTCCATTTAAAACGCGGTAAAAGAAACCTGTACAATATTATTTTTTTCTCTATAAAGTTTATCCACACGAAGTTTTATAATATACAAACTTCACAAAACCCCTTAAAAACTTTCATTCTTTTTAATTTTCAACTCTTACATTGATAACTTTGTGTCCAGATGAAATGCATAATACAAATATGTAATGAAGTCAACTAAATTTGTTTGCTTAACCTGAATGTAAACAACCGGAATAAGATCCATAATCTGAAAAAATGAATCTGTAAGTGTACGGGGACCTTCGATTAATAAGAACAAGAAGAATCTTTAAAAAAATATAATCGTCGCAGACTAAATGGAAGTGTGTTTTGTAATATGTCTCTAGTTGAAGAGTTGACAATAACACTCCTGAATATGACTCGCGTGAGCTATGTAGGTAGGCACACACAACCGTAATTTTGACACTGGGTAGCGACAATGACCTATCTCAAAATTGGGCTGTCTAACTTGAAATTAAAAACAGATTAAATAAAAAATAAAACTGGGAACGTTTAAAGAAAAAAAAAATGTACAGGCCAGAATTGAACCCGGGCCGCCAGCATGGCAGGCGAGCATTCTACCCCTGAGCCACCGATTCTCACAACCAAATCGATTTTTAAGTGTATATTATCTATCTATCTGTTTATACTGCAATTAGTATTAAACCGAAGGTAGAAATCAAAAGTAGATCTTGGTCGGAAAAAAAAGTTTTGAATATCTGTGTCTGTTTTCGATAATTACAAACAAGAGAAACATTTTGAATTAATATATGAAAGAGTGCTAGTATTCACAGAGCATGCGACGGGAAAAAACGAAGATTAAATATTCATTGACCTTTGATAGTATTGGCTAAAATTTGACATTACGGGTTATTTGACTAATGAAATCTTGTGAAATGTGGAACAAAATCTAAATTATACTCGTCTGCGACGAGAAAAAAGTAGTAGTATTTCAATATTTTATGCAAATTCTTAAAACCAGTGCGAATTTTATAGGGTACGGGTATACGGTATTTTTTTTTGAAATGTCACTTACCCTACCAGATAGGTTTTTAATATGTTTATTTATCAGCTTTAAATGCAGTTTGAGAATTTATCATGTATCAGTGAGATTAGGACTTGATATTGATATGCAGCAAATATTTGTAATTACAAAGGATGCAGAATGTGATAATTCGCGATAAATGTCGATACCGCGGTAACATAGAACCCGCGACAAAGTAGGTCGCGACCATAATTCTTTTATTGTGTCAAGTTTTAACGATTGTCCCATTGTTTGGCATATTTGTAGTACTGCCAGCATAAATAGAACAAAAACGTTCAGAAAAGAGCATTGCACTTCATCAACAACGATGTCATGTCACCTTTAGAAGAGATGCTGGTAACATCGAACACTATTCCCTTATATTTAACCTGACAACTATAAAAGATTCACCTTATAATTTCAGGTGCATAAAGCAAGCCACTCAGCCACAAGTGAAGAGACCGAGGTATGGTTTGCAGTCGTTCCGCTATGAGACGGCCCGGATATGCAACAGCCTACCGAAGAGTATGAGATTGGCCGAGTCCGACCCTCAGTTCAGGAGGCTGCTCCATACCTGGGATAGCCCTATTTGTAACTGTCCGACATCTTCAGTTTTTTATGTTCTGTTTTAATTAATTTCTTTTTTATTTCTATTTTTTTAAATTTTATATATCTTTTGCATGACAGTGTTGTTGCATACTGTTTGCTTGTCGAAGATAATGCCCGACTGGGCTTATATAATCATGTTTCTATGTTCGACAAAAACACAAATTCTGTGTCCATGACTATCTATGTTGTCTTTGCTTCTTGTGCCTTGCCTAACGAGTCCTGAGTTACAGTTACTTCTTGTGAACTATTATCCTCCTACAGTCTCTAAAGTTGTCATCAGTTTCTGGAATTTCTTATTCTTAGTCCGCGCTTTAGCTTGCTGCTCGTTAACAAATTTTAGAACAAAATGTTTTATACATTTTTTTCGACTTTTCAGAATATTTCAAACAACGAAAATACACCATTAGATCCACAGAATAATATACCTAACACTAGCTCGAGTGACAAAGGACCAGCCTGGATCTGTAGCAAACCCGAATCTGACCAGGAAAACACACAACTGAAGGAGTCGTTATACTGAACAACAGATACTTACATTCAACCAAAGTCTAGTCCGTTAATGCCACTCATCAGCCGAAATGCAAAGTACTTTAAAATTCTTAAGGAAGAAACAAGATAATTGTTGATGATGCTAAATGCAAAGATTAACTTTGTAAATGCTTATTAGATAGTTGGTAAATGTTAATTGCTAAATGGCAATTGCAAAATGCTGGCTAAAACGCTAACTGCAAAATGCTAATTACTAAATGCAAAATGTCAAATCCAAATTGCAAAATGTTAAATGCTAAATGATAATTACTAAGCGTTGATTGATTGATAAATCTTAATGCTATTTAGTAGAGTTTGATGTTGCAAAGCAGCCTTGCAAAGGATTCAGATATTCATTGTAGCGGAACCCCTTCTTAAAATTCAGCTAAATGCATTTTGCAATCAGCACTTACAGGACTTAGCCATTTGCTTTAAGCGATAAGCATTTTGCAATTACTGTTTTTCAAGTAATAATTATACCATGGTGTGTCCGTCTGTACGAGGAGATAATCCACGAGCTTTTGCGAGTGGATTATCTCCGGTACAGGCGGACAGACTATGATATAACTATCTTATACGTCCCTTATCAGTATAGACCTTGCTCACTGCGAAATATTTTGTGTTGAAATAGGCATTTTCTGGCACAGGTGGTATGATTATCATTCAGCTGTTATCATAATATGGTAATTAACATTTACCATTCATCACATTACTATTTTGCTGGTGAAACACAGCATTTAGCAGTTTAACATTTAGCATGTCGCAGGGGCGTTCAATATGGATACATTCACAAAGAGTAGTGATCACGGCTAATATAAACATTTGTAAATACATTAAATTGAATTATTAATTAACTAAGTAATATATAGCACTTTTACTGGGAAATCGGTCTGTATCATACTGGTGACGTTTCTTTTTTCGTACAGTATGACCTCCGCTTAATACAGCTTGACCTCCTACCTATACGGTTGACCTCGTGTCATATTGATTAAAACCCTCGACCTATACGGAAATCCACGCATCCGATTGGTTAAAAGTTCTGGTCACGCGAGGGCGCTCTCCTGGCTGGATGACAGCGGCGTAAACATCAATGGCGGCGGCCAGTTAACTGTGTAATTGTGCAGACGTCATGTCAACAAACTGGAAAAGAATGTCGGACAGATTTGCCCGAAACGGCGAAGACATGTTAGAAGTGCTTTCGGACGACCTGGGCCGCTATGAACTTTTGTCGGCTAATGAATACGACGAAACCTAAATACAGCTAAAAGTTAATTAATAAAAATGTCATTAATCAAGTGATTTCGTATTAGCCCAGTTACAGGTCCTCGGTCAGCTGTATTGGCCCTCGGCCTTCGGCCTCGGGCCAATACAGCTAACCTTGGACCTGTAACTGGGCCAATACGAAATCACTTAATTAATAACATTATAACGTAGAATGACAAAACGCATAATATAAATTTACCTTTCCAAATTTGGTGCGACATATTTGCTGAATGTATCTAACTTCTTCAGTGTCGCTTAAAACCGCAAAAGAAAGAAACGAAAACGGCAGTTGGGCAGACAACGGAACTGACTGGCACAATCTTCGAGACAGAGCATGCAGATATAAAACTCGCGATATGAGCGAAGGAGTCCCCCATGAAGACACTGTAACTTACATTGCCTGAGAAAGACGATAAACAATGACATCGGGAAGGAGATATGTGATAAGGATGGATGATGGATGACCTGCGAATTTATGCCCTTTTCAACAGTATTTAAGTCATATAAGGTTGATGGAAGAGTGATAATGAAAGGCTGATGGAAACGGAACCCCAAAAAACGGTTTAAAAGATTTCCATCACCAGTGGTAATCAAACCCGGGACCGCTAAAACAGAAGGCTAGCGAGTGACTGAATGAGCTACCGGGGTCCGCGTGGATTTGAATTCTAGCCGTCCAGTGGCTACTTCTTAATTTCTCTACTACGACTTACTTTTATCAATGATGATCCTGTGCCGGGATATCTGATGAAGTTTACTATATAAACAGTCAAACCGACACGATTCTGGTAACACACAAACATACGCACACACGAACAGGCGGGGGCATAAAAAAGATGTAGCCTGTGTCCAAACATTTGCCAAACAAACACACGGTAGAGTCTATTTTACAAGGTTGAACAGTTTCATTTACACACATGTCTTGGTCACAGTAATGTAGTATTTATACTGTCAGTGTGATATAGATATAACTGCCTACCCTGTATTTAATGAATGCATTCAGTATACATGCTCCATACATGGTCAAACATTTGAGAAAAAGCTACTGATTTCATGTGGTCTACCTTACAATTTGAGAAAGAGTTGTAACAAATATTTGCTAAGACGTCCTTTTTAACGCATTAAAGTACCCTTAGAGCTAGGCACTTAAAGGTTTGAGATTAATTTACTGCGAACCTGGGCTGTCAAAACTGAAAGTACAATAAGTCCAAAATATGCCGCTAAACCCCTAACTTTTCTAACTGATGCTGGTAGGTAAAGATGTTGTCTATTCAATGCCATGCCTCAATTTGGAAACTATAGACCAAGAGAAAATTGGCAGTGCAATGCCTTGCACTTGTGAGCTATGGGCATTTTTAGTGTAGTGCCACCGTATACCTTAACGTTAACGCAAACCGCGCATGCCCAGGTCAGCATGTGCACGTGCGCATGCGCAATGGCGTGTGAATAAATTCAATTCGCTCATACCTCCAGACAGAATTTCACAGGTTAGGAACATATGGTTTATCTTATCTTACTTGAGAATCGTTTGTGTCATATAACCTACTTTCCCACAAGATACATGTATATAATATACTAAAACAAAATTGTTTTCATGGATGACGATATGTTATGATACGATATGTTAAAATTGGGATATGAACGGATTTGCTACCGACTGTTGAGAAGAAGACTGCCTGGAACATCTGTATGTCTGAGGATAGCACAGCTAAGTATGGCTTAAAGATTTCATTTTTGTGTTTAACGTAAATAGAGTATTTTTTATTGTTACGTAGCTTTTCTCCTACTTTAATTATAGTTTTGACAAGTCTGTAAAACTCATATGGTCTTAAAGAATTTTCCTTTATATAGATAACACAAACAATATTCATTAAAACTTTATAGTTTACATTCTTGCGAGAACTTAAGGACAGTTCGGTTTTGTCTCTCGTATTTGCCAAATGGATTTATGGGTATAATCAGATTTAGATAGAGATGGCGGGCAAAGCCTAAGAGAATAGCTGCCGAAGTTATTCGAATAAAAATTCTCTAGCTTTTCTCGCGAGAAATGCGACAGATCGTGCAGAAAGTAGAGACTTGCGTTTTGATGACCGCGAAATTATAAAAAAAAATAATCAGATGTTTTTGAATATGTTCAAAATAGGTGGTTAAATTATCAGGCTTTGAAATACAAAACAGGAAAGCCTATTGAATGTTTGTTGCATATTAACGTAAAAGATAGTGACGAAGTGTGAAAATGAGACCCGGTTTGATATTTTCAGGCCAACTCTTAAGATTCCGAGCAGCGACCTTGTCTGACAAAGATGAAGTTCTAGGAATGAGACAGAACGTATACAGGGGCCTAGATTACCTACCGGACTACTATGACTACTTTGTTAAAGATCCGTACAGAAAATGTATCGTGGGAGAAAAACATGGCAAAGTGGTATGCAACATAGCGTTTATACTTCAATAAATCCTTTGAAGCGGAAATCGGGAATTACTTGGACTATTTTCTTTGCGGCAGTTTCTAAAATATTTGGTATAGCTGACATTTTTAAAATAAAAATGACCGAGTTGGAATTATAAGAAATAAATATTATTTTTTGTGGATCTTATGGATGTGTAAACGCCGCCGAATCACTCACAAAACATCAGTTTGTGAGTGACTCGCCGGCGTTTACACATCGATAAAATCCACAAAAAATCATTTCTATAGACTAGTAATGCCCCAAAAGATACAGAAGGAGTGACACACTGCGTCGTTTGCTCAGACCTATACGTCCCAATATTTCGATTTGTACGGTCCACACTTCAATGTTGGAACTTTTTGTGTTGCAGTAAAGAATTTACATACTTTCTAATGTAATATGGATTTATTACAAGTCATCTTGGAATGTTGACAACAACTTAAATCAAGATACATTTTTAGCCCGCCTGTACGAAAGGAAGAGAGAGTTATACATAGCAGTCACCACGTATTCGGCGTCTTTTTTTTGTCGGCATCTCATTTTGGTTAAATTACGGTCAAGTGCTGTTAGGCGAGCTGTCCTGTATGCCGACATGCCCTTTTTTATACTTCAAAATGCCTTAGTGGGTTTACCTGTGGCCTTTCCTGTGTAACGTCACCTGCATTCCTGTTCATATCGTCATAAGTGGTCAATGATGATATGTTCTTGTTTTAATGTTGCACGCCTGCTGTGTTAATTGACGATCGCTTTCGTGCAGATATGCTTCGGAATAATGTACATCATCGACAGTGGGACATCCATGCTATCTCAAGCCGGACGAGTGCATACTGAGCATGAGAGACAAGGGAACTTCAAACAACTGTCCGAGTATTGTAACTCCACCGCTCAAGAGTATGGGTGTAGCCGCCGAGTGGCACTGGTGGAAACCACACTGAATCAGTACGCTAGATCAGAACGGTTCCGTAAGACACACAAGGAAATTGCAACAAAGGTAGGGTCGAGTCGGGATATTTCGGACAGCGGGTAAATTCGGACATACCATTGTAAACAGTGAAAATCCAGATGAGACGTCTCCTCAGTTTGCCCAGTTACTTCTGTTTTAATTCCAAACAACGACTTATAAAGGAAACAATGTCACTGTCCGAATTGAGCTGCTGTCCGAATTTTTACCCGACTTGCCTAACATGTAACATGGTCATATTGTAGAACTTGAACAAAATCTGATACCTTCTTTACTTGCCAATATGCCTTTTACACGATTCTGTTTTCGGCTCCTTTGAATGTTTAGAACATCTAGAAGACATGCAAAAGGAAACACAGCTACAGTTCAAGCCGTTGCTAAACTATACTAATTTTGAAACCAAACTATACTATGCAAAATATATTTAGCAAATTTTTATATATTGCAATTGATCTCATTCATGAAGTGCAACATACAGCGAAATTAAATTGCATTGAAGGGAACCGTATTTGGGACTTAAGATACCATGGGATTACAGAAGCCATCTTTAAAAACGATATTGGGGAAAAGCGATATGCGCGGAAGGGGTCATTAGCCGAAATTCGCACCCATTGAAAAGTAACATTAAAATGGCAAGCATGTGATTTTTTGGTATGGTCTTTCTGATAATTTTCATGCCCAGTTTTCTTGTCAAAGCTATTGATTGTGTAAAAGATCTGGTTAAGCTTAACAACTGACGAATCTTAGCATGCGCCATTGACGTTTAAACGTTATAATTCCGTTCATTGCAATGATTCACGGGTGCTTCAGTTCTATACAGAATCAAAACCCGGGAAAAACCAATAGGCTAAAATTAAAGGTCACACCATGATTTATATAACTGTGAAGTTTCTTCATTGAAATGTAACGTAACTGGGGGAAAACGATGACGTTAGTCTGAGACTTTTGACTTATACTCAGTAACCGGGAAGAATTTTATTTCAGAATTGTTTACGGCATCATATTGGTAGATACCCAACAATCAAACACTCGAAAGGGATTCAAGAAATACCGATTAGAAACAACTTTTTAAGACGATAACGTAAAAACAAGGGAAACCGTCAAATTTTCGAACTTTCTAAAACTCATACTCGTAGAATATTATAATGTTTTAGAGCGTTTTTCTTTATTTTAACAGCAAACCAGCCGCCTCATTATAGTTTTGGCTTTTGTACATTATCAAAAATGTCCTTCAGATACATTGGTCATAAAAACTGACGTCACGGTGGTTCAAACGCTACAATTGAACAATATTGGATCTTTTACCGGCCAGTCCATCTCGAACGATCGGCCTTTGTATATTTATGCAGTAAAGTGACAATATAAGCCTAATCTTGTGGCTCTGACACATACAAAAAAATTGCTATATTTATTGTGCATAGTATATCTATTTGTTTTCTAACCACTACCTAGTTTATAATGACCGTTTAGGATTTCAGCATTCGGTATCCCTTGAATATCTATACAAGGGATTGTATGTCTAGTATTTGTGATAATCTGTTCATCTATGCTCATGATCCAATTGTTTGTCTGGCATGTCAATTTTCCCTCCGACAGCAAAAAGCAGAAACGCAGAACAATGGTTTTGCTCTGTAATTGTTTGCCTTTCTTGTTTTATTTCTTTCAAATAATGCTGAAAAAGCTATATAGTTGCATTCTTTTTAATTTTTAGAATACCCAAGTTGAAGGCAAATGACATGTTTCAGTTTTGCGTTTCTGCTGTGTACCCTTCTTATGCTTTGATAATTGCATTTCAGCTCCACTATGCTGGTGTCATCACCAAAGAAGTTAGATATTTGATTCACGAGACAGCTGACAGTTTGACAAGCCGCATTAATAATATAGACAATGAAACGCTGGAACAATATATAACAGACACTATATTATGCCGTTATCTGTTTCCATCGAAATGTATTCTACTAGACTATGTTCCATTACGTGCAATCAAAGAAAACTTATCGTTAATGAACGGCCGAAATGTCCAGTTTTTTTCAGATGTCGAACAAAGCGGACATGACGTAAAAGGATTGTTATCAGCCGGAAGTAGTTACCAGTGTAAGAATCCGCCAAGGTCTTACACTATTGACATATTTGGCTGTGATGAGAAGAGCGTTGAGAAACATTTGGTGTTTCACATGAATCGTGCAATAAGTTTAAGTGAAGAAGAAACGTGTTTACAAATATTTATAGATAAAGGTTATATGGCCCAGGAACTATGTCGTGTGCTGCGGAAGTATAATGTGATGAAATGTAATTGGTATGTGGAGGGAGGAATCACCATCAAGACGATTGTTGAAGAAGATTTGGTAAATTGCAGCAATAGATAATATTTGCACAGATATCATACATTGTAAAAACCATATAACATTCTGGATTTACGTTTTTTTCTTCAATGGTTGAAAAGAAACACAACTAGGTCATAAATCCCAGACAGGTTCCACGAAGTCCTGTCCATTTGTTCAGGAGGCGATGCTACAACGATAAAATGCTTACGGGCTGACGCATGATCGGACGGAGGGGCCTCTATGAGATAAATTCTCCAGTAAAGCAAATAAAATGAAGGAAGCATTAATGAGATAAATTCTCCAGGAAAGCAAATAAAATGAAGGAATGATATATACAAGCTTGTAAACTAATTTATGAGCATTTTTTTAATAATCATGAAGAAAAAACGGAAGTTATATTTTGAGGTAGGGCTGTTGTTGAGATTGTGTTGTTGACAGAGCCGAGATTATCTTGGTTTGAAATATCTTGATATAGTAGGCCTGAAAAGAGAAAAGCATAAGATACTTAAACAAGAGCAGGGGCGTAGCTAGGGACAATAACTCAGTACGCACAATCATGTTTTATACTCATTAAGGGCAATAATAGGGGTTTAGCCGTTAAGATATTTCAAATTTTCATGTCTGTTGGCAGTAAGTATTAAAATTATGCCCAATTAACAACATTTCAGCATGAAAATACTCAGGTGTGTGTTGAAATTTTGTCAATTTGACAAAATTTCAATACGCACCTGCGTATTTGCGTATAGGTAGCTACGCCCTTGAAGAGCACCGCCAGTGGAGCAATATACAGCCGTTTCTGAGTGAGTTTCAGCCCCAGTCAGTACCTCGATCGATCTATATCCCTGACAATCAGCCACATACAGGTTCTCATGTACACGCAAGAATAACCTGTAAATGCTAATCAAAGGGATGTAACTCCAAAATTAAGAAAAGGGGAAATATTCCCATATCCAACCCACACTCTCAAGCTAAGACACATTGCTATGAAGCGTCATCAAGGTATTCAAAACAATTAGCTAGTAATGGTTCGCACAAAAAATAGTCCCAAATATCATCAAAGAGATATAACTCAGATAGTAAGTAACGTAGAGCAACCATTCGTAGCAAGGGACAATTTTAGTATGCTCAGAATCATGTTTTATTCTCCAGGATTGAGCCCCTAAAATATTGCAGATGGTTGTGTTTTTCAGAACTGAATCAGCGTCTGATTTATAAAATTAAAGCAGGCAAATACACAAATGTATGATGAAATTCTGTCATTTTGGCCATTGCAAGCCACTTCTCTGACATACCTGCAATACACGCCGTCATAAAACAAGCTATATTTCCATTTATCATTGATCTAAGCATCAGTGTGGCGAACTCTGACCTCCGCCCCGGGGCTGCCGACGACAGACTACCAAGATTTATACCCAGGGCTGCTAAACTTCCAAATCCACATAAAATGTAGGTAGCTATTACTGCAGATCGACCCTGCAAATACAAAAAAAAAAAAAAAAAAAAAATCACGTGAGACTTCTTTTAGATTGCCTCATATCAACCTACGCATCCACCCAGTTTGGCCATTGTCTTTGCTAGATAGACATTTTTGCTCAAAGCTTCAGGTTAGAGTGGGTATTGAGAATAATTCAAAGACATTTTTCCTATTTCTCAATGAAAACATATGTTGTGACCCCTCTATAAGACGGTTCTACTGAGGTGTCACGTATCCCTGTTACCCCTTCTTAACTGGAGAACTGTTGTTGTTAGCATGCACCATGTACTGACCCCTAAGATTACATAGTAATTATTGTGTATAACCAGCCTATAGCTTGACTGCACTGTGTTTAGATAAGTCCCAATAGTTTCAAAGAGTACTTATAGGAATACTATTGACAGTAATAATAATAAAAAAGGAATAAAGAAAAACAGCAGAGAACGGATAGAGAAGGTTCGAGTTCTCTACTGTTTTCTTTATTTCTTTTATTTATTTATTTATTTCATTTATTATTATTACTATTATTATTACGTATAAAGACTACTAATCATAACAGAGATAATCCACGGAGGATTCACTGGCTTGGGAACTGTCACTATTTAACTTTTGTTCTTTTAATTCACGTACATGTAATGATGGTCTCCAAGAGGCTCAGCGGAACAAAATAATCATTATGGCTGCACCTCCTTGCACCGAGTCCATCCATCAGTAATAATTTACTTGCGGTGGAGTTCAAATAAGTTCTAGCAATAGATCCTTTATGGAAGCACAAAAAGTCAAGGCAAAGAAAAGGGAGTGAGGTTGGGGGGGGGGGGGGGGGGGGGTTGGATGGTGGAGCGGGGCGAGGCGAGGCAGCTAGGAGGTGAATAAATTGGTTTACGAGCTCCAGACCTCAGTCTGTCATTATACAAAATCACGGTTCATACTTACCCCTATATCGCCTTTCTGTATCATTTCACCTAAGTCAGCATATGCAAGAAATTCGTTAATGATAATCTTCTTTCCAATTAACTGTCCGACAAGCCGACAATCTCTCCATGGCACACCTATAATTACAGCCAGTGGCATAAACACATAGGAGCAGATCAGCTGAAAAAGGAATACATTACTGACCCGCGGCATGACAAAATAAAGTGGCATCTGCGCCCAGCAAAGACTCAGATCAGGCTAATCTGAGACTTCACTGGGTGCACATGCCACTTTATTTGTTTTGTCATGTCGCGGCTCATATATTTGTTAGATTTTTTTGATGTGGAAAGCTAGTTACTAAATTAAAGGGCTTTCTATTAAAGGTAGGTTCCTGTACTTTGGAATGCATCATAATTTTGATGATCTTTCATCCAAATTGTTGGAAAGCACTTATAAAAAGGGAATGAATAAGTTTCACTAAAAAGTGTAAATCAAAAATATATTAGAAAAGTTGTTTTGCAAGGGATTTCCTAACTCTGCTTCGCACACCAGTTAGTGCTATTTTTAGTTCGTGCCAAAAATAGATAACACAGCTGACGTCATGCTGCCTTGCATTTTGGGATAGTTTTGACCCATCCGCCATGCCAGGACCTCTAGGAGAGCTCACAGCAAGAGAAAATTGACCTTTGGAGAATGGCATCAGAAATCCCGCACTTATAGACATAACAAACATAGTTATTTTTAGAACTGGAATTCCAACGAAAGAAAATAAACCAAAAGGGAAAATGACTATTTTCGTCAACATCTGACGATTTTCTCAGTAGCAACCAATTCAGAAAAATAGGAGAATTCAATACTACTCAGGAAAAAACGAAATCATTTTGTGAACATAACTGTTATTGCTAGTCCAGGAACCTACCTTTAAGACTAACTGGTTTGCATTATTAAGTAAGAAAACGAAAACCATGCGGGAACAATACACATTTGAAGGAGTTTAATCAGAATAAAACATATCTTCTACATCGACAAAATTGAAAGATTTAATTCCATTAATAAGAGTTCATATTAGGATATTGAAATCTTCTGAAGAAAAACTGACCCTTTGCAGAGGTGACCTCTATCTGAGAAATCATGATTTCCGATAAATAATGTTCATATGTAACGAACATGAAATTTATTGGCAATGAATAAAAGCACAAAGAATAAGAAGCTAATGGTGTTAAATGTTAGCCTATATACCAATGTTAATGCTAAACATTTTGCATAACAAACAGTTGGGGAGTTTCCTGAATCTCAGGACTGACTAGATAAGGGTGTTCCTCGGATATTTATTATTTTTTTTTTGCGTTGTGTTGTTGCTTTACGTCCACGGTAAACTGCTATTGTCATGTCAGAAGGGTTAATTAACCTAACCACAATTCCTAGGCAGGCTTACATCTAAGCGGTTAACCAGTACTAAGTGCAAATACTTTCGCCAGTAACTGATAGTTGTCCTTCTAAAATCCGCAAAACGAAAAGTAAGTGGCCGGACCGGTATCGAACCGGCACCCTCTGAAGCTGAGATATGAAACATTCGCATTTTCTGTGTATAAAATCGAACATCCTGCGATTTTTTTTCCTGCATCTAGTGGAAAGGATTTGATGTCTTACTATCCTGATGGGCTCTCAAGTTGGCCTACCTCTTTTGAACGACACTTGCCGTGAAAAGCAGGCTAAGGGTCGAAATACCTTCTGTATATATATCCTAAGAACATGCCCAAAATAAAAGAGTACAGATCATAAGCGGTCCCCAGTTCCCAATTCAGAAAACTACATTTAGATTAAATGTATACTGTGCCGCGACATGACAAAATCAGCAAAGTGGCATGTTCGCCGAGCGAAGACTAAGAACAGCCTGGACATCCGCCCAGTCTGATCAGCGGCTTCGCTGTTCGCTTAAGGGGTAGCTAATAGTCTAAGATACCTCCATTCGGGCTGCAAAGACTCTGATCAGACTGGACGATTACCCAGACTGATACGAGTATTCACTGGACGCACATACTACTTTGTTGTTTTTTCTCGTGTCGAGGCTCAAATATTTTGGTGCGGGGAAGAGGAATATCCGTAATATGCATTACCTGAAAATTCAGTTCTGGATGCCCGACACGCCCACCCATGTAGGACACCACCGCATCCAGGAACGCCACCACTGCGACAAAAGCTATCAGATTGACAACGACGTACGCTATTAACTTAATAGCCGTTGTAGCTCCTACTGACAGCGCATCTATTAGATTTGATTCCTGTCTGAAGAAAAAAGGCTGCATTTAATCAGTATAATAATCATCATCCTTGTCCTCACCAGTATAGCATAACTTTACTGAAGCTAAAATTCCGACTTTTTGTGAATTTTTGATGCCCGGTTGACGATGCCAGGGTAGGGCAATGTAAGGCACGGGGCATGGCAGAGCAGGGAAGGCCAGAGCCGGACCGGATATAAAGGACCTGGTATGATAAGGCCTATATTTGGCCCCCAGAAAAATCATTTTTCAAAAGTCTTATTTCCATGATAAAAATGTATTCATATGAAAGTTCAAACCTTGAATGTAACAGCAAACACAAAATTAACCAGTTCTTGCACAAAATATTTGTGATATTTGTACTGAACATACCCCTACCCCCAGCGGATTCTGACGAAAATGACGAATTTGGTAGCCTTTGTGGCTTTTAAATATATATGAGCCCGGCCTCCAGCACATTTAATATTTTGTATATAGATAAAATTTTAATATATTTACATGCCATGAAAATATTAAATGTGCTGGAGACCGGGCTCAATATTTTTTTTTAACTTTTTGTTACCAAACTTGCAGCGTTTGGAACATTTTCCCAGCGTTCTCAACATAAAAACGCCCCTATCTCCGCTAACAATCAAAATAAACATATGTTGTGGGTATTCATTTTCTTAGTTAGAACACAAGGAATAATCTGGTATACATTTCATTTTGATCTGTTGGAATTTTTTGGTAAGCGTCTCTGGACTTGCAAACTTGAGTGGGTGGGGTACCTGGAGAGGCCTTGTGCAATGTACAGGTAATTAGCAGTGCAGTCTTACATATAAGAACTTCATCAAAAGCCTGTTGTTAAGAGCTTTCAAAAGTTATTGTAAATGAATTATTTCTTGAAAGGAATATGTATTAAACTCAAATTTTCTCGCAATTTTCCTTCATTTTATTGAAACAACGTAGGCATGTCAGAAATCATATTATTCTGAGAATTAACAAACACGAAACATATTATTTTCGCTTGTTCCCATACGCACAAATAATAAGCAATAGAAACCATGCATTTTAAAGAGAATTTGAATGGGGGCCAAAAACGGCCCTTATCATACCAGGTCCTTTCGGTCTGCAGACTGTATGTCCAAAAATACTGTCCAATCTCACTGAGTCCCGATCCAGGCTGTAAAATGTAATATTTTGACCCATAGTCGACTCCCGGTGTGAGATAATTACAACAAAACATACCTATACCTATAATGGTAAAGGTGAACTTGTAGGTGAGAAGGGTAACGTTGATAAAAGGAGCGCTTTCGCAGTAAAATTCGCCTTTTTCTTTAACCGAAATGGAGTGACCATTTATTTAAACATTCGAGCAGCGACATAACAAACCAACAAAGTGGCATGTGCGCCCAGCGAAAACTCAGATCATCCTGGACAGCCGCCTAGTCTGACCAGAGTGTTTGCATTGGGCTTCAAGGGTAGCCAAGGGGTCGCTTGGCGCACATGTCACTTTGTTGGTTTTGTCGTGTCGCGGCTCCTTTATTCTATACACATTTTCAGACATTATTAATCTCATATACACGTTTTACCTACCCTGATGGAAGTCGGATTTCCTTCTGGGACTTAATCTGGGATTCTTCCATTTCCGGTATCGACAACTTGGCGATGGCTAGAGCCGCGGGGGCAGACATGAATGATGCTGATATCACGTGTTCCGCCGGCACCTTGAAAAATAGAAACAGTTTGCTTTGTAACTTAACCTATTAGTAATTAGTGTCGCCTTAAAGGGACATTAGCAAGCAGTGTGAACCAAGACAGACGTCGCAAAAGCGGTTTCCGATCATGGTACATTATGTGCATAAGACAAATGGTTATTTCTATTTCAAAATAAATCAATAAATAAATAAGTAAATAAATGAATAAAAACAATAAAAATAAACTTAGCCAGATATTCCTTCAATAGTTGTCAAATTGACTCGACTCAGCCAACGTAAATAAAGAAAATCTGTAAATGTATTTTAAAGCAGCTCGGATCTTTATATAACCTGGACCGGCTTCGGGTTTATTGTACTTTTCTTTTAAATTGCCATCTACAGGGGAAAAGTTTATTACCTATTTTATACAAGGCGACTAGAACAATAAGAATTCAATAAAGTTATATTATCATATCTGGCAACATTTTCGTAATTGATGCTTGAAGAATGGTACCGTTGCTATTCATAGTTTATTTTTCTACGCCTTTTCTCGCACAAACCGAGGCAAACCCGGGACAGGTGCCGATGTCTTTACGGCGTCACAATATCTTTCGTGAGTCAGACGTTGGGTTAATGTCGAGTCAAGAGTCTAGCCAATAATCGTATATTGTTGCCTATTTAAGCACAGGCGCTTGAAGTTTAGAACATGAAACACTTCAAAATGTCATAAATCGTAAAGTTTATATGGCTTGTTTATGAAATTTCTTATGAAATGATCACTTGTCTGAGATCCTCTATATCAAATATGAGAGGACTGAGGCACGAGTAGTTCAGAGTTGTAACTAGGGGTTATTACATGTTACGCACAATCAAGTCTTATAACACTTGAGGGCAAGAATAACAGATTAGCCCAAGGGTATTTCATGTAGTAGCATCTGTTTGCAGTTATTAAAGAAATCTTGTCCACTTTACATTCAGCATCATCAAATATGCAGGTAATTGTTGAAATTTTGTCAAATTGACAAAATTTCAATGCGCACCTGCGTATTTGCGTATAGGCAGTTACGCCTTTGAAGTTAGAGACCCCTATGTTTGCTCACCCCGAACTCTATGTAGGCGGCTATTACAGTTCCTGCCACGGTAGCAAAACCACTAGTCATCAGCGCATGGAGTTCGGATCGTGTCAGCTTCATCAAAAATGGCTTCAGCGCCACACTGGACTCTACCTGAAACATTTGTATGTATAGTCATCATTTCAACACAAAAATGAATGCATTGCCCTGAAAATTGTATTAAAGTAAACGGTTACATACACTGCTCAAAATATTTAAAGGAGCAGCTGATATTTTCTCATAGGCATTACTACAACATATAACCAGTTCAACGATCCATAAATTCGACCGCCAGTAGCCAAGAATGTCCGCTTCTTTTGAAGCAGTTTGAAGAATGGAATAAGTTTTAAAAAACCCTTACAACTGATGCCCTGATCATTTCTTTGGAACAATTTTTCAGATCTCAAATTTCCTGAAATTCTGGAGGTCTAGAAAATCTCATAGACTTTCACTGGAGTCCCCTTGTATGACATTCAGTTTCAAAGACAAGGGGTAGCATTTATTTTAGTTTAGATTTCCATGCTTTTCGCTTGTTCTTAAGGGGTCACCCAGGGGAAACCCAAAATTTGGCTGCTTAAGACAGGTGACCCCTTAATACAGGTTCATTTGCACTGTATTTTTATTCAAGGGACATGGAAAAGGCGGCTGCTAAAGGCAGATGACCCTTTGATAGAGGTGACCACATAAGCAGGTTTGACTGTACTTGCAATATTGTACCAAAATTTCATCATTTTACAAAAATCAGTCCATGGGCACAGGCAGGATAAATAAATATTGGGTCAAAACTTGTCCAGTCAGTAACCTCGATAACTGGATATCCCGTGTCTTTGTGGAGCGAAAGTGAATAACCCTCAAAGTGGGGATACTCTGCACTGTCCTGTATGGAAAAGGGTTAGATATTCCCTTCAAGATATATTTATTGTTTATTGGGTGTCATAATACTATTAAACAATAGTCCAGTGACACAGCTATTTCATCAAAGAAAATACCCCATCTCACCTAGGTAATAACATAAATGGTCATAAAACCATTATAGAGTGGTACCACTTTTTGGTTAACTTTACGTATCCCTGTAAATATTTTGATTAGAGTAATATATTTATTCCACACTTTATATGCCTCATTGTGTGTTGAGAGCTGTTTTATGGCCCTCTTATGTCATTACCTATACCAGGGGCTTTTTTCTTTGGTGAAATAACAAGAATTATGATATCCAATAAATAAGAAATTTGTCTTTAAGGTGTGTAGCAGGTACAACAAGATGTTTTTCTGAAATATCTACAAAAGAAAAAAACAGGTTTTTGAATTTTTGTTTACTTCCCTGGACCATGTAGCTCTCACAGAACGGGGTCTACACTTAAAGAAAAAAGTTTACTCATATGCGAGCATTTTCCCCTTCACTGAGAAAGAAAACAAGAAATGCAGAGTAGCTTCCCCTGACAATATACCAAATCAACTTAACATTTGCCAGTTTCCGATTCTATAAACTCTGTTTCAAGCCCTTAAGCACGGGTTCAGAAAATGTTATGCCTTCTGGGCTGAAAGTACATAATTTAGAATGAAATGAGCTCCACCAGGTACATAGCGCTTTACGGCATGTGTTACAGTCAAGATTTAAATCAGCTAGTGTATCTCATCAGTTTTGATAGCATAAATAGCAGTTACTTCAACACCCCTGGTTAACTATATACATACAAGGACTGTTACGAAACGATAAACGAGCTGTGGCGAAACGAAAAAAGTCATAGGTACCATACGACCTGGTGATCGTGGCTAAACAAATTTGTTTAGCCACGATGACCAGGTCGTTTGATAACTATGACTCTTTTTCTTTTCGTAACATCTCTTTTTCCAGGCAAACAACCCTGGTTAACTATGTATATGCAAAGGCTCTTTCAAACGAAAAGAGCTCTAGTTCAAAACCGACCTGGTTATCGTGGCTAAACAAATTTGTTTAGCCACGATCACCAAGTAGTTTTGGAACTATGACTCTTTTTCGTTTTGTAACAGCTCTTTTTCGTTTCGGTACAACCTTGGAAACAGTAAACCAGGTGTAGTAGGCTGATCTGAGTTTTCTCTAGGCGGAAATGCCATTATGCACCTTGCCCAACAGAAAACTTTAATAAATAAGTGAGTAAATGAACTCGGATTCTATGTCCATCCAACACACAGGTCATGCGGAGACGGAGTCTCGGTTTCAAGTGTCGTCTAATAGACCGGAGAAGCGGGGGCTGGAACCCGCAACCCCTGGATTGGTACATGAAGTATAGTTCGTAAACCACTATAAAAGCGTTTCTCTCGGCTAAAATAAATTCTTCTTACCGACATTACATCTTTTAAAATGTTACATACCTGGCCTATAAAAATATGTGCGGCGGTGGCGAAGGACTCAATAGGCGTAGTTTTCAGCGCCAGTTGTAGGAGCAGTGCGATGGACTTGATAACAACTTGCATGGCTCCGAGATAGTACAGTACTGACACCATGGCGCTGAAGAACACTACCACTGGCAGAATCTGAAATATAATTACATATACATCTCAAAGTCGAAGTTCTTCCGAAATTACTGGTATCTCAAAGTAAATTTTCTGGTCCTAGAAAATAAACTTTGAGATATCAGCAGTTTGAGGTAACAGGGGTTGAAATGTTAGTAAAAACTCGAAAAATGCCCAAACTATATTCTTTATATAAGATGGTACTTTGAGATATCATTGTTCAAGAGCTGACTGTATGAAGGACCTCGGACCAAAGATAATGCATAGGAAACACCCAACGAGGCGTTACGTTTCATGTGATATCTTGAGCACAAGGACAAAGATTGCAATTAACATGTCTTTTTAATAGGCCCCTACTTTGTTTGTGGATTTGAGACGCGACACCAACGAAGTGGCATTTGCACCCAGCACAGACTCAGATCAGGATGGGCATCAGCCAAGTCTGATCAGGGTCTTCGTTGTGCAAAAAGGGTAGCTAAGGGTCTAAGCTATCTCCATGCCGACAGCCAAATCTCTGTTGAGACTGGGCGGATGCCTAGGCTTATCTGAGTATTCGCTTGGCGCACGTCACTTTTTGGTTTTGCCGTGTTGCGGCTCATTTTACTATAAAATTTCTTGTACATGCAATTTACTGCAATGTATAAAATAATGATATATCACAGAGTTCATGTTAATTTTGATCCAATTATTGTTCAGAAGCTGTTTTTGTGGTTGATAAAAATTCCTTACATTTTCTATCATCTCATGCGGAACCGGGCTGACGATGCTGAGGTTTTGCGTATATGTTCTAAATTATCAACTGTCCATCAAGGAAAACTTAATTCCAACGTTTTGATTCACCCATACAGTAGTTCTGGTCACTTTTTGCGACTGCCAAGGTCAGAGACTCAAAATCAAGCGAGAGACTGCGACTTTTCCCTACATGTATATATCGCCGAGACTGACCTTAAATACATGCTCCGCCGTACTAAATGCATATCTGGAATAATGCATGACCATGTGCCTAATCCTTTCATGTGCCGAAGAAACAATCTATTTGTGACAAAATAGCATTCTTATATTTTGCATAAATAGTTTTCAGAGAAAATAAATACCTCGAACCTTGTGCCGATGTCAAATTTGTTTACGATTTTGGCTCCTCTCCTGCAAAACCGGGAACTCCTCTCATGGATTGGCGTTCTGAACCGTGGTTTCGCATGAGAGCGATTGGTAGGCGTGATGACGATCGTTAACAGACACCGCAGAAGGCAATGTCTGACAAGGATCAATACTCCCTTTAAAGAACGCTAAAATTACTGGAAAATGCTTAGGTTTAGGTGACATTTTATGCCCGACTTTCCGGGGTTGATTACAGAAAATACAACCGGAAAACAGCAACAAATGTATTTATTAGCCGGAGAGGACAAAGGTTTAATTAATATTAAGTAATATATACCACGAAGACCACTGGATGGTAGTCGTACTTTTCTCCAAAGACAAACTTTGATCCTGCATCAGTGTAACCGAGAAACGTGGACACTTGATCACCCAGCCACTGACAGGCTTTGAACCCGGTTGGCCAGCGAAGGATGACAAGGCCCAGACCAAACTGCAACAGCATACCCCATATCACAGGCGTCCAGATTATCTAAAATAAGGAAAAAGGATACGATACAGGGGACGAATACTATTTGATCCTTGGATGTTACAGAGTCTGAGACTAAATGTTTTTACTACGGCTAAATTGTAGAGTAGTGTCTGAAATTATGATCACGTGATATGACTTGTGAAAATGGCATTGATATATGAACAAAAGAATAGATGAAAGTATTTATTTAAAACAGTGATTTCAATAATTTGAGAATAATTTATTGGTTTGAGAAAATCAAATTTTCAATTGTATTAATTTAAGGTAGCATCTCACTTGTAATTCGAGAGAAGCATGGCATACCCTGTATGCCATGATCAGATACCAATGACGTCATAGATATTACCATATCAACTATGGAATTACCAGCTCTTGTACTTAGTACCCTGGCAGAATGACGTCTTGATGACGTCACTCTGACATCAATATGAACTCTTATTTGCTATAGTAATAGATGTATGCCGTCACTGGTACCAGAGCACAGCACACAGTGCATGCCATGCTCCGCCAACTGTTCGATGACATTACAAACTGAAATTCTTTCAAAAAAACTTCAGACAAATAACTACATATATTCTCAGGTCATTTACTTCCGTCTTAAAAACAGACTTAGCACATTAACAGAAAGCAAAAACCTTTCTCAGTCATTTATGCATTCCCTTCATGGAAGGATACTGCAGAAATTAAAAAAAAAAAAGCAGATCCTCGTGGTATGAAAAGTTAGAGTTTTTGATGCGGTGAACGGACAAGCTTTCAGGGAAGCGAATCTGCTATATCTTCATTTTTCCCTCCTTTTCAACTCAGTTCACTCCTATAGGATAACGTATATTCTTTCCTTAAGAGTAGACCACTTTTCGAAGTATTTTGTAACTTAGAGAAGAAAACGGGAAGTCAAAAAAGTTGTCTAGTTTTGTACAAATAACGCTAAAACATGAAACTGTATAAAACCCATTTACAGTAATTGGGAGAAACAATAAAGCCTTTTGTTCGCATCCTTTTGGTTTGGGTTTGGGTTTATTACCTTCTACATGTTTTCATAAAGAAAATTTGTATTTAATGAATCCTCTTTTGATCAGTGGACTTGTCCATCATTATTATTTAGGCGCTCCCTGTCTCTTTCCTGAAAATAATGTTAATCAACTTTCATGAATTTCCGTTTGCTTCTCTGGATGAGGTAGCTCTCTGACATGGGGTCTACTCTTAATGGAAAGATTTGGTCCATTTAAAAAATTTGCTCCAAATGGAGCAAATTCTTTCCTTTAAGAGTTGATAGCTAAAATAGTAAAGTTGCTTCTTCGGCAGGTATACCCACTTACCTTAATGCTGTTTGCAGTGATTGATTTACTGCACTTAAGAGTCTAAAACGCCCCCATCCCCCACCCCTGAAAAATGCAACACCTCCGGGGCCTTTTATAAGACTAATATACTCAGAGGCAAAAGAAAGTATACAGGTAACGCAGTCTCGACGTTTCTACAGATGTCTGCATATCTGCATAATACCTTGGCACTGTAGATAAAAACAACCATTTTAGCACAATTTGCGACAATTTTCAGTACAATCGGTCAAAGGATAAGGAAATGACATGGTTTTAAACAAGCTATGGGTCTGAATCAACATTGTGGCTGGAGTAGCTCCCCTTTAAACATTCAGTTTGGACAATGGAGATTGATTTTATGCATTTGTATGCATTGCATTAAAAAAGGGATGAAAGGTGTGTAAGGACATGTCGCACACTCAAATAAAAAATCGGGGTAAAGTATCAAAATTTTGTACCAAGAAATAATGTTTTTGGCGTCATCTGGTAACAAGTATTGAATAAGCATTAAGTTCCTATTGGAAGTTTATTTGCAATTTTCTTTCAAATAAACAAGTCTATAACATTCTTTTCAAGTGTGTACAAAGGCAAGAAGCCAAACGATAATTTTCCGAAAATTTCCAGTGGAAACTTCTATATCCAGGTAAGATAGAGAAACAGTTGATTCCCTATAGTTTTAATTCAAAGGGAGATAATTTGATACATGTAACATTTCTTTCTGTGGTTGAAGACGTTTGGTGGGAGTTTCAGATTAAATGAAGATGTGGTTTTACTCACAGACATTAGTGCTAGATGTTCATGAAGTGCAAAATGCCATCTGCCATGTTCAAAGCGAGTTTTGATTGGGAGTACTGATTTTGAATTAAGGGCCATAACTCAATTATTAATGACTGCAAAACAATTTGTGTTTGTGTTTTGCAGAGCTAGACGTTTGCCAAAATGGCATTATTAATACGTCTACGCAGCTATTTACACGAAGCCCAGTATTCAAACTCAAAAACTGTTTACTTATTATTGCCTCTGAGTATATGTATGTCCCTAAACAGGTTTACAGTCTTAAAAAGGTGAAACAATGCACTGATACCTTTGATGGTTGTTCTGAGAATAAGACTGATATCACCACAAACACTACCAGACCTCCCAGAGGTATCCACTTTTCTGCGCCATCCCAGATATCAATAACAAGAAACGCTGTGACACCTAGGACGCATAATATTGTTGTTATTCTGCAAACACACAAAGCAAAATAATATAAATAGAAGAAGAAACCGACATTATCAAATCAATAGACAAATGAGATTGGTAGTAAACATGCCCGGAATAGCCTGCAAGTACAAAGTACTCAATGAAAGTAGTAGTAGTAGTAGAAGAATAATTGTTGTAGCAGTAGTATTAGAAGAAGCAATAGTAGTAGCAACAGTAGTAGTAGTAGTAGTAAAAGCAATAATAGTTGTAGTAGTAGTAGTTGTAGTGTATTAGAAGTTACATTAATAGTAAAAGTAGCAGTAGCAGCGGTAGAAGTAGTAGCGGCTGTAGTAGTAGCAGAAGAAGTAGTAGCGGTAGTATTAGTAGTAGAAGTAGATGTGGTAGTAGTAGTAGCGGTAGAGGTAGTAACGGTAGTAGATGTAGCAGTAGAAGTAGTAGCATTAGTACTATTAAAAGGAAGAAGTAGAAGAACAAAAAGAAACTGAAAATAAATAAATGAGTGAGAGAAATACTGGTAAAGACACATGCAAACGCTTATGTTCAGAAATCTGCGTAACTTTACAGCCTGATCAGGGTATGTGCAACTCGCCAACAACAATAGGAACATAACAAAACTGCACATGCCCTGACTAGAAGACTAAGTATTCTCTCGGTTGGAGCAGAGAAATTATAAGCTCCTGTTCTCAGATGACATTAAAAAAGTCAAAGGTAAAGGTTTCCCATAGCCTAGTAGCCGAAGAGGCGGTTGAGGTTTAGGCAATGTAAGCGAACTGAAAAGCTGGTAATTGTTTAAGGCTGGTATCAAATTCATGACAAATAATCATAACATTTCGATTCTCACTAGGATAGTAGTAGCGACAAAAGTATTTGACGTACGAGTGCGCATCATGAGAAACAGGGCAGTTCTTAATGACGAAATACGAAGTGTATACTATTAAATGTGTATTTACCTTCGAATCCAGAGTGAGATTTTTCTTCTAGGTTTGAAACTCTTGTTCAATCTTTTTAGAGTATATCCTATTTTGTGTGAGAGAGTATTGTTTGTCAGTTTATTAAGTGTCAAATAAACAACCAACAATGCAACAATACACACAAATATTGCTCCTTTTGGGTCATAGTACACCGCGAATCCGATATATACTAAATACACAATAGCAAATAATAATGGAATAAAGAATCTGAATCGCCTCCACAGAACTGTCCTAAAAACAAAACAAGCCCTAGAGTAGGGTTTTTCTGTATCCGCCGTCTTTCCATCAGTCTTTTCTTCAGTCTGCCCAGCTCCCATTTTAGCGGTTAATACACAGTCCAAATTCCCGTCATCAGCTACGGTGGTGTTTGTCAATGCGTGAAGTTCATACTCAGTGCAAAGTAAACCATTCTGGTTGTTGAAGTGTTTACTGTTCATTGTTTGTTAACTTTCAAGGATGTTTGCTGAAATATTGAAACATGCATAAAAAAATATGAAATAGCTTAATCATGAGAAAACGTACCTTACGGCTTGTGCGAACAGGGTAGACTCAGATCAAACTGCGCAGTCTGATCCGAGTCTTTCCATTTTGCATGAAGATCCATAGGCTTGCCCTGTCGCTCCTAGATAAATGCGAATGCGTTGCTGCGCAGACTGATCTGTGTTTCGTAGGCCGCTCAGGCCGTAAGATTTTCTCAAGCCACCATCATTAAAAAAAAAATGATTCGAATAAAAGAAATCGTGCATATGAACATAAAAAATGAATAAAAACATTACATGTATACAGCACACAAGTTGGCTGTGATTCATAGTCATGTGCAATTTCATGGCACATCATAATAGATCCTTTCCACGGCAGTCTTGATAAGATTCATGGCAGTTCATTTTATATGATCGATACATATTGTATGTGCAAAACAATGTCAAAAAACTAAATTTGATAGTGCAAACAAATCAACTAATGGGTCAAAAATGCCTGCGGAAACAGATCGAATCACGTCTCTGATGGATGAAATGACAGAACACGAACTAAAGTAAGAAATAAATTAATGAGCCGCGACACGACAAAACCAACAATGTGGTTATGCGCCCAGCGAAGACTCAGATCAGCCTGGGCATCCGCCCAGCCTGATCAGTGTCTTCGCTGTCCGCATGGAGTTAGCTTAGACCCTTCGCTTAGGGCTGAGTCTGATCAGACTGGGCGGATGCCCAGACTTATCTGAGTCTGCGCTTTGCGCACAACCACTTTGTTTGTTTTCTCGTGTCGCGGCTCAATTATATTGTAATATGCAAGCTCTGCTTGTCTGGTACGGTTGGTATGAGCAAGTTGAGAATATACTTTGTATACCCATAATATGGTCTGCCTAAAGATGACAGGCGCCGTAGTCGAGTGGTTAGAGTGGCTCGGTTATGTTGCAGAAAGTCACCGCAAGGTCATAAGATCGAACCCGGGCTTCGCCATCCGACGACTGGGAAACTCTGTCAACCCAGCAGTAAATGGGTACCTTTTTTCGAATCATGGAAGGATAAGGCAGCGAAAGGAGAGGGATGGGCTCCGCCTTTCTTCTGCTTTGCCCAAGATACAGTGGGCCACCCTTACCTTAACCTTTTATGGTTGACGAGACACGCGCCGGGGCATGTTGCTATTTTCTGCAAGCAGACAAACCATGCTTTAACTGGTATATGTATCAGACTGCACCTGTGCATCAGCTGATGTAAGCATGCGCAATGCGCATTTGTCTTTGCATATGACACGTGCCGGGGCATGTGGCTATATTCTGCAGGCAGACAAATCATGCTTTAACTGGTATATGTATCAGACTGCACCAGTGTTTTAGCTGATGTAAGCATGTGCAATGCGCATATGTCGCGCGTATGTCTTTGCATATGACGTTTTCTCCTGAAACGGTGCAGTTAAACAACGTGTCCGTCTGTGCATATAAGATGATTTGGTAACAATTAGCGCTATACAACGCTGTACGAAAAAATGTATTATAATTAAATTAGGACTCTCTCTCTCTCGCTCTCTGTTGAAGAAACACATGTAGCTTATAAATCTATCATTTTTTTCTTCTTTCTCCCTCTATCTGGGAGACGGCCCGATATAGACTTATCACGGTTGATAGCTTTGCTGCACTCTTTAATTGCACACCGGGGGATCGGTCGTCAGACTCTATGATGGCCCCGACCTAAAGCTATATATTTTAGTTGGTTGGGACCGGAGCCTTTTTGTCTGTTGCTTGGTCCACCGGGGTTCAACTGGTGACCTTCTTTTGCTTCAGATTTCCAGTGGGGTTGTTTGGCAGGACAGGGATCTCCACCTGTCAGACGGCCCGTTGTATCTGTTGAGTCCTCGTCTTTGCTTCTTCATGGTGTTGAAATTTGATTTATGTGTTTACCGTGATGATTCATTGACGAGTTAGAAGGTTATCATGCGAACCGAACAACCAACTAAATGTTTTGTACCACTTCAGAAACTGAGGGTGAGGTTGGGCCTGTAAAATCGATTTAAGCCCCCCCCCCCCCCCCCCCACAGTAATTCATTACTGACCGTTCCAAGGCGGTAGTTCTGTTGTGGTTCTTTGTTGCCTGTTTTTGGTGTCAGAGTTTCTGTGATGTTTTACCTTATGTATGTTATTATTATTTTTGGTTCGGTTTGGGTTGCTGAGTGGCCACCTTTTGGGAACAAGCTGCTCACTCGGTCGGCCATATGTTCTCTGTATCTTGATTATTTGTAATCTTAGTTGTTTCCAACTATGGTTTGAGGGCTGGATTTGGATTTTGATTGTTTCAGTTCCTGGTCTTTGCATACTTTTTACTTTTAAATACTGTCTCAAAGGGCCGTTTAACCCAGAACAACCAACCAAACAATTTTGTCGACAAGTATTTCCTAGAGCGCAGCATTCCAGCCTCAAGCAAGCGAAACAAAAATAGAAATAATTCGCCCAACGTGGGGCTCGAACCCACGACCCCGAGATTAAGAGTCTCGTGCTCTACCGACTGAGCTAGCCGGGCAGTTGTATTTGCTACTAAAATGAAAGTTTATATCTAATCAACAAACCATGGGCAAACGAGATCTTTATCGATTGTTAAAATCACTGATTTATGCCCTCGAGTGAAATGATCTTTATAGTTTTTAATTATCATTACTACCATTTCTTATTAGCGCATAAAAACAGTGGCGACGTAGTTAACTTACTGCATAACGTTCGTTGCTATGATACAACGTAACGTCATCGCTTTCTCCAGTTTTGATACGCTCTCTTAGTCCTGAGACTCGTGGCGTTGCGTTCCGTTTTGCTGCACTACGAAAGTTCTACGGAAGTACACAACGATCATCTGAAGAAGGTATAAAAAGTAAAGTATAGGTTCCGCAGGAAAAAAAAATAATAAAACTTTTGCTTTTTGCTTTTGCCGGTATACTGGTATGCCCTCAACTATGAGGATTATCACCAGTGGAGTGCGAGAAGGGAAATGGTAAGAGAAGTATCGAAAAAGATGAAGGTAGAGAAGTAAGTAATTGGAAAGACAGAAGGAAGTAAAGAGGGAGAAAGTCAAAGAGATAGAAGAAATGTTTTGGACTAATTGAGTCTAGAGTGTTCGATCTTCGAGACCTGAGCCTTGAAGATATCGAGCGACTCTGCCAGGCAGATTTGACTTGTAAGCTGGTCCATTGAATGACTGTCCTGGGAAAGAAGGAAAAGCGGGTATAGTCTTTGTCTGCTCTCAACTGGCGATATTGGTATTCTCGTCGTCCAGTACCTCTTTGTAAATATTTATCCTCCTCAATGGCAACAAGGTGATGGCGTATTTTGTAAAGTATTGTGAGTCTAGAATCCACTCTTCTTTGCTCAAGGGATCTCCAGTCCAGACTACGAAGCATGTCTGATACACTTGATGTATTATGGTACCTTTCAGTTACCCACCTTGCCGCTCTCCTCTGAACCATCTCTAACTGGTATACGAGCCTGTGATTAGTTTTGTCGCCTTCTTTGGGATTTTTTTTACACATTTAGGGTCCCATACTGTATTACAGTATTCAGATCAGCCTGGGCATCCGCATGGGGGTAGCTTAGACCCTTAGCTACCCTTTAAGCGCTAAGGGAAGAGTCTGGTCAGACTGGGCGGATGCCCCAGCTGATCTGAGTCTACGCTTTGCGCACAGCCACTTTGTTCGTTTTGTATTTGCAAAATAAACAATACAGTGCACCAAAAATCTTGTTGTTTTCTCATGATTCCAGTGTCCCATTATAATTAGTGCATTCCGAAATTATTGTATTACATGGGTGGAGCCAGGCATTTTGGATAGAAGGTTCAAATTAGCTAACGGGGTATCGATATGCGCAGTTTGAACAATTTTCCTGAAATTCCCCTTGAAAATGAAATAATTTAGGCTGAAGAGGGGGTTCGGGGGTTCAAACGAACCCTCTCTTAATCTCCGAACCCCCTCTGGACCCGCCACTGGTATTAGGATCACTGTAACGTCTGGCTTCGGCTGATTGCAGACAAAAATCATGGCGACTGTCGCGATACGACGAAATTATTGGATTTCCGTGTTTATGAAAAAGATCTTAACAAGATAAGAAATGTTACCTTTTTCAAGTGAATGGTAAATCTTAAATGGGTTTTAATACACTATATCCTTTAGCATTTTAAAGACATTTGGCGGTGGTAGTACATGTATATATTCACTTCGTTTCAAGGTTTGAAAAAAGAAAAGAGACAAAAAGTAACGATGCAAGCCAGGTTAAGCAAATCATTGCATCAATCAGTAGATCATTGCCGTATCATAACATAGTGTTCTGAATAAAATTTTTATTGCACTTTTAACTTCAGTGTTGTCATCATGGTTTAAGACCTTACCGCTGATAATGAAATCTTAATTATCTAATTCTTAATAGATAACACAGGTGTACAATAGTTCATATAAATCAATATTGGATTTGTTGATGTTGTTTTGTTGCTTTACGTCCACGGTAAACATCAGTAGTCATTTCGGAACGGTCAGTTACCATAACCACACTATTCCTGGACAAGCTTACACCTTCTAAGCGGTTAACCGATACAAAGTGCGCATATGTACTTTCGCTAGTAACTGACAACTGCCCTTCTTGAATCAGCGGAAGGAGAAGTATGTGGCAAGACCGGGACCTCTGGCTCATGAGTCACACGCGCTACCGACTGCGGCTCGGCCATCAATATAGGAGTAGCGCGTTTAACGTATTATTTCATGCAATGATATATATAAAAAATTAAAGAGAACAAAAGAACAACAAACAATAATAATAATAATAATAATAATAATAATAATAATAATAATAATAACATTCTCTTTTTAAGCTTATCGATGAAATATTGAAATTGAATCCATATCTCCACTGTTTGAGGAACGACCAGAAAAGGTGTTTGTAAAACACTATGCCCTTCGAACCATATATCTGAACTTAAGAGGGAATGGTCTACACTAAAAATTATGAGCGGAAATCCTTCAGAAGTAAATATCATCTACAATCAGCAGACCAAGTTTGAAGTCCCTTGCTCAAACACTTTTCGTGATAGCTTGCTGACAAATTTGAAATGCTGAAAATTTCCGAGGGCCATCACATAGAAAAAAAAAGATGGAATTCGTCCATAAGTTAATCAGTTAATCCACTCATCATCTCCAATCAACTGATTTAGTTTCAAGTCCCAAGCTCAAGTATTTTTCAAGACATCTTGGCTGACAAATTTAAAATTACAAAAAAATCAAAGGGCCATAACACAGAAAAATTGAGGGAACTCGTTCAAAAATTAATCACTAAATGTATTCATCATCTCCAATCAGCTGACTAAGATACCAGTCTCTAGCTCAAATCCTTTTCGAGATATCTTGCTGACAACTTTAAAATGGTGAACATTTCTAACGGTCACAACTCCGAAAAGAATTGACAGAAATTTTTCAAAAGTTAATCAGTTTACTACTCATCATCTCAAATCAGCACACAAAGTTTCAAGTCCCCAGCATTTTTTTTTTAGATATCTTGCTGACAATGTTAAAATGCTGAATTTGTAAAGGGCCATAACTCCCAAACTAAATGACGGAATTCATTCAAAAAATAATAAGATTCCTAATAAGCTGGCAAAGTTTCATCCCATAGCTCAAATACATTTTTGAGATATCTTGCTGACAAAATTTCATATAATTTTCTACAAAGGGCGTAACTAAAATAGGGAGACAACTCCGTCAAGAAAAAAATACGAGCCAGCAATTTTGTGATGACGAATTCAATTGTGAAATTTGAAAATTCTAGCATGCACCGTTCTTAAGATATGGCATCCGTGACGAACGTACGGATGGACACACGGACAAACCAGAAGTGATATGCTCCCTCAACTTCTTCGAAATTAGGGCATAAAAATACAATTTCAATTAGAGTGCTTTTCATGTTAATATGATGATACTGCACTGACCCAAATGATGATACTGTACTGATACAACTGATGATACTGCACTGACGCCAGTGATGATACTGTACTGATACAAGTGATGATACTGCACTGACGCATATAGTGATACTGCACTGACGCAAGTGATGATACTGCACTGACGCAAGTGATGATACTGTACAGACACAAGTGATGATACTGCACTGACGCAAGTGGTGAAACTGCACTGACGCAAGTTGTAATACCTCGCAAGTGGTGATACTGCACTGACGCAAGTGATGATACTGCACTGACGCAAGTGGTGATACTGCACTGACGCAAGTGATGATGCTGTACTGACATAAGTGATGATACTGTACTTACGCAAATAGTGATACAGCACTGACATAGTTGTAATACTACGCAAGTAGCAATACTGTACAGACGCAAGCGGTGATACTGCACTGACACAAGTGGTGACACTGCACTAGCACAAGTGGTGATACTTAACTGACGCAAGTGATGATACTGCACTGAGACAAGTGGTGATACGGCACTGACGCTAGTGTTGATACTGCACTGAGGCAAGTGGTGATGTTGCACTGACGTAATTGATGATACTGCACTGAAGCAAGTGGTGATGCTGCACTGACGCAAGTGGTTATAATGCACTGACGCAAGTGATGATACTGCACTGACACAAGTACCGATACTGCATCGACGCAAATGATGATACTGCTCTGACGCAAGTGATGATATTGCACTGACGCATGTGGTGATACTGTGCTGATGAAATTGGTGATGCTGCACTGACGCAAGTGGTGATAGTGCACTGACGCAAGTGATGATGCTGTACTGACACAAGTGATGATACTGTACTTACGCAAGTAGTGATACAGCACTGACGCTAGATGTGATACTACGCAAGTAGTAGTACTGTACTGACGCAAGTGGTTATACTGCACTGACACAAGTGGTGACACTGCACTAGCACAAGTGGTGATTAGCACAAGTGGTGATACTGTACTGACGCAAGTGATGATACTGCACTGAGACAAGTGGTGATACGGCACTGACGCTAGTGTTGATACTGCACTGAGGAAGTGGTGATGTTGCACTGACGTAATTGATGATACTGCACTGAAGCAAGTGGTGATAATGCACTGACGCTAGTGCTGATACCGCACTGACGCAAGTACCGATACTGCATCGACGCAAATGATGATGCTGCTCTGACGCAAGTGATGATATTGCACTGACGCATGTGGTAATACTGTGCTGATGCAATTGGTGATACTTCACTGACGCAAGTGGTAATAGTGCACTGACGCAAGTGATGATACTGCACTGACGGCAGTGGTGATACTGCACTGAGGCAAGTGGTGATACTGTACTGACGGAGGTGGTGATACTGCACTGACACATTGGTGATACTGCACTGACGCAATTGGTGATACTTAACTGACTGACGCAAGTGATGATACTGCACAGACACAAGTGGTGACACTGTACTGAAGCAAATGATATTTCTGCACTGACGCATTGGTGATACCGCACTGACGCAATTTGTGATACCGCACTGACGCAATTTGTGATACTGCACTGACGAAAGTGATGATACTGCACTGACGGAAGTGGTGATACGGCACTGACACAGTTGGTGATTCTGCACTGACGCATTGGCGGTACTGCACTGACGCAATTGGTGATACTTAACTGACACAAGTGTTGATACTGCATTGACGCAAGTGGTGATACTGCACTGACGAATTGGCGGTACTGCACTGACGCAATTGGTAATAATTAACTGACACAAGTGTTGATACTGCATTGACGCAAGTAGTGATACTGCACTGAAGCAAGTGGTAATACAGCATTGGCGAACGGCGTGCCGTTTGCACGCCGACAACAGTTGCTAATGGCATCGTTTTCTTTTAATAGTTTTCTAGCACTTTTAGGTGCAAATTTAGATGATTAGTAACATGGATATTATTATCAAATATTACATGAGTGCCCATGTATTATTAAATTTATCAAACGACTTGGGAAAAAAATAAGTTATCGGTTTTGCCCCAACGAGTTTAATAAATTCAATAAAACAAGGGCGCGAATGCAAGATCTTATTTATCATATGATACTAAAATCGCATTATATTAGCAAATTTTGCACTAAACATCATAATTTCGCCGTTAGAAAACGAGACGTTTTTATGGACGTCAATGCATAACGTTAGGACGTAATTTGCATATTAAATCCATTAGTTGATCATCGTTTTTAATGCATGGCTTATTACATTTTCAGATGCAACGTCATATGATAAAAAAACTTTTCGGAGTAAATCAACTGATTCGTTTCTTGTTCAGATATCGTAAATAAAAAAAATAAATAAAAAAACTGACCTGCTACTTTCGGGAATCCAAACCGTAGTGCTCACTAACCCCAACATCGTCAAAGATTATAGTACACTTGTAACGTAAAATAGAATTCTGTTTTCTGTTTCATGACCTGATTCTAGACGTTTCGGTACTCTTGCACCCCACCCCCATGCTGGTAGTAAATGGTGTTAATTTCATGGTCTAATATAGTGCGCGACCTCTTATGGGTGTACTAAAGTCAGAAATCTTACTTTTTTATACTATGACTATATGAAAGTAGGGTCTTTGACAAATATGAAAAAATGGTAAAATTACTATGTGTCGCTGAGCAAATTTTACTGCTACAGTCGCCAAAAAAAAGACAGGCACCCCCTTGCATGAACCATTAAGATACAAAATGATGTTATAAACTAACTTTCTGCCTATTTAAACTGCTTGTTTGCACTGTAAGACAATTATTTTTTCATTTTCCAAAATAATAGTACACGTAACAGAGAATCATAAGCATGTGGAATGGTGGTAATATATACTGAACGTCAAAAGAAACGCATACAATGTATACGTCCAATTTATTTGACGGTATAGGTATATACTCTTATTTAGACATTTTAAGTTACTTTGTTTATGATATTCCGACAGAATCAGCACCTTAACGCATCGATATTCCATAAACTTTGGAGACCAGAACGCTTGCTTTTGTGATGGGGTTAAACTTAACGTCACCATACTTTTGGAATCTGAATTTTAAATTCCATATAATGCTCAGCTAATTATTTTCTCCAGACATATTGTCCGTGGCAAGGGTAAGAAACAGCGAAGTAATCACAGCAGTCGAGCCTTGCGTTTTAGAGAAACAATCAGGTGAAAGTTGGCAGTAGAAACAGTAAAACTGGCTTACCATTGGATTTCCATAGACCATTTAACACCCCGTATTTCTTGAAAAGAACAGAAACCATTCATACGAAGAGGTTAAATGAATTAACAAGAGTAAAATAAAAAGGTTTGCAAAGAAATTTTTCGTAGCACTGCAGAACTTTTGATGTTATTGGACTTCCCATTTTGCTATTTGTTTAATTGCAAGGGAGATAATTTGACAAGTGTTCAACTTCAAACTGCTGTCATGTTCCTGAGAAGAATACCATGATAATAAAACCGACGTTTTTTTTTCATAACCATACATCAGAGTCGTGTTTTGGAAACAATTTGTTATACCGCTGTTGGAAAGACAACTCTCACAACAACTTTGAATGTTTCACGGTAAATTGAGACAACTCTTTAATCCAAGTTTAATTTTGCAAGAAAATAAGTTTATGTTGTTGGCAGACGTCAGTAGTGTTTTCTGCTATATATGCTTTAAAACCATAAATCAGTTGACAGAAGAAAACTGAACCTAAACTTGTAGGCGTTTCTTTTAGCGTTCAGTATAGTTAATTTCTGACTTGAGTGCGTACGTCCTAACCTTATAATTGAGCGACATCCATCCATAAGCTACCTGATGTCATGTGCGTAAAGATTCAGACTTGTGCGTAAAGATTCAGACTTCCGAGTTCGGTCGGCCGGCGCAAAAGGAAAAGCCGTAGGATTTGATCCAGGCAGTATTCAAAACATTTTAATGATAGTTGTGAAAGAGGATGCGTATGCTCATGACATGGGAATACTATGCATGGAAGCCGACTAGTTGCATAGTAATAGAGGATCTTACATGAGTGCCCATGTTTTATTGAATTTATTAAACGAGTTGGGGGAAAAGATAATATGCGAGGCTCTGTCGAGCATCTTATCGTTTTTTTCCCAACGAGTTTAAATAATCAGAAAACCGGCTCAATAAACTAGCCACATGCTGCCCCAAGATACAGCGGGCCTCTAAACGTACTACCTCTAGGGTCTCAAGGTTATTGTAAACCTTTATCATTACCTTTTATTCAGAGATTTCGGTCTCAACCAGCCCATAGATTCTGTTGGTCTGTACAAGGCGCTCAGTGTAACGAAATAAGGTCATGAAACTCGGTCGACATATCACCAACAGTCAGCAAATTTTTGAGATTCAATATTCACAGTTTGAAAAAATCTATCCTCTTTCAAACAGTCACTTATGGAGTCCTGCTGGGATAAGGATGGCAAACCAAATTGTTTACAAATTCTTTAATTTTCGACCAAACTATATAATTCAAAATCTAAGTTTCCTTGTAAACTAAGTGAAAACAAGTTAACATTTTAATGTACCTGTATGTTTTAGGTAAACCCTACAAAAGTCGACCGGTAGTCCACCTTAGTGTCATGATATGTATTCTCTGCAGGTGCTTTCCGATCTTTGGGTCCATTTAGTCATTTTGAAAACTCTGTGCTCATTCCGGTGCTTGAAGACATGCATAATGTTTGCACATAATATTTTAGTTTATGCTCACTCTTCTGGGTACTTCGTTCTGCCTACAATTGTGGTCTTTCTTTGGTAATTTCGGGGCTAATAGTGACTGTGGTCTTTTCTGGGTAACTTCTTGTCAGTCAGGGATCCTCGCCTTTTCTGGTCAGTGATTTTGGACTTTGCTGGGTACTTTTTTACCTATCAGTGACTATGGCCTCTCTTGATTAACATCATTCCTGTTCATAAGTGCGGCCTTTCCAGGGTACCTTCGTGCTTACAGATCAGGTGTCATGACCTTTATACCTTTATATTAGTGATTGTGGCCTGCTCTGAGTAATTTCGATTCTATCAAATATTGTGGTCTTCTCATGGTAAGTTCGTATCAGTGATTGTAGTCGTCCCATGGTAAGTGCGTTCCTATCGGCGATTGTAGTCTTTACACGATAAGTTTATTTCTATCATTGATTGTGGTCTTTTCACGGCAAGTTCGTATCAGTGATTGTGGTCTTTCCACGGTAATTTCTGTTTCTATATGTGTTTGTGGTCTGTTCGAGGTAAGTTCTGTTTCTATTAGTGATTGTGATCGTTCCACAGTTAGTTCGTTTCTGTTAGTGATTGTGTTTTTTCCATGTTAAGTTCATTTCTATCAGTGATTGTGGTCTGTTCACGGTAAGTTCCGTTTCTATCAATGGTTGTGGTCGTTCCACAGTTAGTTCGTATATGTTAGTGCCTTTCCATGTTAAGTTAATTTCTATCAGTGATTATGGTCTTCCGACGGTACGTTCGTGCTATCACTGATTATGGTCTTTCCAAAGTTAGTTTTTTTTTCTATCAGTGATTGTGGTCGTTCCACAGTAGATCGTTTCTGTTAGTGATTGCGGTCCTTCCATGTTAAGTTCGTTTCTATCAGTGATCGTGCTTTTCCGACGGTAAGTTCGTTTTTATCAGTGATCGAGGTCATTCCTCGTTAAGTTCGTTTCTATCAGTGATTGTGGTATTTTCTTGTTAAGTTCGTTTCAATCAGTGATTGTCGCCTTCTTTGAGTAACTTCATTTCAATCAAGGAGACCCGGAAGCTCAGTAGCTTCAGCGCTTGCCTGATGATCTAGCGGCTCCGGTTTCGATTCCTATTGGAGTTGGAAGTCTTTCAACCGTAAACAGGTCTCCAATGCACAAAATCTTTTATTATCACCGTCACATTGTCTTGATATGACTAAAATGCTGTTGAAAAGGACGTAAAATCGCGTCATCTATCCATTCATCCATCCATTATTTGAGTCAGTGATTGTGGCCTTTTTTGGGTAAATTCATTTCTTTCAGTGATTCTGGTCTTTCTTGAGTAGTTCCTGACGGCCAGTATGGCCTTTCATAAATAATTGCGTTTCTATCAGTGATTCTTGTCTTTCCAGAGTAGTTCGTTTCTATCTTCATGTATGCAAGGGAGACAGATTAGGACTTGCTTCCCTTGAAGATGGGTCCCTTCTCTTAAAAGACCCAAATACTGTCTCTGTGAGACCTCATTTCCTTAATACTGTAAAACACTTATTATCTGTGGTATCGAAATTTAGCGGATGATCGACACTTTGGCGCAAATTATTATTATTATTATTATTATTATTGCGGTCTTGATATTCCATGTCTCGGGATAATAAAGAAAATTTGAAGTAAATTTGTTACTTTTTTGTGTTACATCTCTACATACATTGTGGCATCTATTAGAATCGCCTCATCGAGAAGAGATCCATCTACAAGGGAAGCAAGTACTAATCTGTTGTCTCCCTTGTATACATGGTGTAAACTTAAACCCATGAAGGCCTACATGGCAAGGCGGCTTCTTAACTTTTCTTTGCTTTCTGTACTTTTTAGTACGACTTTATTAGTAATTAGGAAAGATCACAATCATAGAGAGATTCTAATGTGATGCCACAATGTATAGTGGAATGTATACATTGTGGCATCACAATGTGTACATTCCACTATACATTGTGGCATCATAATGGAAATGTATAGGAAAATCTGATACTCATCAATACTCCTTTTATCTCAACCTCCGTTGTACTGCGCGTTTGTATCTATATTAAAAGTATATAATCTTGGCGGACTTATATTTTTTTGCTCTTTGCCCTGCTCGCAAATATCACCAAAATTCAGTAACCACCAAATATAAGAGTTTTACAGTAGCTGATCCCATTCGGGAAGGGAGACAACTTCTTCAATATCAAACTGATCTCCGTTGGAGGTAAATCCATTCGCATTAAAAGTCTCATTCGTTTGAGTATTGAATTTGTCAAGCAACTGAATTTTCAAGTCAACAAGTCGAACCCATTAGGGCCTAGCCTCACATAAAAAAGACCTTTGCCGGCAGTTTAGACATATGAGCCGCGACATGACAAAACCAACAATGTGGTTGTGCGCCGAGCGAAGACTCAGATCAGCCTGTGCAGCTGCCCAGTTTTATCGGACCCTTCATAAGTGCTTAAAGGGTAGCTAAGGGTCTAAGTTACCTCCGTGCGGACAGCGAAGGCTCTGCTCAGACTGGGCGGATGCCCAGGCTGATCATCCGCCCAGTCTGATCTGAGCCTGTGCTGGGCGCACAACCACATTGTTGGTTTTGTCGTGTCGCGGCTCATATATAAGATTCCGCAAAACGCGGCGTTTGGTCAATGCCTCAGTTAACTGTCTGCATTTTAAGTAGAATCAAATTAAGAGTTAACAAGCCATCTCTAAATTTTGACACTCTCACTCAAAATCCAGATCTGAGGGAAAAGTCGAAGTATGAAGGAATGAATCAAAAAGAGCTATGAGTAACTACACAAAAACAACAAAGAGCAACAGAAAAGTATTTATTTTCCAACGGAAAGAAATATTTTCGTGCAGCTCAATAATTATTTTGATTTCAGCCACATGTACAGGTATAGGCAAGTCGATAAATTCCGCCAAACACTGCCGTTACTTTACCAGCTTCCTTTAAGGTGTCTGGATACACCTCTTTTCGAGAGCGGACACATGGCGTCGTACTGATGTCGATGACGTCGTATCGACGTCAATTCAACGTCGTTACGACGTCACGTGCCTGCTAGGTTGTTTTCCCACCATTTTTACAAAAGGCAGTAACATCTTTTGTGACGTCAGTTTTTCTTCCCTGACAACTGAAGCCCTTGCAGCCTAGGGAAGCAAATTATATTATTTTTTAAGAGCTGAAGAAGGCACAGGAAGGGTGGTGTGGCTGGTGGAGGGAGGGGGCGAGGGTTGGGGGTGTTAAAGCGGGTTTTGGGCGACAAAAATATCTACCCATTCACTTAAATAGCCAATTTCATTCGGAATACTCATTTAGGGGTATCTGGGCAAACAGTTTGGATCTAGATCAGACCCCACAAACGTGGGGCCTGATCTGAGATCCAAACTGTTTGCTGCCTAGACATCATTTCTACAAGAGTTAGTTAGACCAATATTGTCAAAATATTGTTGATTTTTGATGCAGACGACAATTTCAGCAGACGACAAAAAACACCCAGAATGCAATGGGATAGCAACGGCAGAATACGAGGTTTGTCGATGAGTGACGCTCTTTGACGGAATTTAACGATTTCTGGTATTTGCCAAAGTTACAAGGGTGATTCAATAAGTAATGCAAACTACACTGTAACTTCAAGAGAGAATTACAACCCTAGCACGCCTGGTAAAACGCGCGATTCCATTCCCACATGGAAATAAAAATGCAGGCTTCCGCAAATTGATTGTCAAATTATAACAATAATATTCAACAAATGTGTATATAAAGCATGTAAGTACAGAATTTCAGTTTTGTAAAAGATAAACTGGCTGAGTTATTACAAAACTTCTCAAAGTGGCCAAAACGAAATTTTGTTTAGTCTTTTAGTAGTTTTATGATAACTCCACCAGTTTCGTTTTAACGTCAAAGCAAATATTGTGTATAAATAGGCTGTGGAACGGGAATGGGAACCCGTCTAAAATCGACGTGACTTTGAAAACTCCTAAAAATTTTTGGAAGTAAACAATGGGCAGCCCAGATAAACCGCTGTCTCGTGTTTTTCTCCAAAACTCTTCTGGATTTTATCAACCTTGTAGATAGAAAAGAGGCTAGTGTTTCTTGGAAATTAAACAGTGATTTGAAGGAAGGGATTCTCACTCGGGATCAGGACTTTTGCCGCCAAGAATGTCACGCTTGGAAGGACGGTCAACCTGCTTGTGTAGTGGGTGCTGATGACTCGCATGTAAAGTCAAAGCGGAAAAGAAACATGAAACCCCCGTCAACCGTTGCTAGGAACCGTGCCAGAAGTTAGAAGGTTTGGAAACAGAAGAATGTCACAGATTCTCATCTAACCGTCTGGCAGCTTTAAACAGGAAAAGATTCCGTTCTTGGGGAGAAACTCTCCTCCTGTGCGGAAAAGGGTTGTTCTTCTGTTGTCTGTGAGGCGATTAAAAACTTCTCAAGTGATTGAGATAGCGATTTGGAGAAAGCAAATCCCAATATAAATGAACTGGATGAGAGACTTCTTGCTCTGACTTTGGACTTTGGGGGAGGGGGGGGGGATGGAGGAGGAGAAAAATGAAACGGACCTCAGATACTGCTGTACCGGCTGCAGATTTTTAAATAACTGCTGCAAAAAAGTGTCAAGTTGAACATTGGCTGTCCCATAAACCACTTTGCAAGGTTATTCGGGCACTCCAAAAGATGCAGTAGCCAATCCACTACTGTAAAGAGTCCTCAAAAACGGATTGTAAATGGATTTAGACTTTGTGACAGTAAAACTTTTGTTGGTGTTGGATTTTTAAAAATCCTGTGAACTGTTCACTTAAAGTGGTGTTGGCTTGTGTGCTAACTTTTTTATACTTCCTTTGATAACTTTTACCTCCTTGATAACGTTTACCGGTTTATTCGGGTGCGCAGACAAGTCAACGGCGGAAATCTAAGAACAAACAACAACAACAGGCTTTGAATAGGCATCCGGGGCGAATAGCATTGCTCTATTTTGGCTAAGATTTTGCGGAAGCTTGATATTTTAATTTCTGGGTGTGAATGGAATAGCATATTTACTAGGCGTACCCGGGTCAAGTCTAATCAAATGTTTATCCACCATAATCCAGATATTTTCCTGATTACTCCAAGCAGGAACATGACGTTGTAATGAAGTCACACTGATGACGATGTGACGTAATGACGTCGCATGGACGTCAGTATGACATCATTTCGACGTCATGTGTCTGCTAGGCTGTTCATAATGAACGCTAATGAATGCTGGTTCCTCGCTCTGTCTGGTGGTCCTCGCCACATTTTATTCTGTTCAGCGGTCACAGGATGTCACATTCTGCCGTAGTATTAAAAGTCACATTCCTGACTTTAAGACGGATAAACACGTTCATAATACTTCTTATTTTACAGATGTGTTTCTCCTCACATCCTTTTACTTTTCTCCGTAGCCTGGATTTAAATTTCTTGAAATGTCCTGAAAAAATAAACAAGTAAATAGATTAAGTAACAGCAATATTTATGATAACAATAATGGTGATAAGTTTTGAATAAAACCCTTCTCTGGCCTGTCCAAATAGTGTAGTTTTGCGTGTTTGGTAAAACAAGTGCTAAACAAAGTTGCTGTAGATAAGCCAACTACTTTGAAGACCTTGAAATTAAGGTTAAATATACTGGCGTCTAATCAACTAATTCTTTTCTCTCAAAAAGTATGATCAAATTTTCCGTCGATTGTTGTAGGAGACAAGGTGCAGACGAAGTACTGTTTCGGGAAAACTAGCGTTCTATATTTTCTAGAGTCCTTGAAAATAACAACTTGACGCGTGATGTACTCATACAAGTGCCTAAATAATGTTTATCAACTGATAGTGAAAACAACATTCTAATGCACTTACGTACCCATGTAACGAGACTTCTGACTGGATAACGTCAAAAATTGGCGACAGTATATCCCTGCGATATACTTTCGGAAACCCGACGTCATTATGTAACATTGCTTCTCATTGGTTGACGTCTGGTTTTACGTCACAGAAAGCGTTTGCTCTTGGTAGAAAGTAGCACACTTTTAAAGGTGAAAATGTGAAAAGTGCATTAGAATGGGGATAACTGTATTGAAAATTGTCATTTGGTGAGGTAAATCGTCGGTTTTATGGTCGCAAATTGTGTTTCATGGCTCCGCTGGCGCGTCGCCGTAAAACGAAATTTCCGACCATAAAACCGACGATTTACCTCACCAAATGACAATTTTCAATACAGTTATCCCCTAAACCTTTACCGACCCTGTCGCTGTGCGGATTGGTAGGCTCGGCAAAGATGCCGTGAAACGTTCGGCCTCCTACTGATATTCGCATAAGATAGGGTTAGGGCATGCTTTGCTTGTGGTAGGTATGGGTTGGAGACTGTTTGAAAGTTTTTTTTTACCCTTGTCTATTTTCTGTTCTTCTTCTTTCTCCCTTTCTGGGAGTTTTCTCCCTTTCATGGGGATGGCTCGATATCGACTAAAATACTGTGTGAAAGAGTTGTTAAAAATAAAACTCCAATTATACCAAGTCTGTAGACGACGGAAATCACGCGCGCGCAATAAAAGAAAAAAAAAGACAAAATATTATGCCCCTTTATCTTCGGATAGGGGGAGTGCTAGTGGTGTTATAATACTCACTTTTTCCAGTAGCTCCTAAAATGTGATTTCTGTTAACAGTCTTCCTGAAATCAACAGCTGTCAAGATTTCTTCTTTCATTGGCGAAATAAACGTTGTGTTGGCCGCTGTGTAAAAAGAAAAGAAAAAAGACTGAGAGAATATTTGATGGAGTTGAGGCTGAGACATGAAAATCTCAGGCACTTTTCAGATTATATTTAAGTGTCATTCTCGGCAAGCCTCGCACGGGAAGTAAATAATATCAAACGGGCCTGAGTTTTCCTTGTCCAGGTTGCAATGCCATTGCATCATCATTAAACATTTTTCTCAACCATAACGTATAACAAAGCAGAATAGCTATTAAAATTCTGGCCATTACTATTTCTGTTGACAGTTCTGCAATAGTATGACGTTAAGACAAAGTAAAAACAATGTCGATACGGCGTCATTTTTAGCAGTGTGGTTCTTTCAGGTTTAAATTGCAAAGGAGCAACGGAAATGGACAACATCGAAACAACATCACATCATCTTCACTGCATCACCTTGGCATTTCTGCCGTTGCATGGCTGACAACAGTTTGTTGTTTTGACCTTTCAACGTTGTATGTTGGCCGCTGTTAGATTACATGTACCATTTTCCATGTCATTTATGACTTGATGTAATATTGTTTCGATGCGCTGTGGTAATGGAGCTTACCTCTGTAAATTTGCCAAGAATAGACCAGGACTTTCCCTTTCTTCAAAACATCAAATGCTATGTAGATGTGAGTTTCATTTCTGTGTCTGTACACCAGTCTGTCTGTCCGTTTGGCCATACATATTCCGTCCAGTATGTGGATGCCGGAAGGTGGAGGCGTTACCTTCTCGCCGGAAGGCCTTGGCGTCACGATGACGTAGAAACAGTAACCAACCAATAAAATGGCTAGATTTTTAATCATTCTGAAATAAAGATACCATAAAAGGATAGTCAGACGATAACTGCCTTCTTGTGAATCCGCCTCTTTAACGAAAAATATCATTTTTAAACACTCATCAAATTAGACGATTAAGTGAAAGATTTCCCACATTTCCCAATATCAAAATTTTCATCGAATTTACTTATTAATTTATTTATACAAGGTTTTAAAAATTTATCCTATTGAACGTCTGTTTTGCTTTTCTCAGAGCAAATTCTTTGTTTTCAGAGTTGATCTCCGGCGTAAAGAAGGAAGTAAAAAATGAAAAATCTTTTTCGTTTTTGTTATTTTTTATTTTTGATGTCATAATTTTGTTTATATGTTGAGTTTGTTTGCTACCTGTTTTTGTTCATGGAGGAACTAAAGATAAAGAATTTATTTTACAAGAAAATGAAATAAACTTTTGAAAGCTAAAACTTACCTCCTACACGATCGTGTTAATCCATCTCTAAAACATGTTCGCGTGTAAATGTTATCTTGAATGGGGTTGAAACTGTTTTGTCTAATCTGTTTATCACAGGTAAACAAATCGGCTACTTAAGATAAACAAAAGTAGGATTTATTTTAATTATACCCACACGTATGATGAATTTACCGCAAATATTCGGACATCTTGATCTGAAGTTTCTATGAATGTAGCCGCCCTATACGCAAATACACTAGTTCATATTGAATTTTTGTCGAATTGACAAAATTTCAACACACACATGCGTAGATGCTTATTGAAGCTTTGTAAATTAGACAAGTTCGGTATCATGTAATTGCGTGTATAGTCTTAGACATGGTCTGAAAGACTCTACAGCGACTCCCTGCAGCGACATCCCTGCATCTGATCTTGTTTTCGGCTTTTCTTGTTGTGCGAGCAAAGTCCATCCCTGTCCACTCTGTAATATTTCCATCTTTTCTTCTGCTTGCCTTTTCTTTTCTTATTTTCTGTGACGCTTGGCTTTTTCTATACTTAGCTTTTCTTTGACTTTATGCATCCTCTCAATGGTCAACCTCTGTTGTTCAAACGATCCACAACAACGTATAACCGTAACCAATGCATACATCACGGCCAGGCATTATACTGCTCACTGTAAAAACATTCCGTAGATTTTACGGTAAAATACCAGCTGTCAGTCCTTTTACCGTTATTTTACGGGCGCCCGTAAAAAATTTGCAGGAATTATCAGCAAGAGTGGGATAGAATAGAAGAGGTGTCGTTTTGGTCATATTGCCCTTCAATACTATAAAGGTATTTTCGAGTGCGGCCAGTAAACATAACACTACCGTATTATAATTTCTAACAATGTTCTATAGGCAAACACCCGTAAAAATAACGGGAAATGAACTGGCAGCTGGTTGCCAATTATTCTACCGTAAAGTCTACGGAAATTTTTACAGTGTACCTTCCATCTTTGGGATCATGTATGGCTGGATATATATCACGTCCTTTTCAATAGTATTTCAGTCATATCAGACTATTGGAGGGTCATAATGAAAGGCTGTTGTGTTACGGTTGAGAAGATTTCACCTCCAGCGGGACTCGAATCCGGGACCGCTAGATCAGCAGGTCAGCGCTCAACCTACTGATCTACCGGGGCTTCGGCTGGTTGTGAAGGGATACAATTCCAGTGGAAATAACTACATGTATACATTTTTTTATATTTGTCTCCCTTCTGAATAGAGGTCAACTTTTAAAGGAAAGAATTTGCTCCAAAGGGAGCAAATTCTTTCTTTTAAGAGTAGACCCCATTTTGAAAAAACGTGCACCCTCCAGGGAAGCAAATAAAAATTCACACTAAATTAACCCCTTCGATGTGAAAATGGGGGAAAAGCATAGAGGTGTGACCATACAACTTAAGTTTTATCAGGGCATGTGTTGCTGATCAGGCTCACTGCCAGCGAAGCTTAGCCGATTCTGGATGTCTATTTTGGAGTAAATTTAGGGGATAACTTTACTCCAAATTGTCATTTGGGGAGATAAATCGTCGGTTTTATGGTCGGAAACTTCGTTTTACGGCGACGCGCCTCGCCGTAAAACGCAATTTGCGACCTTAAAACCGACGATTTACCTCCCCGAATGACAATTTTCAATACAGTTATCCCCATTCTAATGCACTTTTTCACATTTTCACCTTTCAAAGTGTACTACTTTGCACCCATCGCAAGTGCTTTCAGCAACGTAAAACCAGACGTCAGCCAATCAGAAGCGACGTTTCATAATGACGTCGGGTTTGCGACAGTATATCGTAGTATATACTGTCGCAAATTTTTGACGTTATCCAATCAGACGTCGCGTTACATTCGTAAGTGCATTAGAAACGGCGTTTCGTGTCTGTGGCGTCACTTTATATAATAAAATCTTGTTAGCTCACCTGAGCCAACGGCTCCGGGGGAGCTTATAGGATGGTAAGGCTCCGTTGTCTGTCGTCCGTCGTCCGTCGTCCGTCCGTCCGTCCACAATTTCAAACGACTTCTTCTCTGAAACCGCTGGGCCAATTGTAACCAAATTTCATATGTAGCCTCTAGGGGACTTAGGAATGAAAAGTTCTTCAAACGGTACTGGTCACATGACCAACATGGCCGCCACGCCCATATATGGTAAAAACCTATAAAAATCTTTTTCTCCAGAATTAATAGGCTGATGGCCCTGAAACTTGGTATGTAGCATCGGGTAAGCGAGTACTATCAAGATTGTTCAAATTATGACCTTGGGTTGACCTTGACCTTTTTTACGGCAAGGTCAAATTTGCTTTCTGGTGTGTTTATATGGGAAAATGCTAGAACATAAGATTTCTTGGAAACTGTTGAAGATTTTGAGCTGAAAATTGATATATACAGTCAGCTTAATGAGTACATGAAAATTTATGCGTACAAGAGGTCAAGGTCATTCTTTGACCTTTGACCCTGGTCTCTCGTACTGCGACAATTTCACACATCTCCTCAAAAGCCACTGGGCCAATTGTGACCAAATTTCATGTAGAAGGCTCTAGGAGGCAAGGGAATGAAAATTTGTTCAAACGGTCCTAGTCACATGACCATTTTGGCCGCCATGCCCATATATGGTAAAAAGCTTTAAAAATCTTCTCCTCATGAACCAATAGGCAGATGGCCTTGAAACTTGGTATGTAGCATTGGGTACACAAGTACTACTAAGATTGTTCAAATTATGACCTTGGGTTGACCTTGACCTTTTTTACGACAAGGTCAAATTTGCTTTCTGGTGTTTTTATATGGGAAAATGCTAGAACATAAGATTTCTTGGAAACTGTTGAAGATTTTGACCTGAAAATTGGTTTATACAGTCATCTTAATGAGTACATGAAAATTTATGCGTACGAGAGGTCAAGATCATTCTTTGACCCTGGTCTCTCATATTGCGACAATTTCACACATCTCCTCAAAAGCCATAGGGCAAATTGTAAACAAATTTCATGTAGAGGCTCTAGGGGGCAAGGAAACGAAATTTTGTTCAAACGGTCCTAGTCACATGACCAACATGGCCACCATGCCCATATATGGTAATAACCTTTTAAAATCTTCTTTTCCAGAACCAATGGGCCAATGGTCTTGAAACTTGGTATGTAGCAGCGGGTACGCAAGTACTACCAAGATTGCTCAAATTATGACCTTGGGTTGACCTTGACCTTTTGTGCGGCAAGGTCAGTTTGCTTTCTGGTGCTTTTTGTATGGGAAAATGCTAATATATAATGATTTCATGGAAACTGTTGAAGATTTTGACGTGGAAAGTGGTATATACAGTCATCTTAATAAGTACATGAAAATGTACACGTACAACAGGTCAAGGTCATTCTTTGACCTTTGACCTTTGACCCTGGTTTCTCTTATTACCTCTCCTCAAAAGCCACTTGGCAAGTTGTAACCAAATTTCATGTAGAGGCTCTAGGGGGCAAGGGAACGAAAATTTGTTCAAACGGCCCTAGTCAAACGAAAATTTATTCAAGCGGTCTAGGTCAGATGACCTACATGGCCACCATACTCAGGTGAGCGATTCAGGGCCTCATGGCCCTCTTGTTCTAAAAGGGAAAATATTTATCAAGAATTAAAACAAATTCACGCATTGTTGGAAAATAGGCAAAATACAGCAAGCGGATCGTAGCAATAATATAGAATGTATACCACCCAGGAAACACTAGCTTTAGCATGAAACATCTCGTAATGTGCATGATCGAGATCTACCCTGGGTCGGGAAGTATAAGTAAGAGCATAGTTCGTCCATCTGAGCTGGCAAACATTCGAGGAATACGGTACAAGCGTACGCACTGTGGTCAAATATAGTCAGAATCAAAAACAGCGATCAGGCTGTGCAGATTCGCAGGCTAATACGAGCCTTGGCAGAAAAAGCTCCATTAATTTCTGAGACAGCCCGCGACGAAGTCGCAGCTTGCAATAATTGCTAGTGTGTTTGTTTGTGTGTGGGTTGTTTGTTTTGTTTGGACATTTGTTTGCACGAGTGACAAGCAGAGAATGTGACCGAGATTCCTTGCACTGTCAAGTTGCCGCCTATAGTGGGTATGACAACACCATACCATTTTTACCCAATGTTTTTGGAAATATCGGTCCGAATATACCGTAAAAGTCTGAAATTTGGGACACAGAAAATATAACTACACTGTAAAAAAATACCCGTAGATTTTACGGCAGAATAAATGGCAACCAGCTGCCAGTCCATTTCCCGTTATTTTTTACGGGCACCCGTAAACATTGGCACGAGTCATTACGCAGAGCGGGTAGAATAACACAGGTATTGTTTTGGTCATATAGCCCTTCATCGTTGGAGTGCGTTCAGGTAGCATAACACTACCATATCTTGATTTCGAAAAATGTTCTACAGGCAGACGCCCGCAAAAATAGCAGGATCTACACTAGCAGTTGGTTTCCAGGTATTCGACCGTAAAATATGCAGATTTTTACAGTGTACTGTAATTGTTTTAAATGTAGCAGCTTGGTTTTAACGTTGCATTAATGCTTCTTGGAGCAGTCTTATCAAGGTCTACAAGGGTCGCTATTTTCTTTCCCTAAAATCACCCTATAAGAAGTCCAGTGAACCGATCAACGATCCTATGTTCCAGTCTCATCATTGATCCTTGCCAAAGGCCGTGAAATGATGGGTAGGGGCAATGCAAAAATAATAATAAAAAAAACCCCCGGAAAATCTTGGGAAATTCTGAAATGCGTCTCTGGTATCACACATCGTTAATGTCTTATTCATAGGCACCCCAGCGGGCACATGACGTCAAAATGACGCCGTACTGACGTCGATGCGACGTAATGACGTCGCATCGACGTCAGTGCGACGTCATTTTGACGTCATGTGCCCGCAGGGACAGACCTCTGTGAAGGACATGTGCAGTTTGCCCAACGATTGTTGAACCAAGCGAACTGATTATGCCCTAATTAACTGTGCATGTTCACAAGCGAGCCTGGCAATGCATTGAGGACGAGGCTGCGCGGATGCGACGGCATTCATACATATGCATATATTGTACAAATGTTCCAAACAAGTGTTGAGATAGATATTTGTGAATCTATGTATCACGTCATGTATTTACGGCAGCAATTATGCATTTTCCCATTGTTTTCACATCATGTATTTTAACAGCTTTTACCTGCAATGTAGTAACCTGTTGCGAGATTCTTTTTTTTTCTAAAAATACAATAAATTCTTGTAAGAAAGAAAATATGCAGTCCAGCCCCGTTGAATCAGGGTTTATTCAAGGTTGATTCAACCTTGTATGCCTGCTGGGCTCTCTCTCTCTCGCTTTCTTTCTCTTTCTCGGAATAGTTAAACTTTATTTTCAGCTCTTGTTATATAATACCTACGATGTTGCCCTCAAGTATGTATGTTTGAATTGATGTGAAAATGTTCGCCATAAAGTTGTTTTGAAATGCACAGATTGCTCCTTATGTTGTTACATATATGTGTAACCTAAGAGTAATAAAGAATTTGAATTTGAATTTGAATTGCCGAAGACAGGTTTACCGTAAAAGGTTCTAAGTGTTGGAAAAGTTAGGCTTGAGCAATCAGTGCAGACTACTACAGAGACAAGCTGAATAGCTGATTGTATTTTGATGACCTTGACCTCATTTCAAGGTCATATTACCACTTAGTAATTTTTACTATGAATATTCTGTATTTCTTGAACTCACTGGTGGAAGGTACTCTGGTTTTTATATATAATTACGACAAGATGAAAAGATGAAGAGATTACTACAGAGACAAGCTGAACAGCTGGTTGTATTTTGATGACCTTGACCTCATTTCAAGGTCATATTACCACTTAGTAATTTTTACTATGAATATTCTGTATTTCTTGAACCCACTGGTGGAAGGTACTCTGGCTTTTATATATAATTACGACAAGATGAAAAGATGAAGAGATTTTCGTGAGCCTGACTTCGTTTTCAAGGTCACAGAAGGACTTTTTAAAAATGCTGTTGAACGTCTTGGCATATTAAGATCAAAACTGATAGACTACACTGACATAGCAACGATAAAGGATAATGAAACAAGTGGGTGGGGATGCCCTCATGGTGGATAAGAATAGATGGGAAGCGGCTGGTGGGTGACATCTGTTTTTCTGAAAGACATTTCTAGTTGAAAACATGTCGGAGAAGGAGGTCTGGGGCCGTATTTATAAAATAACTTAAGTGGTTGCTATGCTGTTGCTAAGGCTAAATATCTATAAAGGAGATTCCCTACAATTATGAAATTTGGTCTGGAGGAACAGCCTTTGTAAGACTGTTCCTCTAAAGCAAATTTCATAGTTGTGGGGAATCTCCAACATAGAAATTTACCCTTAGCAACAGCATAGCAACCACTTAAGTCGTTTTATGAATACGGCCCCTGTTCTTCGTTTTAATTTAAAAGTCGCAGGTGCAGATACATGTATATAATATGAGCCGCGACACGAGAAAACCAACAATGTGGTTGTGCGCCCAGTGCAGACTCAGATCAACCTGGGCATACGCCCAGTTTGTCCAGACTCTTTGGTAAGTGCTCAAAGGGTAGCTAAGGGCCTAAGCTACTTCGATGCGGACAGCGAGGACTCTGATCATACTGGGCGGATGCCCAGGTTGAACTGAGTCTGCGCTGGGCGCACAACCACATTGTTGGTTTTGTCGTGTCGCGGCTCAATTATTTTGTCAACTTCAGCAAATCAAATTAAGTTGTTTGATGTTTACCAGAAGCTCTCAGTTTAGGATTGGAATAGTTTTGTAATTTGATATCTCGTACAGGATCTGAAAATGATTAAAAAACACAATTCTACGAGTAAGTCTTCAAATTCTTAGAAAATTATTAATCCTATAACTTGTTAAACTTTTAACATAAACATTTGAAACTCATGGGATATTGAGACTGGTACTCGTATCTTTTCTGTCCTATTGCTAAATGTCATGGTATTTATTGGAGATACCGTCAAGTTTACGTTTATCATAGAGGGTTACCCTTAAATCAAAATTCACAAGATCAACTCGTTGTGTTTGGCCCTCGCTCTCTCGCATTTACCGATATCTTTAAGTCGTCAAATAATTCCAATTATCGGTAAGTCCTTAACTAAAGCCTTTGCAATTTTTATAAAAGATTCGGGTAGCCAAATGTGCACTGTTTTTATTCATCTGAGACATGTTGTTTTGATGGCCAGTCTTACGGCAAAGAATGCTATTCAGACATAATGATACCAATTACTTTCAGAAAGACATAATGATACCAATTGCTTTCAGAGAGACAGAGTGGCATTAGCTTTGTATGGCATTATTAAAAAGTTTCTTAGTAAACACGTTTAACGACGATATTTACTGTTGAATACCGCCCGTAAAAAGAAATGCATCACAAATTTTGGCAAGGAGCGGAAAATTTTAAACTTCCTTAAAATTGCATTTCTCCGAATTTATTTCCACTTGCAAACAGAGTCCCAGTTGTCTGCTGGACAGCATCAGCATTTCGAAAGCACGTGAATCTTAATTGGTGACAAAGATTTGCCTGACATGGTTGTGGTTGGATTATTTTGCCAACGTCGGTCTCTATCGATCTTTTTAGGTGCCAGTCTGTAGAAAGGATACATATTGTCTAAGATTCGTCGCCATATGGCAGTTTAGACATTCCATGTTCCCTAGCTTTGAAACTTTTTGAGCTGGCATTCTGTAGGCAAAATTACTTCAAGTTTAATCGAGTGAGAAAGTTGCGTTTGTTGCAATTTCTGTATTACTGGAAGTTTTTCTTAAATGTTGATCAATTGACAATCTAGCAGCGTCGGTCGCAATGTTTTAAGTGTTCACGTTATGTGCACGGGTTGAGATTTGATTTTAATACTTGAGTGAATATCTATTGCAATACGAGTACATGTGAGGCTATTGTGTGCAGAAACATAAAGCTAAAGTTTCCTGACAAAAGTATACATGTTATTCTTCCTCCAAATATTTATCCATTTCAAAAATTGCAATACCAAAAATGTTGCGTTTTTTTAAATGTACCGAGTCGAGTATAGTTGTTATCTTACTCTATGTAGGAGTTCATATAAAATCTTACTGTCATAGACAATACAATGTCAGTGTTCCCAGTAGTGATCAGCTGCGACAGATGGTACTTTGGGTGAAAATACGCTGTAGTGATACTTACTGTTATATACTGATACAGTATTCTAAGAAGCTGCGATTCATAGTAGTACTTGCTTTAACAGACTTCATCAGCCTTCCCACTAGTGACCACCAGTGACAACCGCTATCGCAGTTTTACTCTATATTAGAATTCCTCGAAGAGACTTAATGTCATAGGCAATGTCAGTATTCTAAGCAGTGATCAGTAGTGACAGTTGGTACTTTAGATTAGATCAAAATTCCCGTTGTGATACTTTTTATTAAAGACTGTGGCAGTGTCCCCATTAGCAATCAATAGTAAAATTTGCTTTACTAGACGTAGACTATTATTCTATATCATTTATACTATTTGAAACTAATCAGTCTTTGAATCGACTGCCCAATTAAAATTAAGAAACTACAGTATGCTTTTTCTGATTTCGTCACCAGATACTGTCAGGGTCACTGACGAGGCTTTATTAGCCGAAACTACGTAGTCTGGCCCATGTTCCTCCTTCTGTATGTATTATCTGCTCTTGGAGGAACTTTTTAAAATTTTAATTTTACCTCACTGCAGCTGGTATTGTGCCTCGTGGCGGCCGTAAAACGTCTCCCCGTACATCATCCATAGTGCAGATTATATTTTGTTTACGTCCTTTGAGATCAGAGGATAGATTATGAGAAATCTAAAATTTGAAATAGATTTAGACTATTATTCTAGACCATCGGCTTTTATATCATTTGGATCCTTTTGAAACTAATCAGTCTTTGAATCCACTGCCCAATTAAAATTTAGAAATTACAGTATGCTTTTTTTCTGGTTTCGTCACCAGATACTGTCAGGGTCACTGACGAGGCTTTATTAGCCAAAACTACGTATAGTCTGGCCCATGTTCCTTCGTCTGTATGTATTCTCTGCTCTTGGAGGAGCTTTTTTAAGATTTTAATTAATACTCAGTTCCCAGAAGTAATCAGTTGTGACGACTGCCATCACAAATGAGATAATATGTCTAAGTACACATTTCTAACTGTTGACAAAGTTAATATTCCCAGTAGTGATGAGTAGTGACAGCTACTATAAAGGACTAGATCAGAGCTCTGAGTAGTAATTCTTGCCGTTATAGACAATGTCAGTGTTTCTAGTAGGGATTAGTAGCTATAGCTGCTATCATAGTCTATGTCAGAGTTCCTACAAAAGACTAACTGTCATAGACAGTGCCAGTGTTCCCACCAGTGACAATTGTTTAGGCTATCAAAGCCTATATCAGAGCTCCTTTTAAATCTTAAATGTCATTGAAGCGCCGGTGTTTTTGTAGTGATCAGTAGTGACAGTTACTATCATGGACTATATTAGAGTTCCGACGAGCGATACTTATTGTCACAGACAGTGTCAGTGTTCCCAGTAGCGATCAGTACTTATAGTTGCTACCATAGACTATATAGACCTTGAGCTGACCATAGACCCCCCTCCCCCCAGGGGGAGTTTTGTACCCTATAATTTTCTGAAACTACATTATATAAGAAACACAATGACACATGTTAGCCCTCTGTACGTTGGGGCGTTAACGTATGACGTCAACGTCAATTACACTACCCAAATTTACATATTTACGTTATAATAGAAGATACACATTGTTATACACATGTTAGTATTCGCCCTAAATAATGTTGGGTTTTGTCTGCTAGTGCATAAATCGCTGTTTCAAAGTAATTGACATTATCTAGGATAAGTTGACTAACCCATATAACGTAGTTTGCATTGCATTTGACGTTTTTCCCCTTCAATGTCTAAATACATGTAATATAAGGAGCAAATTTTTAGAATTTAAGTGTAGAGAAAAGTTACTGTCATATATATGACTGTTTCAATAGTCTAGTATAAAAAGAAACAAACTAAAGTCTTACAAAACTCGTCAGCAGTCACGATAAATATGTAACGTATATAACCACAACAAAAATACAAAAAAAACCCAAAAAACAGAATTAGACTAAATCGCTGAACTGGTGGACTGAAGTTTATATGTGCTCCATCGATCTCCTTTGATTCATGCCCAGCTTAGATAAGTTAGGCAGCAGTAAGCAGTGGATACATTAAAATGGGGACAAAAACTATTTTATTTTTGAAGGACTTAACCTACAAACTGACGAGAAAAGCTAAGAAAGCCAACATCGACTGCATTTTATATTTCAACGTTATCTTTAATTTGCCTTAAGTAGATACTGTTTTATATGTAAATATGAAGAAATGTCAATGTTATGTGTCCTCAAACTATGAAAAAAAAACTAAAAAAAACAAACAAAAAAAACTAATAGTATATATTTAAAAAGCAATCTAACAGTAACATTACGTTACATAATTGTAATATGTCGAGGAATAAGATTTGTGAGTCATCCGTTATCAAAATTTTAGTTCCCTGGCGGCATGAATTATTCATTGCTGTAGTGAAAGCTTACCACTGGTAGTCAGATGGCAAATTTAGCTCTTTGAAATACACAAGAGTTCAGCAAGATGCACATAGATTGTTACAGCTGAAGCAGTTCGACTTTGCCTTCAGTTGAGTCTCACTTAAAAGTGACTTCATAATAATGTTTTTTTTTTTTAATTCTATGCATTAAATGAAGTAAGTATAAGTTAATACATGTATATGCTGCAGCTGATTAATATTTAGGTTCTCATTATGATGGGGATAAAACCAATTTCGCTACCTGTGCTCTTGGCTGAGCCTACATACAAATATGCAACTGTGACTACCAGCCGAGGCAATCAAAAGCAGAACCAACTATGCCGGCATGCTTTAACACCATTTTTCTATGCTGTCAGTCAAATCATCAGCCACGAGCCTCTTTGCACAGTGACTGCTTTACATGGGTTAGCAAAAATGTGTGGCTCCCGTGATCATAACTTACATGTTAATTTGTGATCTACGTGATCTGTTTATGCAGCTCCCTGCCATCAAATACATTACAAAATGTTAACAATGTGAACATTTAAGGATTATAGAAAGTGACATACTTTATAACACATACAGCATTCTGTCTTCAGGCTGTTCAGGAGTTCTATTTTTTCATTATGTTGTTACAAATATTTAACTGGTCAGATGATTTTGCAAACCCCATGGTTTTATTTCCACTTGTTGTTACTATCAAGGACTAAAGGTGTTACGAAATACAAATTTCAGTCAGACAATTTTCAATAATGTATCAACTTAAATTGGGGCTTTATTCTCTAACAGTATTTAACGTATTTGGACAAGGATGATTTGATAAGCAGTAAGATATCGTTAATAAGCAGTTTACAACCATATTTATTGCTAAAAAGTAAACAATATGGTAAAACAGGGTCACAGAGATCAACTGCAGTAAGTTATTTAGGTTAGCCCTTCCTTGGCATGTATTGATATGCACTATTTCTATTGTTTGATTATTTGCTCTTCAGATATACTGTATTACTAGTTAAGGATATCGGAAATGAAGAATTCATAAACTCTCAATAAATACGTTGTATACGTTACTTGTTTGGTCTTTCTTTTTTTTTTTTTTTTTTTTTTTTTTTTTTGGTCTTTCTTTTTTCCTCAATATTATGCTGCAAAACATTATAACTACAATGTAGGCAAATACATTCTGAAGAAGAAAAAGTAAGATTTGCTCATAAATATCTGAACAGCGATGACAAACATTAATATATTCTGTCATTTTCATTTGCCATTTTATTATGTGTGCAGAGCTACTGGAACACTGTCCCTGGGAAAAAAACATTTTTGCCCAACTAAATGTGTCTTTATTTTCTTTAGTGAATAGATTCTTTAAGATATGCTTGAATGTAGTTAGATTCTTTAGGATATGGTTGAATGTAGTTAGACTTTAAAGAGCAAGAAACAAAGCATAGAAATAATATAGATCATCATAAACATAACATTTATAGATTGCTACAGTATACTAGTAAACTGCCAGTGTCTCTTTTCTGTATTAATTATTTCTGATACTATTCTCCAAAAACTCCTGGTTGACACATAATTGTAAATGAACTAAGTAAAGCAATGTATTGACACTACCATTAATTATTTTCAAAAGTTTGTTTGTTTCTTAGCTGTAACTCAGCAATGTTGTTTCCTCTGGTTACGTAAAATATACGATAGTCTTATAAAAGTAAGTGTACGCTGCCAGCAAATATCTACATTAGCTTTGATGCAGAATTGTATTTGTCTTAAGCCGTCAAACTTCAGGTTTACTGTTCTGCTTATAGTTTTTCAGTGTGCACGTAAAGGCTAAAACAAATCCTGTCAATATACAAGGTGGAACTCTATTTTGCATTGTTGATTACAGATTATTTTATAGTTTTAAACTAAACACGTCAAAACCGCTTAGCTTTACATGGTATCAAACTGATTGCATATCATTTTATTCGAGGCCTATATGCAAAATCAATGCTGGCTTTTAATAGCTGCGGCTTTATCTTTTCTGAAGTATTTTGTTGTTGTTGTTGTTGTTTTTTTTTCGTTGTTTTATTTGTTTTTTTATTTGATTTTTCAGCTGTATGTAACAAAATTTCAGGTGTGTTACTGTCTTTAGAACTCAAATGTACAATTTGTAAAAGAAACAAACTGGGCAATGCCATTATGAAATACTTTTAGTTTTGATATAATAACAAAGTAAACAGCAAAACTCGTTTTACGTATGCAGAATATGTCAATGCCCTTAACATTACAATTTGAAGTATACTGTGTTTAATCACGTATAAAACACACCTCATGAATCTCTAAAAGTAGTAACTGAGAGAAGTGTTGATAGGTACAAGTACACAATATATCATAAGAACATCCAGACTTATATGTGTTATTTTTTATGTGACAGTGGAAAAAACCTGATTAAAGGTATTATAATGAAATATTTTAAATGTTAATGTTATTTACATTACTACTAGTAATAGCTTATCATAGAAAATAAATCAGAATGCATTTTTCTCTCATATTAGAAGATTCTTTTATGAAGAAACTGCATCCAAAGAAAATAGAATGATTGTATCTTCAAATTATATGATTTTAACAAAAGTAGCCCTGGGTAACGTATATAATCGATCATTATGGCCGACTAAAATGCATTCAAAATATACTTGAACTGTTCCTTCCTGTTCAAATAGGCTGGCATATTCAATATTACCTTTTACTGTTGTTTTTAATTCCAACAGTGTAGTTCAAGCACTTGAATTATACGGAAATTGATAATTGTAATATGGAACATTTATAAGGGGGTACTGTGTTCAACATCCTATTCTCCCATAGTATACAAGATAGGGCAATAATTTTTGCAGATCTGAAAATAGCAATTAATTTTCTTTAACACAGTAACAAACACTTTGTCTAATATTAAAGGAATAACTTACAAAAAGAAAGTATTTTGGATGGAAATTGCAATTTTAATGGAAAGTAAAGAAAAACGTCACGTATATTACACCATGTAAGATAAAGTGACGTTTCAAACATCAGAACTTTTAGCTGTCGGGTTGTTCTATTAGACTACATTATAATTTTAAACATAGGAACGTGACTTCTATTTTCTATAATTTTTTTATTTTTTATTTTATGTTAATTATTTCAATGGGTAACGTAATGTAACAGACTGTTACAGCTTAACGCCCCACTCGCCAGAGGGCTAACATGCTGCAAAATACTTCTAAGATGCTGGACTTTAAGAAAAATATGGTCTACAAAACTCCCCCTGGTGGGGGGGGGGGGGGGGGGGAGGTAAACCATATCTGGCTCATGGCCTAATATCAGAGTTCCTATAAAAGACTGACTGTCATACATGTAGGTTGCGCCAGTGCTCCCTGTAGCGATAACTAATTTCTAATGCTGTCATAGTACATCATAGTATATGTCGGCATGCCTAATACGCTTATGAAGGGTCAAGTGTTTCCAGAAATAAGCAGAAGTGACAGTTGCTATCATGGACTATACAGAAGTGACATTTTTTGATATCATGGACCTTATCAGAGTTCTTTATCAAGCCTCATTGTTATAGACAGTGCCAGTGTTTACACTATCGATCAGTACTGACATTTAATGTGGTAGACATTATCAGAGTTTATAGTGATGAAACATGCTGCCATAGAATACGCCTGTGTTCCCAGTCAAGGTCAGACGATGAAATTATATATTCTATCGAAACTCCTTTATTCCATTATTCTTAGCAGCAACCGTTAGTGATAGTTGCGATTATATGCTATATCAGAGTACCTAGTAGATATTGTCTATCAAAGGCAATGGCAGTGTTTCCAGTTGTGATCGGTATCAACATTTGCTATCATAGAGTTCGAGTAGTGATAATTTCTATCACAGATTCATTAAGTCATAGACTGTGCAAGTGTTCCCTGTAGTGATTGGTAGTGGCCGTTCATATTGATGGACCATATCAGGGTTCATAGTAGATAATAACTGTCATCCACAGTACCAGTGTTCCCTGCATTGTTGTCAAGTAGTTTAAGTTTTTGCTAGGCACTATATCAGAGTTCCTAATAGAAACTTACTATCATCCACAGCGCGAGTGTTTGCTGTATTGATCTGTAGTTAAAGTTGTTTTCAAGGCCTATACCAGAGTTCGTTCCAAATGGAGAATTACTGGCATCCATAGTGCAAGTGTTCCCTGTATCAATCAGTAGTTAGAGTTGTTATCATGGACTATACCAGAGTTTCTAGCAGAGACTTACTGTCATCATATGAGAGTTCATTGAATAGATTGGTGCGAAAGACAGTGCCGACAGTACCAGTGTTCCCCATAGCGATCAGTTGATTTATTTGCTTCCATGGATTTTTTCAAATTTCATTATAGTCTGAGCAGAGATTGTCTATCACAGGTACTGGCAGTGTACCAAGAAGTGATCAAAAGTAAATTTCCTTTCATGGACTAGATCCGACAAGTTCCCTAGTGTTGATGCGTACTGTTGTAGAAAGAGCCAGTTTTCCCAGTAGTGATCAACAGTAATGGTTGCTATCATAGACTATATCCAATTCCTAGTACAGCCTTAACGCCATACACAGTGCAAGAGTTCTCGGTAGTGATCGGTAAAGGCCGTTGGTATTCATGGACCATATAAGAGTTCTTAGTAGAGAATAACTGACATCCACAATGTCAGTGTTCCCAGTATTGATCAATATACGGTTGCTATCATAAACTATATCAGATCCTTATGAAGACGTAATGTCATCGACAGTGCCAGTGTTCCTAGGAGTGATCAGTAGATAAAGATTTTTTCATGCACTATTACAGAGTTTCTATAGAGACATGTTGTCAACCACATTGTCAGTGTTCCCAGCAGTGATCAGTTCTTATAGTAACTATCATAGACTATAGGAGAGTTCGTTTTTTCTCTCAGCTATCATATACTTAATCAGAGGCTCTAGAAGCGATATTACAGTCACACACAGAGCCTGTTTCCCCAGTAATGATCAGTAGTTATAGTTGCTTTCACAGATTATATCAGACTTCATAGTTGAGGCATATTATCTTAGACAGTGCCAATGTTCCCAAAGCGACTAATACTTATAGTTGCTATCATGGACTTAGCCTGGCTCCTCTTGAATTTGTATATTACTCTGCTGGTCAGATTCGCCCGGTAACTTCACATTAGGTTATGCAATATGATACTCTTCTCACCAGCTCTTGAATTGATCAAAGCATTTCAAGTGCCATAAAATGTCCATTAGACTTACACATATCCTTATTACTATATGCTTATTACTATATTATTACTATATGCTACAAACTCTGGAATGTCCCTTGAAATTAGGATCCGATAAATTTGTTATCGTTATTTGTTAACTAGCCTCTAATAGCACAAGCAAACAAAAAACTCTTATACAGCTTGTAAAATCTCTAACATCAAACAGATAGTCCACTGTTTCGCTGCACGATGCCACTTAAGCAACAGTTACAGCTGCTTATTAGCCAACTACGTAAACAAACAATTTCATGGTAAAAAGTTCACCACAATCTGAACTTGTAGGCTGTGGACAAAAGTGTTATGTCGTCAATTTGGTGTGGTTACTCCAAATAACCTCTCCCTGTGTATGCTTTGAGGCATAGTTTAAAATCTGGAAGAGAATAGAGTGGAGTTGGATGGAATGTATCACATAATCTACATTGACCTGGCTTCAATTTGCTCCAAAAGTGAGGTATGGTGATTTTTTTATGAAAAAATGTCTCCTAAAATGTAGAAAATTGCCTTCCTGTAAGAGTTCTATTCCACTTCATTCTATTTCATATTTAAAGTCATGCCAAAACTGAAGATAAAGTTTTTGTGGTAAAGTGTTTAGCAGTCTGCAAATATACTTTGATTTTACATTAGGACAAACTGTCTTAAGTCAGTAAAAGGCATTAAGAAATGAGCTTTATCACATCATTCATTCCAATGTCAACAAATTTTATGTTCCTCCATATTCGAAATTGGACAAATCCATTTGTCATATTAGGTGACCACGTTTAATTATATTAACATTCGTATGAAATCTACATCACTCTTAAATGGGACAAACATGTTTTCTGCACACAGTGTAGATCCTGGTGTGACAGCTGCGAAAAAGTATGAACACTCTATATTTATGTTTCTGCAAAACACTCCCTCAACTATAAACTGGACTAGTGCAAAGTCAACTGGTAGAATAATAGTAAGTTCATGGCTAACTGTAATTAGTTTCCTGTTTTCAAAACCAGAGATATAAAAATAATTTGCCACGGAACATTAGATTATAAGCCTGACCTTCGGTATTTGCATCTTTAAAGTGTTGCTTGCATGAAAATCTTAACTGCTTTGCTGGATAGTTTTAAAAGATAATTCAATCAAACTCATTTATCCAATACATGTTTTAATTACTCTAATAATATCCTTAAAGAGCCTCAATCATTACAGTAAATGCTATTTACGTAGACAAGTTTCCCAAACTAACTAAGTTTAAGAGGCCGTAATTTTGTCAAAATTAAATCTACCAAACGCATATAAGCTTATGCCAGTGCTCGGATTAATATATTGAAATCCATAATAGAAGCTGACAACACGAACTACCGTGTACAAACATTAAAGTATTAATGGACTAACAATAATGTATAAAATATTGTCAGTACTCTTCTTTTTAATATCATGAAATATTTGCAAATGTCAACTTTGGTAAGCTTGGAGAATGATGTTTGTCAACAGTACATTAAATCCAATGCTATCATAATTGTTGTTTGCGTTTTAACCCAGTAGGCACATGACGTCAAAATGACGTCGTACTGACGTCGATGCGACGTCATTACGTCGCATCGACGTCAGTACGACGTAATTTCAACGTCATGTGCCTGCTGGGAATCTGTATATTATTTTATTTATATATTGTTCGTAATGACAGAAAACAGAAAGTGTCTGATAATGGCCTACACTGTTTGTATTTGTGAACAGCGCAGACTCTGTTTAGACTTAAGCACTAGGATGCATCTTAGCTATTTACATGAGAGGTTATGCTGTATTCTAACATGTGAGCAGCGGATACTCTGTTTAGACTTCAGGACTGAGATGCCCTGTCTAATCAGAGTCTTCGCTCTTTACATTAGAGGTTATCTTGTATTTTTTTCCATGCAAACAGCGGATACACTGATTAGCCTTCATGTTTGATCAGTCTTCGATATTCACAAAAGAGGTTTGGTTGTATACCTCCATGTGATTAGGCTTCAGCACCAGGGTTCGAGGTTATAAACCTTGAGAATAATCTCAAACTCAAAATAAAGCACACTGATTGGCTGCTTCCGAGCACATGCTCGGAAGCAGCCAATCATTGTGCTTTATTTTGAATTTGAGACTGTACTCAAGTTTTATAACCTCGGGGCCAGGATGCATTGTCTGATCAGAGTCTTCACTGTTAACATTCAGATGCTAGGTACTTTTTATAGTGTTAGGTTTATGTTTTGACTTGATTCAGATGAAATAAGAAATTAAAATAATAGTTTCACATTGATACGTTTTCTTCATTCTCAGTCTTTTGCAATATTTGCTTGACCCAAGAATTCGTTGGAAAAATATTCATAGATACCTGCGACTGTTTTGCCCTCGGGCTAGGCCTTGAAACAACTGATTCCTGGCGTCAATTTTTTTTTTTTTTGAAAAAAAAAAGGGCACAATAATTGATAGGCGAATGACATTGTGTGAAAAGGGAACCACGCCATGTAAATACCAAAAATCAGCCTGATAGTTCTGATTCCGAGGATCCATAGATTGTAAATTCGATAAAGGAAAGTCTGTTCAGACTGCGTGGATGTGCTATCTGATTTGCGTCTTCCCTGTTTGCAATATCAAAGGTATCTTTTCACCAGATGACACACAAATATGAGCCGCGACATGACAAAACCAACAAAGTGGTTGTACGCCCAGCGCAGACTCAGATCAGCCTGGGCATCCGCCCAGTCTGGGCAGACTCTTCGCTGAGCGCTTAAAGGGTAGCTTAGGGTCTAAGTTACCTCCATGCGGACAGCGAAGACTCTGATGAGACTGGGCGAATGCCCAGGCTGATATAAGTCTGCGCTGGGCGAACAACCACTTTATTTGTTTTGTCGTGTCGCGGCTCAATCATTATTCGTTAGAAGGGTGTCAAACACATTGATGTCTTGAGATTCGCCCAATGGTTGCGATTTTACGTCCTTTTCAACAGTTTTTTTTATTTTTACCAGGACGATAGGATATAAGCAAAGGCTGTATGCAATAGCACCCCTTGTACGGTTGAAAATGTTTTCAGCTACATCGGGAATCGAACACAGATAAGCAGGCCAGCGCTTAAACCACCAAGCTACCGGGGATCCGCTGTACACTCGAGGAATTTGCTACAGTCTCGAACAATGCGTAAGAAATAATTAAGGTGGTGATTTGTGGTAAATACAAACATCTGCATAAAACCATAAAAAATTAACGTACCTCCCTGAAAGTTAGCTGACTTCTTATTTTCGTTATACAGTTTAGAATACAGAATAGAGGGACATGCTGTAAAAAAAAAAAGTGTTTCATATGGAAAAATCAAAGGGTAATTTTGTGCGCGGAAATCTAGAAAATTAACTTTATTCTTGAAAATATACTTAGCTCTGAAGTTTCTTTAATGCATTATAAAGAGCGTCCTAGCAATTATTTGTTCCAACTCTTTCTTAAATTTGTAAGGTAGACCAGATGAAAACAGTCTCTTTTTTCTCAAATGTCTGACCATGTATGGCGCATGTACACTGCATTCATTAATTAAATACAGGTAGAGCAGTTATACCTTTATCATACTCACAGTATACCATAAAGATTCTATATATTGGGTAAGTTAGGTCTGAGCAGTAGTGCAAACCCAGATCAGACAGGAGCAGTTTGATCAGGGTCTACTCTATTTGCCATCCCATTTCCATTTTTTTGGGCACATTACTGCACTGTAAAACCAAACTGTTCCAATTTTAGGACAGTTATGATAATTATTTTTAGTGTCACAATATTTAGAAATTTTACCACCATGACACAGGTGTATATATGAAATTGTTCAACCTTGAAAATGGGCTCTACTGTGTATTTTGGCAAATATTTGGAGACAGATGAGGCCATTTTTTATCTGCCCAGTCTAAAGTGTTTGAAAAAAGGGAAAAAAATGCTAGGACGCTCTTCATAATGTATTAAAGAACCTTCAGACCTTCTTACATTTTTAATAGCGATGGTTAGTTTTCAGATTTTTGCGCACAAAATTACCCTTTGAAATTTTCTTATATAAACCCTAACTTCAACAAGTCCTGCATTTCTGGATTCTGAATCACGAGAAACAACATAAAGAAGGCATATGCTAATTTTGGGGAAGATCTGTTATATTTTCAGCATTTTATGCAGATTTTTTACTTCACCCCAAATCAGTGGCTATCACCACCTTAATCAACTTTGTTATCGTAAATTACGCCTTTTCATATCCGTGAAAACATGCTCATGATGGATGGATGACTGAAGTGCAGTATTCTGGCCTTTTCAATAGTATATCAGTCATATTGAGCTAATGGGACGGTGACAGTGGGATGTTGTTTGCAATGGAAAACTGTTTTATGGTTTGAAAGTGTACCGACTCCAGCAGGATTCGAACCCAAACCGCTAGCTTAGTAGGCTAGCTCTTGACCAACTGAGTTTCCGGGGCCCCTATTAATGACAAAGAAGCATTATGCACATTCGTAAGAAAAAATAAGATGCTTATTTAAAACTTCTTTATTTTCAGCTGCTAGACTAAGTATACTATATCCCGGTAATTCTAATGCCATTTTAAATGAAGTGTTATAAAAGAGATAACCAGAGAGTCATAATATACCGAAGTTTTCTTATATACAGTCAACTCCTGATATCTCGAACATTGATATCTCAAGATATCTTCTTATATCAAAGAATTTATTTCCGATTTTTATTTATATTTCAACTCCTGTTATCTCAAACTATTGATATCGCAAAGTAAATTTTCTGAGATATTTGTAGTTGGGAAGTAGTAGCTGAAATTTGACCTCGAGAGTTGACTGTATTATAAGGCATTGTTCTCGCTGTCAAAATTAAAACATACATAACAAACACCAAAAGGAATAAATAGTTTATACTTGAATAACTCAAACTAATAATTACGTAAAAGTAACACATGAGTAGAAATCATATTAATGAATAAAGAGAACAGATGCCAGCTGATAATATATAGCTTAGTCTACCTGTCAATAACAGCTACCTGGATTACAGCAAACCGGGTGTATGGGAAAATACTCTGCTGACCTTATCGGAAAACTGCAAAAAGTATGTGGGTTATTACCCTTCCCATGTTACCTGTCCAATTCACACTTCGGTTCAAGTGGCGGGGAAATTTGGGGACGCGTAAAGCTGCCTTTAATGACTTAAATTAAAATATTCATTTAACTCCATCAAAAAGCAATATACATATCTTCAGTATGCTTACAACAAGTGTACAAGGATTCATTTATTCAAAATATTTGGCAAATACATATATACATACATGAAATATACATACATACATACATACATACATAAAATATACATACGTACATACATGGGCTAAATGCTTGTACGTTAGGCTAGGCCAATATTTGCCCTCTGCTGTATTGGCTCGGTACTGTACACATAATACAAACATTGACACATATATATGAATCATATATACTTTATAAGAAATTCATAATCAAATAATAATGATAATATCATGCCAATCAGTAAAATTAATGCCTGTTTTCGCGACATCAAATCTCAAGGTGACTGTCATCAACAAAACTGCTTTGGCTTTTGGGGGCTGTGCCCCCCCCCTCCCCCGATCCCACTTAATATTATTTAACAGCTTTATAGAGCATTCAGAATCAGAATTCGGGGTGAGCATATACAGAAAAAGTCGGGAACATTAAATGGAACTTTAAAGTCTGTATAAATAATTAACATGTAAAAGTGAGAAAATGTTCATTGTCTTTCATAGGTTTGATTGAGGCCAGTCTGACATAAAATAGGTACTATGGTCATTATCACGTTAATGTAGGATTGGTGGGATCGGGGGAGGTCATTAACAGTTTTGTCACCTATCTGTGGGGTTCGAAAAAATATTGGTGGGATTGGGGGGGGGGGGGGGGTCGAAAAATTTTCTGAATCCCATGAAGATATACCCCCCAACACACACACCCACGATAATAAATGACTCGGCCCTTATGTCTGCAACCATGATGTGTTCAAAGTTTGAAAACAATCCATTCAAAATCGTGGGAGAAGTTGATTACACTAACTCTATACCCAATAATCTGACTGACGGACAGACAGTGTCTCTAAACCCCAAAAGTTTGAATGAAAAAATATGATGAGCAGGTCTTGGCAGACCGAGCATCCCTCACAGAGTCACACTTACTGTCGCATTCGGCGGGTAACATTAGCTGCAGACATCAGGTAAAGGACGCCTACGTATTGACTCGCGAGCGCAGGCGTCCCTTACTGAGCCAACTCAACCCCTGTTTTTCAGGAAATTAGACAGACAAGGGCATCAGGAAGGAAATGACCGATTTAGCAACAACCTAAAAAAGCAAAAATAATCCCAAAACCTATGTAAGCCAACCTCCGCTAAGCTTCATGTCGCTATGACAAGGTAGTCTTGGTTAGTTTAGAATTTTACCTAGTATAAGTCAAGGTATAAGTCAATATGACTACCGTAAATCAGTATTTAAGTAGTGACCCAAATGCTAAAATCCGGAATTAACACTGAAACACTGACTAACTGGGTAGACTATATCCCCGGGAACAAATTGTCCATCAGCAGCGACATCGACCCAGTGGTTTCAATTTAAACGCAAATATATCGAATTATGTGCCACTAAAAAACCAGAGGACAGATGGTCCTGTAGCTCACCTGACACCTTCTGTCAACGGACACAATTTGAAATTTCGCCCAGTTGCTACAAATTTGAAGCCATTGACTTATAAGGAATGCATATTTTAATTTTGAAAACTCCGTGACCTTGAGCAAAGTTAAAAATGACCTTGACCTTTGATGACCTTATGTCTTCATGTATCCATTTAGCTAACCATATTCTCCAATCATTATATCTAGGCTTAAAAAGTTTCCATACCAAAGTTTATCTTGTCATAAATTAGGTCAAGGTCAATGCACAGTCATGATTCTTATAAACTTTGATGGGTCCGAGTCCCCAATCCTACATATCATGCCACAAGTAATATGCCTTTGGTTCTAGAGTAGAAGATTTTTGAAGGGTTTTTACCATATAAAGGCATGGGGTCATCTTGGTCATGTGACCATCTGAACAAACTTTGGTTCCTTTGACCCAGTGAAGCCCCATATGAAATACAGCTTTGATCAGCCCAGTGGCTTCAAAGGAGAAGATGTTTGAAAACGTTGACAGGTGACAGAATCTCAGTGACCTTTAACAAACGTCAAAGAATGACCTTGACCTTAAGCTACGTAATTTCTTTATTTGCTCATTTATTTAACCATATATACACCAAATATTATACCTTAGACTTTAACAGTTTCCGAGAATTCCCCTCTTTTAGCATTTTCCCATATAAAAGCATAACGTACCAAAGTTGACCGTGTCGTAAATTAGGTCAAGGTCAACCTACGGTCATCATTTATATAAACTATGATCAGCTCGAATGTCTTATGCTACATACCAGGTTTCAAGGTCATAGGCCTTTCGGTTCTGGAGAAGAAGATTATTGCAGGTTTTTACCATATATGGGCGTGGAGGCCATCTTGCCATGTGACCAAGACTAACTGAACAAACTTTGGTTCAGCTGACCCAATGAAGCTTTGTATGAAATATGGCTTCAATAGGCTTAGTGGGTTCAGAGGAAAAATGTTTGAAAACGTTGACAGGTGACAGAATCTCATTGGCCTTGAACAAAGGTCAAGGAATGACCTTGTCACGAGCAACGTAAGTGAACCCCGAAGGGGTTTCGGCAAACTTTGCTCGTGACCCGATGTAGTTTATACTTCAGTGAACGTTTGAAAAATAACGTTTATTCGTTATATTTATATTTTTAAACTATGCTTTTCATCAATAAAAAGATCAACATAATTAATCAAGAAATACACATGTAAGAATCGTTTTAGAAACATTACCGGCCGAATTCTGCTATAGTTTGGAACCGCGCATTGTCATTGCCTACCAGTAAAATTCACCTTCTGCATAAGATTTCACGTGCAAGTAGGCGTAGAGAGCTGTCACCCAATGTTTGCTATCCATTCAACTTCATGGCATGTTGTAGATTACATGTGCTACTTAGTGAGGTGAGGTGAGCTTCACTCAAAACCACGTGGCACAATGCAATTATTGACTTGTAAACAACATTGACCCCCGCATCACTTAAATGGGTTTACAGAGAGCTTTGCACTGAAAATGTAAATATTTAAGAGTAAAACGGGTAGCATGCGAACAGTAAAGTTGCTATCAGCTAGTGGAGCCTGATTAAATTGTGACATGACGGAAATATATTTGTCCAAGCATATGAATACACTTGTAACGTTCTGCTCTTCCCCACGGCCAATGAAGAAGGAGGCGAACACATCCTTTCCTTTGTTATCAGTTTGAGAAATTAGTTCTAATTCTGTATAATCCAGCTGTACTCGTGGACAAGCTATATCGTCAAATGATAAGGTTTCGGTTGCTGTACAAGTTTCGTTAGCACTGTAATGATATATAGTTTCAAATGATTGCTGATTAATAATTGTGGCTGGTTGCTTGTCAGATCGAACTAATAGCGTAAGAAAGGATGTACGATTGAAATATATTTCAATCAATTTGTCGCGCATATCCGCCAATTTTGCCAGGGCCAGGCCATAGTCACACTGTGAATTTAAATGAAGAATAACGACCAGAATGAGATTCGATGTTGAGTTCCTTCCTTCAACTCTTTCAATCATCTTTCGACACACTTCACAGTTGGTATATAAACCCGCTAGCTCTAAAAATCGTGCATATGTGACGTTCCATATGGTTTCATTTTTATAATCTAAAACTAAGCTTGTTTGGTTCCATATAATGTCAAGGTAAAACTGTACACTGACAACAAACCCATTTATCGTTGATACCAGCTGTTTACATCTTCCGTGCAAAGGAGCTGTTCCAATAGGGCACAATAATTTCCGACAGAGGCCCTGTAAAATAGGTACGAAATGAGGAAAACAGACTAAGTACATGTACTCATTTATGCCTGGTGCCATTGAGACATTGGTAAAAACATTGGTAAATGTTGAGGCATTGAGACATTGGTAAAAATGCTGACTCAGATTAGACGCCCGCAGAATACGGCACCTGATGCTGACTCAGATTAGATGCCCGCAGAATACGGCACCTGATGCTGGCTCAGATTAGACGCCCACAGAATACGGCACCTGGTCAGTGTGTTTACTTTTTTACCTAAGGAAAAAGGTTACTTCTATTTTACTTCTTTTTAAACGGAATTTTAAATGAGGAGAACACACTAAACTAGACACGCTTAAAATGACAAATGAGCGTCGACACGAGAAAACCGACAATGTGGTTGTGCGTCCAGTGCAGACTCAGATCAGCTTGGGCATCCGCCCAGTCTGGTCAGAATCCTCGCTTTGCGCTTAAAGAGTAGCTAAGGGTCTGAGCTACCTCCGACGGGCCATGCGGACAGCGAAGACTCTGATCTGACTGGGCGGATGCCCAGACTGATCTGAGTCTGCGCTGGGCGCACAACCACATTGTTGGTTTTCTCGTGTCGCGGCTCAAATGGTTTAAGAAGACGCAGCAACCTGGTATTCGGACATGTTTGGAAATGATTCGCTAGTTTCTGTCTTCTAATGACATTGCAACATAATTTTAGCACCATTTCTTCATACTTCTATCGTGTGGATTTACATTTTTGAATTTACAGGGGTTTTACAGATGGTGATCACAAAAGATGCACTGATTGTGGCAAACAGACAAAACAGCTATCCATGTACGGGTGTGTTCAATCATATCGCAGACAAATTAAAACCTTAAAGGGTTCCTTCAAGAGCAAAGAACGCATTCAAAAGAGGAACAATGGCTTAACAATAAACATGGGACATGGGCCATACTTCGAAGTTTTGGCTTCGCAAGCCTAATCAGTGACCCTGACAATATCTTGTGACGGATGCCAGAGAAAAGCATACAGTGTGTTCTTAATTTTAATACGAAAGTCGATTCAAAGACTGATTAATATCCAAAATGATTCAGATGATTACAAGCAATCGTAAAATTTCACGTTTTACAGCCGCCACACGACACAACACCAGTTAGAGTGAAGTCAAACTTAAATCTTAAAGCGTTCCTTCAACAGCAGAGAACACAACAACCAAGTATAGAGGAGTTTCCCTCGTCATCATTTCATATGAAATTTGTGAAACGTTTCATAAATTATATATTTAGGTCCACGAGTGTAATCTTCTGTTTATCATAAGACCCTTTAAAATGGGAGTTTATCGCCTTCAAAATTAACATTATTTCAATTTGACACAAACGATGTTATATGTACGCGCAAAGGTGTTAACACACGTGTGGTCATACGATTTTTATGACACGACGTGATCCACTGATAAACGGCGACAACATATGATAAATAGGTTTTCTTCGAAAAAAGATTTTCAAAAGTGTCGTGAAGAAATTGCAGGATCTCTTCATGAGCTCTGTAATCGTTGGTGTAAGCGAGAACATGCTGAGTGTAATGCTTTAAATGATTGGAAATTAAATATTTTCAAAATCATAGATTAACGTGTTTCCTTTTATTCTCAAAATATATACATGTTACCACGTAAAACTAAAACTAGTTTTCGTTATCTGAAATTGGGAATCCAGGAATTTCATATGAAGTACGTCTTTGTTCCAGCAGACAAGGCTGCTATATACATTATCGTTGTTTGACGTCTGCACTATATTAATACTTTGAAGCAGGGGCTGAGCGGCACAAAAGCTTATGAAAAGACATCCGCAAAAGAGAAGTCTCTCTCATCAATGACCACATTTGAGCCGCGACACAAGAAAACCAACAATGTGGTCGTGCGCCAAGCGCAGACTCAGATCAGCCTGGGCATCCGCCCAGCCTGATCAGAGTCTTCGCTGTCCGCACGAAGGTAGCTCAGTCCCTTAGCTACCATTTAAGCACTTAGCGAAGAGTGTGACCAGACTGGGCAGATACCCAGGCTGATCTGAGTCTGCGCAGGGCGCACAACCACACTGTTGGTTTTCTCGTGTCACGGCTCATTTGTCATACAGCCACTAAATTTGCTGTAGAGGTTGATAAATACACATTATTATTATAGTAACTTGATCTGGCGTAATGTATCACGTCGAGTGGATGAGCTCATACCATCGGATCACCCGAGACGCTTGCGTCGAGGGTGATCCGATAGTATGAGCTCAACCACGAGACGTGATACATCACGCCAGATCAAGTTACTATTATAATAATTTGTTTATTATATACCTTAGGGAACAGCCAACCATTCATACTTGCCAGCGCTTACGCATCGAACCGGATTCGAACCTGCGCGGCAGAGGTGTGTAGCTAGTTGTGAGACAACCGCGACTGACCGAACTATGGAAGCGCGCCTTTTGACGTGTTTGTTGACGTTACGTCAATAGCCCCGTTTCTCTGGCTCTCGTTTCTACGATGCACGTTAAAAAACGACGCGCCTGAAGCTGGAACTCAGACGTAGCCTCGTTTTAAAGGATAGTGATACGGATTCAGAAAACGTCAGTTTGATACGGCTGGCTGTATCAGTTGGCCAGAAAACAGGCAGTTCAAAGGGTGTATCATTGATAGGTATATAATAAAGACCAAGAGACACTATCTATATTTATCATATGACGTCGCATCTGAGAGTGTAATAAAGCCATGCATTAAAAACGATAATCCACTAGTGGATTAAATATGCAAATTACGTCGTACGTAACGTTATACGTTGACGTCCATAAAAAACGTCGCGTTTTCTAATGGCGAAATCGTGACGTTTTAGTGCTAATTTTGCTAATAAAATGCGATTTTAGTGTCATATGATAAAGGAATCTTGCATTCGTGCTCCTGTATTATTGAACTTATTAAACTCGTTGGGGAAAAGCGATAAGATGCTCGGCAAAGCCTCGCATCTTATCTTTTTCCCCAACTCGTTTAATAAATTCAGTAATACATGAGCACTCACGTAGGATCCTCTATTTCACTGGCTACCTTACCTTTATAAACGACCACACAAGGCTCGATTTATTGCTAACTCTAGCTCACGCACGACAACTGAACTTTCTAAATTGCTAACTTAATGTCTTACTGTTATTCAAAGTCATGTTATGAAATATTGTGAACGGGTCTATGAATGGGTAAAAACCTTTTTTGGTCAATCAAAAACCATGCGAGGTATCAAATAAGCTAAAATCGCGAGGTTTTCGTGCGTTCAGTTTGTCTGCATATGACTTTTCGACATTATATACTATCTTGTCCCAAAATCTTATTAAGGATAAACTAGTGGGTTTAAGGTGGTGATGATCATTGATTTGGATAAAAGACAAAATCTGCATAGACTGCTGAAAATACAACAGATCTTCCCAACATTTAGAAGATGCCTTCTTTATGCTGTTTCTTATAATTTAGAACTCCAAAATGCAGGATTTTTTTATGTTAAAATATGTTTTTGTAAGAAAAGATCAAAGGGAAATTTCATGCTCAGAAATCTAAAAAATAATATCTATGTGCTGAGGGTACCTTATCGCATAACGAAGAGCGTCCTATAGCTAGCAATTATTTTTTCCAACTACTTCACACATTACCAGGCTGAGCAGATACAAAAAGCTGTTGCCTGTGTCCAAATTTTTTGTCAAAAAACACAGGTGAGACTATTTCAACAAGGTTGTACAATTTCATTTACACACCTAGTCTTACTATCAGTAATGTATACTGGACAAAAAAAGTTAAGGATCAAACATTAAACTGAATTTTTTATATCGAAAAAAGTAATTTTCAAACAATCATTTTCTTCTGTGGAATACATCTACCAATGCTGCACAAGACTGCATGACACATATTGGAATCAGATCACATGACACACCAGCAGAAATGAATAAACAAGCATACCCTTAAAATCAAAGTGAAAACTGACATTAACACAAAACTGAATGTCCATTATTTTTGGCCTTATCAATGCAAAATCATTTTCAGTTCTCAGTTTGACCTCAAAGGGCATGAATAACTGCATAACAGCCACTCGGTATGCTTCTGGTAAATTTCGAGAGACCCTATTTTGGGGACTCGCTTGCCATTTTTCACAAAAAGCCTGAATGAGCTCTCCCTGAGTTTCAGAAAGCCTCCCGTGATCAGGATTGGCGGTGTAACATGTCCAAAGAATGCTCAGTCGGATTTGAAGCTGATCTGGATTCGAAATCAACTTGACATGTCAATGCGGGCGTTTGTTGCTGTCGCTAGGTACTGGTCCACCACATTTGCCCTGTAATTCGATGATGTTATCGCCAAAAACTTCAGCATACGGTCTCGTAATTGGATAAAACGTGTCATTCCTAGCTCGAACAGCAATCAGAGCGCCTTTGTCTGGCATGCGCAAGACCACACAGCTGCCAATCCAGATCTGCACCATACCATCACTCACCCTCTTCGAGACATGTCATATTCCTCAACACAATTCAATTCAAAGTCTACACGACGTGTACCTGGCAGGGATCACACCCTTCTCCCATCATCGTGAGTATCTGCATTAAAATCTGGACTCATCTGTGAAAAGAACATGGGTCCAATGACCCAGCTGTCAATCTGTGTCACTTTTTGCCGACTATCGCATCGCATTTCTATGGAATCGCATCAATCCCGGCCTCATTACAAGCATGCAAGTGCGGAAATTAGCTGTGTAAAGTCTGTTTCCAACCGTTTTCGCTGAAATTGACCGATTAAATCATCTAATGCACAAACAATGTGCGTCCTCGCAGCGTTATTGTCATGAACCAGTAGCTTGGGACAGAGACTATCGTCCGAATGGACAAGTCTTGTTATTTGCAAGTTTTAAATCTGATTGAACATGCTTGACAGATGTTACAAAACAACAATTCTAATCACCAGAGGCTTCAGGAACCTCCTGGAGGGCTAATTCAGGCCTTTCGTGAAAAATTGCAAACGAGTCCCAAAATGAGCCCCTAGCGCTTTACCAAAAGAACGCCGACAAGCTGTCATGCAGTTATTCAGACCCCCAGAGATATTGATGAGCACTGGCAATGGTTTTGCATTGATAAAGCCAAGAATCACGGACATTCAATTTTGTGGTGCTGCCAATTTTCACTTTAGTTTTAGGGGTATATCTGTTTATTTGTTTCTACTGGTGTGTCACGTGATCCGATTCCAATATTTTTCATGCAGTTCTGTGCCGACTTGACTGTTGTATTGAACAGAAGAAAATTATTTTTGGGTAATTTATTTTTCATGATTTAAGCTTTAGTCAAATATTTGATCCCTAACTTTTTTTGTCCAGTATATTATTGATATTGTATGTGTAATATAGGTATGCTTGCCTACCCTATATCTAATAAATGCATCCAGTGTACATGCAAAACATACATGGTTGAACATTTGAAAACAAGCTACCGTTTTCGTCTGGTCTATCTTACAATTTGAGCCTGAAAGAGTTGGAACAAATAACTGCTAGGACGCTCTTCATAATGCAATAACGTACTTTCAGCGCTATGTAAATTTTCAGTAGCGATGATTTTTTTTAGATTTCTGCGCAGAAAATTACTCTTTGATCTTGCCTATAAAAACACTTTTTAAGCAGCATGTACCTCTATTATGTATTCTAAACTGTAGAGAACAACGAAAATAAGAAGTCTTCTAACTTTCAGGCAGATGCGTTATTTCTTTATGTTTTTATGCAGATTTTTGCATTTACCACAAATCACCACCTTAACCGAAAGTTTTCGAAAAAGAAGGCTCTCATTATATTGCATGTAATGATAGGCATGCTATTCTCCTCTGAAGTGGTCAGGATTTATAAATCTATGATCTTGTCACAAAGTGTGTGAAGCTCTCATCTTGCTCTTGGACAATAATATATGAGATTTGATTTTACATAAACAAACTGTAGGTATTCATATGGGTACTAAGTGTGCCCCTCTTGTAGCCGATCTGTTTTTGTTCTGTTATGACTTCATGCTGTCTCTTTCAGGGGATACTCAATCTGAAGATATTGAAGCTTTCATTTCTACTTCTCGGTATCTGGATAACCTATTTGAATATTGACAATTACTTCTTTGATGGCATGGTCAATCAAATTTACCTTTCTTAATTAGCTTCAGCTAAAGAATGCCAGCGTCTCAGGTATCGAGGTCTCATTTTTGGATTTACTTTCGGTTAGAATACATTCTAACCAGGGAAAATTAAATCCGAATGTATTATGCCGGTTTCGATACGGTTTTAATTCTATGGCTAGAATGTGGTATTCAACGACGTTCCTTGAAGTTAGACAGTGAAACATCTAACTTTCACTACAAAATCGTCAGAAAAATGTACATATGTCTGCGATACACTGAAGAATATTCCCGGGGTCATGAACGCGCAACGAGATGTTGGGCAATTTTGAGTGTTAGAATCGAAACTGAGAATCTGAGATGCGGTCGTGATATCATTTGCTTTTCAACTACTTCCAAAATAGTGAATTATTACTCATCAAACCACTGCTAGAGCTAATCTGTTTCTTGAATGAAACACAGCTGTACAGTCTATGTATTGTAGGTCAACATTTATCGCATAAATTTGACATGATTGCCAAACATTCGTAATAGTTACGTATGTATTACAATATATGAGCCGCGACACGAGAAAACCAACAATGTGGTTGTGCGTCCAGCGCAGACTCAGATCAGCCTGGGCATCCGCCCAGTCTGATCAGAGTCTTCGCTGTCCGCATGGAGGTAGCTTAGACCCTAAGCTACCCTTTGAGCTCTTAACAAAGAGTCTGAGTAAACTGGGCGGATGCCCAGGCAGATCTGAGTCTACCCTGGGCGCACAACCACATTGTTGGTTTTCTCGTGTCGCGGCTCATATGGTGCTTACCATAAATTCGTCAAACATCTCCTCCAAACCACATTTATTTTCCTTCTCTGTAGTGTCTATTGATGAGCTTCTGTAGTCTATGAAAAAGGTAAAGCCCGTATCTGGCTCTTTAAGAACTTTTGGGATACAGAGGGTATTATTGGGGACAGTACTGCGGTCTTGGTTGCACATTACACAAAATATATTTCTTACAGCTTGTAAGCCAATTAAAAACGGCCAGGTGCTTTGTTCACATGCTGTTTTTAAATCGGGATTTAACTGTGTCATCGTCCCGGTTTCATTACACGAGGAATATAGAAATATTGATGGATTGTAACATTTGTACCTAGCTACTATAGGTTTAAGCTCTTCCGGTGCCGCAAAAATTGTATCAGATCCCACGGATTGTAACGTGTCCATTAAGTTAACAAAGTTTGTCTTCATGATATCATAACTGGTTGTTTTTATCTGCCAGGGAATTGTTTCCTTGATCCCATGACATTCAGCGCAGTATATGTTTTTATATATTCTCCCGGTTTTATCAGATACCCATAGAAAGTCCTCTAGAGAAGTTTTGTTGTCGCTACTGCACTTCGGCACGAGATTCGAGCTATCTTTAGAACGAGGGCAGCTGTCGATAACCCTATAAAACCCGACATATGGATTTCGACGGAAATTTCGCGGCTTTACATATGAATCTATACACGGCACTATTTGTGGGCGAGGTTCTGTCAATTCTTTATCAGGACAGCAGTTATCTAGTTCCCAGCAGTCATCGTCACAGAAGCAAGGAGAGCAACAGGGTTCTAGACTGGTATTATGTGGCTTGATTTCCCTTGCGTATGTACTGCAGAAATCCGTATATGGACACGCTTCCGAGAGGTAGTGGTCAATTTGCTCTCCATCATTCAGCGTCAAAGTAAGGACATTGAAGCATAACGTTAAGATGATGAAACATCTTGACATCTTGGCAAAGGTAGATGATCTGAAAAAAATATACAGTTGACTCTCGTTACCGTAAACACTGACATTCGAAAGTATCCTCAGGGGCCGTATTCATAAAGCCACTTAAGTCGTTGCTATGCTGTTGCTAAGGCTAAATATTCCCTACAGCTATGAAATTTGGTCTGGAGGAACAGTCTTTGTAAATTTCATAGTTGTAGGGAATCTCCTTCAAAGAAATTTAGCCTTAGCAACAGCTTAGCAACCACTTAAGTCGTTTTATGAATACGGCCCCAGATGTCAAAGAATATAGTATAGACAAAGAATATAGTATAGACACATTTCCTACTTTTCTTTATATTCTAACTCCTGGGCCGTATTCAAAAAAACGACTTAAGTGGTTGCTCTGCTGTTGCTAAGGCTAAATTTCTTTGAAGGAGATTCCCTACAACTATGAAATTTGCTCTGGAGGAACAGTCTTACAAAGACTGTTCCTCCAGAGCAAATTTCATAGTTGTAGGGAATCTCCTTTACAGATATATAGCCTTAGCAACCGCATAGCAACGACTTAAGTGGCTTTATGAATACGGCCCCTGTTGCTTTTCAAACAACTGGTAGATCTTAAAGTAAAAATTCTCTAACCTGAAAATTTACTTTTTTAAATTAATAATTCAGTTGCTTTAGATAAACTTCGACTTTGAAATCTCGATACTTGACTGTAAATGATTACCACAACCTAAAAAGCATTCCAGCTGGCAATTAATATTTGGTATAAAAATATTACATTCATAAAATTTTGAACAAGGTACAGAGACAATAAACTAGGATTTGATCAAAGCCCACGGCTTGCGAGGACCATCTCATGCAATTAATGTTTGCTTCTGTCTTTTAGTCCGTCTGTCTGTCTGTTCGTTAGTCACATTTTTGGGGTATTGGGCTTGTGTAATCAGCTTCCCCTACAAGGTTCAGTGAATTGTTTTCAAACTTCGTAAACATATGAGCCGCGACATGACAAAACCAACAATGTGGTTGTTCGTCCAGCGCAGACTCAGATTAGCCTGGGCATCAACCCAGTTTAATCAGAGACTTCGGTAAGTGCTCAAAGTGTAGCTAAGGGTCTAAGCTACCTCCATGCGGACAGCGAAGACTCTGATCATGCTTGGATGGACTTAGTTTGTACTTGTACTGGCGTTAGATACTGGTTTGAATTTTTGCAGCTTACTGCCTATTCCACAGGGTGACCTCAAGTTAAGGTCGCACACTTAGAAGCTCAGTGATTCTTGAAAAAAGGGTACAATTGTGGATGGAAAAAATCTAAAAGATGAACTTCGTTGCATCGTTTCAAAAATATGAATTTTTGACAGTAGACAGGCCCTTGTTTATGTATGCAAAATATTAAGCACACCAAGTAAACAGTAGAAAAGTGGTTTTAGGTCAAAATCGTCGTTACGGAGGTGAGATATAACCACACAAGGCATATAGCCGCAGGTTTGGCAGGTCTAAAATGTATATAGTTTGCAGGATAGTTACTCTTTTCGCAGCGTTGACCTAAAACTGTAATTTCTATATGACATTGATCACTTTGAGTATCCTATAGAAATAGTTCATTAAAATGAAAACAGATAGCTTTCTTTAAACGAACAATTTAATAAAACTACCCTATTTGCTTTCCAAGCAATAAACAAATTAGCCAAGCCATTAAAAGCGCCAGTGACTGAAACAGCTCACGAACCTGTCAATGGTAACTTTATAAGACACTTTTAGTGATATATGGTATTTGTAAGTGTATTGTGAACATTTTCTCAAATTACCGTTTTCGTCACGGAGGGGAGTGCATTTAGCATATGCAAAATATGCATTTTTATTTTCACAAAAATGCCTTAGAAGTGGGGCGTATCTTCTTAATTCCAACCTTTTTCTTCTAAATACAGATCCGTTGATATTATACTAATACAATGACGCTGCTATTTTAAGCAAATTATATATCATTAAGAGCAATGAATTCGAAATATGACCCTCCATCACATGTAAAAAGTAAATCATGAAAACCAAGAATTATCCAGAGCTGGTCAGTGCTGTCGACATTTTGAACACCTACAGATACTACCTAATCATAATCTGCCCTGTCTACCATTCTATTGTCATTTTCTCCGACAATATTTTTGTTACGGAGGGTAGAAAGTTTAACGTGCGTCATACGTTATCTTATTTATTACCGATTATTACCAAGTTGTAATTCCAGTATCTTTCCTGACTTCGTAAATTTCGGTCACTTTGAAAAGTCATTAATGATACGCATTCTTGGAGTTGTCATGTAGTGATTCCTGTTTTGGATATCACAGTGATAATATTAGGAAATATGTGGTTCAAATGGTCTACTGAAATATGGCATCTTTACAAACCTCGTATGGATTTAGTATGAGCACTTTCGGCGTGACCGCTTAAATGTGAACTCGGGTGGTGCCCGGGTGCTATTTGGGCCACTCGAGGACATGTATACGTTCATGTATATCTCCGGGTGGCCCATGGAAAGACCACGTGTTGCTCTGGTTTGCCCGTGTATATATGCAGAAAAAGCTTTATTTTTTATGAATATTGAATTGTTGTTATCTGTTATCTCTAAGGTTGCTTCCCTTAGATCTGTTCTCTCCTGTCGTTTTTTGTACTTTTTTGCGGGGTGTGGGTGGGGGGTGAGGAGGGAGGGTTGTGTAGTGACGGGTGTGGGAGGAGAAGACGGCGGGGGTGGGGGCGGAAGCAGGAGAGGAGTCCGATAGCTCAGTAGGTTACGTGCTGGCTTGCTGTTCTAGTGTAACCCTGGAGGCGGAAATCTTCCAACCGTAAAAGGGGTTCCATTGCACAAGCTTTTCAATATCACCTTTCCAGCGTACTGATATGACTGAAATGCTGTTATAAAGGACATAAAATCGCTTTTTCAGGCCTTATGAAGCTGATCTGAGTCTTTGCGCATTAGACAACGTTCTTGGCTTTGTCAGGAATCGGCTTTATTTTCGTTCTTATAAACTGTCGGTGATGCTTAAATTTATGGATCTTAATATAACATTCCCGAGGTAAGTTCTGGGATACATGTTACTTTAATAGCATTTAGCTGCCTTTTATTAAAATTTGCACCTTTTCCATCATGACAGTAGAAGGCGCTTTATAACATAGTGGACGTATTTTAAGAACAAAATTACAGTTTCATAGTAAACACTCAGACAGAACATGTTTTAAGAACAAAATTACAGTTTCATAGTCAACACTCATACCGAACATGTTTATAACTGCCCATGCAACTGGACTCTTATAACCGCTGTTTTAAGCGCTCGAATTCCTCTCCGTAACGATTTTATACCCTCCGTAACGTACTTGTTTACTGAAAAGTGTCCATGCCTCATCTGTATAATTTGTAAAGACGTTTATCTTACAGGAAGTCTGATTTATTCTACCAGCTTATTCCAGCACCAGTTACCAAATTTTGATTTTTTCGCATATCGAACGATCGGATTAACCAGCTCCCCTCCGTGACAGAGCAGCCAAAATAATTTTCATAATTATTTATTAAAAAACGGTTTTGTCTATTTAAGCATAGCAGGTTCAATACTAGAACGTGTTCACTTGGACTTTCCACCAATCAGTTACCATAAGAATGCATTTCGTTTGTGAACTGTCAGTTTAAGGAGTTTTTCTACCCTCCGTAACGACAAAATTTGGTCGGTCGTTTCTGCACTGAATGACCGGAAGTTCACATGTCATATGGTTTATCCCTACCTCCTATCTCTACTAACCAGAATATACAAAACTCGGGAAGTAAATGTTTATTTTTCCGTTGATCACACTCTAAGTAGATATATTGGACAAAATATATTACCTGGAGTCGTTTAAATATCTGAAAAATTCTGAAACCCAAATGACAGAAATCGTTCTTTTCTGCTTTCTGTTGTTTTAAAGAAACGTATATTTCCTTTGGCTGTGATACTTACTTCAAAATCACCGCGATGGTTTGGGTCAAAGATTTAGTTACGGAGGGGAGCTGTTACGGAGGGGAGAGGACATGGGACAAATCAGGTAGTGTACAACAAGTTATGAATCACAAAAGGATGAAATTGTTTTTTTTATAAATCACATCCTTGTTACACATTCGCAAACTAATAGAAAACATTTTGCAAAAGACCTAATGTTTCAGAAAAGGACCGTTACGGAGGGGAGGCCGTGAAAAGTGACAAATGAAAATGTGAACTTAAAGCTGCTTACTCAGATTTTAGTGTAACAAGTGAATTGGTTCTTATCCTTTTTATTTCAATGGATATCCTGGTACTAAAATAAACTCATTTTCCATCACGATATTTATTCACTGTTGTTTATAGGTGGGGATTAGAAATCGTTACGGTAGGTGAGTAGCATTTTGGCGACAAGGAACTTTTCAATTATTTTTGTAAATTAACGGATTAGAAACTGAATGGAACTACACGAGACATCGGTCAACCTGGGATTTCTAAATGGTAAAGAAATTTGATCTGGCTTTTATCAATAACCTTGTTTATCAAAGGTGTTTATTATAGCTACACTGCTTGCGACAGTCGAAAAAAGCATACCCCAATACAAAAGCATCGTAAAAAATTCAAGGCTCCTACTGGGAATAACACATGGTTTGCATATATATATTACACTGCCAAAGTAACAATACGCCACCTATTTAGTCTAAAGCATGTTCGTGTGTGTGTCTGTTTAACATCAGCGACATGTTTTTTCACAATTGTACCCTTTTTCAAGAATCACTGAGCTTATCTTAAGTATTTTGCTCTAAGTTTTCTAAAGACTTTTAAATTTACAATACCAAGAGTTATTTTATTTATACTTAGTTTCAGTTAGATACATGTATTGATTTAAAGTTTTACAGATTGCCAATTCAACCCCTCTCAGTGATCTTGAGATATTGACTTAGATATTTTGAGTTTTGTTAAAGTTGTCTTAAAGTATTTTTTATAAGGCTCGAATAGATTTGATTATATATATGTGAACTGATGTTAGGATCTACAAATACTACGCGCGCCACAGTAGGTGACCTTGAAGTCAATGTCATTAACTTAGACATTAAATGCTTTTGGTCAACGTTTATTTAAGAAATGAATGTTATTTTTTGAACGTTTACTGAAGTATAAACTACATCGGGTCACGAGCAAAGTAAGTGAACCCCGAAGGGGTTTACGTAAACTTTGCTCGTGACCCGATGTAGTTTATACTTCAGTAAACGTTAAAAAAATAACATTCATTCCTTATATTTATATTATTAAACGATGCTTTTGATCAATAAAAAATAAACAAAAATAAGAAATACATACATATGAATCGTTTTAAAAACATTACCAGCCGAATTTTGCAATAGTTTGGAACAGCCGCATTGTCACTGCCTACCAGTAAATTCCACCTCCTATTGTAGATTGCACGTGCAAGTAGGCGTAGCGAGCTGTCACTCAATGTTTACTAGCCATTCAAGTACATGGCATGTTGTGATTTCACGTGCTAGTTAGTGGGATGAGCTGTCACTCTGAAGCGCGTGACACAATGTAATTATTGACTTGTAAAAACATTGACTCCTGCATCACTTAATTGGGTTTACAGAGAGCTTTGCAGTGCTAATGTAAATATAGACTTATCACGATTACAATGCCATGATGGTATAATGGATTTAGTTGATACGTCGACTGTATTTAATTTTAGTCCAGAATAACTGATAATCCACCCCCTAAACCCTCCCCCCCCCCCCCACACACACATACATCCTACCAACCTCCAATCATATACCTTGAGGTAATTATCTCGGGTTTTGAAATTTTATGTGAGAGGCTTGGGTTTAGGTTTATTGAAATGCTTATTGGTGATTTAGCTTAAATTTGGCAATGAGAGACCATGTTTACCTTGAGATTTATGTAGTGCAAGCCACATCCAAGGATGACCTTTAAGGCAAGGTCACATACTTATATTTTTGCCTCTCCGATGGTTGAGAACCAGGTCAGCAAAACTATGTGTCGGGCAACAGTTCTTTTTGTGAAAATAGAATTCTACACATGTATGTTTAAATGATGAAATGCGTGTAATGGCGGACAGTGCAAATCCAAATGAATGTGCAAGCAGTGCAGCTTTTAGTGATTTTGTGCTTCGTGGAGGTGTTTGTCTGGCGATGTTTTGTGCCTTGGACCTCAGTTAGGTGTTCGAAGAACTTGCGGTGCCTTTGGAAGTTCAAAATGATGGCGAGTAATATGGCTTTTAACGTGCAAGTGGACAATGGTTTTGCCGCGTTGGCATCATGCACTGAAGATAGTGAGGTGGGGTATGGCGGATACGATGGTAGTGATGAAAGAGACTTTGAACTTGTTACTTACAAGAGAAAGAGGAGGGATACTGGCGGTTCTCAGCGTTATGTTAGGCATTTTAAAAGTGCTTCGGTGGAAAATAAACTTTCAATAATTTTTGAGGACTTACAAGTGTTAAAAACAGGACAAAGGGAGATAAACCGAGGTATGTCAAATTTAAAGAACGTTATGCCCAAAGTTGATCAAGTAATAAACGTTACTAACAATAACGTAAACCTGTTGAAGCTGTTGTCATACAAATCAATTGACATTGAGGCCAGAAGCCGAAGAAATAATCTTATTTTCCGAGGTATAGAAGAAGAATATGATGAGAACTGTTTTGAGGTTGTCAGAAGGTTCCTATCTGAGAGACTTGACCTTGATGCAAACAGAATGTTTTTGGTCCGTGCTCATCGTCTTGGGGTCCGAAGAAGGGGTATACGTCAGTATGAAAGGCAAAAGCGCCCACTTATAGTTGCTTTCCGTGATTATGTGGATATTGTACAGATTCTGGAAAATACTCGGCGACTGAAAGACACGCCCTTCTCTGTTGACAGGGATTACCCACGTGAAATATATGATGCACGAAAGCGTCTTTGGCCCCTTTTAAAGGAAAAGAGGAAGGCTCATCCTAGAGCAGCTGGCAATATTCAGTACCCAGCTAGGTTGATGGTTGATAAAACTGTTATAAAAGATGAGTTTCCGGACTGGTTTGAAGTGTTGAAGGGCAAGCGTGAATGTAATGATAGCTACATTGAACCTTTCAAGAGTGTTACACAGCCACAGTCACTATTTACTTTCCCCAAGGCACCTCAAAATACAGCTCAGTCTACATATGCAAAGAGTTCAACAGTGCAGGTTGAAAACCATGTGACCGATCTGATGAATGAGTGCCGTACAGGTATTCGGTCATGTGATATAAACATTAACAATCAACAACAGTCTGTTTCCTCGACCGCGGGTATGTCCAGTTGTATACATAACAATGTATCTGTAGAGAATTCTACAGTGAAGTCTATTGAATGTCAGCCAAATACGAATAAACCTGTATTTACTACACCTGTGACTACTCCTGTGACTACATCTGTTAATACATCTGCTATTTGCTCTGTGTCTGTAAAGGACAAGTCAGCCCCACTTGTTACTAGTCAGGGTTCTGTGTCGTCTGATAAAAGCGAACAGGCGGAGTCCTCGGTGTTGTCTGGTTCTCAGCCGGGAACCAATGAAAGTACAATCTCTACAGCCGAGAAGCAGTGCGTGCGCTCTGATGACCAAACTAATTATGAAATTCCAATGGACACTAGTATAAATCAGACTGCTTCATCTACAGAATCGACAAATGTGCAGCCAACAAACAAAAACAAACTCCCACCACCAATTAACCAATCCATCTTTCATTCAAATGCCCCAGTGAATATCCCGAACCCTTCTGCATCGCGTAATAAGGACCGTGGCAGGCGCAGTAGTATTTTCCCTGTGAATGACAGTGGTACAAACAAGGGTCACGTGTCCAGCTCTAGGTCCGTGTGTAGCCTGCGCAGTAGAACGAAGTCACCCGTAAACAGGAAAGCGTCCAATAGTAGTGCGAGCAACAAAGGCCAAGGGTCGAAACAATCGCAAAGTGAGGCTATACGTAATACGCGTGACCAACAGTCTGCGACGAAAACTGACACAAATAATACTAACTTTTAGGCCCGGCAGGAGAAAGAGACCTTACGTTTATCTCTTTTGAACGTGCAAGGACTTGTCACGAAACGAATAAATAAATTAAAAAGTAGAGAACTAAATCAAATCTTTTCTGAGAGTGACATTATACTTTTGACTGAAACATGGACTAATGAACTTTCTGATTTGCACTTCGATGGGTTTCAGTCCTTTGTATTGCATCGTACATTGAAAAAAGTAAATGCAAAGAGGGATTCGGGTGGTATCGCAATTTTTATAGGGATAGGTATATCAGCTCTGACACATTAATATTTAAAGACGAAGATGATATATTGTGGGTTAAGATTAACGGAAATTTGTTCGACTTAGACAAAGATTTATATATATGCTTGTCTTATGTACTCCCTGACGGATCTAGCCGGCAGTCTATGGTGGAAACAAATATTTTTGACCGACTATTGAATTCGGTTGTATATGTAGATAATATTGCAAATGAAAATTGTTATATATTGGTATGTGGCGATTTTAACGCCCGAACGTTTACTTGTCCGGATTATGTTATTGATGATTCCGACCGACATGTACTACCCGACGATTACGTAGTAGACCCGAACATTGCACCTCGCATTTCGCAAGACACGGCTCGCCCAGATTCTAATGGCTTATTACTTCTTGAATTTTGTCGTCAACCAGGACTACGTATTATGAATGGCCGAATGGGTAATGACGCAGACGTCGGCAAGTACACGTTCATTGGGTCAAATGGAAGTAGCGTAATTGATTATATTGTTTCATCCTTAGATTTGTTTGACTTTGTGCAGTCCTTTGATATTGATGAACCCAATATATTATCGGACCATTGTTGTATTAAATTAGTATTGGAATTTCCCGTAAAAAGCGAGTCTACATTGCATGATGAAAATTTTGAAAAAATTAAAGGTAAATATGTATGGAACGCGGACTCAGTAGATGAGTATAAATCGAATTTGAACTCTTATTCAGTTCAAGAAAAGTTACGAGCTCTGAATGATAAAATCAGGCACAGCAGTGATGGTGAGGCAATTAATTCTTGTTTAACAGATTTTAATGGTATTTTGTCAGACGTGTGCTTCTCATATTTCAATGAAAGTAAATCTAGCTCAAATTATATATTTAATGAAAGAAAGGAAAACCCGTGGTTTAACGAAGAGTGTGAAGAAAAACGTTATATCTTCTTACAAAAGTTAAATTTATACAGAAATTTCAGTAATTCTGATTCGCGTGTGGCAATGTCGAAAGCGAGATCAGATTATAAGAAAACTCTTCGTCAAGCTAGGTATAATTTTGATAGACAAAAAACTTTAAGACTAGAACAAGCGAAACTAACAAATGCTAAATTATATTGGAAACTTTTGAAGGAGTCCTCAAATATTAAGACTTCCAACATTAGCATAACTACTTTTGAAATGTACCTTAAAGCTATTAACAATCCAGCTGATACATTTTTTTCAACCTGATGAAGATATTTTGCACTTTAATGAAAGATATATTCAAAATGAGCTAAATATAATGTTTAGTGAACTTAATGTTGAGATATCAATGTCTGAAGTAGAAAGAGCAGTGCAGCAACTTAAACTTGGTCGAAGTGGTGGTCCAGATTTATTCATTAATGAATTTATATATTATGGTAAGAACGCTTTATCTAATACACTGTTTTATATGTTTAATAGCATTTTCAAGATTGGGTATTTTCCGGAGTCATGGTCGGACGGATTAGTAGTACCACTGCATAACAAGAGGGCCATGAGGCCCTGAATCGCTCACCTGAACAATTGGCAAGGTGGCTTTTACTTATCATGTCTGAAATTGTCAAAATATGAGTTTTGGGTCAAAAGTCAAAGAATGACCATGACCACTTTCACTTGTAAATCTTCATGTACTCATTAAGACAACCATATATACCATTTTTAGGCCAAAATCTTCAAAACTTTCCATGAAATCTTATGTTCTAGCATTTTCCCATATTTGACCATGCCGCAAAAAAGGTCAAGGTAAACCCAAGGTCACCATTTGAACAGTCTTGGTGGTACTCTAGTACTCCATGCTATTTACCAAGTTTCAAGGCCATAGGTGTATTGGTTCTGGAGAAGAAAAATATTAAAGATTTATATCATAAGTGGTAATGGCGGCCAAGTTGGTCATGTGACCTGGACCGTTTGAACAAATTTTTCATTCAATCAACCCCTGGAGGCTCTATATGAAATGTGTTCACAATTGGCCCTTTGGCTTTTGAGGAAATGGTTGAAAATGTCAAAATATGAGCGATCTGGATCAACGGTAAAAAAATGACCTTGACCTCTTGTACTCATAATATTTCATGAACTCATTAAGACAACTGTATATACCAATTTTTTAGGCCAAAATCTTCAAAACTTTCCATGAAATCTTATGTTCTACCATTTTCCCATATTTGACCTGGCTGTAAAAGGTCAAGGTCAACACAAGGTCATAATTTGAACAATCTTGATAGTACTCAAGTACCCAATGCTACACACAAAGTCTCAAGGCCATCGGTCAATTGGTTCTGGAGAAGAAGATTTATAAAGGTATTTACCATATATGGGCATGGCGGCCATGTTGGTCATGTGTCCAGGAGCGTTAGAAATTTTTTTCATTCCCTCAACCCCTCGAGGCTCTATATGAAATTTGGTTTCAATTGGCCCAGTGGTTTTAGAGCAGATTCTTTGAAATTGTCAAAATTTGAGATTTCTGGGTCAAAGGTCAAAGAATGACCTTGACCTCTTGTACTCACATATCTTCATGTACTCATTAAGATGATTGTATATACCAATTTTTAGGCCAAAATCTTCAAAACTTACCATGAAATCTCATGTGCTAGCATTTTCCGATATTTGACCTTGCCGTAAAAAAGGGCAAGGTCAACCCAGGGTCATAATTTGAACAATCTTGATAGTACTTGAGTACCCAATGCTACATACCGAGTTTCAAGGCCATCGGTCTACTGGTTCTGGAGAAGAAGATTTTAAAAGGTTTTTACCATATATGGGCGTGGTGGCCATGTTGGTCATGTGACCTGGACCGTATGAACAAATTTTCATTCCCTCAACCTCTGGAGGATCTATATGCAATTTAATTACAATTGGCCTAGTTGTTTTTGAGGAGATTGTTTGATATTGTCAAAATATGAGAGTTCTGGGTCAAAGGTCAAAGAATGACCTTGACCTCTTGAACTCATAAATCTTCATGTAGTCATTAAGATGACTGTATGTACCAATTTTTAGGCCAAAATATTCAACAGTTTCCAAGATATCTTATGCTGCAGCATTTTGCCATATAAAAGCATAAGGAAGCAAATTTGACATAACCGTAAAAAAGGTCAAGGTCAACCCAAGGTCATAATTTGAACAATCTTGGTAGTACTCGTGTACCCGATGCTACATACCAAGTTTCAAGGCTATCGCCCTATTGGTTCTGGAGAAGAAGATTTTTTCAGGTTTTTACCATATATGGGCATGGCGGCCATGTTGGTCATGTGACCAAGACCGTTTGAACAACTTTTCGTTCCTAAGGTCCCAGGAGGCTCTATATGAAATTTGGTTACAATCGGCCCAGCGGTTTCAGAGAAGAAGTTGTTTGAAAGTGTGGACGGACGACGGACGACGGACGGACGACGGACGGACGACGGACAACGGAGCCTTACCATCCTATAAGCTCCCCCGGAGCCGCTGGCTCAGGTGAGGTAAAAAAGGCAGTGTTAATGAGGTAAATAACTTCAGAGGTATAACTTTATTGCGTTGTATAGGTAAGCTTTTCACTAAAATTATAAACAATAGACTCTATGAATGGGCCGATAACTATAATGTCTTTATTGAAGCTCAGGCTGGGTTCAGAAAAGGGATGAGTACGGTAGATAATGTTTTCATTTTACATGGTTTGATAACTCATATGGTAAATCAAGGCAAAAAGTTGTTTTGTACTTTTATTGACTTTACTAAAGCTTTTGACTATGTAGTGAGGGATAATCTATGGTATAAACTTATTAAGTTGGGTCTTAGGGGTAACATCATGAATATTATTAAATCTATGTATAGTTGTGTTAAATCAAGGGTAAGATATGAAAATAAGCTAAGTGAAGAATTCACATGTATGCTAGGAGTTAGACAAGGAGAGTGTTTATCTCCCTTTCTTTTTTCAATGTTTCTGAATGATCTGGAAGGAGATTTTGTTATCCAGGGAATCGAAGGCATAGACATAGGCATGATCAAATTGTTTATTTTACTGTATGCGGACGATATTGTTATATTTTCGCACACTGCAGAGGGGTTGCAAAACGGATTGAATTATTTGGACTCTTACTGTAAAAAATGGAAACTGAAGGTAAATACAGCTAAAACGAAAGTTATGATTTTTAGAAAAGGTGGTATGTTACCCAGAAATTTAGAATTTATGTTTGATAATGCAAGACTTGAAATAGTTAATAAATTCACGTATCTTGGTGTTGTTTTTACGCCTGGTGGGTCGTTTGCTGAAACACAAAATATGTTAGCTGGACAGGCTCGGAAAGCTTTATTTATGTTAGAAAAATATACATATAAGTTTACAACTTTAACTACAAGCCATATGATCGGTCTTTTTGATAAACTTATATTACCCATTTTGAATTACTGCTCTGAGGTTTGGGGTTTCATCCCAGCCAACACCATAGAAAGACTTCACTTACAATTTTGTAAAAAGCTACTAGGAGTTAAAAAAAGTACACAGAATGATTTTGTATATGGCGAGTTCGGCAGATCAACATTATTAGTTCGACGATATTATATTATTATTAAATACTGGTTTAAAATATTGACTGTAGATGAAGGAAAGTACATTAAATATATTTATAAAATGATGTTATCAGATTTAGACCTACGCCCAAATAAGAAAAACTGGGCATATCTTGTAAGAGATTTATTATCAAACATGGGGTTTTACAATGTTTGGCTTAACCAGGGGGTAGGTAACATTCAATTGTTTTTAAGTCTATTTAAGCAGAGGATCACCGATAATTTTATTCAAAATTGGATGGAAAGATTAAATAATTCTAGTCGAGCTTCTTTTTACAGAAATATTGCTGATTTTCAACCTAAACTATATCTTGATTGTGTTAATGTGTTAAAATTTCGATCGGCCATGGCTCGATTGCGAGTCTCTTCACACAGACTAGAGATTGAAGCTGGAAGATGGGCTAGGCCCTACAAACCTATCAATGAAAGAAAATGTAAATTGTGTAATTGCCTGGAAGACGAGTTCCATTTTGTAATGGAATGTGAATTATATTGTATTTTAAGACGAAAATATATTGATGCGTATTATCGGAGAAGACCCAGCATGATGAAATTTATTGAGCTTGTAAATTCCAACAACAAAAAAGTTATATGCAATTTAGCTATATTTATATACAAAGCTTTCAAACTTAGAAATTCTGAATTGTATTCAAATTCTTAGCTCTCATATTGTAGATAAATGATAAGATAGTGATGTGGTATTTGCATGCTTTTATAGAACATATATTTTATTTATATGCAAAATAGTCATAAATGCGAATTTAAAAGGAAAGAAAAAACAACAACATCAAATAAACAATGTTGCAAAGGTATATAGGTACACATTCATGATTTTTACGCCATTTTTCAGTGGGAGATAATTTTCATGACTTCCTGTTTGCTTCTCTAGACAATGTGGTCCTTCCAAATTATTACCCCTGAATGTGTGCCCACTTACCTTGAATACGTGAACGTTACTTTACAGTGAATATTTGTATACAGTGGTGAAGAGTTGTGGTTTGGCATTTTTAACAAGATTAAATCTGTTTTGTTTGAAGTGCGAAACGTTAAAAACTCTTTCTCCACGTAAATTCGAGGAACTATCGGTTATAGAATATTTATTTTGTTCAAATTTGGTATTTGAGTTCCGAAAGGCAGATATTCAAATGCAAAGTATATGGTAAAATTTCTCAGTCTACAGATTTTGTATAATTGGATGTTCACTATTTATATTTAGATTGTGCATTAGTTTCCACAGGGCACTTGGTGATGAATATTCATTGACTCGACGTTGATTCAACGTCGTGAAGTTGATTCAAGGTTGAATCAATGTTGATTCGGAACTATGTGCCAGTTGGGTTGCTCGTTATCGAAACACAATGATAGAGTGATTTAATATTGCTTGCATTGCACTGTTCGCTATTTGTATTATGTTGTATCCTCAAAGTCCAGTTGGGCTATCGGAATTGAATAAAATCTATCTATCTTTAAAATAAGACCTCAATCCCACAGACAGAAAAATTAAAAGGATTTATATGGCATAAACAAAGAATACAGGGTTATAAACGTTATATATACGAGTGACCTTGGAGGTCTCAGGTCAGTTAATGATGTATTCGGAACGAATTAAGACCTTCTGACTAATAAAACCTGCACTGATAATAGAAATTCGTTAATTCGTTTACGATATTATTGTCTGACGTTTGTCCTGAGTTAAGTGGCCCTTTACTTACGGTATACTGCTATAAATACATGATTATTTTAGGTACAAAATAGCTAACAGTTACTCGATAGACTAAAACAGGAAATGTATTCTCCACTAAGCTGAAATGTTAACCACATAGGATTTTATAGGCCAACAGTAAAATAACCAGATACATGTACAAGAGGGGACTATGTACATTGTCTACAAAATCACATATACTAAAAGCATATATCAGCCGATTCGTCGAGAAAACGGCAAAATATTCAAGCCGATCTTTCAGGTTGATTTGTCAGCGTAGTGTCATCATTTATGACTTTGATGTAATCGATATTTATTCTTATTACTTTTATTTGATTTTTTTTTCGTGAAATAGACTTGTTCTACTTTCGTTTCTCCCAATTTTTTGAACAGCGCTTCCTCACTATGATGACAGCGATAGCGATGGAACGAAATTCCAAAAGTAATGCTTATCTATGTCACGTGCTCATGTTACCACCTACGGTCGTCTTTTATTCGACCATTTTTGCCCGGTACATTGAAACACGAAGCCTCCTCAAGACAACTTCGATTCGAACACATCCTAACTCAAACCCTAATCCTGGACAACACCTGTATGAGAATAGGAACACCATTGAATATTTTTGGCAGCGGCATGAGATTTATCACCATGATCACCGCGACTGATGAATTCTTATTTTGAAAAGATCATATTCTATGTTCATTATTATGTTTATTAATTTGTTTCGCTTTTGAATTTTACAATGCGCTTATATGTGAGCAATCCCTAAGCCAGCACTGCGTGTGTGTGTGTGGTGCGCGGAGGGGTGCTTTTAAGTTAATTATCCCAGGAGTTCCCCAGCCTTATGTTATCTCCCGAAGGAAGGAGGGAACAGGGTGCATTAATTGTTTACAGCATCTATACTGAAAGGATTTAAAAACTTCCACCCATTAATTTTGAATATCTCAAAAATGAATGCAGCTACGTCCACCGAAATATTACAACATATATATTCTCCTATACCTGATTATATCAATATATCGAGTTTGAAATCGTTTAACCGAATCGATTAGGAATAAGCACGTGTTCCTCGTGTTCTTAGTACCGTTTAAATACGGAGTTAAAGCTTCATGTATACAGTTTTCTGATGAAACATTTCTCTTACAAAATTAAATTGAATTTTAAAAGTTTGAACGCGGTATGTAGCTTTGTTTGGCCTACCGCGCCTAAACATCGCAAACAGGTGCTGAGTTTTGGGCCAGATAAATACTGAAATTTCAAAAAGTGACGTCGCGAGACAATTTTATGTGTTAATTACGGCAAGTAAAATTTCAGACGATGTGCACGGAATACAGGAAGCTCAAAAGACCGTCAGAAAAGCACCTAACCGAGATTAAAACCCAGAGATCATGACGTTAACTTACGTCGACGCCGTCTCCGTCATAGGCTTTGCGCGACAGCATCATCCGCAATGATACTTGCAAATCAATGTGGATGACGTCACAATATTAAGACAGTAGGAAATGGTCAAAAAGAGTGTTGCATAAGATAACGCCATCATCGCCATTTGCATTCAGTGACGTAACGCTCTATTACTGACGTCACTTAAGTAAATGATACAAATAAACTGCGTCATCATTAAATTTGATAAGTTTTAAGCATTTTGTCGTTAAATATTAAACACTGCCACGAGTGAACAGATCAGCAGCCAGCAATAAAAAGTGGAAGTTTTTAAATCCTTTCAGTATATATAGCTGGCGAGGTTTCAGTATACTGAATCTTCTTTTCGCAGCGAATGGTGGCAAAGAGAACCAGGGGCCCTATTTATAAAACCACTTAAGCCGTTGCTATGCTGTTGCTAAGGTTAAATTTCTATGTTGGAGATTCCCTAAAACTATGAAATTTGCTCTGGAGGAACAGTCTGAAAAAACTGTTCCTCCAGAGCTAATTTCATAGTTGGAGGGAATCTCCTTCATAGAAATTCTGTCTTAGCAACAGCATAGTAACCACTTTTAAAGTCATTTTATAAATACGGCTCCTGTACTCCTTTTAATGATGTATCAGACATTTACAAACTTGACCCCGAAACAGCTGAGTTCAAACGTTTAGAATAATTTTGCAGCGCATAACATGCCTAAAAAGGTTTGAAAATGCTTACCCAAGCTTGCGAAGGTCTTTTTCTAGTATCTATACAAGGATACAAATCGCCAGAAACCATACCTGATGATAACGGATAATCATCTCATCCCACACGATAGATGATAGTACTATTTTATTCTTCCATAAGCATCCAGGTTTAATTGCTAGTAAACAAGGCAAGTTTTAGAGTTTGTTTGTTATGGCTAGTTGACAACAAGTGGTAATTTAACCTTGGGAAAACTGAATCGGACTAGTTTGAGTCCAAAAGAAAACTTAAGAAGGTTGAAGGGCGAGGGTTGATGGCAACTGCAAACCGGTTAAGCCCCTTTCCATCCCCCAAAATTTCTTTACTGACCGTTCCAAGGCGGCCCTTCTGCTTTGGTTCTTCTTGGTTATTTTATGTGTTGTTGGTTGCTATGTCTGTTATTGATTTATTGTTTGTGGTGTTAAGGTGGTGATAATCACTGATTTGGGACAAAGACAAAAATCTGCATAAAATACTCAAAATAACACTGATCTTTCCAAAACTTAGCAGATGCCTTCTTTATGTTGTTTCTCATAATTTAGAATCCCAAAATGCAGCATTTGTTAATGTTAAAAAGTGTTTTTATAAGAGAAGATCAAAGGGTAATTTTCTGCGAATAAATCTGAAAAAATAATATCATTATTGAAAATATACTAAGTGCTTAGAGTACCTTGTTGCATAATGGAGAGCGTCCTAGCAATTATTTTTTCAAACTCTTTCACACATTATCAGGCTGAGCAGATGAAAAAAGATGCAGTCTGTGTCCAAATTTTTTTGTCAAAACACACAGGTGAGACAGGTGAAACTATTTTAACAAGGTTGAACAATTTCATCTACACACCACTGATCATGTCAGTAATGTATTATTTATATTGTAGGTGTTAACATAGGTATGCTTGCCTACCCTATATTTAATAAATGTGTCCAGTGTATATTTACTTTGTACATGGTTGAACATTTGAGAAAAAGCTACCATTTTCATCTGGTCTACATTACAATTTGAGAAAGAGTTGGAATAAATAATTGCTAGGACGCTCTTCATTATGCAGAAATGCACCTTCAGCGCTGCGTAAATTTTCAATATCGTTATTATTTTTTCAGATTTATTCGCAGAAAATTACCCTTTGATCTTTCCTTATAAAAACACCTTTTTAAGCAGCATGTATGTCTATTTTGTATTCTAAACTGTAAAGAACAACAAAAATAAGAAGTCTGCTAACTTTCAGGGAGATACGTTACGTTTTTATGGTTTTATGCAGATTTTTACATTTACCATAAATCACCACCTTAAGGCTAGCCCGGTGACCACCTACATGGGACACGGCTTTTCACATGGCTGCTGCTGGTGCTGTCTTTGGTGGTGAATAATTTGGTGGTGTCGTTTTCCCACATGGTGTCTTGGGTGTGATCTGTGATTTAATTGTGTCAGTTCCTGAGAATTTTCCTATTTACTTTTGAATATGGTATGTAATGGACAGACTTCAGAGTCAACTGATCATGCCAAATACCTAGGTCCAAATATGGACAGCAGTTTATCCGGTGAAACTACTGTAAATAATATCATTAGAAAAGTAAATTTCAGGCTGAAATTTTTTGGTACAGACTGTGTCAGTATGTCAACTAGGAAAACACTGTCTTCAGCTTTGTTTTTATGTCCGTTTCATTACTTTTGTTCTGCATGATATTCTGGTTTAAACAAATTTCTAAAAAGTAAACTTCAAGTTGCCCAAACTAAGGTAATTAGATTCATAAATCATTTAGGACCTAGAGAGAGGATTACACATTCAATGTTATGAGAGTTAAATTTAGTTAATGTAGAAACATTAGCTGAACAATTGAAACTTAACCGTGCATAAAATAGTAAGTAACAAGTGTCCCGCATATATGAAAGAAAACTGTATTTCTTAAGGATTTTCCTAATAATAATGTAAATATCAGGTAAGATTTAGTGAACATAATTTTATTATACCAAATTGTCAAGTTCCTAAGATTCATATATTTTATTATTTTGCAATCAAAGATTGAAAAGTCTGCCTGAAAAACTGAAAACCATACAAGATAATAAGAAGTTTAAGTTTAAAAAAAAGTTTCTACAATTTCATAATCAATCAAAAGATCAAGATGGATACATGCTTTATCATTGAGATCTGTGAATGTTTCCTTTACTTTGGTTGGCACTGTGTCCGTCTCGGTGAGTGCGGACTGTCCATACAGTCGGAGAGACACAGTGCTAAAGCAGGAAAAAGGCAAATTTCCTGTTGAGACTTAAATGAAATATAAACAAATTCTTCTAAGACTGGAACTAAAGTTTGTGACATTTTCGCATCTGTATTAATTTTTCTGTGATAATCATTCACCTTTGTGATAATCTAAAAGGTGCTACCATTGTATGATCTGAATTTCTGATTGTTCAAACAGACCTAATTTCTATGCTAACATCTTAACTGTTTCCATCACACTATGGACCCCATTGGAAATAAGCCTCAGGGCTTTCATGGGCAATACATGGTGGTTATATATCCTCATTTTGTAGTAACATTATATCATCTTATTTTGGTACTCATCTTAACACTATCAGAATTTGTTCAAAATTGTTTTTTTTTTAAAATGTGCAACTTCTTAAATTGTAAAATATCCTTTACTAATTTCAACATATATTTAATTGTGAAAATGCCTAGAAATGTGTTGTGAGATCTGTATACATATGTATGATCTTATAACCTGAATAAAAAAGAAAATAGGAAAATCTCAGGAACTGACATAATTCAATTCCAGATCCCACCCAAGACACCATGTGGGAAAAAGACAACACAAAATTAGTCACCACCAAAGGAAACACCAGCGGCAGCCACGTGAACAGCCATTTCCAATGTGGGTTGTCAACGGGCTAGCCTTACCATCACAAACAATATATCAGTAACAAACATCACAGTACATAATCACGTGACGAGCGGACAGTGTCCGAAACCGGAAATTGCGACTCTGTCCGACGACAGTCGCAAAGTTGGCCTCAAAATTCAAGGTAAGAAAAGCTTGTATTTTGGCAGTTTTAGGATTGCAGTGGGTTACTTCCATACGAACCGACTCGCAGCGGAGGGTGAGGGTGAAGGTTTGGGCCCAGTAAAACCAGTTTAAACCCCCCAGTAGTTATTACTGACCGTCCCAAGGCGGTACTTTTGTTGCGGTTGCATTTGTTTTATGTTCGGTGCTGTTTAACTTATTGTGTTCTCAGTTCAATCCTTTTATCATAAAAATAGAAAATAGGTAAAAATAATTGTTAAATGTTTTTCATATAATTTGGTTAGTCCGTTGTAACCCGTCTGTTGGTCTAAATTATTTAGTTCAATAAAGATAGCTGAGTTGCCATCTATTTGGGAAAGAGCTGCTGACTCGGCTTATCACTTGTAATTTATTGTTTGTTGGGATATCTTTGTCAATCTTTCCCTTTGATGTTGGGGATAGGGTTTGGGATCTGATTCAGTCAGTTCCTGAAGTGTAGTTACTCTTTAAATTTACTTGTATAACAAAGACGAATGCAGTGTGAATGCCTGGTTATATTCAGCAGCTGTAGTGAGGAAAGCTGTGGAAAAATGCATATAATTGCCATCTTAATCGAGAAAACATACCATGAAATCACTGGTCGATGGAGCAAAACTGAGCTGGTCAAATTAATTTGTTCGTTATTTTGTTGCTGTACTTTTCCAATTCAAAAAAGTTTTACATTTATGTGTGCAAAAATATTTGTCCTAACATAGAAACGCCAATTTGTTAACCATTTTTGCCAAATTTGGCACTTTTAAAGGTAAGTTGTCATTGTACCCTCAGCACTTTAACTGTCCGCAAAATTGAAACTGTACGAGTCGAAAACTTGCCGCAGTCAATATTTAGACTGTCCGCAAAGTTGCCTGTAGCATCATAGTGAAAAAGGTATTGTGAGACATAATCCAAAGGCAAACCGGCCAATGACTGTAACCGACAGCCATCCTAACTCTCCTCACCAAGTTCACGGCTCACACGATATAATGTACTTTTTTAAGACTAGTGCATTGATCAGATTAAGATGTCTTTGTAAAACTATTTTCATTATTTTTGATCATGAGTCTGATCCAAACACAGATGGTGGATACTCGTCGCCTACAGGATATGTTTTAGCAGTTATAAATGACTGTTCATCTCTGAAAATACCACTTTTCCCTAGACAAATTAGGATTCACAGGGGTACATGTATTTATCTTATGGACTTGTTATAGTGATACTAAATGATGCTACAGAAACCAGTCCTGGCCAGAAAGACCTACATTCACAGTCTATCTTTATGTATTATTGAAAAAAGTGTGTAAAATGTAGCCATTATCATAGCCTATCTTTATGCACTGTTGGAAACATTTTCATCCTGAATAAAGTGATCCGTAGCGCGGAATTTCCTACAAGATTGTTTTTGCGCCCAGCGAAGCCTCAGATCAGCCTTGGCATTTACAGTCTGATAAGATATTTCGCTTGGTGCTTTATTAGTAACTTAAAATCCTAGCCCTCTTCAGGAGGACAGCGAAGACTCTGATGAGACTTCATGGATTCGCGAGCTGACCTGAGTCTTCGCTTGGCACACAAGCAGTATTGTAGGAAATGCCGTGCTCTAGAACTTTAACACAGGTATTCTGCTAAAAGTTTGATGACTCGGAATGATTAAACATATTTACACGCAAAAAAAACATAAAACGAATAAGGAAAATTACAGGCTCTTACGCTTTTGAGCTGTTTAAATAGATTATTTACTTGTATCCTACGTAACACATTTATATACATTTGCTACTAGTAGATTGCCAAAGTGGATTTCGGAAAGAATTTCCAAACGGTGATGATAAATTTATTTATATACTTTGATTGAAATATTAAATTTGCGGAAAGAGAATATTTTTTTTTGCCTTTATCGATCTAAAAAAAGCTTTGGATACAGTGTGGTGACATGGATTACCAAATTATACTGAACAATGCTAGCAATGTACAATAATATAAATTCGTGTCTATAAGTAGACGGTGATCAAACCGATTTCTTCTCATGCAATGCCGCCTTGCGTGGTGGTGATAGGAGAGGAGGGGGTGGGGTGGGTTGAGGGCAGATAGTCAGCAACGGCATACATCATGAATTTGAAAGAAAAAAACTTAGATCTACATGCATATGCTGCATCTAAACAACCTATATAAGCTATCAGCGTTCGTTCGTGTAAGTGTTTTGTTTGTATGTTGTAATGTGCAGTTTTGAAAATAAAATATATTTAAACCAACAGCAGTTTAAGCAATTCTAAAACTGCAGGTCACTAGGTTGTTCAGATGCAGGAACTGCATGTAGATCTAAGGGATTTTATTTTTATTTTAAAAATTCATGACTATGCCGTTGTTGAGCATGTGTCTCATTTATTTTTCAGATGTTTTTTTTTTTAAACTTCTGCATTGTTTTCATTGTAGACAAAGTCCAAGTCTGACAAATATCGATCGCAATTTTTCGGACAGCGTAAAATGTCAAAGAACAATTTTGCGGACAGCCATGACGAAGAGGGTGTGATGTTGTTTATGCTTCAAACTTTAATATTTTGCTGACTAGCCTAAAACATGGCTAGAAAGGACTTGGAAAATGATTATTATGAAAACTGTTGTTAAAAATACCTATCGTTTAGTTTAAATATTGACTTTAAACGGTGTGAAATGTAACTCGGCGGAGATGAAATTGCCAAACTGATGTGATCGACCCGGAGCGTTTTCTTGTCTTTCTTTATGAAAAGAACATTTCAACCGTATTACGCTGTTGCTAAAACAGACTGGCATCTTATCAAATGCCCGCTTTGTTTGTAACAAGCCACTTACATGCAAAAGGAGAGAAAAATTAATGCAAAATGCGAAAGTTACTCACCTTATTTTGTTTAGGTCAACTTTGCGACTGTTGTCGGACAGGGTCGCAATTTCCGGTTTCGGTCACTGTCCCCTCGTCACGTGATTATATACTGTGAACATGGCAACAAACAAAACATAAAACAACCAAGATGAAGCAAAACAGAAGTGCCGCCTATGGACTGCCAGTAATGAAATAATGAAATTACTGGAGGTGGGGGGCTTAACCGGTTTATGTTCGATCAACCTTTGCCCTTTATTCTGCCTTGTTTCATCAGATACTTAGTTGTTCAACCCAACAAAAACGGCCACCGCCCACACAACAGACTTACGAAAAGCACCAACATTGACACAATAAAGACAAATTATACAAAAGAAACATTAAACATCCACTTTTACCTATTTTCAGTTTTTTTTAAGTCAGAGCTAGCCTTAACATAACAAACCATATATCAAAACAAAGGAACAAACAAGACATGAAACAACCAAAAAGAACCAAAACGAAAGTGCCGTCTTGGGAGGGCCAGTAAAGAAATTCGAAGGGGGCTTAACCGGTTAGCGGTCACGCCCTTGGTCCTGCTTTGGTTCACCAGACACTTAGTTGTTCGGCTTGCGTGGAAGAGTGTAATATCTCAGAAACGTAGAAATCAAAATTAAAACAAAGATAAAACAAACATGAGGACTCACAGAAATAGCAACACTAAAATTCCGGAGCAGATGAAACCTAGCAGTAATACCACGGTGGGCCCGACCCGAGACGTCCCGGGACGGGTGTCAGACACAAGCCTTATTGTATCTTATCACATCTCAAAATATGCGATTACACTTCTTTCACTGGGTACAAGGGAAAATTGAGGAGAAACGTTTTGAATAGGCTGTATACATCATACATAGCCAATCTACTAAAGGGTATGCCATGGTTTATATTCTTTTGTAATGGTTTATAGTGCGCATCTCAGATTATAACGGTACAAAGGTTACACTGCCTGCAAATTAAAACCTTTTGTAAACACTAAATATGAGCCGCGACACGAGAAAACCAACAATGTGGTTGTGCGCCCAGCGCAGACTCAGATCCGCCCAGTCTGATCAGAGTCTTCGCTGTCCGCATGGAGGTAGCTTAAGCCCTCAGCTCCCCGTTAAGCGCTTAGTGAGGAGTCTGATAAGACTGGGTGGAGATCCAGGCTGATCTGAGTCTGCGCTGGGCGCACAACCACATTGTTGGTTTTCTCCTGTCGCGGCTCATATATTTTCTACAACCTATCTGCACTAGGTTACATGTTGGCTCAATCCATGCATAATGATTACAGATTATATTCTTATCCCGCATCTCATATATGTGATTACGCTTCTTACACTTGGTGCAAGGGAAATAGAAGAGAATCTTTCCTTGTAATTGAACCATGACATGACAAAACCAATAACGTGGTTATGCGCCCAGTGCAGACTTATATCAGCCTGGGCATCCGCCCAGTCTGATCAGAGTCTTCACTGTCCGCATAGAAGTAGCTTAGACCCTTAGCTACCCTTTGAGCATTTAACGAAGAGTCTGATCAAACTGGGCGGATGCCCGGGCTGATCCGAGTCTGCGCTGGGCGCACAGCCACATTGTTGGATTTGTCGTGTCGCGGCTCATTATTAAACCACTTTTAACATCATTAAGTCAGGCATGTTGGAAGTCTGAATTGTGAACATCAATATAAAAAGGCCTCAGACTTTTTTTTGAAACTCTGTTGTATATATAGCATTTTATGTAAAATTTTGTATTCACCTCAAATCAGAGATTATCACTACCTGAGGTTCTACTTGTAAACAGTAACAGGAGTTATGTTAACATTAAACATTTATTGTAACTAAAAATAGTTTGTTGAAAATACTAGAGTGACCAATCAAGGCAGCGTTACACGCAGCTTTTGTAGTTTTGAAGTACCCTGGTGCCACCCATGAAAACCCTGGCTGCGTGGTTTCTATCATCAAAAGAGCAATTATTTGATTGCACATCCAAAAATGCGCAATGCTGATTCCCGTAGACATTCATGAAAATTTACTCGCATATAATCCTGAATTACCTTTGAGAAATATTCGCAAAGTTTCGAGGACCCGAAAACGGTTATCCTTGTCTGTTGAAAGATGTTCTCCAGAGCTACTATTTATGCTTATCCTTCTTATACTAATTTCAGATGTACTACTTTCTTTCGCCTATCTATGAGATTGTCGGAAAACTGTCACTAAGCAACTGTGAATCCGTCTTCGATGAAGTCGATTGTTACGAGGAGCGATCGAAACGTTCTGATCCTTAGATATATCTAGTAAATCTGCGCATGCGTCCTTAACACGAGTATAATAAGTTGTCATTTACTATGCTAAGCTTTCTATGGCAGTTTCAAAAATATTTGGCGAAAGTTTCCTTTTATACAGCACCTTAAACACAAGAGGGGTGGCATATTTTTAAAATAACATTTAAAATCTAGGCTATTTGTCTTGCCTTACTTTGAAAAATCATTCCACACATTCTACAAGATTTAAACGGTTCTTGTCGCAGTATATGAGAATATGATGATTTGTAAATACATTTGATGGAAATGCAGAATATTTTGGCATCAGGTGGCTTTACCGTAAACCCTTATATATTCCCAGTAGGCACACAAAGTCGAAATAACGTCGTACTGACGTCGATGCGACGTCATCACGTCGCATCGAAGTCAGTACGACGTTATTTCGACGTAATGTGCCTGCTGGGTTGCAACCCTGAAATTTAGAGACCCATATCCTACAAAGGGACACCTTTGTGACTTTCCATTAGTTTTCTTGGACGGCAAGTCCGTCAAAAATGGGATCTACTCTTTAGGTGAATGAGAACTCTTTTAGGGGAAGCAACTCTGTCTTTTTAAGTTTTGCCTCCCTTCTCAATGAGGTCCAGCCCTTGAAAGAGTTTTCTTCCCTTGGAGCAAATTTTTTCGTATAAGAGTAGCTCTTTTCTGGAAGGACGTTTGAATACTGCAGGAAAGCAAACAGGAAGTCAGCGAAATTATTCCCCTTTGTAACAGATACGAAAACATATGAAGTTGTACCATGTACATGTACCTGGAAAATGTGCCAGTTAGTTTGAACAATATTTTATTATTCACTTCACATGTATAATGTTAAATCTAAAGTATTAGGATCTGACAGTAAGCCAAAAGCTTATATTGGTAATGTAGTGGAAAATGTATACCCAGTAGGCATATAACGTCGAAATGATGTCGTATTGACGTCGATGCGACGTCAGTACGTCGCATCGACGTCAGTAAGGTGTCATTTCAACGTCATGTGCCCGCTGGGTAGTGAAAAGTGTTTCAGTTACTGATGTTATTCCGGTAAGATACTAGTTGGACTAATTCAGTGCGTTAGATGGGCGGACGGAGTCTAGAGGCGCCTTCCTGTAACAAGCTTTTACGGGTATATTGTAGTAAAGCTAATGATACTGATGTCTGGCCAGGGTCTACACACTTTGCCATTCCATCCGCATCTTCTGGCTGTATTAACGAATTGTAAAATCCGACTGTTGCATTTCTGGACTAGTACGTTAATTATTTTAGGTCTTCCATTTTTTGAAATTTATATGGTAATAGATATATGTCCAACTGTATTATATAATCATACTGCTGTCATCTTGAAATAAATAAATATTTGTATATATATGTGCCGTATCTCAAAAGTCCTGTCGCATATTTTGAGTCATAGAACAGCCCAAACTATAAATTGTATGTGATACTGATTCTAAATGATGAACCAGGGTGCCAGAAACGATAACGGAGGACTGGTCAACAGCTGCACTGTTTTGCATCCTGTCAGAATTGTTTGTTTTGTTGATGCCGGTTGGCCGAACGCCGATTCGTCTTCATTCAGTTCAGGTGTATACGTACACTTCCGTGATTTTTTTGCCCTTTTTAGCTCGCCTGAACGAAAGTTCAGGAAGAGCTATTGTTGTCACCCTGGCGTCGGCGTCAGCGTCAGCGTCAGCGTCCGCGTCCGCGTCAGCGTCGGCGTCCGGCGTCCGGATTGGATGTTTTGGTTAAAGTTTTTTAAAGACCTATATCTCCCTAACCCATGGATGGATTCTTTTGATACTTGCACTGTAGTTAGATATTGGTCCAAAGTTTAACAGGGTACCACCCCCACCCCACTCCTTGACCTTGATGTCAAGGTCATGGACTTAGAAAATTGGGAGTTTTTTGGAACTGGATGTTTTGGTTAAAGTTTTATAAAGCCCAATATCTCCTTAACCAATGGATGGATTCCTTTGATACTTGCACTGTAGTTAGATACTGGTCCAAAGTTTTTGATGGTACTACCCCCACCCCCTCAGTGACCTTGATGTCAAGGTCATGGACTTAGAAAATTGTCTTTTTATTGATTGGATGTTTTGGTTAAAGTTTTTTAAAGACATATATCTCCTCAACCCATTGATGAATTCTTTTTATATTTGCACTGTAGTTAGATATTAGTCCAAAGTTTTACAAAGTACTACCCCAGCCCTGCTAGTTGACCTTTATGTCAAGGTCAGGGACTTAGGAAATTTGGTCTTTATTAAAGTTTTCTAATTGCGTACTGATTCATAATGCTTGGCAGAGATTTAGTTTACACTTGAACTGATGTTAGACACTTTTTTGAGTTTTAACAAAACACTATATACTTACCCCACTGGATGATCTTGATGTCAAGGTCATGGACTTTGAGTTTTGTCTTAAAGATTTTGATTAAAGTTTTATATTAATGGAGACATAATTTCACCGTGCCACAATGGACTCAGTTGATACTAATACGTGGACTGATGTTAGATAATGGTTCAAGGTTTTGATACATCCTAGCCGCTCATGGACTTTGAAATTTAATGTGGATTTTTTTTTTCAATTTTATTTTAAGACTTATTTCTGAGATAGCTTTTGTTTATGAATGTGTTGTCATTATGGACATGCTTGCCTGAAGTTTTATGCATAGCAGTCCACACCACTATAGCAACTGTGTGATGGGCAAGCACCTATTCAGGCGAGCTATGCTGTCAGGCGACAGCTCTTGTTACAAATGCAACAACTTTCTTGACATTCCTTGAGGGTGTCATCCTTCTCAAAAGGATCTACTTTAGAGGAGCAAATTCTTTCCAAATATGGAACCTTATTAATTACTGAAGCAAAATCTAAAATGACAGAGTTGGTTCTGCTGAAAGTATACCCATTTGAGCCGCGACGCGAGAAAACCAACTAAGTGGTTGTGCGCCCAGCGCCGACTCAGATTAGCCTGGACATCCGCCTAATCCGCTCAGACTTTTTGCTAAACGCTTAAAGGGTAGCTAAGAGTCTAAGCTACCTCCATGCGGACAACGAAGACTCTGATCAGACTGGGCGGATGCCCAGGCTGATCTGAGTCTTCGCTGGGTGCGCAACCACTTTGTTGGTTTCTCATGTTGCGGCTCATTTGTCTTGAAGAGAAATTACGTTTGAGCCGCGACACACACAGAGAAAAACTAGCAAAGACGCATGTGCGCCTAGCGAATATTCAGATCAGCCTGATCATCCGCACAGTCTGCTCGGTCTTCGCTGTCGGCCTCGAGGTAGCTTAAACCCTTCACTACCCTTTAAGCGGAAGCGAAGACTCTGATCAGAGTGGACTGATGCCCAGGCTGACCTGAGTCTTGGTGTGGCGCTCATGCAACTTTATTGTTTTGTCGTTTCTCGGCCAAAGGGCCGTTAAACCCAAAACAACCAACCAACCAACGTTTCTCGGCTCATTTTTACGTCACCAGATTGCCAATATACATTTTGCTCGTGAAAGATATATTACTATACAATATGATATCAGTTTTGAGTGACATCATGGTTTTAGATATTCCTCTCACTACAAGTAGTGGTGGCCATAATACGTCTCCCCGTACTTGATCTTTCCTGTGTACATTGTAAAAAAAATCAAGAGTTAGATTTAAGTCACATCGAACACAGCATTGCCAGGAGCAGCACATTTTGTTACGTGTCACAAACAGTCTCAGTGAAACCGAGTCTGCTAGGGTCGTTTTTGTTGTATATTCCTTACATTAAACGCATATTACTTGTTCAGTGCATCCATATTAGCACACAAAAAAGCTGAAAAATGAGGTTCAATAGCGTGTTACAATAAGAGGATAAAACATTCTTTTCCGTGTTTTAACGTTTGCCAAGCCCGAGTGTATTAACGTGTTGCAGCCCGAACCGCGCAGCGGTGAGGGTTGCAACATGTTAATACACGAGGGCTTGGGCAAACGTTAAAACACAGGAAAAGAGTGTTTTATCGTATTTTATATACCTTCTTACGGACGCCATCTTGATTCCAGAGCTCTGCAGATGACACGAAAGCGGGCTTTAATGGTGTTTAAGCCCTGGTGCACGCTAGTTTTAACAGTGTTGAAACCCTGTGTCAGCGATTCTGTCGCATTGCGACAATTAGAAATAGAAGGAAAACGAACGCATAATGCTGTCGATTACAATACGGCTGTTTTCTATAGTAAAGTCTCATTAGGTATCATTAGGTATATAACAATAAGTATTTTGGACGGTTACTCTGTACTTTGATAAGTCTTAGACATAGAATAAAGCATGTATATATTTACAGCTCTCTGTTAAGGTGCTTCAGTGAGCTGATCGGATCAGATCTACAGGCTGACACCAGAGAGAAACAGTGTTCTTAAAATTTATATAGAAGCTAAAATAACAAAAACAAGAAGAAAAAAACTTGAATCATATCTTTTCCCATTGATCTCTATGCCTAAAGATCTTGGTGTCGGACAATAACGTAATGTTTCTAAGAACTGGGATATTTGAACTACTCTCTTGTTGACACACTCCAGCAAGTGGTTATTCAAGGTTTGTACTTAAAAGATAAGAAATCAGAAAATTCCACTTACCTGGTTCAATTTCCTACCATTTCTCGTAGTCAGATTTGTCCAGTAGAGTTTTAAAAATTCACTGGCATGCCCCCAAGCTTGGAAAGTAATTTCTTGCAATGTATTTTTGTCATTTTCAAAATGGCCGCCTCGGAATGACCAGTATTTTGTAGGGGTGGCATGTTTCAAGCATATTCTTTAAATTTAACATTTCATATAAAATTAACATGAAAACAGTTCATAAAAATCTGTTCTTATATTTTATGGCAGTTATTTTCATAAGAAATATCTATTGGGAAAACAAAAAAAAAAACAACAAAAAAAAAACGCAGAAGTGTAGCTGACACTGCAATGAACCCTTTGCTGAAATGATCATATTCCAGAAAGATCAGGTGATTAGTGATGTCATCATTTCTGTTGTGATGTCATAATAGGTGGTTCCCAGCTTAATAAAAATTAAAATGAACCTCATCAAAGGCTGGAGACCAGAAGGGATTATTTTTACTATAGGAAAACCCACCTCCAAACAATAAATGATAAAAATAGACAAGAGAGATCATGCAAAATGCTGCAAGTCATTTTTTAGATACGAGAAATGGTTTTGGGTATGTAAAACCTAAAATTTTAATATTTAAGCATCTTTAAAGAAAAAAGTTCCACTAAAAACCACTTGCTGGAGTGTGTCAACAAGAGAGTAATTACCGTAATTGTCCTAAATATAATTGAGCCGCGACACGAGAAAACCAACAATGTGGTTGTGTGCCCAGGAAAGATTCAGATCAGCCTAGGCAGCCGCCCAGTTTGATCAGACTCTTTCTTTAGCACTAAAAGGGTAGCTAAGGGTCTGAGCTACCACCATGCACACAGCGAAGACTCTGATCAGACTGGGCGGATGCCCAGGCTGATCTGAGTCTGCGGTGGGCGCACAACCACATTGTTGCTTTGTAGTGTCGCGGCTCATATAACAGTTTGGTTTACAATGCATCCAAAAGATCCAGATGGAACGGCTAACAGTGAAGGCCCTAACCTGTCACAATCTTTAGAAGTTTAAAGTCTCCATAGTCCTACCAGTGGTAAAAATCGTCAAAATTCAAATCATTATGAAACCTGTACAGCCTTCAGAGATCATGAAAAAATTTCGACTGATTTGCTTTTTTGTATCATATAACTGGCAAAAAAGAAGGAACAAGGTATAAGTCTCTCCATAAAAATACGGTTTTCGTCTCTGGTTCCCCGTTAAGCAATGAAATAATGCAACCGCGGCACAATCAATGGGATCCTTCCTTAACATTTTGTACATTGTATTTTTATCAACTGTTAAACGCCTGTACCTTGTATTTTCATCCCTTGTACCTTGTGTTTTTACCACGAAATACAGCTTTTGAAATCGAAAGTAGGTCATTTTAGTTTTGGTTGGTTATTTTTTCAAATCTATTTTATGGTAAACTCGACGGCGTTTTGATTTTTCAAATCACGATAATAACCAATGGCGAAACTGTAGTGAGAAGTCTGCAGCGATACCTCACGATAAAATATTTCATGCTGACAGAGCTATGGGGCCTTTAAAGTGACGCTGTTACTTTGTATTGCAGCTTAAAATTATTGCTTTTAACGGCACATGATAATACCATTTTCTTCATAAACTATCTTTTTTAAACATTTTACACGTACAGCTTCATTCTCTTGTCTTTCTTTCCAGCATTCTTCTTTTTTGTTTGTTTGTTTATTTCGTCCATTCTTTTTTCATTACTACAGTTTATTTTCCCTTCTTTTCTAATGCGGTATTTTTTTTTCGTATGCCAATGTTGCTAAATCATGATCTTAAATTTCAATTTCGTGACTTTGGAGATTTCAATATTGTTTTCTGACAAAATACTGGGAAATTTACAAACATTATAAACATACTTTACTTGACAGCCAGTTTCCCTTTTGTCAACAACTCAAACATTTATATTTAATTTTCCCAAGCAGCTGAGCATCTTAAAAGTTTACCATTACAGATAAACATAATACCGTAAAACCTTTAAGTATTGGTATAAATACATGTCGGCCTGAGTAATCAGTGCACACCCAGATCAGGTAAACTCTTATTAGGGCCTACATTGTTTGCCAGTCTGTCTGCAACTTTTGGACTCATTACTTCATTGTAAAACCAATGTGTACTGGCGTGCGACCAGTGGTGGCCGCGTACCAGTGGTGACCGTTTGTATTTTTCACACGCAATTACGTAGAAGAGGAGCCGAAAGCGGTAAACAATACGTACTCAGTCAGATTTTAGAATGTTTCTTCAGAATGACAGGAGAGTTATCCAAAATCGAAGAATGCTATTTTGTTACTTAAACATTGCTCCTTCAACACACCAAATAATTCTATATTTGGTTCCGCGGTTTTCTTGATATTTGTTCCCTCCTCCGAAATGTCTGTTCAACACGGTCAAGGTCAGACAAAACAGGAGATAAAATAACAACATTTTCTGCTCGATCTCAAAAACGAGCAAAAAGCATCCGAATTCCTCATTGCATATCAATGTAATAATTAATATCTGTCACCAACAACGATGTTTCAGTGACCAGGTATCAAGCATTGTTCTGAAATCATTGTTGAAAGGGGCGAAATGTTTTGGTTCAGCATTTAATCATTAAAAAATAGAAGGAAATCTGTCAACATCAATCTGCTTATTTTAGTCTGTTTTATGACATAAATTTTATGCTGGATGTTTTTTCAACATTTTTTAAATGTCAACTGAGACTTGACGGATCTCTGCAGTTGGAGATTATTTTTTAACAAAAAAAAAAAAAAAAAAAAAAAAAAAAAGAACAAAGTTGATCCCATTCCCTAAAGTACTTGGTGTTTACTGTTTTAAATGGTTTTAAATGCATGCTGAATTAAAATTTCTAAGATTACATTTGAATAATTAACACGATTTCACAAAATTTTGATTTTTTTCATTTGAATGGGAGGCTCATGTCAAAAATTTTGTGGTTGCGCATGAGAATTTTCGGTTGAGCATTGCAATGTATGGAATATCAAATGAGCTTGGGTGCCTGATTTAGCTGCGAGGCAGCCTGACTTATATATGAACCACGAAAACATCGATCAATCTGCTACTTCGCACAGTTTGGTCAGCTCGTTTAGCACTGAAAAGCTGTTGTATCATTAAACCTACAACTCTAAGGATCTTTTCTGGTAGATAATCTAGTTTTGTCTGACCTGGTCATGTAGCCAGAAAGACAACCTTTTGAATAAAATCGTTTATGAGACTAGCCACTCTTAAGCGTTTAGAAAGGCCTAAAATTTAACTGGCGGATTGACGACTTGCGACTTTACGTTTTTCAGCAGTATTTCAGTCATATCAGATTTTTCTCTCAAGAAAAGGTATTGCGAAAATTTGGAGAATGTCATGTTATTAGTTGTTTACAGTTGTATGTTGAGACCAAGTGATATGAACAGTTTTAAGTGGTGTTTGGTATATTACATTTGTCCTCCAAGTTCAGTACCGAAAGAAGGAAATAGTCCTGCACTGATACATCAGCCCTGTGCGTGAATTTGCAGACTTTCTGTGAAATCTTATGGATGCAGCAAGACACTTCACTTATATAACCGCGTTGAAAATTCACTTTCAAGAAAATGCATGCTTTTGTTACTACACCCTCAACGAATATTTATCGGCGGTCAATAGTATTGAAACTAACATGGGGACAATTATATTCTGCTCAAAAGGGATTGTGCGCTTGAATTTAAAAGCACGTTTAAATACTTCTAAACATAAGCCAGATAATTTTGGTCAAGTAAGATGCTCTTGGTCTCAGTATATCCATAATAACCCTTTACCTGCCACTTAAGTTATTCATGGGACCCTAAACAGGCGGGTACCCATACCTCAGAAGCCACAAACTCTGATCGATTTGACTGATATTTTCTCTCAGCTGTAACAAGGTGTGTGCTGCCGTTCTGGAAGTTACCAAGGTCCGTCGACGTCCATACTTGAAGTTAACAGAATCAACCGGAAACCGACCAAGACACTTAAAAAAGAATACAAGATATCAGCCCAAGGTATTTGCTTTAGAGATGGAAAGTGATTGCTTGTCTGAGACCCGATGTTATTGCTGAACATTTATCAACAGAAAAAGTTTAGATGGATGAGGTCTACTTTCCAGAAAATCGTGGGGATAAGGGCTAATCTCAGGTAGACTTTCTCCTAAATTTCGATATTGACTGAAATACTGTCGCAAACAGCCGTTAAACCTATTTTTTACCGTTTTTTAATTATGTCCTTTTAAATTGAAGCTGACGTGTGAATTTCTGTATCAGGAAAAAAATAGCCCATATTTTCTTTAATTTGTGTGCCTTTTCTCTATCTATTTTTCTCAGACTTTTAAGCTCTATTTTTCTCCAATCAGTATAAAAATGACATTTTTTTTCTCTTCAATGAACTATAATGGCTCTAACAGGCTTGGGACCATGAAAATTAGTTCAAGCCAGGTGCAGCTCTAGTCATCCACTTAGTTTCTACTTAAAGTAACCTATAGGGACTCAGGAAGGAGTTCTAGTCAGACAGGGTTGACGATTAATGAGGGTTTGAACCATTAAGTTTGACTGTATTATTTAATATGATCAAGAAATTTATTTATTGGATACCCGTCCATAATTTCACGTAATTTACGTGGATGACGGTTTCAGCAAATTTAAAGAGTAACTACAAGACGACTACATACAGAAACCGAAATGTCATTCAGTACGTATACGTCATATCTTTAGTTAGTTTTCCCTCGTTTTGATCAATGATAAACTATCAATATCGTTGACGGAATCGAATAAACTATATTTGCCCCAAAGTACATTTTTGCACAAAACAGTAAAGACTTACTGCGGCTGACACTTAAATAAACTGATCACAACTTTCCTAGGAATTAACTTTGTCGAGCGGGACATAAAACGTCAATCAGTAAAGGACAGTCAGTAAATTACCAGACAGACAGTAACTTTATTCACTCAAAGTTCATGTAAACATGACATAATGAGGAATTACTTTAGTACTAATCTAATACCATTATTATGATACTGAAGCAGGACATATGAGTGTTTTCGGAGGCTATTTTTATCAGAAGACAAATCATAAGAAACAGGATTGGCGTGACTAATTTGATAGTGGTCCATGTATGGCTTGAGACGTTTATAGCTTAGTTTAAGCAAAAACAAAAAGTGAAATGTATAGCTTGAGACGTTTATAGCTTAGTTTAAGCAAAAGAAATTGTAGGAGATGGCTATTATACAAGCATTGCGCTTACCGTCAGATCCTACATTGAAATGATTTGTATTTGTATATATGTATGTAGCTTAACTGAATAAAATACTGTTTAAACCAAAAGAAATTGTGAAGTTTGAAAGAAGTCAAATGCTGAACCGAGCTATCGCATGCGTAACCAGGAAAAATTGACATGGGGACTTTCCCTTAAAAATAGGCAAACTAAAAGTGTTGAAATAAGCTAAACAGATAGTATATGGAGTCATTTGATATTCCAATGACGTAATCAATGCATAATTTCAACATATAATGGCTCAAAGCAGTGTTCCATGATTTCTCTTGCAGTCTGGTTTCAAGCAAATATTATCCGTCAGACCTGCATTTGTCAACTTTAAAACTCCAGAATTATACTGGCCACAGTTTTACTGCACATATTACAGGCTGAAAATAAAATTATCTGTGAAATTACTTTCTTCTTATTTTTAATGATTACATGCGGAACCAAACTTTCGAGACCAATTATGCATGCATTTCAAAAGAATTTTTAGTTCTAGCAAAATGTAAAGGTATTACATACCTCACTTTCTGTTTAAAATATCCGCGCACCGTCTAAATTGCAGATCATATGTACACAAATGTCAGATTTAGCGGATAAATGTGTTGCTTACCTCATGTATAATCCAGTCCGAACAGGTGTTTCGGAGGAGGGAATAAAAATGACAAAAACAAGACAATCCTTCAGTAATTCCTTCGGCATACAAAGAAAACAATGTGTTAGTAACAAAATAGCATTCGCATATTTTAAAGAGCACATTTTCTAAGAAAATTAATCGTCTTCTTACACGCACGATTATCGTTTGTTTACCTTTTTCGGCTCCTCTTCTACGTCACCGGAAAGCGATCTAACGGATTGCTTTGCTTAACCGCCGATTCCGCATGAGACTGATTGTTAGGCGTGGTATTTGATGTATCACAGACTTGGCCATTCTGTAAAACGAAACATAAGACACGCCCACCAAAAACGATTGGTAAAATTCCCTGCCTGAACAGCAAAAGATTAACGAATTCTCAAAGCTACCCTCATGCCAACATCATTGCCTTTCCGGGGGACCACAACCCTTGATACACACATAATTAAATACAGAAATGAACATGAACAACTTGTTATGTTAATGTTTACCTATCTCGAAAAAAGGTATAACCTGCAACCAGCCTGCAAAAAATTATCAAAATTCTTATAAATCACAGCACACGTGTGGCCATTATTTGTGTTTGTTTTCGACGTAATATGTAGCGTGTGCCTATGTAATGACTGCGTCAGAGTTTTAAAGTCCGTTTCTGATAAATGTCTCTGATGCTTATAGTCCGCCTCTGCTGAGCGCGCTAAAACTGTTAAATTTTGACAAAGACCACAGACTTGCAACAACATATCATCAAAGTTTAAATCCACAACAAGTTTTTAGAAAATGCTTCATTCATCGCATCATAATCGTGATGGCCACCACTGGTATGCTACGTTCGTATTTCAATGCTTTTTGCTAACCTAGTTCGAGGATCTGTCACAGGCACATGATATAGTCCTTATCAACAAATTAATCAGTATTATACCGATAGTTACCCCTAGTTTATTAAATCAAAATATAGAATCACTAAACCGCAATATGTCGGTTATAAGATAAGAAAGTGTAACAAAAAACGGCCACCACTTGTAGCCTGCCAGTATCATTTTATCATGCATATGCTGCAAAATTCACCTGATAACAGGGGTATGACAACATGATGTGACATCATGTCACTTTAGAACTGCGCTTGCGCGAATGTTATCAGGCGATGCCTACAGAAGCGATCTCTGAAGACGATTGGCTAAATACTGACGTTGGTCTTGATATCAACGTTCGATTGGATAAATGAGCCGCGACACGAGAAAACCAACAATGTGGTTGTGCGTCCGGTGCAGACTCAGATCAGCCTGGGCATCCACCCAGGCTAATCAGACTCTCCGTTTAGTGCTCAAAGGGTAGCTAAGGGTCTAAGCTACCTCCATGCGGACAGCGAAGACTCTGATCAGACTGCCCAGGCTGATCTGAGTCTGCGCTGTCCGCACAACCACATTGTTGGTTTTGTCGTGTCGTGGCTCAAATGACGTCACCGACTAGCGTCATAACGCATTCGCGACGTCAACTAGTTCAATCAAAACTGCGTTTACTCTTCTTATGTTTGACGATCTTTGCACCTGAAAATCTTCTAATGATGCATGATAAATAGAAAACCATGTAAGTGTCTTTTGATATAAAGTTTATCAGGCTCGACCAGAAGCACGTCGGACTGGCTCGGCAGGCCTCGCCATTCCTACGCTGTTTCTGGTCTCGCCTTATAAACTTGATATCAAAAGACACCAACATGGTATTCTCTGTTTTCAGGACTATGACGGTAATTATTTTAGGAGTCCCATTTTTTTAGGATTTTAGCCGCAGTTTAAAGGGAAATAGAGAATGCTGAATCTTACCTTAGAAGATGTGGATAGAAATTGTTATTGTTCTCATCTATAAGAAACCCAACCATTTCAATTTCGGGGTCAAACATTTTTAGCTCACCTGAGCCAGTGGCTCCGGGGGGGGGGGGGGGGGGGGGGCTAATCGGATAGGCAGGCTCCGTCGTCCGTCGTCCGTCGTCCGTCCGCCAACAAGTATATTAAATTTCGTGTGCAGCATTAATTGGCAGGGGAAAAGGCTGCATTAGGTTTTGGGGCATGTCTGACAGAAACTGTGGTTACCATGGCAACCAATAGCTGGCATTGATTTATAGTGGGAAAAATGATGTCTCCAAGTTTTCTCCGCTAATTTTGATCTGATCATTTCACACTTACAGGGAACAAGGACAGGCACAAGAACTCGGACAAGTTCGAAATTCAGTCAGATCCGATTTCTGTCTCGGAGTTAGTTGCCCTTTGAGTGTTCCCATAGGCTTCGTATGGGGAAGGTTGTGTCTCCACATTTTTTGGCTCATTTTTAATCGGATTTTTTTATACTTGCAGGAAACAATGACAGGCAAGAAGTCTCGGAAGAGTTCGAATATCAGTCAAATTGATTTGTCATAACAGAGTTATTTGCCCTTAAGCATCAAAGAATATAGTCTCTCCAGCTTTGTTCGGCCATTTTTATCGGATCTTTTCAGAGTTGCAGGGAAGGAGAACAGGCACAAGAAATCGGACAAGTTCGAAATTCTGCGAGATCGGATTTTCCATCGTGGAGTTAGTTGCCCTTGAGCGATCTTATAGACTTTGTATAGGGAAAATCGTGTCTCCACATTTTTTACTCATTTTTTATCGAATGTCTTTCATACTTGCAGGAAATAATGACAAGCAAGAAGTCTCGGATGAATTCGAATATCGGTTAGATTGGACTTATCATAACAGAGTTACTAGCCCTTGAGCGTCAAAGAATATAGTGTCTCCTGCTGTTTTCGGTCATTTTTCAACGGAACGTTTTAGACTTGCAGGAAACGAGGACAGGCACAATAGCTCAGATGAGTTCGAAATTCAGCCAGATAAAATATTCCATTGCGGAGTTAGCTGCCCTTGAGCTTTCCTTCAGACTTTATATGGGAAGATCGTGTTTCCACATTTTTCACTCATTTTAATCGGACGTTTTTAGCTCCTTTAGTCGAAGGCTCCCGGGGAACTTACAGTATAGGTAGGTTGTCGGTCGTCCATCGTCCGTCGTCCGTCACACCTTTGAGCGACTTCTCAAAAATTACTAGTCGGATCCAAATGAAATTTTATGTAGAGATTCCAAACAAACTTCTATAACTTTGGTCGCAATCCGTCAACTACGCTAGAGCTAGGGCAGATAAGTATGTTTTATCAAAAATCTCCGAAACCAGAAATGCGAACGAGCTGAATTTTCGCAGGCAGCATCGGGGAAAACTGCCGACTCAAGTTTGTTAAAATCACGAACGCATTTTAGCTCACCTGAGCCAGTGGCTCCGCGGGAGCTTATAGGATAGGCAGGCTCTGTCGTCCGTCTGTCCGTCGTCCATCCGTTATTCGTCTGTCGTCAACCTGTCAAACGACTTTTCCTCTAAAACCGCTCGGCCGATAGTAACCAAATTTCATGTAGAGCCTTCAGGGGGCGAGAGAAGGAAAAGTTGTTCAAACGGTCCTGTTCACATGCCAATCATGGCCGCCACGCCCTTATATGGTAAAAACTTGTAAAAATCTTCTTCTCCAGAACCAATCGGCCGAATACCTTGAAACTTGGTATGTAGCACATGGTACACAAGTACTACCAAGATTATTCAAACTATGACCTTGGGTTGACCTTGACCTTTTTATAGTAGGGTCAGACTTGCTTTCTGGTGCTTTAATATGTGAAAATCCCAGAACATAAGATTTCTTGGAAAAAAAAGTTTGAAAACCTGAAGATTTGCAAGTACAAGAGGTCACGGTTATTCTTTGACCTTTGAGCCAGGTCTCTCATATTTCAACATTTTCGAACATCTTCTCGAAAGCCACCATGCCAAGTGAAACCAAATTTAAGGTGTCGAGGGAAAGAAAATGTGTTCGCATGATCCAGGTCACATGACCAACATGGTCGCCATGCCCATATATGGAAAAACATTAAAAAACCCTCTTCTCTATAACCAATTGACTGATGGCCTTGAAACATTGTATGTAGCTTTGAGTGCAAGAGAACAACCAAGATTGTTCAAATAATGACCTTGGCTTGACCTTGGCATTCTTTACGGCAAGGTCAAATATACTCGAAAAAATATTAAGGGGTCAAACTTTTACCCTGCGATTTCTGGAACATTTCAAACATTTTGTAAAATAAATCATTTTTACCTTCTATTTCATTCATTTTGCAAGGTTTGTACACATGAAGTTTGAAACTATAGCGTTTATCTTGACCAAGTCCAGACTTCAATTTACACTACCCTCAAATCAAAGTTGTCAGAAGTCCTTAAGGAACAAATTCACCAAAATTTTCGGTTTCACCAATTCATGTTTTTTTTTTGTTTTGTGTTTTTGCAAAATTGCTCGATAATCATCAAATTTAATCAATTTTAAGGCCAGCAAGCTGTAACCACTAAAACTCACAGCAATTTTAAAACTTATGCCTGACCAAAATTCTCTATGGGCATTCAAAGCACTTTTATTTTAGGGGTAGTTTGACTTAAAGCCTGGACTTAGTCAAGACAAATGCTATAGGTTCAAACTTCATGTGTATAGAACTTGCAAAACAAATAAAATGGAAGGTAAAAATGATTCATTTTACCAAATGTTTGAAATGTTCCAGAAATCGCAAAGGTTTGACCCTTTAATATTTTCTTCGAGTATATGAGAAAATGCTAGAACATTAGATTTCATGTAAGCCCCAAAAAGTCTCCCTGCACATCCATTTAATGCTCTTATTCTTCCAATCCTCAGGGGTTGTTTGCAATCATTTTCCATTAGGCCATATGTTCTCTGTATCTTGATTATTTGTAATCTTAGTTGTTTCCAACTATGGTTTGAGGGCTGGATTTGGATTTTGATTGTTTCAGTTCCTGGTCTTTGCATACTTTTTACTTTCATGGAATTTTTTGAAGATTTTGGCCTACAAATTGGTGAGTACATGTAGTTTATCTTTTGGAGTCCAAGAGGTCAAGGTCATTTATTGACCTTTGAGCGAGGACTCTCATATTTTGGCAATTTCAAAGTAAAAAGATAGGCAATGATCAGGAATTAATACAATCAAATCCCACATTCCGCTCTTAAAACCAATAGGGAAAGAACTACATACGCACAGAAATTGACACAAGTTTACGAAAGACGCGCACAGAAAACAAAAGAGCAGCTCTTTCCCAAACAGATTGTTATTCAGCTACCCCAATAACATCATCAACATCTATTTGTACTTATTTGTTATGTCCCTCCCCCCCCCCCCCCCCCAACCAAAGGTGAGGGGGGACATATTGTTTTCAGTGCAGTTCCCGGTGCGTCGGCGTCGGCGTCACACTCTTGTATGCACGATATCTCTTGAACCAATTTATGGAATTTCACCAAACTTGCATGGATATATCATTGTGACAAGCTTAAGAGCTGATTAGGTTTTGGTGACCTTGACCTCATTTTCAAGGTCACAAGAGGACTTAAATGGCATGAAAATTTCTTGTATGCACAATATCTCCTGAACCAATTGGTGGAATTTCACCAAACTTGCATGGATATATCTTTGGGACAAGTTTAAGAGCTGATTAGGTTTTGGTGACCTTGACCTTATTTTCAAGGTCACTGCAGGAATAAGATGACAATTTCTTGTACCCATGATGTCTCTTGAACCAATGGATGGAATTTCACCAAACTTGCATGGATACATCATTGGGGCATGTTTAAGAGCTGAGAAGATTTTGGTGACCTTGACCTCATTTGCAAGGTCACTGGAGGACCAAGATGACAATTTCTTGTAACCATCATATCTCCTGAACCAATAGATGGAATTTCACCAAACTTGCACTGATATATTATTGGGACAAGTTTAAGAGCTGATTAGATTTTGGTGACCGTGACCTCATTTTTAAGGTCACTGGAGGACTTAGATGACAGTTTCTTGTACCCATGATATCTCTTGAACCAATGGATAGAATTTCACCAAACTTTCATGGATACATCATTGGGACAGGTTTGAGAGCCTATTATAGTTTTGTGACCTTGACCTAATTTGGAAGGTCACTGGAGGGCTTAGATGACAACTATATCTCTTGAACCAATGGACGGAATTTCACCAAACTTGCATGGATACTTAATTGGGACAAGTTTAAGAGCATTAGATTTTGGTGACCTTGACCTCATTTTCAAGGTCACTGGCAGACTTAGATGACAATTTCATGTACTCACTATATCTCCTGAACCAATGGATGGAATTTCACCAAACTTGCATGGATACATCATTGGGTCAACTTTAAGAGCTGATTAGATTTTGACCTCATTTGCATGGAAATAGTCATCTATGATGGATACCTTTAGAACCAGTGGATAGATTTTCTCCAGATTTGCCTAGTATTCTGATTGTACAGGTTTTTTTTACTCATAAGGAGGCATTGGACATGGGCTGGTGGGGGGGGACATCAGTTTTTCTCTGAAAAACATTTCTAGTTTTATTTTAATTACAAAACAAGACAAACCAGAAGGCAGATTGGTAGGCAATACAGGTGACCAAACCGCCAAAGACCATAGAGAAGCGGACACAGCACAATATAACATCAAGGAACCCGCAACAGAAGTACCGCCTTGGAACGGTCAGCAAAAGATTAGAGGGAAGCAAAGTTTTTAACCATAATTGGGTTAACCACTAAACATGCAGACTGTAGCATTGCATTTATATTGTATCCAATACGTTTGTAACGAACGATAATTTTCCTGAACTCATCAGAAAAATCAGATTTACCTACAAGTACCTACCCAAAACCTTTTTTCAAAAACCACTTTGCCAGGTGTAACCAAATTTCATATGGAGTCCGTGTGGTGTTTGTGCAGCCCTATTCCGATCTGTTAGTGCTGTTTCCTTTTTTATATATGTCTGATGATGGAGGTTTGTATTGTTATCTAGAGAGCGAGGACACTTCAGACTGAAATGACTTGCTGAAATAAATATATTTGACTATTTTACGTGGCTACAGTTGCTGTTGACAACACCTGGTGATATCAAATCAAATCCTGGATCAGATGTCGCTGATTATTTTGATGCTGAATTGTTCTCAAATATCTAATTTTTACTGATTTTCTTATAATAATATGAGCCGCGGTACGAGAAAACCAACAATGTGGTTGTGCGCCCAGCGCAGACTCAGATCAGCCTGGGCATCCGCCCAGTCTGATCAGAGTCTTCCCTGTCCGCATGGAGGTAGCTTAGACCCTCAGCTACCCTTTAAGCGCTTAACGAAGAGTCTGATCGGAGTGGGCGGATGCCCAGGCTGATATAAGTCTACGCTGGGCGCACAACCACTTTGTTGGTTTTCTCGTGTCGCGGCTCATGTCATTATTGCTTCTTTCTGGTTCATGTATTGAACCCAATCCCGGTCCGATTTCTGAGGCTTCAGCATACTCCTCTAATCTATCGTCAACTTATGGTGACTTAAAAATGGTAAAAGATAAGTTTTCAGTCGTCCATTACAATATACAGAGTGTTACAAATAAATTAGATTTCATTGAATCCGAACTTTGCAATTTCAACATTATATGTTTAACGGAAGCGTGGCTTTACGAAAGGACTCCGAATACCAATTTTTTCTTTAAATGAATATAATCTTTATAGACGTTGGTTGGTTGATTTGATGCTTAACGTCCACGGTAAACAACTAAGGTCATGTCGGGACGGTCAGTTAACCTAACCACACTATTCCTGGGCAGGCTTAGACCTCCTAAGCGGTTAACCAGTACTAAGTGCACATACTTTCGCCAGTAACTGACAACTGCCCTTCTTGAATCAGCGGAAGGAGAAACGAAAGTATGTGGCCAGACCGGGATTCGAACCCAGGACATCTGACCTACGAGTCAGGTGCCCTATCGATTGCGCTACCCGGCACTCTTTATAGACGTGATCGAGTTGGTGAAAACCACGGTGGTATTTGCATGTACGTGAAATAAAATCGTAGACAGGACCTCGAACTTCCAAATATCGAATGTGTCTGGATAGAAATTTCTGCTCGTCACAAAAATATCTTATAGGTAAATTTTATAGATCTCCCAACTCTACCAATGATGTCTTCTTGTCCATCGAAGATTTGATAGCCCTTTCTTTTGACCACAATATACAAAATATACTAATCAATGGTGAATTTAATATAGATGTTTCAAAGCAGTTTGCTAATAAAAAAGTTTCTGGTTTATTTCAGCAATTCAGCTTACATCAACTTATTACGGAGCCAGCACATTACACGGAAACATCGTCTTCTATTAATGAATTGTTTTTAACGTCCAATAAAAATAACGTGCTACTAAGTGGTGTTGGAGAGCCCATTTTTGACCAGAATATAAGGTACAATTGCTCTATCTAGTGTGTATTAAATTTTGATAAATTTACTACCCCGATTTACACTAGGCATATTTGGTTGTATGACACGGAGACTGTAGGTCTTTCTCACGCGACTTAACTAATATGGATTGGAATTCCTTGAAGACCGATGATATTGACGAATACATGAATAATAAAATTGACTGTATTACAAATCTTGAGATGAATTAATATCTAACAAATATCTCAAAGTACGAAAATCAGATTCTGCTTGGCTAACAAATACTATTAAATGATTAATGCGCAATTGTAAACGATTATATGATAAATACAAATGGACAAAAGAATTCTTCCGACTTTGAAAATTACAAAACTATTCGAAATAAAGTAACGTACGAAATAAGAAAAACTAAAAACAGATCAACTCGAGAGACTTACAGGAAAAGTTAAAGTCTAACGACCTTAGTCAAAAAGATTAATGGAGAACTCTAAAATATTCCATTAACCCTGAACAACCGGCAACTAGTCCACTGTGTAAAGACAGAATAATTTTACTGATGATTAGGAAAAAGCCAACATTTTAAACCAGTTTTTACTGACCAGTCGTTCTTGGACGACAGTAATGCCTCACTACCATCAATAAATCATATACCTCTACATAAACTTGAATCTATCGCTATCTCTCCTTATGAAGTGGAAGGTATTTTTAGAAACTCTCAAGATGGACAAAGCTGCAGGCCCAGAGTCTATTGATAACAGATTATTGAAGGAGCTTTCTAGACCATTATCAAATCCTCTTACTGATCACTTCAACCTTTCTCTCGCTAAAAGTAAAGTTCCAAGTCTCTTGAAACAAGCACATGTTACTTCTATCTTTAAAAAGAACGAACCTTCAGATGCAGCTAACTATAGGCCAATATCCCTTATTAATACTATAGGTAAAATTCTTCAAAAGATTGTGTACAAATAAGTTTTTAATTTCTTAAACGATCCTCGTGTAATCGCTACTTTACAGTCTGGTTTTGTTCCAGGCGATTCTACCGTAAATCAGCTAGTTGACGTTTATAACACATTCTGCCAGGCCCTGGACGAAGGCGAAGAAGTCCGTGCAATTTTCTGAAATATTAGTAAGGCATTCGACAAGGTCTGGCACAGAGGTGTTCCTTTTTAAATTACATTCTGTTGGAATATCAGGATCTCTTCCTCAGTGGTTTACGGATTATCTAGATAGCCGAAAGCAAAGAGTAGTTATTTCCGGTGTAAGTTCCAACTGGTCATCAGCTGAAGCTGGTGTCTCTCAAGGTTCGATATTAGGCCCTTTGCTGTTTCCTCTGTATATTGACGATATTGTTGACAATATAAATTCGCCAATTAGACTTCTACTCTTTATATAGTTGATAAGCCAGTTCAAACTCCTAATCAGTTGAATTCCGATCTGTTAAAAATACATCATTGGGCCATTAAGTGGCTCGTTACATTTAATCCGTCACAATCAGAGTCTGTCATTTTCTCAAGGAAACGTAATAAACCAAATCATCCTAATGTATTTATGGTTCAACAACCTATTGAGGAAGTCAATTCAGATAAACACTTAGGTATATTTTATCAAGCGATTGCACGTGGCACGAACATTAAGAATATATGACGTGTACTATTGAGTTCTTCTCGATGCGTGTGAAATTATATTTCTCCTAATGTTTATCTAATTTCACTTGTATCCTGTGGATCCGGCAGGCTTTCATTTGCGAACGGAATAGATGCGACGCATTGAGAAGAACTTGTATACGACGTGTACTGCATTAGCCGCTACCTTTATCAGCGCTACTCGACCGATCTTTTTTGGGCTTGTCTTGGTGGCGCAGTGGTAGAGTTGACTGATAGTTCAGTGCTAGGCGGAGTTGTCGGAGTCGTGAGTTCGAATCCCAATCGGACCTAAAATATTTTTCAGCATTTACCGGTATAGTTGATTTATTATCTCTCTCTCTAAATATATATGTATATACCGTATACGCAGTAATTTTTGCGGGTTCAAATTTTCGCGGTTATTGGTCAAAAACAAAAATATTATTTTTCGCGATTTTTGATTTTCGCGGTTAGCAACAAGTTCAAATAACAAAACTATTTCTTTTTCACTTGAGTCAGTTCTTTCATTAACCTGCGACAGGACCACCGCAGGTTAATGAAAGAACTGGCTCAAGTGAAAAGTACCAGCAACTACCGAAGCAAACACAAACAAAATATATGAACACTGTGTCTACAGAAAACACTTTGTAAGAAACAGGATGTTTTTCGCGATTTTAATATTCGCGGTTTCTAAGTGACCGCGAAATACCGCGAAAAATGGAACACCGCGAAAATTACCATGTATACGGTATATATGCACGATACAACGATCGGTATTACGGTGTATAGGTACACCTCAATGTTTTCCCGCCATTTGTACAAAGGAAAACAACTTTTGTGACTTCCTGATTGCTTCCCTGGATGACGTTAGTCCTTCAAGGTGGTTTCCACCCTTCAAAGAAAGAATTTGCTCATAAGGAAAAAAATCTATGTTTTAGGAATTGATCCCAGTTAGAAAAGGGACAAAACTGAAAACAGCAATGTTGCTACACTTGAAAATCACATTCGCTTTAAACTAAGAAAATACCGTAGGACTATTAACCTCAAAATCAGCCATCCATTTATCCACTCATCCACACTCAATCTCTATACCAAAATAGACCCGTTATCTGCATATAGATTATGTAACGGCCCATTTATATTTGAAGGTCGCTTTTCGAAATAGAAAATAAGTTCAGCCTTAAATATCATTTTAAAAGGTGTTTTTGAAAAAGCGGGACCACTATGTTGAAACTATGGATCTTTATCCTCGGTCTTGAAACAGCATATGCTAAGGTCATTCCGTTTAAGGACTGCGGTAAGATAAACTATGTTTTTAAGGGGTTTATGGTTTGCGCTGAACGATAAAATTTAGGCGAGAAACTAGTCTTATGGCATTGTTAACAGCAAAGGCCCCGCCCGACCCGATGAAACTTCTCATCTGCGCAGTCTAATACGACCTATTTACTCGGTTATAAGACAAGAGTTTTCGCTCCATAATATAGGAGGCACGGTAGCTCAGTGGGTTAAAAGCTGGTCTGCTGAACTAGTGATCCCAATTTCGATTCTCTCTGGAGCCGGAAATCGTTCCAGCCGTTGCACATAGCCTTTCATTATCACCCATCGTCCTGATATGACTGAATTACTGTCGAAAAGGACGTGAAATCGCAAGTCATAAATCCATACCTCCAAAACAAAAAAACAACAACAAAGAAATAGATCCGACTTAGACGAATCTAGAATTTTAGGGTTATATTGGAAGGGAAAATCCGTCTTATAGCAGAATAACACAAGGGTTCGAGGTTATAAAACTTGAGAATAATCTCAAACTCAAAATAAAGCACACTGATTGGCAGCTTCGGAAGCAGCCAATCAGTGTGCTTTATTTTGAGTTTGAGAATGTACTCAAGTTCTTTAACTTCAGTGACCGGCCGATTAAGATATATATTTTTGGTAATTCTAGATAAACCCATCTTATACCTGAATTATTATGGTAGTCATCCCCAGGAGCTGCAGACTGTAACAAGGATGGTTGGTTGGGTGTTTTGGGTTTAAAGGTTCTTTGGGACAGTATTTCAGGCTAAATCGAGCCGTCTGCCAGAGAGAGGGAGAAAGTAAAGAAAAGTTATAGGTGAGAAAAAACTGTCCAAACTTTCCCCCACCTGCACCTACTGCCAGCACGCACAGTAGGTCCTTGCCCTACTATTATCCAAGTAAGTAGTACGCCCTGACACTGAAAGTTAACCATCGCCCGACCGCAACCACCCCCTCTAACAAGGAAGAGTCTGATAAGACTGCACATCTAATTCCTATATACAGCTGATGTCGAATACCTTAAGGTAAAAAGGTAAAGTTGTCCCACAGCCTATTAGCCGTAGGGGCAGTGGGGGTAAGAGGCCCACTGTATCTTGGTCACAGCAGATGAAAGGCGGAGCATTTTCAAATACTTTAAGCAAAAACACTGTCGAGTCCTCATCCTTGCTTCATCACGGTCTTTTTTTTTATTTTTTTTTATTGATGACCGTGATGACTCTCTGATGAGTTAGGGGACCTCCATACGAACCCGAACTACCAACTAATTGTGTGCACCGCGGCGGAGGGTGAGGGTGAAGGTTTGGGCCCAGTAAAACCGGTTTAAATTCCCCAGTAGTTATTACTGACCGTCCCAAGGTGGTACTTTCGTTGCGGTTGCATTTGTTTTATGTTCGGTGCTGTTTAATTCATTGTGTTCTCATTTTAACCCTTCTATAATAAAAATAGAAAATAGGTAAAAATAGTTGTTAAATGTTTTTCGTATAATTTGCTTAGTCTGTTTTAACCTATCTGTTGGTCTAAATTATTTAGTTCAATAAAGATAGCTGAGTTGCCACCTATTTGGGAAAGAGCTGCTGACACGGCTTATCACTTGTAATTTATTGTTTGTTGGGATGTCCTTGTCAATCTTTCCCTTTGATGTTGGGGATAGGGTTTGGGATCGGATTCATGCAGTTCCTGAAGTGTAGTTACTCTTTAAATTTACTTATTTCATTGAACAGATCCAATAAAAACTGTCACGATCTATTCAATTTCAGTCCGTTTTTTTCGAATTACTCTTGTACGATTCACGATAACTCGATCATCCGGAACTGGTTGGACCCTACACTGTAAAAAATTTCCGTAGATTTTACGGTAGAATAACTGGAAAGCAGCTGCCAGTCTGTTTCCCGTAATTTTTACGGGCGCCCGTAAAAATTGCAGGAACCGTCATGCGCAGTAGGATAGATTAGAGCAGGTGTTGTTTTAGTCATATGGCCCTTCAACACTATAAAGTTATTTTCGAAAGCGGCCAGTTAACATAACACTACCATAGCTTGATTTCCGAAAATGTCTTAGTTTAAACATATTTTATTTCTCTTTTTCATAACATATATGTATTACGACATACAAAATATACCAGGATTGGAATGAAAGCAAGCAAATTGCTTATTTGGTTCTTCTCTTACAGGCAAATGCCCGTACAAATAGCGGGAAAATGGACTGGCAGCTGGTTGCCAGTTATTCTACCGTAAAATCTACGGACTCTTTTACAGTGTATAAGACGTTTTTCTTAAACGGGACTGGTTTTGACCGTATCGTGATTTGTGAAACTCGGATCTATTAACAGTTGAATGTGAGATAGAATATTCTGCCTTTCCCACACCCAGCTATGGTTGCGAGAGGTATCTGCATTTTTCCTAACCGAGGTGAGATCGTTAAAAATTCTCATAACGATATTCTCCAGGTGGCTCAGCGGAACGTAGGGGAGAGTCGGGTAACTTCGGACAGCGGGTAAATTCGGACAGTGACATTTTTCCTTTATTTGTCAGTTGTCTGGAACTAAAACAATACAATAACTGGCCAAACAGTGATAATCCCGATGAGACGGCTCATTATGAGCCGTCTCATCTGGATTTTCACTGTTTGCAATGGTATGTCCGAATTTACCCGCCTGTCCGAAGTTACCCGGCTCTTCCCTAACCATAGCTGCATACACTTGGCACCGTTTGTCCGTCCATGATCATTTAAAATGATAATACTTCTCTTTTTTCTCATTTTGTTTAGGCTCAGTGGGTGGTAAAATTAGCTCTCTGGATATATACCCTTGTGATGACAGCTCCAGCGCTTACCGATGCACATTTCACGCAGGAATCAATTATACGATGCATGTTATTTTCACTGCCAGTAAGTAGGGGAGAGTCGGGTAACTTCGGACAGCGGGTAAATTCGGACAGTGACATTTTTCCTTCATATGTCAGTTGTCTGGAACTAAAACAAAACAGTAACTGGCCAAACAGTGAAAATCCTGATGAGACGGCTCATTATGAGCCGTCTCATCTGGATTTTCACTGTTTGCAATTGTATGTCCGAATTTACCCGCCTGTACGAAGTTAACCGACTCTCCCCTAATGTATAAAATTGGAAATCTATTCAAATGCAAATGCGTCATAATAATAAAAAATGCAAATATCTATATTTATGATTCCCATACTGGGTTTTGCACTTGACCATAGGTAGTTCGAGTTTTTTTTTTTTTACTTTTTATGAAACTCCCTACACGCCGAATTTTGCAAACTGAATATACAGTATATATTTAACATCGAATATTTCAAGTTAAATGGGTACGCTTTCAGAGGAAAAACTCTGTAATTTTCTCGTTTTTCTCCATTCTTAGTGGGGGTTAACTCTCAAAGAAAGAATTTGCTACCCTAGTAATAAATTCTTTCCTTTAAGGGTAGACCTCATTTCAGAAAGTTTTTTCGTTCAAGGGAAGCAAACACGAAGTCACAAACAAAAGCTTTTTCCCTGAAAATGGCGGAAAAAGAAGTACTGCATGTAGTTTTGAAACTTCGTTCATGCGGATATCAATGCGTTATTAAATGCAAGGGCGTTGGCGTTCTGTGGTTTACGTGGTGGAGGAAACCGGAGAATCCGAAGAAGCTCCCGAACTTGGATTAGCGACAACTTCCTTGTCTGTCATGCGTTGGAGGAGGGACTCGAATCTGGGTCGCAGCGGTGTGAACACAGGGTATAAACCAGTCCGCCAATTTTCGCTTCCTGCAGAGACTGTCCGTCATATTTGGTTCCTCCGAGACTGTCCGCGATCTCTTGCTTCCTGCAGGGACTGTCGTCCTCGAAAAATGGCTTCCTGCCGAGACTGTCCGCATGTCTCTGCTTCCTGCCGAAAGTCTCTTCTGTACAGAAGTCTCGGCAGGAATCAAGAGATCGCGGACGGTCTCGGCGGCAGCCAAATATGACGGACAGTCTCTGCAGGAAGCGAAAATTGGCGGACTGGTTTATACCTTGTGGTTAAGCGACTGATTATCCAGTTTACAATACATTTTGAGATCTATCATTTTTATCATCACGGTTCCTCTCATCATTATAATACTAGTTATATTACATGTTTTTGTTAGTTATATTACATGTTTGCGTTTGTCTTGGTAACAATCCTATGTTTGAAAGGATTTAACTAAATAAAATTGACTTGACTTGACTTGACTTCATTATTTTCTTATAATTATTCGCCACCGTCGTCGTCATGAATATCATTGTCGCTACAAAATATGAACTTTTGTAATAAAAAAACAACAACAAAAACTAAATAGACTATTTTATTACTTTTTGAAGATGAGCTGGCTAATTGGAGTTCATGTATATGTGTTTGCTTCTCTGGACAAAGAAATCCGTCTAAAATGGGTCTACTCTTAAAGGAAGGAATTTGCTCCTAGAGGAGCAAATTCTTCCCTTTAAGAGTTGACCACCATTTAGAAAACAGGTGAAAATCAAGTTGCCGTGAAAGTGTACACATGGTGGCTTGGTTATGCCATTTCGTCTTTTCGCCGCGAAAAGACGCCACGCGAAAAGATGAAAAGTCGACAAGTCACCATACGAAAAGACGAAAAAACGCCTTACGAAAAGACGAAAAGAAGAAAAAAGCCTTGTTTTTTTTTTTTTTTTTTTTTGTCTATTCGCATGGCGTCTTTTCTCGTGGCGTCTTTTCGCCGCGAAAAGACAAAGACAAAAAGACGATCTGGCACAAACCAGCCACCATATGTACCCTTTAGTAGTGCCACTCACTCATCTGTATGATCTTTCAGCTGAATCCTCTGACACAGTTACAACGAGTTTATTTTATGACCCGATCTTTGGTGTCTGGATCCCAGCTGAGAAGTGGAATTCCTGCGCAGCTCACAATATGCCTTGTCCTATGATCAGAGGCACAGCATACGTGTATGCTACAAACGTATACATTTCGAAAATTTACCCATCGGTAAGGTGTGCTGAGTCTACGGTAAAATTGATGGTAACTTGGTAATCCTATAGAGATGTCCCCCCACCTTTTAAAGCTTTTCGGACAATCTATTTTGTTATTTCAACCGGCCAAATACACGCAATGCAAGAAAACCAACAAAGTGGTTGTAAGCCCAGCGCAGACTCAGATCAGACTAGTTCTCTCTAGTCTCTAATTCAAAGAGAGAGAGAGAGAGAGAGAGAGAGAGAGAGAGAGAGAGAGAGAGATTACGGGGACCGGAATTAATGTTGTATATGAACGTGTTGTCCAACTGCTGTATGGATTAATTGACAATAAAATATGTTTAAACTGGAGAGAGCTTGATTGCTCGCTTTCTGCCGAGAGTAAAGCTATATGCAGGTTAGTATTTTTTGAACGGGTTGGATGGATGGATGGATGGATGGCTTGCGATTTTACGTCCTTTTCAATAGTATCGCAGTTATATCAGGACGTCATATTCCATCAACGTCAATGCGACGTCATTTCGACGTCATGTGCCTTCTGGAAAACCTACCCTGAACGTGTCTTATATCAGAAACTTATTCTATAGCCACGTTTGCGTCATATACATGTACATCATCCCTGGTTAACTATGTATTTGCAAGGGTTGTTACGAAACAGAAAAAGCTGTTACGAAACGCAAAAGAGTCATAGTTACCAAACGATCTGTTCATAAACAAAAAGAGTCCACGTCGATGGTAACCATGACCCTTTTTCGTTTCGTGACAGCTCTATTTCGTTTCGTATCATCTTTGAAAACACAGTTAACCAGGTGTGTACATGTTACTCATAGACGCGCATTTATCTAAATTTTCCATGTATTAAAGTCTCCATAGTCCTTTCAGTGGTAAAAGGTTTAAACTTAAATCATTGTAAAAGGCGGTTCAACCTTCACGTTTGGTAATAAAATGTGGGTTGATGTGCCTATACTGAGTCATATAACTGGCAAAAAGTAGAGTGGCAAGATTTTGAAAAATAACAAATAGTTCCACAAATTAAGATTTTCTGTTCTGGTTTCCCGTCTAGCAATGCTATATAAACATAGGCGGGATAGTGACTGGGATTGCACGCCTGTACATTGTATTTTTTACCATTTTATTCAACTTAAATCAAAAGTAGGTCATTTTAGTTGCCAACTAAAATGACCCAAATAAGTTTTCAAACCCTTTTTATGTGAAATTCAAGGATACTTTATTTGTTTAAAGCTGGTTAATCACGGTCATTTGTAAGCACTGACTAAACTATACTGAGAAGCTTGCAGCGATACCCCATGATACATTTTTTTTTCACGCTTATAGAGCAATGGGTCCTTAAAGATTACTCATGTATTTATGTTTCATTGAATTTCAGATCAAAGGGATATTCGGCCTCCGATGGCAAACCCTGGATGACAGTAGAAGCAGCATCTTTTGCTTACAGGATGTTTTCAAATTCAGTAGTCGACCACAAAAAATACCAACGTGATAGAGAAATGAATTTGGCTATTTCCTCATAGTATAATATGATGTACATGTCGACCTGGATTGTCCAGTCAAAAATATACTGAACAGTTTCGACAGATCATTTTAGCTAGCCAAGGGTACTAAGTCCATTTTGTTTCATTTCTACGTAGGAGCAAAGTGGACTTAGTATCCTTCGCTTGCAAAGATTACCCAAATAGTGCATTAAATAGGGATGGTTTGGCTGTCCGAATTAATTAGAATAAATACGGGTTTTGTTGTGTATAGGTTTTTCTGCAGGACTAGTAACAAACAGAAACACGTGACCCTAAACAAGATGGATTTTTGGTCTCGACAGGGCATGGGACAGTCACAAAGGTTCTTTGACTTCCAATCTCAATTGTGGCACTTAAAATTGGTCATTCTAATAGTGCACCCAATTAATACTTGAGCCACGACACGACAAAGCCAACAATGTGGTTGTGCGCCCAGCGCAGACTCAGATCAGCCTGGGCATCCGCCCAGTCTGATCAGAGTCTTCGCTGACCGCATGGAGGTAGCTTAGACCCTCAGCTACCATTTGAACACTTAACAAAGAATCTGATAAAAATGGGTGGATGCGCAGGCTGGTCAAAGTCTGCGCTGGGCGCACAACAACATTGTTGGTTTTCTCGTGTCGCGGCTCACTTTATTTTGATTTTCCCTCGAGAACATGTTCGTACCATTGAGAATTTTTCAACGTGCTATTGAAGATAAAGGATGCTGGTGCCTTTTATCACAGGGTGTAAACTAATCCGCCAATTTTCGCTTCCTGCCGAGACTGTCCGCCATACATGGCTTCCGCCGAGACAGACCGCGATCTCTTACCGCCTTCCAAGATTACCGTTTGCTATAAATGGCTCTCTGCCGAGACTGTCCGCGAGATTCTCGGCAGGAAACAGAATCACGCGGACAGTCTCGGCTTCAAAATGGCTTCCTGCCGAAACTGTCTGCGTAAATCACGCTCTCGGCTTGAAGCAGAATCACGCGGACTGTCTCTGCAGGAAGCCGTTTATCATTTTCAGCAGTCTCGACAGGACGCAAGAGATCGCGGACTATCTCGGCAGAAGCCAAGTATGACGGACAGTCTCGCAGGAAGCCTGATGGGCTAGTTTATACTCTGTGTTTCTAGGGGAGAGTCGGGTAACTTCGGACAGCGGGTAAATTTGGACAGTGGAATTGTTTCCTTTATATGTCTACTGTTTGGAACTAAAAAAAAAGATAACTGGCCAAACAGTGAAAATCCTGATGAGACGGCTCATTATGAGCCGTCTTATCTGGATTTTCACTGTTTGCAATGGTATGTCCGAATTTACCCCCATGTCCGAAGTTACCCGACTCTCCCCTAGTGTTATCCAAATATTAAGGCTAAATATGACAAGAAAAACAGAAGTGACCAATCCATTAAGCAGTATCGTAACAAAATCGGTCTTCATAAGGTGCTCTGAACAAACACAGATAAGTCTTCTCATATGTACAGTCTAGAGAGTGCATGCATTGTTCGCTGTCAGAAGGCTACTATTTATTAACCCTTAAGGCCCCAAAAAGCAGACGACAAAATTTAGGTCTGCAGAATTTCAAAAAATGTTTCGTCCAAGCGATATAATATTGAGAATTTGAACACTAGATGACAAACAGTGTAGATCCAGATGATGTGGCTCATCATGAGCCACCTCATCTGGATCTACACTGTTTGCCAATTCAACAATTTTAGTATTTTGGCGCTTGAAGGGTTATCGAAGACGTTTGCTGACAGTTGTTCAAAGCGTCTGGCTTATCAAAACTCAAGTCCAGTTATTGTCCGAGTGCACTGCGCACCGTCTGATCAGACTGCACATTTTGAGCAGTCTGAACAGTGCTTTTCAGTTTGAATATTCCTTCAGACGGATTCTCTCACGACACAGCTATCAGTTTCAATCTTCCACACTGTACGGCTGCAACCATACACAGTTCTTGTTCAACAGTTATTCCATTTTGCAATACAAGTGTTCATTTTTAGAATTAATAAAAAAACACAAAATAATTATTAAAAGTTTTGATTTTTTTCCACAACTTTTCTTTGTTTTCGCCGAACGCCTTGTTCTTCTTTTAGCACGGCCCAAGAGTGCACCAGACTTCTGGGGCATAGCTGACGAACCTTGCCGGACATTTCTTCACGTGGGTTCTGACGTCACATCTGGCTCGCCGCATGTTACAGAGCAAGTGACGAAGTTTACAAGGGTCCGTTGACTCCCAGGAATCCATAGACACTGTTGAGATCAGTATGAAAACTAGGACAACAACAAGGAGCTTCATATCGACAGAGGATCTAAAACTAATTAAGAAAACTAAGTAAATAGCAAAGAAAATCATTGAAAAGCACAAAACCCGCGGGGAGTTAGGCGGGTGTGTATGTGTGTGGGCGGGCGGCGGGGATTAAGACGATATAAGACACACACACATACACTAAAACACACACACACACACACACACACACACACACACACACACACACACACACACACACACAAGGGCCTAGCTACCTATACGCAAATACGCAGGTGCGAATTGAAATTTTGTCAAATTGACAAAATTTCAACACACACCTGCGTATTTTCATGCTGAAATGTTGTTAACTGGGCATAATTGTAATACTCACTGCCAACAGACATGAAAATTTTAAATATCTCAGAGGCTTAACCCCCTATTATTGCCCTTAATGAGAATGAAACATAATTGTACGTAGTGTGTAATTTCCCCTAGCTACGCACCTGACACACACATACAGCGAGAGAGAGAGAGAGAGAGAGAGGGAGAGAGATTCCGGAAGCGAGGAATAAATTAATAAGTACTCTTACGGGCGTTATGGAAATATAAAACTGAAGCTTTCTATTTTTTAATATCATCATCTTTTCTCATATTGCCTGACGAAATTTTGATAAAACACTCGTATTAGAGGCGTTCTCAGTTAAGCTGGGCCAGTTGCTATTATTTTTGTCCTTCGTATTACCTTTCTTTAAATTATAAAATAACGGTCCTGTTTAGGGCGCGTTTACACGACCAAAGTTTCTATGACAAAGTAGGTTTGTCACAGAAAAAAATGCTCGTGTAAATGCCAAAATATGACAATGTTTCTATGACAAATATATATTGTAAAGTTACTTCGATAAATTGAATTTGTCCGTGTAAACGGAGAACTTTGCTAAAGATTATGTAACGAAGAACTTTACTATAAGCGTGGAAAATGTGACAAAGATTTTGTTTCATCGCTGCAGGTAACTTTGACGAATAATATCACGGGGGTAAATCAATACGTGAAGCGGCAGCCTAGTCTTGCGTTTCCTGGCGTATTTGGTAAAAGTCTTGCCACGGTGTACTTTCGTTTTTGATGAAACATTATGTCAACACGAGTGTTTTGGTGAAATAAGTACCAATTATAAGCATGACGGGACATTTATAGAAAAAGTGAACTGGTCACGCTTTGGAGGATTCTTTAAAGTTAATATTCGTTAAAAATGTTTCACGTGAGATGCAGTAGTTAACGTGCCAATTCGGTTCTAGTTTGTCAAGGTAGTGTACATTTTTTTAGGCTGGATGGTTGAAGGTAGGAATTTTCTTTCTTTTGAATCAATCTGAACTTTTTCGTCTCTTTTTCTGACAAAATTAGCTTCCTCTGTGATTGTTTATATGATACACTCTAAGAACGTGTTGCAGGATGCGTTTCCATGCATAAAAACAACGGTGTACGCACATGAATTCCTAGTATAGACCTGTATATGTCCATTGTTAATAAGTGCAAATACTAGTATTGCTCCAATGATTACTTTTTATTACAAATGAGTACTTAATATATACTTGCTCGAAACTTTGGAAACTGGCAGTCTGAAGGTTAGAATTTACTTTCTTTCTTCTGAATCAATGCGACCGACTTATAGGCTCTTGTTATGATTAAATAATGTACTGTAAGAATGCGTTTCGCCTTGCATTATATTGCCAAAAAAAAAAAAAAACAGTGTAGGCCTACCCCACTTATTTCTAGTAGATGGTAGATGCACGTTGGCATTTCATTTGTAAAATACTGTTAATGCTACGAAGAACACATAAAATGTGTATTTAACAAATAATAGCTAATCAGAAAAGTTTCGGACCTGAGGACCTGCGTAATTCGACTGTCTCAATTGCGCCGAATCAAGTATACCTTTGCCAAATGACTATTGATGTCCTAAAGTTTTACAACGTCTTTGATTTTGCTGTAAGGCGATGTTGTCAAGATTTCTGGCAATGTGGCCAGCAGTGCGGACCCCAATCAGACTGTTCCGGAAGAAAAGTGTATCTTGGGTCTACACCGTTTGCTTAGATAACAGTATCCTAATATTTGTTGTCAAAGTGGTAGGTCACATCATGTCAATACGGCATCCGGCAGGAGTTTTCCGGACAACTCTACCATCGACATGTCTGGTCAAACGGTGTACACCCGGATCAGTCCGGCCAGGGTGTCCACTGAGGGAACAATTGTTGTGTTAAAAACGGTATTGTGTACAAACTAAATCTTTAGAAAGTTTCTATCATACAAACGATTTGCTTACCGTAAGAAACTGCACCAGATTGTACATGAACCGTAAGGAGCGACAGCAGTGTAGTGGATAACGCGCTGGACTACCAATCCAGGAGTCGTAAGATCGATTCCCCGCTTCTCCGGTCCTTTCGGATGAGACTTCAAACCGATGTCCTGTCTCCGTACGTCCTAGTTGTTGGTGGGACGGTCAATCCAAATTCACTTACTCAGTTATTGTGTATTCGATTCTACAGCACGTGCAATACATGTAATTAGCCCCACTGTCAAAATCCAAAACTTTTGTGAATAATACCACACTTTCCGTGAATAATCCATTACAGAAATCACAATATCCTTTTTTTTTTTTTCGAAAATATCACAAGTGTTATATCATCCGAGTAATTTTTATCGGTATAATTTTGTTTGTCTCTCTCCCAGTTTACGTGTACAGTTCACCAAACTAAAACCTATTTAAGGTGGTGATTCTTGGTAAATGTAAAAATCTGCATAAAACCATAAAAAAGTAACATATCTCCCTGAAAGTTAGCAGACCTCTTATTTTTGTTGTTCATTACAGTTTAGAATACAAAATAGACGTACATGTTGCTTAAAAAAGTGTTTTTATAAGGAAAGATCAAAGGGTAATTTTCTGCGAATAATATCGTTATTGAAAATTTACGTAGTGCTGAAGGTGCATTATTGCATAATGAAGAGCGTCCTAGCAATTATGTATTCCAACTCTTTCTCAAATTGTAATATAGACCAGATGAAAACGGTAGCATTTTCTCAAATGTTCAACCATATACAAAGTCAATGTACACTGGACGCATTTATTAAATATAGGGTAGGCAAGCATACCTATGTTAACACCTACAGTATAAATAATACATTACTGACATGATCAGTGGTGTGTAGATGAAATTGTTCAACCTTGTTAAAATAGTCTCACCTGTCTCACCTGTGTGTTTTGAGAAAAAAAATTGGATACAGACTGCATCTTTTTTCATCTGCTCAGCCTGATAATGTGTGAAAGAGTTTGAAAAAATAATTGCTAGGACGCTCTCCATTATGCAACAAGGTACTCTAAGCACTAAATATATTTTCAATAACGATACTATTTTTTCAGATTTATTCGCAGAAAATTAGCCTTTGATCTTTCCTTATAAAAACACTTTTTAACATTAACAAATGCTGCATTTTGGGATTCTAAATTATGAGAAACAACATAAAGAAGGCATCTGCTAAGTTTTGGAAAGATCAGTGTTATTTTGAGTATTTTATGCAGATTTTTGTCTTTGTCCCAAATCAGTGATTATCACCACCTTAAATAATAAGGGATAAATAAGCAGATAAGTACTGCACGTGTGGTACGTTATCAGACCATACGAGCGTATCATAAACCTGTATTCTCCATATCACTAGTGACAAAATAGTGGCAAGATATGTGTTTGTAAAACACTGTGCCCCAAGCCTTGCGCCTGGCCCTAAAAGGACACGCCTCTAAAGGGAATGGTTTGTTCAAAACGCCAGAACTCTCAAGGAGCCGTAACTCTGTCAAACCGGCTCATGTACCCACCTCTACTAGAGGATCACCCGATTTCTGAAAACACATTTTCAGGGTCCCACTAGCCAAAATACAGTGCAATTGAACCTGTATAAAGGGGCTACGTGTCTTTAGCAGCCACAATTCGTCCTTCCCTTGGGTGACCCTTTACGACAGGTTTGGCTATACTATAGTGTTGCATGTAAACGAATTTGAAAGAAAAAAAAGTTCCGATCCTAACCGACAAGTCAACTTTTCACTAAGGTTGATTGCCCATTCGGTCACCACAGTATAAATAAATTCTGAATGGTAAGATCCTTTGGAAGCAAGGAATACATCAAAGAACAGAAAATAGCAGACTCGGTTTAATTGAGTCTGTTCATGACTAGTAATGACTAGTGCGACACCAGCCACGCCCCCTAGCACAGGTTTAAGCGGAACTCTATTTTTTAAGATAACTCAAATGAACTAAATGATCCCAAAGGACCAGAAAATATAATCTGCACTATGATGATGTACGGGGAGACGTTTTACGGCCGCCACACGTCCTATTTTGCTACAACTGGCTACTTACTGATACCCTTTACCATATAACTGCTTTAGAAATATTGACATAAACCATCTCGGCAGCACTTGCCTTATAAAAAATAAGCTTAGCATATTCTGTACCAAGATACAGTGAAGGCTATAAGAAAAGTTTATCATTCTTTTTAAAAGGTGGATGATTACACTTTTAAGGGAAGCAACTCTGCTTTTAATAACTACATCCTCTTTCAATGAGATCAACTATTAAAGGAAAGACTTTGCTCATCGAAGAGCGTAAATGACCTCAGGTCCTTTCTAAATTTTGTAGTTGTCCATACAGCAAATTAGAAAATTGGCATTTCACTGTATTGATTCCACAGGTCCAATGGGTCGTTCATGCAAACAGAATGTCTGTGATGAGACTGTGCCACCGCCCGGCCCACCGCAAAAGTTGATTTATGTTGGCATAAGGATCCGGTGGACACCTCTTATATTAAAACCTGCGCATGTTACTGCATTTTTATGTTCAGTATAAATATTCGAAATGTTGACCGCATCCAGATTATACGAGTTACATTATACTCTATGGTGACGCAAGGTATTTATTTTGGCTTAATTTGGTGGGATGGGGCGTGTAAAATGGAAGTGGCAGTACCGACATTTAAAAGAAAAAAAAAACTAAAAAAATGTGTTATACACGCACGATGCCCCCGTGTGATGCCTGTCACAGGGCTGTGTACATCACTAAAATATCCATTAACAGCAAACACTATCGCGTCACATGCAAACCTCATTCCATTCAATTACCGCACATGCCTCTTCAAGTGCACATCATGATAATATCTGAGGCATATGACTATAAGCGTGCATATTTTACTGGTTTACCGTTTCGTTTGTTTGTTTACAAGGCCTGAAAATGCTGTTGACTATTTCAGTTTTCATTCGTTAAGATATTCTATCCTATGATATAAGTAGTTTTTCTCCTATGTTTCAACTTTAGATTTGCTTTCTTAAAAATATATTAATTCGACGTGCGCTTATAAGACAGAAAGGTTTCTACAAGTATTTGCCTCCGTTTCAAAAACGTTTAGCGCACAGGCGCTCAAACTGTCGTAATTACATTTGTAATCCGTCGGTTACGATATTTGCATTATGATTATGCAACCGCTCAAACATATACACTGCCCAAAATATTTAACGGAGCAACTGGTATTTTCTCAAAGACATTACGGTAACACAAACCCAGGTCAAAGGCCCATAAATCTGACTCCCAGTGGCCAAGAATTTCATATTCTTTTGCAGAATTTTTAAGAAGGATCGGGGTTTACCACAACAAGAATTTCATTACAACTGATGCTCTGCCCCCCCCCCCCCCCCCAAACCCCTCTATGGACTAAATTTAGTAACTTTCGAATTACCGAAATTGAGGCATTTTTCCGGAAGTCTACAAATTCTCATAAACTTGAGTTCAAAGTGATTCTTTCAAACGAGTCACCTTGTTAGACATTCAGTATCATTGACAAAATGATCGTTTGGATTTGGGTTGAAATTTCATGCTTTTCACCTGTTCTGAAAAATGGCAATATTCAACCAAAATTGCATTTTTACAAAAAAAAAACAAAAAAAAAACAGTCCATGGATATGGGCAGGGTAAATATTGAATTGGAACTTATGGAGTAGGTAACATCGACCCTTTTTAAAAAATTTTCAAAATTATTTGAAATTCCGTGTCTTTGTCGACCGGAGGTAAATGTCTCCAAAGTTGGGGATGCATTGCACTGTTGTCTATGAAAATTTTTCACTTGCTCCTTTAAATATTTCGAGCAGTGTATTAAAATATGTGAAAGAATTTGACAACGTCAACGCAAACCCCTATAATGCCAAAAATACCCATACTGACTAAGTTCAAGATGTCGTAATTCTGATATTACAAATTTTATCCCCATCGAAACGCCCAAAACATGTGCACAAAGTTTAACGAAAATCCGTTGAGAGAGGAGTTGAATACACAAAGCCAGCACCATGTTGTGCAGAATATCTGCCAGAAAAGAAGACGTTCAAGAGACGTTCTCAGTTAAGCTGGGCCATTCGCGGACAAAAAATGGCCATATATACAACCATGCAAGAATTCAAGAAAAAATCACGACCATAATGCTCATTATATCTGCTTCAAAGCTTTGAAATATTTTCAGATAATAGTTTTAGATTATGGAATACCAACCATATTTAGAGACATACCCTAACAATTAGAAATGGCGTATTTTATGACGTTATTTAGATACGGTGAAGGACGATGTCGCATACGATTTCTTTGACATGCGTAGCATTGCACATTTACTAATTGACTGACATTTGATTATTTTGGCGGGTTTCAATATAAAATGTTTTTCTTTGCTTTTTTGGAAGAAAGGGGTTTTCTATGAAGTGCTGCTTTATCAAATGACGTCAACGCTTTCAAAACGTGGTCTTAGTGACGTTGTGACGTAGGTTACGTGTGACGTAGGTTACAGTACACACTTTTTAACGTTTTTATACCATTTAATGTTTCAGTGCATGAAATCTAACCACACCATCTTGTAGCTGTTACTAGGCAGTATTTTGCACATGAGTTTCAGAGCGATTGCTTTGCTCAGTTTTAAATAAAGCCTGTGACGTAAGGTAACATTCTTACAGAAAAATGCTGGGGTAATGTATTTTGAAGTCGAGTAAAATATACAAAATGGAGCAAATTTGCACAAATGATATAAAGTATTGAGGAACACATATTTCTTCATGTGATCTTGTAAGTTTAATGATGCCGGGCCATTTTAGTTAATACATGTATCATGAATTTACCGCTGTGACGTAGGTTACATAAAATTTGAGACATTAGTTCCCAGTCTCATTTTGTAGCAAAAACTACCCTTTAGATATTGTCTAAGCGGGGAAATATGTAAGAAATCACCTGAATTTAATAATGGAACTCGATTTTAAGCAGTTTATCCTTTTTAGCCGTGCGGCGTTCATATCTATGCAACGGCAATATTGCGACATTTAAAAACGTCGCCTTTTAAACCAGGGTATCATTATTCGAACCCGTATTAAAAATATCTAACAACACGCATGCATGTCTTGGTACTTTTATCTACTTCTTTAGACAGAGGGCTACTTGTCAGAGGGTAAATAGAACCTTTATTTTGTAATTCAAAGAAAGGTAATACGAAGGACAAAATTAATAGCTAATGGCCCAGCTTAACTGAGAACGTCTCTCAAATGTCTTTTATTCCGTCAGAATTCATTTTCTTGCATCCCAGATAACGATATCCGTGTTTTGCTAGGGATAATTTTTTTTTTATCTTACCCTGGTTATCTGACCCGTGGGTAGGATAAAAAAAAGAAAGTTTTCGCATGACTTCGTTTTGCATTGGTTGTATTGGACGTCACGTAACTTCATCGCTAGCTGACGTCATAACGACGATAGAAATCACAACAGTTGTCAAAATGACGGACGTCGCAACACAGCGTCTAGAGGAATCTTTGATGTAATTAAAGCTTCAGCACATAAAGATATGCAAGAAAAAGGATCTACCATGTGTGTGAGGTACGGATGGACAAATCTGTCCCTTGAATCACTGTTTGGCATCACTCGGCAAGCCTTGTGATGCTACACAATGACCCTTATGAAATATTTTCTATCCGTACCTCACACTAATGATAGATTCTGATATTATCGTATGACGTCGCTGTTATTCAGCGGATAACGTCGTGTTATAAAAATCATATGACCACAGGTGTAATAACACTTTGGCGCGTAACGAAGCGTCTTTGACAACGTCCATGTCAACAATGCGTTTTTAGCTCGTCTGAGCACGAAGTGCTCAGGGTGAGCTTTTAGGATACCGTGATGTCCGTCGTCCGTCGTACGTGTGGACGGACGTCCGTCCGGACGTCCGGACGTCCGTCAACTTTTGCTTGTGTACACTCTAGCGGGCACAGTTTCGATCCAATCTTTATGAAACTTTGTCAGAATGTTAATCTTTATAAAATCTAGGCCAAGTTCGAAACTGGGTCATGTCGGGTCAAAAACTAGGTCACTAGGTCAAATCTTAGAAAAACCTTGTGTACGCTCTAGAGGGCACAGTTTTCATCCAAAGTTCATGAAACTTTGTCAGAATGTTTATCCTCATAGTATCTAGGACAAGTTCGAAACTGGGTCACGTCGGGTCTAAAACTAGGTCACTAGGTCAAATCATAGAAAAACCTTGTGTACGCTCTAGAGGACACAGTTTTGATCCAATCTTTATGAAACTTTGTCAGAATGTTTATCTCCATAAAATCTAGGCCAAGTTCGAAACTGGGTCATGTCGGATCAAAAACTAGGTCACTAGGTTAAATCTTAGAAAAACCTTGTGTACGCTCTAGAGGGTACAGTTTTGATCCAAAGTTCATGAAACTTTGTCAGAATGTTTATTCTTATAGTATATAGGACAAGTTCGAAACTGGGTCACGTCGGGTCAAAAACTAGGTCACTAGGTCAAATCATAGAAAAACCTTGTGTACGCTCTAGAGGACACAGTTTTGATCCAAGCTTTATGAAACTTTGTCAGAATGTTTATCTCCATAAACTCTAGGCCAAGTTTGAAACTGAGTCATGTCGGGTCAAAAACTAGGTCACTAGGTCAAATCTTAGAAAAACCTTGTGTACGCTCTAGAAGGCACAGTTTTGATCCAAAGTTCATGAAACTTAATCAGAAAGTTTATCCTTATAAAATCAAGGATAAGTTGGAAAGTAGGTTATGTCGGATCAAAAACTAGGTCACTAGGTCAAATCATAGAAAAAACCTTGTGCATGCTCTAGAGGACACAGTTTTGATCCAATCTTTATGAAACATTGTCAGAATGTTTATCTCTATAAACTCTAGGCCAACTTCGAAACTGGGTCATGTCGGATCAAAAACTAGGTCACTAGGTCAAATCTTAGAAAATCCTTGTGTACGCTCTAGAAGGCACAGTTTTGATCCAAAGTTCATGAGACTTTGTCAGAATGTTTATCCTCATAATATGTAGGACAAGTTTGAAACTGGGTCATGTCGGGTCAAGAACTAGGTCACTAGGTCAAATCATAGAAAAACCTTGTGTACGCTCTAGAGGACACAGTTTTAATCTAATCTTTATGAAACTTTGTCAGAATGTTTACTTCTATAAACTCTCGGCCAAGTTTGAAAGTAGGTCATGTCGGGTCAAAAACAAGGTCACTAGGTCAAATCATAGAAAAACCTTGTGTACGCTCTAGAGGGCACAGTTTTGATCCAAAGTTCATGAAACTTTGTCAGAATGTTTATCCTCATAATATGTAGGATACGTTTGAAACTGGGTCATGTCGGGTCAAAAACTAGGTCACTAGGTCAAATCATAGAAAAACCTTGTGTACGCTCTAGAGGACACAGTTTTGATCCAATCTTTATGAAACATTGTCAGAATGTTTATCTCCATAAACTCTAGGCCAAGTTTGAAACTGGGTCATGTCGAGTTATAAACTAGGTCACTAGGTCAAATCTTAGAAAAACCTTGCGTGCGCTCTAGAAGGCACAGTTTTGATCCAAAATACATGAAACTTTGTCAGAATGTTTATCCTCATAATACGTAGGACAAGTTTGAAACTGGGTCATGTCGGGTCAAAAACTAGGTCACTAGGTCAAATCATAGAAAAACCTTGTGTACGCTCTAGAGGACACAGTTTTGATCTAATCTTTATGAAACTTTGTCAGAATGTTTATCTTCATAAACTCTCGGCCAAGTTTGAAAGTAGGTCATGTCGGGTAAAAAAACTAGGTCACTAGGTCAAATCTTAGAAAAACGTTGTGTAAGCACTAGAAGGCATGGTTTTGATCCAATCTTCTTGAAACTATGTCAAAATGTTTATTGTCCGTATATCTAAGCCCCCTATGAAACTGAGTCACGTCGGCTCAAGGTCAAATCTTAGAAAAACTTTGTGTACACCTTAGAGGGCACAGTTTTGATCCAATCTTCATGAAACTCTGTCAGAATGTTTATCTTAATGAAATCTAGGTAAAGTTTGAAACTGGGTCGTGTCGGGTCAAAAACTTGGTCACTAGGTCAAATATAAGAACGACCTTGTATACCCTCCAGAGGGCACAGTTTCTATCCAATCTCAATGAAACTGTGTCAGAATGTTTATTCTTACAATATCCAGGCCAAGTTTGAAACTGGGTCATGCCGGGTCAAAAACTAGGTCAAATGTTAGTATGGTAAAAACTCTTATAAATCTTCACCAGAGCCAGTGAACTGATTAATGCTCAGGTGAGCGATTCAGGGCCACCATGGCCCTCTTGTCTTATTGAAATAATGTTCAGTTTGAAGGCGTTAAAATCTCAATTTAAAGGGTTATATGATAAACAGAATCTTACACTCGTGGGCATTTCATGTGAAATTTATGAAACATGCCAAGGCTCGTTTCATAAATTTCACATGAAATGACCACTCGTGTAAGATCCTCTTTTTTCCCTGTCAAAATACAACTTACACATTTTCATTAAACTCTAATTATGCGTACAAAGTTTGATAAGAATCCATTGAAAACTGTAGGAGGAGTTGATCACACAAAAATTCCATACCCTTCATATAGTACAAAAAAAACTGTCCAAAATGACAAGCTCCAAAGGCTTTAATTCTGTCAAAAGTAATTTTACTTCCTTTAAAACACACATGTCCATTTTCATTATTTCTGCAACATATGTACAAAGTTTGAAAAGCATACCATAAAAAATGAGAAGAGCCGCTTATAGAAACGCTATAACTTAAAGTGTGACGTAAAGGCGAATTGACAGACAGACGGACGGATAGGAACAAATATTAAGGCCCTTGAATACACTCAAGGGGGTATAAAAAGGATAAATGGGACAACGCTATTCGAACATGAGTCAAAAGATACCTCGTATGAACTCTCATTTTTGGCACATGGAATAATGGCTTATTATCCACTTCCAGGTACACGTAAAGCCACCAGACATAGAAATGAAGGGTAGTTGTAGATTCTTATCCGCTTCATTACAATTGCCGATCGTTTGTGACAAGTGACAATGGTGGTCAGAGAAAAAAAATGGTTCTGCTTCGGTTTTACTCTCGTACGGACATTTTTTCGTTAAAATTCTCGACTCAACGTATTTCTAATATAGAATGTATACTCTGGCTCATGCATTTGAGAATCCGCCATATACATGGGTTAAAAACATGAAGAACTCTGACTATGTCAAAGAAAATGTCACAGCATAAACTGTCAAATTTATCGTACATTAAGCAAAACGGTCAATAAAATGCGTATTTGTTCTCTTCCTTAAAACGATGAAAAATAATTTGATTACGACCAGAAAGAATATTAAACCGAAGCTTAAATTAACATGAAAAATATATACCAAACTTCGCATCTTCTCTGATTCCTTTCTAAATTGTTCCAAAGTCACATGAACTTGAAATCAACAGACAGAACGGCATTTGTGACCGAATTAACTCGCATGATTGACACGGAAGTGCCGTTTCTATTGCATATATCTCGAAACAAATTATTACCAAATACAATGTAGCGTGCGCTCATTCACAACACCATTGCAAATGTGGTTTTTGAAAAAAATGAGATTTTTTACTCCATGAGTCGCAAAACTGAGGCAATACTTACAGAAAATTAACATAACTTTGCAAGACTAGGGTGTCCCTTCACGTATTGATTTACCCCCGTGAATATTTGGTCGTGTGAACACTGCAGCAAATATTTCATTGCCAAGGTTTATGTGACAAAGATTCTATGGCACATTTTCTTTAACAAATAATTTACTCCGTGTAAACGCAAAATGTTTGTCATACTTTCTTCGTTAAAGTTTCTGTGACATAGAAACTTTGCTCGTGTAAACGCGCCCTTATCCTCTGACAAGTTGCCTACAGTCTAAAGAAGTGATAAAAGTACAAAGACATTCATGCGTTTTGTTTAACTTATCTAACACTGGTTCGAATAATGATACCCTGGTATAAAAAAAGTGTCGCAGTATTGCCGTTGCATGGGTATGAATGCCGCACTGTTGGAAAACATAAATCACTGCTCAAAATCCTGTTCCATTATTTAATTCAGGTCATTTGTTACATATTTTTCCGCTTAAACAATATCTAAAGGGTAGTTTTTTTTTGGCTACGAAACTAGTGAGACTGAGAATTAATGTCGCAAATTTTATGTAAACTACGTCACAGCGGTAAATTCATGATACACGTATTAAATAATATGGCCCGGCATCATACCCAGCAGGCACATGACGTCAAAATGACGTCATACTGACGTCGATGCGGCGTCATTACGTCGCATCAACGTCAGTACGACGTCATTTCAACGTCATGTGCCTGCTGGGTAAAACTTATAAGATCGCACGAAGAAATATGTGTTCCTCAATATTTTGTATCATTTGCACAAATTTGTTACATTTTGTATTTTTTACTCGACTTTAAAATACATTACCCCAGTATTTTTCTGTAAGAATGCAACCTTGTACGTCATGGGCTTTTCTTAAAACTGAGAAAAGCAATCGCTCTGGAGCTCATGTGCAAAATCCTGCCTTGTAACAGCTGCAAGATGGTAAGGCCATTCTGGAGCCTGTTTAAAATATGTTTAGTAAAGTCAAAATCACTTTATTCACACAGGTCACAAACATGACATAAGAGGAACTGTACATATACAAAACGTAGCAGTTACAGGCGGCCTACGAACGTATAAATCTAAATGTAATGATACAATTAATTCAGACTACAGGGTATAATCGATTCCGCTAATTTTCGCTTCCAGCAGAGACTGTACATCATATTTGGCTTCCGCCGAGACTGTCCGCGAACTCTTGCTTCCTGCCGATACTTCTGTACACGATAAATGGCTTCCTGCAGAGACTGTCCGCGTGATTCTGCTTCCTATCGAGGCTTTCGGCAGGAAGCAGAATCACGCACACAGTCTCGGCAGAAAGCCATTTTTCGAGGACAGTAGTCTCTGCAGGAAGCAAGAGTTCGCGGATAGTCTCGGCGGAAGCCAAAACTGACGGACAGTCTCTGCAGGAAGCGAAAATTGGCGGAACCGATTATACCTTGTGCAGACTACAGAAAAGAAAGGAGAGGGAGTAAGAATTTTCGGTCATTCAATTTAAGCGACAAAAAAGTGTATCATTATCTTCACAACACCCCAATTACATTAAAATGTAACATGGGGAGCAGAGATTGTCATCATTATGACCAAGGAAATAATAATGACAATGATAATTGTACATAACATAACATAACATAACATAATGTTATTCTGCATCAAGCACAAACACAAATAATTGCTTACATGTATAGCCTACGAATCATATATACAGTAGTGAGGACATGCATATGCATTTACGAGGAGCGCAACAGATAAATCACTGTTTAATACAAGTAACATAAAACTTATTATGTCCCCCCACCAAAGGTGAGGGGGGGGGGGCATATTGTTTTCAGTGCGTTTCCCGGTGCGTTGGCGTCGGCGTCGGCGTCCCACTCTTGTATGCACGATATATCTTGAACCAAATGATGGAATTTCACCAAACTTGCATGGATATATCGTTGGGACAAGCTTAGGAGCTGATTAGATTTTGGTGACCTTGACCTCATTTTCAAGGTCACAGGAGAACTTAAATGGCGTGAAAATTTCTTGTATGCACAATATCTCCTGAACAAATGGATGGAATTTCACCAAACTTGCATGGATATATCATTGGGACAAGCTTAAGAGCTGATTAGATTTTGGTGACCTTGACCTCATTTTCAAGGTCACCGGAGGACTTAAATGGCGTGAAAAATTCTGGTATGCACAATATCTCCTGAACCAATGGGTAGAATTTCACCAAACTTGCATGGATATATCATTGGGACAAGTTTAAGAGCTGATTTTATTTTGGTGACCTTGACCTAATTTTCAAGGTCACTGCAGGACTTAGCTGACAATTTCTTGTACCCATGATATCTCTTGAACCAATGGATGGAATTTCACCAAATTTGCATGGATACATGATTGGGACAGGTTTAAGAGCTGAGAAGATTTTGGTGACCTTGACTTCATTTTCAAGGTCACTGAAGGACTTAGATGACAATTTCTTGTAACTACTATGTCTCCTGAACCAATGGATGGAATTTCACCAAACTTGCATGGATACATCATTGGGACAAGCTCAAGAGCCGATTAGATTTTGGTGACCTTGACCTTATTTTTAAGGTCACTGGAGGACTTAGATGACAGTTTCTTGTGCCCATGATATCTCTTGAACCAATGGATATAATTTCATCAAACTTGCATGGATACATCATTGGGACAGGTTTAAGAGCCTATTAGATTTTGGTGACCTTGACCTCATTTGCAAGGTCACTGGAGGGCTTAGATGACAATTTCTTGTACCCACTATATCTCTTGAACCAATGGATGGAATTTCACCAAACTTGCATGGATACATCATTGGGACAAGTTTAAGAGCTGATTAGATTTTGGTGACCTTGACCTCATTTTCAAGGTCACTGAAGGACTTAGATGACAATTTTTTGTACTCAATATATCTCCTGAACCAGTGGATGGAATTTCACCAAACTTGTATGGATACATCATTGGGTCAACTTTAAGAACTAATTAAATTTGGTGACCTTGACCTCATTTGCAAGGACATAGTCATCTATGTAGGATATCTTTAGAACCAGTGGATGGATTTTCTCCAAACTTGCCTAGTATTTTAATTGCACAGGTTTTTTGTTCATAAGTGGGGATTGGAAATGGGCTGGTGGGGGGACATCAGTTTTTCTCTGAAAAACATTTCTAGTTTTTTCTTAGATTTGATGCATGATAAATGAATTTAATCGGCTTAATCAGCGTATTCAGCATAATTTCGATAGGAAAAAGAAATTTAAGCGTAGAGTATATCGTAAAACCTAACTACTCGTAGTAAATCCGAAACTAATAATAATAATAATAATAATAATAGTAAAACGTGTCATGTTCGTTCATTTATAATTTGCAGCTGGTGTCCGGTAAGTTGTATCTCTAAAAAAGGAGAGATTTCAGTTGTCATATATTCAAAATCATCAAATCTACTGTTAATCAACAACACACAGTCATGATTAGGAAATAAAATATGGGTAAATATGGGTAACTGGCTGTCAGACACGGAATAGTCATTTTTTATCATCGTGAGGGGAGGTTGGGGGAGGGGTGTGTGTTCGAGGATTGGAAGAATTTTCTTTGCTTTTGTGGCCCACTCACTAAGGTTTTCTTTGTCGTCCCACCCCCATCCTCCAATCATCACGAAAAAAATAAAATTTTACACCCCTCCCCAGCCCACCACACCTGCCTCAGCAAAAATACACAATGTACAAGCGGATGGTAGCGCGCCCGACTCATGATCAGAGGGTCCCAATTTCAAATCCCACCAAGCCCCTTGCTATTTGATCTTGAGTATATCCATAGAATAGCTAGTACATACGTATGTTCACTGTAAAAAAATCCGTAGATTTTACGGTAGAATAACAGGCAACCAGCAGCCAGTCCATTTTCTGTATTTTATACAGGCGTTTGCCTGTAGATCATTTTTGGAAATCGCGATATGGTAGTTTTCTGTTAGCTGACCGTACTCCAAAATACCTTCAAAGTGTTAAAGGGTTACTAGTATGACCAAAATTACGCCTGTTCTTTTCTTTCCCACTCTGCTTGATGATCCCTGCAACTTTTACGGGCGCCCGTAAAAATTAAGGGAAATGAACTGGCAGCTGGTTGCCAGTTATTCTACCGTAAAATCTATGGAAATATTCTACAGTGTACACAGTTGCAATGAAAGCGCTACAGGTTTATAACAACAAGCGACAATACAATAAACATGATAAAGACTACAATATCTAAGGGTATACTCTGCGTGCAAGCGTACGTGTGTGCGTGCGTTCGTGTATTCATGTGTGATATTTATTTGAAGTTGTATTTTGCAAGTTACACTTAACAAAGGCCATGTCAGTAATTACGCAGAAGGGGAGGGGGGGGGGTGCTACCCCTACACCAGTCGCCGCCGGAAGCCAAAATATATCGGAACCTCAAATGTACCAGAAAGCATATCATTTCATGACCCCAAATCATCAAAAACACCCCATAAACACTGACCATACGCCGCCCCCACCCTCCAAAGCAGAGCAAGATTTCATACTGCACTCCTCTCAATTCCCCCACACCCCCTCCCCCTAGCTGATTAATAATGACTGTTCCCTTAGGTACTTATATTGCAAGAATATTGTTTTATTCAATATATGAGTATTCTTTGCTCGCGTTGGCCGAGGGGGTAACCCTCTAGACTCATAGCCCAGAGGTCGCCAGTTTGAGTCCCGTTGATGTCACAATTCTTGTTTAGCCCTGGATTATTTCATCCGCTCCAGCGAAGCCAGACCTAGTACTTTGTTGAAGCGAACATTTTCAGTTTTGAGGCATACACATCTCCAAGGGAGAACACATTAATACGGAAAACATTCTGCCCTCTTTTCATATACTGGACATGGGAGACGAATGTATATATGCTCATTTTCATTTTCCCTCACTAATTAAGTAATACTTGAAATTTATTGTCATGCTGTCATGTAGTTCCCTATTTGTTTTTTGATTGCATCAAATAAATTGTTACCACCATCAACAGCAGTATCAGTAACAGAGAGCAGATGAAGAAAAAAAGAAAAGAAAAAAAAGGAAGCTAGATGATGAAAACAAATTTGTCACGATAGCGTCAAAAGTAACGTCGTTTAAATGCATTTGTAATGTTTAGGGTATGGTTCTAAAAGACGCTGTTATTTATTAATTTAAAGTTATATTATTTGAAAACATTTTAAGGATTTAAAGCAGATATATTGAGGATTATGACCAGTGGTTTATTTTCGAAACTTAGCAAGGTCACATATATGGCCATTTTTGACCGCGAATGGCAAAGCTTAACTGAGAACGTCATAATCTGCACTACGGTAATGTACGTGGAGACGTTTTACGGCCGCCACACGGCACAACACCAGCTGCAGTAAAGATAGATAAGTTCGGAATTGTAAGATACGTTGGAAGCAACAAATATATAATTGTGTCGCGTCACGACAAAACCAACAATGTGGTTGTGCGCCCAGTGCAGACTCAGATCAGCATTGGCATCCACCCAGTTTAATCAGACTCTTCGTTAAGTGCTCGAAGGGTAGCGAAGGATCTAAGCTACCTCCATGCGGACAGCGAAGACTCTGATCAGACTGGGTGGATGCCCAGGCTGACCTGAGTCTGCGCTGGGCGCACAACCACATTGTTGGTTTTGTTGTGTCGCGGCTCATATAAAAAATAGAATAGCAGACTCAGTTATTAGAATTTAATGGGGTAACGTAAACAACAGACAACTTCAAAGTTATTTAAGGTTTGCATGATGTCATAAAACGGACAATTTGTAAAGTAAAGACCAAGTTTAGCAGTTTGATATACAACTGTTTGACATGTTTCAAGGTCCAAAATTGAAAGTACAGTGAAACGACAGTAAACTTTTTTTTGGCTTGTGGTTTCGGCCACAAGCCAGTATTCATGTCGTTTAGTGATACCGAGTTATTTTCGGAAGAAATGACGTCACGCTCATTCGGAAAATACCAGGAGAGTTGGCATATACTAAAATATGGAGTGGGGTCAACCTTTGGAGTGGCGTGGTTTTTTGGAATGGTATTTTGGAGTATTCTGGACAAGAAACCATGCCTCACCATTTTCGGGCAATGACCAGTTGCAAAATGCAAAGGGGCATGTTCTAATTTCTCTCCTGGACTAGCCAGATTATGTGAAATAAGATAATAGCTTGTTTGAAAGCATAATACTATGAACTAAGCTAGGCCAAGCCAAGTATACTTTGGGGAACAATAATTAAACATTATGGCCATACTGTATATTTATCCGAGTCAGCAGCATTAAGTCTTGGCAGTTTGAAAAAAAAAAATAAATAAATAAATAAATAACCACTCCACTCCAAGGCTCCACTCCAAAGGTTGACTCCACTCTATATTTTAGTATATGCCGGACGATTGGTTCCAAACTTTTTTTGTACCTTCGCGTACGTACGGAACCCCGGAAGGGACAGGTGCAATATTTTTCTTAACTCGTGGCCACGACTTATCAAGTCGTTCCCTCGAGTTACTATGTCGTTCCCACGAGTTATTATGTCGTTACCACGACTTATTATGTCGTTCCCACGACTTACTAAGTCGTGGCCACGAGTTAATACTGCCCTCCTATTGGTCAAATTAACTCGTGGCCACGAGTTAATAAAGCGCTCCGATTGGATCAATCAGGTCTGGTACTGTTGATAAAATCCTTCACCAAGTTTTCAGATTAATCTGAATATATATAAAGTGTAACTAAAAACAGAGATACCTGAGTACTTGCATATTATGCGGAATTGAAAGTGATGCGGACCTGGGTTCCGTCAGTTTCACACGCGAAACAGCATCTACTGATTTTAACTAGCGGAGACACGTGTATAAATAAGGACGGTTTTGAGGATATTTATTATACTTCTAAGCAACAGATGTTGCGAGTATCCATTAGATCTTCGTCAACAAGGCAGCTCTAGTGAGGGATCATGACATGTGTTTTTGCTGAGAATTAAGAAACATTATCCCAAGGTGTCATAAAAATCCAACATATCTGGACCCCTGCTTTAGTAAGTGCATGTTGGACTGATATTAAAGTCATAATTTTTACAAAGTACACTTTAAAAAAATTCCGTAGATTTTACGGTAGAATACCTGGCAACAAGCTGCCAGTCTATTTCCCGTTATTTTTACGGGCGCCCGGAAACATTGGCGGAATCATCACGCAGAATAAGGTAGAATAAGACAGGTTTTAGTTTGGTCATATAACCCTTCAACACTATAAATGTCTTTGCGAGAACGGTCAGTTAGCATAACTCTACCATATCGAGACTTCAAGCAAATGTTCTACAGGCAGACGACCGTAAAAATAAACGGAAACTGACTGGCAGCTGGTTGCCAGGTACATGTATTCTACCGTAGAATCTACGGAATTTTTTTACAATGTAAAACGATAGGCAATGATGGATGGCTGGATGGATGACTTGAAATTTAACGTCATTTTCATCAGTATTTCAGTCAGATCAGGACGATGGCCGGGTGATGATGAATGGCTGGCTGTATACAACAGAACCCTGTTTACAACTTTACGGTAGGAAAAATTTCTCGCCTCAAGCAGGGCTCGAACTCGGATCAGTAGGCCAGCGCATAACCCACTGAGCCACCGGGGCTCCTATAGGCTATGATCAGAAATTGATACAGTCAAGGTATTCTTGACAGCCCATTCAGTTTTAAACCGAGACTTGACACACTAAACTGGCAGTAACCATGCTGCTACCTCCACCCATGCCACATATTCAAAATCCAAAAATTCGTGAATGTGCTTAATCTTTCCAAAATCTAGGAATGTTATACAACCTTAATTATTTTGCATATACTTTAATGCAGTTTATGATAACGAGTCATCCACAATATTAAACTCATATGATCCTTTTCCGTAAGTTGCTCTCCTAATTAACCACATTTACAAAAATTGAAATCTGACCAAACTATGCTTAGTTAAAGTCTTTATTCGTAGTTGCATTAACATTATAAAACGCTGAATTACATTGCTATTTCGGAACACAAACATAAGTTATTAAATGTGGTGGTTGTGGAGATAAGCAGTCGCGTTAGCACACCTAACAAGCAAATAGCCAGGACAGACTGCGCTTGCCTTCTTGTCAGATTCTTTGCAATAACCGTGTGCTGAGCTATACATGCATGTGCAAAAAGGAGAGCTCCGGAAGCTCGGTGGGTTAAGCGCTGTGTCTGCTGATCTAGCAGTTCCGGGCTCGAGACCCGCTGTAGGCGGGGTTTCATTGCACACGATCTTTTGTGATCAATCTGTCAATCTCACAGAATGTGAGACAAATGACGGACGGACAAAACAAGAAACAACCTTCGAAATATATAGACAGCGACAGAAAGAGGATGCTTCTAAAGAGAAATCATTAAAGTTTAAAAGAGGCAGATTTCGTTGTAACTTGTTTCTAATCTGAAATTCGCTCTGGACAGCAACCCCATTTATGGATCAGTCCGGTGCGAGGAGATTGTTTAACAATGTACAAGTCGAATCTTGACATGTTGCAGAACTATGAATGATGACCGGTGGTGGTGAAATGAAATACTGATGATAATGACCAGAAGTATCAGCTTTTACAAAAAAGTTTGTGTCTACGCTTAGCACACAATAACTTGTGTAGTCATTGGACTGGCACCTTTGTCAAATCGCGCCTCTACCAAACCCAAGTCAATCTTCATCTCGGACTTATCGCACATTCTCGGTTTGGTCTAGTAGATTTCTGGTTGGCATTTATAAGCACTGGCATGTAATTACCCTAATTCAATTAACTGGCAAGTTTGGTCACCTTAGAAATATTTGGCATGTAGTTATACTACTAGACCATCTCAATGTCGATCCTTTTCTGGTACTTGCGGACCTGATCAAACATGCGCGAAATATCACTGATAACCAGTCAACAGAAAATAACATTCAACCAGTCATGACCTTTTCTAAAATGCTTCCGGAGCAAAAGCAATTCCTAAGATATCTACGCCCGTGGGCGTAGACAATAAAATATATCATTTTCCGACAGAAACTGTTGGAATATTCGCACGTGTGAAGCTGCGATGTAAGTTTATACTGACGGACAGATGCTTTATGACGTATCTGTCCCAAGTATTCAAACAACGCAATCCTTCAGCAGTAGAGTCTTAAACCTAAACCAAAATTTTAAGCAACGTGTTGAAAAAAATGATCGCAGCTTTTGCATGCATCGACCCGACATGTCCGCATAGACCAGCTGATTAAGGTCACTGTTTGCCAAAGAATTGATGTCGGAGTAACCGGGGTAGCTACGCCATAAAAACTGGCAGAGCATAACAGCTAAGCACAGTTGCATAACTAATCAGACAGCTCCTTAAGAGCATTCTGATCAGAATCTATGATGCTAGCCTAGATTTTAGCGTCCTATTATCATGCGACACAATGAAAGATTTTTAAAGTTAGCTTCAGAGTGACACAGTCTACCGACAGACATTGCAGATAACAGACTCCTTGATAGAGCTGTCCGGTCAAGCTCTGCAATGTCAGCTCAAGCATCAGTGTCAAAATATTCGAGGAAAATACTTAACACAGTACGGCCATTGTCAAACATCAGACCACTTTACCCGGGAGCAGCTCAACAAGGGCGAAATATCAGTCTACATAAACCGTCTGAGAACCAAAGACAGTCCCGTTGTCATAATAATAATACTTGTAGTAGTAGTGAAATATCACAGATGGCAACCTTCCCACTTACTTAGGACAAAGAAAACACAACAATTTAGTGAAACTGCAAAGTGGAGTCAGTCGACAAACACTGGATACCCCGATCATACTGCTCCCGTAGAAGAGCAGCATGACGAGGATGTGCACTGCATGCTCACCTATTGGCGTGAGCTGATGCAAAGTCAGCACAATTAAAACATCAAGAGCAAGACTCAGCAGGTTAGCCAACACTGCAGAGTCCGATCAGACTGCTCCACTTGGGCAGTCCAGCTAGGGGTCCACAGATTAGCGCCTTAACAGCGACATACGAAGTCTGGTAAGGGATTTTATCAATATTAAAACAGGACCAATCAGTGCGCTTTATTAACTCGTGGCCACGAGTTAATTTGACCAATTGGAGGGCAGTATTAACTCGTGGTAACGACTTAATAAGTCGTGGGAACGACTTAGTAAGTCGCGGGAACGAGATATTAAGTCGTGGTAACGACATAATAAGTCGTGGTAACGACATAATAAGTCGAGGGACGAGATAGTAAGTCGTGGTAACGAAATAATAAGTCGAGGGAACGACATAATAAGTCGTGGGAACGACTTAATAAGTCGTGGCCACGACTTAGAAAAAAATATTGCACATGTCCCTTCCGGGGTTCCGTACGTACGTCATAAAATACATACAATTTCGCCTGCTACTTAGCCTCAGTGCATTTTTTTATCCACACCCGACAGCAGAAAATGTATAGGATCGCCCAAATGGTAATGATCAGACTGCGCAAAATGCAGTCTGATAGGTACCTTTGTTGGTCGCATATATGGCATAAAGCAGGATTCTTTTATGAATCGCCTATGGCATGTTTCAAGGGAGGTAATACTTATATAATTTGCAACAAGTCTCCGTTAATTTTGTATTACGCAGTAAACTAGTTTCTTAAAGGTAAAGATAATTTTTAAACAACATAATAAATATACAAATTTGAACGTAAATAATTACATGTCAGAGTGATAGCCAGCAGAATGTATATATTTTTGAAAGCTTGACGTATTACTGTATATTGACCTTTCACTAATAAAAAATAAATAAATTAAATTAAAAAATTGGACTAAACCAAGTTCAAATTTTCGTAAGTGGCTGAACCAGCCCTTGGGGAACGTCATTAAGAAACTGAACCGAAGTTCAACATACACGTTACCTCCTATCAACATATGCAGAATTACTGCGTCAACATTCTACATTACTTTATGGGCAAAAAATAACCATGTTAAGTCCTATTACATGGAGTAAAATATGATGAAACCTAGAGTTGAAGTCTATTTCCAATATTACATAAGGACATGCTATCTCTCGCCTGTTTGCGCATTGTCACAAAAACCACTCAACCAAAAAACGTTAAGTATACGACACCGGCACCGACGGTGATAATGCCGCAGACACAGGAACAGTAAAGAAATACACGTGTAGATCTACCTAGTTTCTGCTAGTAGCAGGCGAAACTAAAATAATATCTGTATAGAAAATAAATCCGAGCAGATCAGAAATCCATCATTATGATGCATGTTTGTCAAGAACCTGCCCACATGCTTATGACGTATACAATAGTAGCAGAAAGCCAATAAACTATAATCAGCTTCACAACACCGCATAACTCTATATTAGGCTACCTTTGGTAGTGTCGCGATTCCTGTATATGTGCACAGTTAGGCCTACTGGTCGCAGAAGCTAAATGTGACTGACTTTCACGGCGTATTGATGCTTTGCATCAATGTTTTCTTGTAACACTCTCTAATGTTGCCTTTTTACTTCACCTACACAAATGTACAGAGAAATATTTACACATGTCGACGATTTCCTTAGATGAACCTTTACTGGGCTGACGATGTACATACATCCATGAACAACACGCAGTCATGCAATGTTACGCTTAAGCGACGTCGCGGATTATTCGACGTCACGGATTATTCGATAAGTTGATTGGCCGACGTAACGTTTGATATACGTCATGTCGTAGTGACGGCTGTTGAACGTCATTACCAAACACGTTGGTAAATAGCTGTTCTTCGTCCTTTCCTTGGCGTAAAATTAGCCAGAACTTCACAAATAAGTACCAAAATTGATGTGAAAACATAGTATAAATTTAAGAGATAAATTTCATTTTTCGGAAGTTCATGGAAGTATGAACGCAATGGGTTCCGTGCTTTGTTGTTCCCAAATGTTGTAAAGCAAGCAAGTTATTATCTCAAACATTAGTAGCATGCATTTTCTTCTCAGAGTGTCAAAATTTCCTTCTAGTCACTGTCACTGATGCTACTAAAACCAAAAATATAGTTCAGTGAATATATATTTGTTGTCTTCTTTTAATGCCAAGTTCAGATGTGCCAAGATTCCACAGACACAGGTTTGAAACAGTCTTTCCTAAAATATTGATTCAAACTAAATGTGACTTAGCAGCCATATAGAACAGACTTGAAATAGGTCCATATAGTAAATTTCCTTGAGACATGCCTAACGGCTTAAACGTTGGAAAACTCTGTGTGTGTGTGTGTGTGTGTGTGTGTGTGTGTGTGTGTGTGTGTGCATACGTGTGTGTGTGTATGTGTTTGTGTGATTTGTCGCTTAACGTCCACGGTAAACAGCAATGGTCAATACGGGACGGTCAGTTAACCTAACCACACTATTCCTGGGCAGGCTTAGACCTCCTAAGCTGTTAACCAGTACTAAGACCGGGTTTCGAACCCAGGGCCTCTGACTTATGACTCAAGTGCTCTACCGATTGCGTAACACGGCCCGTGTGTGTGTGTTTAAATATTTCCTCAGTCTGTTTTTTCAAATACAGTCTACACTTGTTTTTACCTTACACCTGTAGATAATGCCACCATTCAAGAAGTTAAGAAATTTTACTTTGCTAAATAAAAATTAGCAACAGAAAGTGCACTAACAACTGGGTTTACTTGAATAAACAACTCATGAACATTTCACTGTCTTATCTGGACAAGCCTTCCTTTTAAAAGGAAATTTTTTTTGTATTGGTGCATGCGGCGAAGAAGAAAATAAATAAATAAATAAATGGGGTAAGTAACATACTTGTAAGCTCAGCCATTTGTTTAGTCATACATCCATTGTAAAAACTCATAAATAATAATGATAATAAGTATAACAACATTAACAATAGTAATGATAATGATTTGCAGTAGCGGTATTAGTAGTGGTAGTAATAGTACACTCACATGAAATAATAATAATAATTATAGTAACAATAAAACTTATAATAATAAAAACAATAATAATGAAAATAACTATTATAACTGCAATATTAATGATAATGATAATAACAATAGGACTAAAAGAAAAAGAACAGTCACATAAAACAACAACAATAATAATGATAAAAATATGGTAATATTAATAAGAAAAATGATAATAGTAATAATTATTGTTCAGACATTGTTTTTTTCATACTTTCATAAAACACTCACAAATAATAATAATAATAATAATAATAATTATTAAAAATAATAATAATAATAGTGGTAATAGTAATAATTATAAGAGCCAAGACATGACAAAAGCAACAAAGTGGCATGTGCGAACAGCGGACACTCAGATCAGCCTGGGCATCCGCCCAGTCTGATGAGAGTCTTCGCTGTTCGCATGGAGCTAGTTTAGACCCTTAGCTGCCATTTAAACACATGACAAATACTCTGATCAGACTAAGCGGATGCCCAGTCGGATCTGATTCTTCGCTGGGCGCACATGCCACTTTGCTGGTTTTGTCGTGTCGCGGCTAATAATAATAATAATAATAATAATAATAATAATAACGAAGGAGAAGATGACAATAATTTTGATAATAAAAGAAGTTTTGAAAATATGTAATAAAATCAGTGGGTACCTTGTCTTTAATTTTTTCCTAGATGCCAAAACCAGCACGTGCCTTCAGCCAATATGATTTCACTGAATACTTTTCGGGGTTCTCCTTTCATTTGAACAGATCATGATGCTCGATTTAGTATCGCTTGAAGTGACGACAAAACCGATGTTGACTGATTCAAATGGCATGATGACAAGAACCAGTTCTGTTTCCAAGTTTAAAATGTCAGTCAGCAGCATACCGCATATGAACCACAGCAAAAATTTCCCTACATCATAACTACGTGATGCTCCGTTGTTTCACCAAAATCTTGATATGAGCCGCGACACGAGAAAACCAACAAAGTGGTTGTGCGCCGAGCGCAGACTCAGATCAGCCTGGACATCTGCCCAGTCTGAACAGAGTCTTCGCTGTCCGCAGTGAGGAAGCTTAGACCCTTAGCTCTCCTTTAAGCGCTTAGCGTAGATCCTGATCAGACTGGGCGGATGCCCAGGCTGATCTAAATCTACGCTGGGCGCACAACCACTTTGTTGGTTTTCTCGTGTCGCGGCTCAATTATGGGTATACGAAAGGTATTCCCAGCAGGCACATGACGTTTGAATGACGTCGTACTGACTATGATGCGACGTAATGACGTCGCATCGGCTATGACGTCGCATCGGCTTCAGTATGACGTCATTTCGACATCATGTGCTCGGTGAGTGAGTGAGTGAGGGAGGGAGTGTTGTGTCAACGAACCAGTCAACAAAATTTCAGTCAGGTCGAGCTATGCCTCTCAAATAATGGCACTTAAAAATTACTCAACCAGAGACGAATGACGTATATCATTAACCAAGCAGCCCATTTACGTATTTCGTGGATCCCAATAGGCGGGTCTATGTAGAGTGTGGGATAGGCCTACTTGAGATAAGGGATAAATTGATGAATCTTTTTGTAAAATATTCTTTAAAACATACATAGTGACCCCTCATTAGAACCGTCTCTCCAATGTATCAATGTGGGATCACAATACATGATTTTATGGAGACACTTCTAATGTTGGGTCATATGTTTTTTGGAGACGATTCTGATATGGTGTCACAGCATATGTGTTTATGCAGAAGTAATTAAAACTAGAAAATGTGTTTATGAAACACTACGCCCCCAACCATTTGCTTGCCTCTAAAGAAGGTTCATCCTATCGTGTTCAAGTCAGAAAGGGGTATCTACATATGTACAAGCCTGTAACTGTAAGCCAAATATAAAGAACATATTTTAGCCTCACAATTTTTTCCTATAGCTTGTTCGTATAAGAAATGCCTATGTTCGAAAATGGAAAACGTTTTACCAAAAATTTATGAAATAGGCTCAAAAGTTAAATAGGTCATCTACAGCTTGCTCTAAACCTGCATGCCAAATACAAGGATGCTTGCTTATGCGGTTCTTCAGATATTTTGTCCACAAACTTGTTTTATACAAAATGCCTATGTCCGTAAAAGGGGAATAACTCAACCAAAAATTTACGATATAGGCTCAAAATTTAATCACTTCATCATTACCTTGGTCCAAACTTGTATGCCATATATCAGAATCCTAGCTTATGCGGTTCTTCAGATATTTTGTTCACAATGTTGTTCCTATAGTATATGCCCATGTCCAAAAAAGGGGGGGGGGGGATAACGTAACCTAAAATTTACAAAATATACTCAGAAGTACATCAGGTCATCTACACCTTGGTCTGTGACTGTATCCAAGGGATCAGGATCCTAGCTTAAGCGACTCTCCAAATATTTTGTTTAGAAGGTTGTTCCTATATAAATTACCATAGTCGAAAAAGGGGCATAACTCTTGACCGGCGGAGGAAAAAAATACAGGTCTGCTTATTTTTCATGTTCATGCAGCATATAAAATTTCAAGTTCCTATCTCGAGCGGTTTTTGGCCGTACGTAAGGGTACCTTTGTGCCATAGGCTACATTGCACTATCGAAAAAGGAGCATAACTCGGTGAAAAAATCACGATTTGTTTTCAAAAGTTGATCAAGTTATCTCACCTTTGACAATGTCTTCCTGCAAAAACACATGATCCTAGCATCAGGGGTTCTTGAGATAATTTGTTCACAGTGTTCCCAAGGCTTACAATGCACTAAGTTGAAACGGGGCATAACTCGATCAAAATTCAGGATTTTTTTTAAAGGTAATCAGGTCATCTACACCTTGGGCAATGTCTTCAAGCAAAAATTCATGATCCTAGCATGAGGGGTTCTCAAGATATTTTGTTCACGAGGTTCCATAGGCTTACAATGCACTAAATCGAAAAAAGGGCATAACTGAGTCAAAATTCAAGATTTTTTTTTCAAAAGTTATACAGGTCATTTACACCTTAGGCAATGTCTTCAAGCAAAAAAATTATGATCCTAGCAACAGGGGTTCTTAAGATACACGTATTTTGTTCACACGGTTCCATAGGCTTACAATGCACTAAGTCAAAAATGGGGCATAACTCAGTAAAAAATTCAGGACTTTTTTTCAAAAGTGAATCAGGTCATCTACACCTTAGGTAAAGTCATCCGGCAAGAAATCATGACCCTAGCACCAGAGATTCGCTGAATATTATTTCACAAGGTTCCATAGCCTAAGTCGAAAAAGGGGCATAACTCTGAAAATACGTGACCGGTGGAAAAAAAACGGGTTCGCTTATTTTTCATGTACATGCCACATATGAAATTTCAAGATCCTAGCCTAGCGGTTATTGAGTTTCCTAAGCATTAAGGACAGATGGACAGACAGGCCGTCCGAAGTTGGCGGCATAGTTATCTCAGTTTATCCCCGTTCATCTCTGCTATACGATAACTGTTTGGACAACCTGTCTTAGCAAACGTGGAAGACAACCCGGCAAGACACCCGAATCAGCGTGCGCAGTCAAGGTGCATGCCATGATCATATTATCCGTGTGCACGGGCTGCTACTTCTACTTCAGTTGGTCATAACGGCGCATCCACACTGTAAAAAAAAATACTGTAGAATTTACGGTAGAATAACTGGAAACCGGCTGCCTGTCCTTTTACCGTTATTTTTACGGGCGTTTGCCTGTAAGACATTGTTAGAAATCACGAAATGGAAGTTTTATGTTAACTGGCCGCACTCGAAAATAACTTTGTATTGTTGAAGGACTATCAGACCAAAACGACACCTACTCTATTCTGTCCCAATCTGCTTGATGATTCCTGCAATTTTTACGGGCGCCCGTAAAAATAACGGTAAAAGGACTGGCAGCTGGTTGCCAGTTATTTTACCGTAAAATCTACCGTTATTTTTTGCAGTGCATGTCCATGGTCGCAGCTCCCGACGTCCAAAGTCTCTGTGCGGGCTGGGCAAAACATACAGTTTTTAGCTCAATTTAGCCACAACACACAAAAAGATGCATAACGCATAGGCGAACTAATCCGCGAAGCCTGATCAGAGCCTTTGCTGATTGAACACATCAAGTATGGATAGAAAGGAATCTACATACACAGTATGAAGATTGAAACTACACTGCACGGATTCACGGACTGGTTTGAGCCATGGCTACTATCAAATTAATTAAGCCCCTTCTGCGTGACGCGGGAAAGTTAACGCACTGGGCTATCTGTGTATGTCCTAGTATGGAGTAAATGTTGAAAACCTGTTTCCACTGATTGCTGGCATATTTCCACCTACAGGAACATAAAAATCATGATTAATCCAGCTGGCACATGACATCAAAATGACGTCGTGCTGAAGTCGATGCGACGTAGTTACGTCGCATCGACGTCAGCCCGACGTCATTGTGACGTCATGCGCTGTCATTTTCGTTTTTTTTTTTCACAATGAAGGTCTACTCTGAAAAAGAAGAAGAAGAAAAAAAAAGAAAAAAAAAAAAATTTGGTCCTGTCAGCCAAGGGAGCAAACTGGAGGTCAAAAAAAAGTTTTTCCCATTTATTTGGATATCCTATGGGTGTGCTGTATGCATTCGGGTAAGTGGGCGGCGATAAGCAGGGGCAACAAAATCTGTACATTTTTCCATACATTTTAAAAAGCGTTTAACAGGATGCATGACATGCAACCGCAGAATTATGGGTCGCAATGTGAAAATACAGTAGTTCGTGCTTTCGCATACCACAGGAGCTGGACTGTCTAGTCTAGAAACATTTCTTTTGTCCTCCAAAGCAGGGTGCTCACTCTTCGTTGGAAACAAAATTCCCTGACTTTTCCCTGACCAAATTCCATTTTTCCCTGACCAAAATGGCATCGATTTAACCGTCAAAAACTTCCACTTCAGCTCTACGGTTTGCCCGTGCAGCCTGTTTCGGAACGCAAAAAAATCAGCTTGGCAGTTGATATATTTCAAAGCTTTGTAGAGCTTTGCAACAATAAAACTGGGCTAAACCACTTGTTCCAGAAAAGCAGTTACGAAAAGCATAATACATGTATAGAACTATAAAAAGACACTTAAACCATCTCAAAATCATATTTTTTGTCCAAAAAGTATAAAATTCCCTGAATTCCCTTTTCGCTGAATCTTTAATATTTTAGGATTTCCCTAACCATTTTTCAAAATGTCCTGACTTTTCCCTGACCGTGAAGAAAATCCAAAGTTCCCTGACTTTTCCCTGACCAGTGGGCACCCTGCAAAGGGTCCAAATTACCATTACGGTACAATGTTTTCTTGAAATTACATTTATTGTCTTCCGATTTTTGACATTTTGAAGTGTTTCAAGGTCTTAACTGCAAGTGCTTGTGTCAAATACCCCTACGACATGGCTGCATGTGCGGTCGAGACTCCCCGATAGCTCAGTCGGTAGCGAGGTTTGTCTCTAAACCGTAGACTGTCTACATACCTTAGTCGCGTAGGTTCAAACCACACGCTGCTATGTATCACTAGTTGGCTGTTCCCTTCGGGGTTTCGGTGATTTCACAGAGTATTTCCCAGTCCCTATATAGCTGAGAACTACTTCTTGCTTCCCTCATTAAAGATTTACTCCCTTGATAATAATAACAAAAAATGATTTGATGAAATATTTCATGCAATACCTCCGACATGGTCTAACTATACATTTGAAACAGAGTTCAGATAATAATATTTGCTAAAAATGACTTTAAACAAAAAAATAAGATAAATTTTAAACGGTCGCAATCGCATTATTGGACAAAGATAATTTATTCATACGTCACAATCACGTGCACGAATAAGATAAAAAATACCTGTACATGATTACATGACACACGTGGTCAAAATCGATATTCTTACTGGCCGTGAGGAAATAGGTAATTTACATTTTAATTTGAAGTTTATTTTTCATTCGGCATTTATCGAATAAACATGCATTTTCTCAAAACGCGTACGGTTAATTATGAGACTATTACATATTGTCTAACGAAATTTTGGTAAAATATTTGTTTCTGAAAACATGAATTAAACGAGGGAGACAATCTTTAAGGAATCCTCCAGTATAATGATCAAATATGATGAGAATCGGAGTTTGAAGGGAGAAAGAAAGAAAAAAAAAAAAATGAATGGCAGCACGGTGGAATGGTTAATAATAACAGTTGGAGTCGGAAAATGATGCTTTCTACCAGCCATTCGTTTCAATATTCATGTTCTGGAAGGTTATCATAGGGTAAAGAACTATATTACCAATCCGCGGTTTGCCGATTTCATTGATGCTTTTGCTGAGAAGAAGCAGAGCTAGAAGCCCTAGTGGAAAGTCTCGACTAAATCATGGCCGCACAAGTTATAACCCAGGAGGCACATGACTTCAAATGACGTCGAGCTGACGTCGATGCGACGTCGTCACGTCACATCGACGTCAGTATGACGTCATTTTGATGTCATGTGCCAGCTGGGAATGTGGAGATAAGTTCTGGGCAGACCAAAATGACGGTAAACAGCACCAATGACATTTAAAGTAAGACCAAGATAAAAAGACTGAAATTGGAAAACAAAAGTGAATCATATTTCCCACTGCGTCATCGAAATTATGGTATGGAATTACTGCGACCGAGACTATGGGAGTAATTTCAATACTAATAATGTATCTCTGACATGGGTCAGATACTCAGCGGACACATGACGTCGAAATGACGTCATTATTTCGCATTGACGTCAGTGTGCCTGCTGGGTAGTTGGCCGGGTAATTATTTTTTCGAGGAATACGATTTTTTGCCAAAAATTAAATGGTAACTGATAAATATTCTGTTGTAAAAAACGTAACGTTACTGGTTGCTGATTCTGAAACAAGAATCGACCTTAGACTTCGGGGGTCAGACCTCATACACCCACCCATTAAGGTTCATGACATGTGTTGGCTACACCCTCAGTTTTTCTGCCATTTTTACAAAGGGGATCGAGCAACATTAGTGCCATATCCCAGCAGGCACGTGACGTTGAAATAACGTCGCACGGACGTAGAGACGTCATATCGACGTCAATATGACGTCATTTTGACGCCAAGTGCCTGCTGGGATGTTTGCTTCCCTTGACGACGTAGTCCTTCCAAAATGGGTTCTTCTCTTAATTCTTTCCTGTAAGAAGTCAAAGTCAAAGTCAAAGTCAAAATTTATTTAACGTCGGTGACAGTAACAATTAATACTAGCCACACTGGTCTGGCATTCAACACAGGTAACGAAGACAACTTAAGGAAACTTGCTTTTTCCGCTCATCAGGATAATTTTGTTTCAGAGGTATAGTCTCACGGACCATCCGATCCCCGGCTATTGAAATAGGAATCAAAAGTTTTACTGAATTGATATACATATTCAAGAAATGCTTGAAAACATTTTTTGGACTACAACGACTAGGTAACGAATTGGTGAAGAAACTTATTTAAGCACTGCATTTATACTAGACGGAATTTCTTCAAAAATCTAGTCTGACTAAGAGGTATAACAAACTACAGGGTCCGTAAGAACATTAGTTTGAAATTAATCTAAGAAGTATTTGAAATCAATCGAGTTTCATAGTACGTTGCCTTCGTTGCCTGTGTTGAATGCCAGACCAGTGTGCTAGCTATGAATAGCTATTTACCGACCAGTAAGAGTTGACCCACTGCATGGAAAATGAGATAAAAATGAAACTGCATAGTTGCTTCCCATGAAAGTGCATACCTAACCCTCCACTTAAATGTGAACATCTATTCGTTTGCGTAGTCTGATTCGAGAAGTTGTGTGTCGCGAATGGTCTCGTTTCATGACAGCTCAGGTGAGCGGTTCAGGCCGAGTTTAACTTCAAGGGAAGTAATCCCTTGAGGCTTGTGCTCTCCTGCGTTGAAGACGCAAACAGTCTATACAGCAGAAATGGCAATGAGAGGTGTTACAAAACTCCTGAGCAGGAAAACTGATCTAAAATTGCTGCTTAAGTGTATGTTTCCGGAATTTCTTTTGATGTAGACACAAATTCGATCATAAACCTTTGCTTTGAAGCCATTTGATAAGCTAAACGAACGTGTTCTTCCAAAATATTCCGTGGTCAATGTTCGTGCTATGGACTAAGAGGTCAAAAAGGATAACGCTGCTTTGGCCCCTGTTGCAGAATGATGACTGGTTGACATGCTTTACGGCCCTAACAATATTTCAGCAATATGATCGATGTAATCAGAATTGTTTATTGGTGATTCATTCACGAGAATGGAAGGGAGACAATGAAAATATGGCAAAACTTTAAGGAAGCGCACTTGCCTCTGATGCTAAAGGTCCCGAGTTTGAACCCGGGTAACGGCGTTTGAATTTCGGTGTCCGAACACGCTTTCTTAATGTCATTTGCAGGGATAACATTAAAAAAGTGTGCAGTCCTTCGGATCGGGACGTTAACTGGAGGCCCCCTGTGCAGGGAGAGACATCCCCTGTGCAGGTTAAAGATCCCTTCTGTAGTTACATGGCTACAAGGAGGTTCATCCTGCAAAACTGGAGTGTACATCGTACACCTGCTCATAATCCTCGAGAGAGGGTGTAGCAGTATAGATAGAAAAAAAGAAAGTGTCTCCGGGTATCCCTCGACCCTGGGTCTCCATGTACGGAACCGTACCCCGAGACTCTGGGTCTCCAGGTACGGAACCGTACCCAGAGACAGTCCTATGAGGATTGGCTCTGGGTACGGCAGTAAGTTTTCTATACCGTGTATTAAGTAGTTTTACCCATTTAATATATAGTGAATCCGGCAATATTTTTACTCATTATAAAAATTTCATTTAGTCGCCATCTTGCTAGTGAAAATTATATCGTAAGTCAGTCAGTTGCGTTATTCTGACTGATGTACATGCACATAAACTGCGAAAAACACGGCCGGGGTGTCTTATTTGATCACCCGCTAATTGCTCTCCGACAATGACTTATGTAGGGTGCAAACAACTATCATCTTGTTATAATCTGTATAAATATTTATGAAAAAGTATCAATCTTTTAATAATATTGCGATAGCAATGTAGACGCAAAACAGACGCCTACAAAACGCATGCGGCGTTCTTGACTATGCTTTCAGTTTTAACAGATTATGTCATATGCACCAAGTAAAGTTCTCCAAGTGTTGTCGCACATCTCAATCAAAATTGATGAGATTGAGAATTTAATTGTGTGCTTATGAAGTTTATTAACACTCAGGGTATATCGCACTGACGGAATCAGGACAACTCGGACCAAAGACAACTCCCCCCGAAAAAATCTCGGCCCAGGCCAACCCGCTCCATATTTTTTTAACTTTCCACAAGTCAACTCGTCCTATATCATTAACATGACGAAAGTCAACTCGCATCAAATTATAAAAACTCGGCCCAGATTTATCATGAGTATCTTGCTCTTTGATTTATAGATGCCACTGAAAATATCTGTTCTCGTGTAAATGCACTGACAAAATAACAGTCCCTGACACACAACTTGAAAAGATTTACGGTAATTATGAACATCTTTGTAAATTTGATTTTAGCTCCCCCCACCCTCCCGCCACCCCATCACCTATCAAAATAGTAGTAATAATTATCACTTATAATACAGAAAGACATAGAATTGATTATGTATGTTTCGTTTTATGTTCCTCATGAATGTTGTTTACTTATGTAAGCCTGAGTGTAAATAAAGAATTGAAATTGAAAGAATTAAATACACCTCAACAGATGTATCCATAGCCGCAGTACCGGGATGCTGTTCGTACGTCCAATGAATAAAAACTGTTACTCATTGTTGAATTTTATTATTAATTTGCACAAAACAGGTGTGAAAAACAACACTTATTGGTGTGAGCACGAAAACGTCATGTTTGTTTGTTGTTATCTTTTTTATGTAAAATAAACACATTTTGACTGCATTATCATTAATTATTTTCCTTAGCAAGATGGCGACTTAATGAAATTTTTACAAGGAGTAATTTTATTGCTGGATTAACTATATATATTAAATGGGTAAAACTACTTTATACATGGTATTGAAACTTTGCTGCCGTACGCGAAGCTAATCCTCATAGGACTGTCTCCAGGTATGGTTCCGTACCTGGGGGCCCAGAGTCTCAGGGTACGGTTCTGTACCTGGAGACCCAGGGTCTAGGGATATGGTACCGTACCTGGAGACATTTCCAAACTTTAATACAGTGGACTCATGTGGATTCAAATCTTTTAAAGCAGGTGAAATGAGGCAAATTTGGTATCAAAGTAAAGCTGCACATGTATCTAATCTACAAATTGGGACCATATATGACAGTGTAGAGCCAACCTTGAGTTTTGGCTGACCGCTTGAAGCACATTGGTGTCAATAGACTTTTAAGCGCCTATTTGCAACACATGGAGGTAGCTTTTACACTACTCATTCAAGATTTATCAGACATTAACAGGGATGAATCGACTATGCAAATAATGGAGAAATGTTATAGTTTGTAATAAACCTGTTTTGATGAAATTTAATGGAATGTTACTGCACAAGCAGTGCTTAAAACCATGATGTCTGTACATTTTATTGTCAATCGGCCATTCCTTGTTGTTTTGCAAACATCCAGTGCAAGCACTTGGAAGACAAAGAAAACCAGTCTGCACCAACGTGACCTCTTATGCAAGGGTCGCAACTGCTGCAAGAAATCTTTTTTGTTCTTCAGGGTATCCAACAGACTCGTTTATTCTGTGTCATATAGAGCACAGATTGCTTGTCACATTATTTGTTTAGGAGAAAAAGAAATTAAAAAGCATAACACATGCATAATATTTTTTTTTTTTCCGATGAATACACATGACATTCATGGTTTTGAAACAACTGAATGAGGAATGATAGTGTACTACTTTCAGAATGATTACAGCAGTGTGTTTGAAAAATTTGCATACAGGGAGCATATTTTTTCTTTTTATTTTTTTCCTGTTTATTCAGTGTGGTGCAGAGTAAACAAATAATTATAAGAAATAAAAAACGTGTGAATACCCTTGCGGTTTATTCTGTTTGATAAATTTTACAGAATAAATCACATTGTTTGTTGTTGTTGTTGTTGATATGAAAGTTCTGCCGTGGTGCACCTTGTGTATTCCCCAAACGGCTATGCTACATGACCAATTTTTAGTGCTAGCCACTGTGAACAATCAAAATCCGCTCCACTACACTACCGTGAAGTAGTGGTAGTGTAACAGTTGCAGATTCTAAGGCCCTATTTTGTAGATCTAGCCTAAATATTACAAAATGTATAGACAGTGGGTACCTTGTGTGTGCAACTCCTCATAGGATTTTGAACCAATCATTTTGAAGCTGTGCAGGTGTTTTTAACATAGTCTGATAATTTGCATGTGTTTTTTAGAATCTCCTGATGAATTTTTCTTACTTTCAGTTTCTTTGCATTTTGAACTTAGTCATTTTTCCAGCTCAAATACCAATAAAATGCATTGACAATTAGTACCTTGTGTGCACAACTCACATGTTTTTGTACATTATACATTTTGGGATTGTGCATCTCCCTCCTTTTTCAAAGGGCAGGAGACATAAATGAGCTGCGACACGAGAAAACCAACAATGTGGTTTTGCACCCAGCGCAGACTCAGATCAGCCTAGGCATCCACCCAGTCTGATCAGAGTTTTCACTCTGCGCTTAAATGGTAGCTGAGGGTCTAAGCTACCTTCATGCAGGCAGCGAAGACTCTGATCAGACTGGGCAGATGCCCAGGCTGATCTGAGTCTGCGCTGGGCGCACAACCACATTGTTGGTTTTGTTGTGTCGCGGCTCAAATTCATTGAATTTGCTTGTTGGTTTTGTTGTGTCCCGGCTCATAATGTTAAAATTATTTTGAACTATATTTTGTCTTTGTAGATATTCCAAGTTGTCAGCAGCAGGCAAGATGTATGTCAGCCCTTGTCCATCTTCCCGAGACTCACCAGATACTGAGGAAAACTTGCAGAGATTTCGCTGACAATGAACTGAAGCCTATAGCTGGCCAGCTCGATAAAGACCATGAATACCCTGCAAAACAGGTATTTAACAAAACCAGAGCTTATATGCAAGTTAATTTCAAGACTTTTTTATGCCCCCGTGTCATATAATGCCAGGGGCATATAGTGTTTTGGTTGTGTGTACGTAATTACGTACGTACCTGATCCTGTTAGACTCATGTTTACATTTTTGTTAGAGGTAGATTTCATGTTTCTTATTGTAGCGACTAGAAATTTTATATGAGGATTTATATCTATAAGTACAACAAGAACAAGAATACACAAGAATCAGGGGGGGGGGAGGGGGGCGATCAATATGTCATAGTCCACTGACTTCGGACTTGGTCTAAATTTGCAAGGTTAAGATTTTTGTAAGAGGTAGATTTCAGGGTGCCAATTATTTTAGCAACTTGAAATTTTATCTGTAATGGTCCATATGTCACAGTCCACTGACTTCGGACTTATATTTCGAATATTTTCTATTTTAGCCATACAGTGACTCTGAAACTGCATAAAAGGCTGCAGTTTGTGTCATATTTCAAACATCAGGATACGCATGGCCCTTAGCCTTTAAAATTTTGCAAGTCTGCCTCAATGAACCAAGTCATCCTACAAGTGCTAGTACCTTACAGGGGGTAATATTCAGTAGGGATAAACATTTAATGGAAATAATTTGAACCTCTGAGAGCAAATTCTTTCTGTATGACTAGACTCCCATTTCAAGGGCTACATTCTTTCTCCTGAGGGTAGCAGAGCTCCAGATGAGCCGGGTTAACAGGGATAATTCAAAGATAAATTTTTTAATCCTCAACAAAAACATACGTTGTGACCCCTCATTAGAACCGTCTTAGACGGTTTTAATGAGGGTCACAACATTTAAATATGTGTTGTGACCCCTCATTAGAACCATCTCAGTGAGACGGTTCTAATGAGGGGTCACAACATTTGTTTTCATTGAGAAATGTCGAAAATAATCCCTAAATTATCCTTTTAACCCTTCTTATATGGAGCTCTGTGGGTAGCAAACAGAAAGTCATGAAAGTTGCATTTTGAAAATAGCAGAAAAAATGGAGGGATAACTGACACCACTGTGACCTTGTAAAAATTTGAGAATGCATATTTTAATGATTTCTAGTTGGAGGAAATATCAGTATAGTTATGAATAAAATTGCAATGCTCATAATGGAGCTTTGCCTTGTGGAGTGTGATAGACTGAAAATAAATTTTGCAAAAATAAAACAGGTCCAGAAAATGTCCTGATTTACAGAATCCTATTGCTTTTATGTGTTTTAGGTAAAGATGTTGGGTGATTTAGGGCTACTGTGTGTTGATGTCCCAGAAGAAGATGGAGGAACAGGGCTAGATTATCTCGCCTATGCTATTGCCATGGAAGAAATCAGTAGAGGATGTGCTTCAACTGGCTGTATCATGAGTGTTAATAATGTAAGCTTGGGCAAAAAACATAGAGGACCTTACATGAGTCAGAGCTCTAGATAAGAGGGAGTATTTGGTGATAATTAGGGATAATTTTTGCCAATTCTGCATAAAACCATATGTTGTGACCCCTCATCTGAACCGTCTCGATGAGACGGTTCAGATGAGAGGTCACAACATATGGTTTCAATGAGAAATAAAACAAATTATCCCTCAATTATCATCAAATACCCCTCTAATCTAGAGCTCTGAATTGAGTGCTCATGTATTATTGAATTTATCAAACGAGTTGGGGAAAAAGATAATATGGGAGGCTATGCCGAGCATCTATCGCTTTTCCCAAGGAGTTTAATAAATTCAATAATACTGGAGCACCAATGCAAGATTCTATTTATTATATGACACTAAAATTGCATTTTATTAGCAAATTTTGCACTCAAACGTTACATTTCGCCATTAGAAAATGTGACGTTTTTGGACGTGAACGCATAACGTTACGACTTAATTTGCATATTTAATCCACTAGTGGATTATCGTTTTTAATGCATGGCTTTATTACACTCTCAGATGCGACGTCATATGATAAATTACCATATTACATGTAATTCCATTAAACACCCCAGGGGTGTTGCATTTTGTGAAAGGGGAGCATAAAGTGCTGGGATTACCCTGGCTGATAAATGGAAGGGGCCATTTACGCCGAAAATTTGTTTTTCAAACAATATTTGATAAGTCTTTCTATACATTTGCCTTGTAAAATGTCCCCATCTTAATAAGGGGGCTTTTTTGAAAAACAATTTGCTTTTTAGCACAAGGGCCCCTTCAAAAGTAATCCCTGAAATGAAGTAAGCCAGCCACACCAAATACTTCTGATAAATGGTATTAAGGTGAATGGGTATACTTGCTGAGGAAGAAACTCTATTTTTGCCTCCCTTCTCAGTAGGGGTCAACTCTTAAAGGAAAGAATTTGCTCCACTAGGAGCAAATTCTTTCCTTTAAGGGTTGACACTATTTCAAAGACATACCTCATCATGTTAAGCAAACAGGAATTCATGCAAGTTAATATAACATTATTTTTGGAAAAGAGGTAGGAGGCATTTATCAGAGCAGGGGGCTTTATTAGGATTAATACAGTATTTGTTTCCTACATGGCTTAGTTTGCATTAGAATCCCAAAGATTTATGGCATTCCTGGGGAAAAAATATAATATTCTTCAAAATTAATGAGGTTATTACTATTCTACAAAAATACACACAGCATACAATCTAAGTTACCAGAATCATTCGTCAATTCAAAAAGTTGATATTGACAACTAAAGGTGTTCCCACTATAGTCTAGCAACAAGGAACAATCAACATTTTAAATTTTGTCTGCAAAGGATTGAAATGAACTGATTTGGTGGTAATTCAAAGGTACATTTACAAAACTAATAAGAATCAATACACACAAGCCTGTCACAATAATGTACAGTATAACTTCATTGGCTCTAACTGGCTTGGGACCATGATAATTAGTTCCAGCCAAGGTAGTTCTAGCCATCCAAGGGTAGTTTCTATATAATGTGACCTCTAAGAACCAAGGAATGAGTTCTAGTCAAGCAGGGTTAAGGAGCCATCAGGGTTCGAGCCACTGAAGTTCTACTGTATTTGATAAAGTGTACTACAGTACAGGTTTTCAGTATATATGTATTGTTACTTCCTTAGATTACATCAGTTTGTCAATATACATCTGACTTATGTTGTCTCAAATGTTAAGGTCTCCAAGTACCTGCTTATCTTAAGCCATTTTGAGGAACTTTCAAATTGAATTTCCTATAAAGTCTGTATTTCAACTCCTTTTATCGCAAACTATTATTTCAAAGCAAAATTTCTTTTCCCTTAGACTTTGAGATAATGAGAGTTGATGGTACCTGATGATATAGGTCACATGCCAAATTGTGTGGAACAGAGAATTAAATTATTTGGGAATGAAGCATAGGTTTGAGAAAATCACACTTTTCTATTGTATGAATTTCAGGTAGCATCTCACTTATAATTCCAGAGGAGCATGGCATACCTCGTATGCCATGCTCCTCCCGAAGTATAAGTGAGATGACACCATCCATCTTTTACCATGGCAACTATGGAATTACCAGCTGTTGTCTTAGTGCCTTGAAAGAATGACGTCATGCTGACATCACTTATATATCAGTATGATCTCCAAGGTGCTATGGTATTTAAACAGATATATGACCCCATTGGTTCTTGAGCATGGCAAACAATGTCTGCCGTGCTCTGCCAATTTTTCAGTGGGGTGGGGGGGGGGGGGGGGATGGACATTAAAATCGGATTGTGTCTTTTCACAAACAAATCATAACGGATTCAGCAGCCAATTTAAGATTCTCAGGGGTTCATATAGATATTATCAGACTGTTCAGATGTGCAGGCTGATTTCAGTCTTCCTTGATCTCACATACTGCAAGGTATTTTTTCATGTGACTCCAGCCGTATTTATTTTCAGTCATTATACCTGGGGCCACTGAACAGTTTCGCTACCCCAGCACAGAAAGAGAAGTTTTTGAAACCCTTTCTTGATGGAGACAGAGTGGGATGTTTTGGTTTGAGTGAGCCAGGTAAGAAATAGGGGATCTAACATGAGTGCTCATGTTTTATTGAATTTATTAAACAAATTGGGGAAAAAGATAAGATGCGAGGCTATGCCGAGCATCTTATCGGTTTTTCTCAACAAGTTTAATAAATTCAGTAATACAGGAGTACGAATGCAAGATTCTATATATAATAGGGCACGAAAATCACATTTTATTAGCAAATTTTGCATTAAAACATCACGATTTTCCCGTTAGAATATGCAACATTTTTATTGGCATCAAAGCAATGTGTTACTACTTAATTTGCATATTTAATCCACTAGTTGATTATTGTTTTTAATGCGTGGCTTTATTCACTCTCAGATGTGACATCATATGATAAAGTATAGTAAAGATTAAAATAATTGAGACACGTAAAATAATTATCACAGTTGGCCTAAAAATGAAACTTTTTGTTTTTATACGCCCGTTTTGAAAAAAACTGACGTATTATGGCATGGCGCTGTCCGTCCAACTGTTCGTCCGTCCGTACGTCAATGTTTTTGTGCGCACCATATCTCAGAAACCGTTTGAGATATCTTCATGAAATTTTGTAGGCATATATATTAGGATGGGGCAAAGTGTCAGTAATAGGTATGGTTGCTCCCCCTTTTTTAGTTTCCAAGTTATGCCCCTTAGATTATTTTTTACCCTACTACTCTTGTGCGCGCCATAACTAGATAACCGTTTTGGATATCTTGATGAAACTTTATAGCAATGTGTATGAGGGTCCGATGATGTGTCACATATAACAATGGTTGCTTTCCCTTTCTTCGTTTTGGAGTTGCATCCCTTTGATTAGATTTTTAAGGCTATTTCTGTGTATACATATCTTGTGCATTCAATAACTTAGTAACCATTTGGAATATCTTGATTAAACTTTATAACAATGTGCATGATCACAAAATGGTGTGTCACATATAAGAATGGTTGTTCCCCCTTAATTTTGGAGTAACCTCCCTTAGATTAGTTTTTTAGGCTTACCCATTCCCCCTTACTCCTTAACCTTTTGAAATACTTCAATGAAACTTTGTAGAAATGTGTATAACAATGGGGCATAGTATCATGAGCATGAACTACAACTCTGGCATACTTACTTCCTGAATTATATGCCCATGCATCAATTTGTGTTTTACTCTGTAACTATTTAACCGTTGGAAATATTTTAACAAAACTTTATGGTTATGTGTATATTGTAAGGGAAAGTATTGTGACCAAGAGTTTATGAATTATCTCCCTTGTTTGACTTTGGCATTTCCCAGCTTCTGAGCTGCTTCACCCTGGAAGCTGATTTTTGGTATACTAATAGTATTTTATGTGTAAGATTTTAATAACATTGCAGTCATTAATTTCAGAGTTGTTTCCCCTGTTTGTCTGCCTGTCCACCTTCTATAAACATTCTGTAACTCCTCCTTGACACTGAAACGGGCGTATTATGCGTTGCTTGCGAAGCTCTTTTTTTTGGATAGTAATGCATCCAGAAGATGGATATATAACATCAAAAAGTGTAGACCCTGATCCGACTGGTTTTAGTCTAATCTGGGTCTGCACTTTTTGCTCAGACCTGTCTGTTCTAATATGTAGAATTTTATGATATCCTAAGTCAGAAATTTAACTGGTTATAAAAACCGCCATTAAAAAAAATCAGGCATGTTGAAGATCCATGTATATATGATTTGTGAGAGGAATAAACTGAAGCAAAGCACCTGGGCTTAGTTTTTCAAGTGAAGGCGTTTTTAGCATGGTGAAATCATTTGTCAACAATTTAATAATGTCTCTGGCACACACAAAATCAAGTGTGCTGATATTTTTGCTGAAAAAATGTGAGGAGCTTTTGCTGTGCAAAATCTTTCAGAAGCAAATCTTGTAACTAGATTTTGCAGTTTGCATTGCAGTGCTAAAGCTCCTCTTTCTGCAACAAAAGTGGTATTTTTATACGCCCGTTTTGAAAAAACGGACGTATTATGTCATGGCGCTGTCCGTCCGTCTGTCCGTCTGTCTGTCCGTCCGTAAACATTCTTGTGCGCTCCATAACTCATTAACCGTTTGGGATATATTCATGATATTTGGTAGGAATATGTATTAGGTTGGGGGAATGTGTCGCGTACAAGAATGGTTGCTCCCCCTTCCTTAGTTTCCAAGTTATGCCCCTTTGATTAATTTTTTCCCTGCCAGTCTTGTGCGCGCCATAACTAGATAACCATTTGGGCTATCTTCATGAAACTTCATAGCAATGTGTATGAAGTCTCAACGATGTGTCGCGTACAAAAATGGCTGCTCTCCCTTTCTTCGTTTTAGAGTTACATCCCTTTCATTGGTTGATTATGGTTATTTTTGCGTATACATATCTTGTGCATACCTTAACTTTGTAACCGTTTGGAATATCATGATGAAACTTTATAGCAATATGCATGATCACAAGACGATGCGTGGCATACAAGAATGGTTGCTCCCCCTTTCTTCATTTTGGAGTTACTTCCCTTTGATAAGTAATTTTAGGCATTTCTCAGTCACTCCATATCTCCTTAACCTTTTGAAATATTAGAATGGAAATTTGTAGGAATATGTATAATAATGGGGCAATGTATCCCGAGCAAGAACCACAACTCTGGCTTACTGAATTATCTGCCCTTGCATAAATTTCCTGTTTCCTCTGTGATTCCTTAACCCTACATGTGATTTTGTCAGGGGAATGTAGTAGAGCCAAGAATCTAGTATATTTAGTTTATGAATTATCTCCCTTGTTCAACTATGGCATTACTCAACTTTTGAGCCACAATAACTTTGAAACTGATTTTTGGTATACTCATAGTATTTGATGTGTTAAATATTTGAATAATGTTGCCGTCATTAGTTATAAAGTGGTTGCCCCTGTTTGTCTGCCTATCTATCCTTTTGTAAACAATCTTGTTCATTCCATACTCCTTTATGACATTAAAACAGGCGTATTATGCGCCGCTTGCGAAGCTGTTGTTTTTTTTGCTAACAATACATTTGAAAATGTAACATTTTATTGTCTTGCCTGCGAAGCAGAGGCGAGACATATGTATTGCTTTTCTGGTGTTGTCCGGGGCGGGGCGGCTAAAACTTTTGTCGAGTTTTTACAATTAGGTCATTTTCTCAGAAACTATAAGGGCTAGAGCCATGAAACTCTGTACATGCATACATCTGGAAGAGTAGATCTGAAAGCCATCATCAATATTGGATCTTGACCTACATTTTATGGTTGATTGACTTTTCAATTTTTTGTCGAGGTTTTGCATTTAGGTCCGTTTCTCAGAAACTATAAGGGCTAGAGCCATGAAACTTGGTACATGCATACATCAGAAAGAGTAAACCTGAAAGCTATCATCAATATTGAGTCTTGACCTACATTTTACGGTTGCCTGACGTAGCAATTTTTTGTCAAATTTTCGTGTTAAAGGTAGGTTCCTGTACTTGCGATAACAATTATGTCCACAAAATAATTTCGTCTTTTTCTGAGCAGTATTGAATTCTCTTATTTTTCTGAATTTGTTGCTACTGAGAAACTCGTCAGATGTTGAAGAAAATAGTCGTTTTCCCTTTTGGTTTATTTTCTTTCGTTGGAATTCCTAAAAATAACTCTGTTTATAATGTCTATAAGTTCGTGATTTCTGATGCCATTCTCAAAAGGTCAATTTTCCCTTGTCCTGAGCTCTCCTAGAGGTCCTGGCATGGTGGATGGGTTAAAACTATTCCAAAATGCAATGCAGCATGACCTCAGCTGCGTTATCTATTTTTGGCGCGAACTAAAAATAGCGCTAACTGGTGTGCGAAGCAGAGTTAGGAAATCCCTTGCAAAACAACTTTTCTAATATTTTTTTCATTTACACTTTTTAGTGAAACTTATTCAGTCCCTTTTATAAGTGCTTTACAACAACTTGGATGAAAGATCATCAAAATTATGATGCATTCCAAAGTACAGGAACCTACCTTTAAGGTCATTTTCTCATAAACTATAAGGGCAAGAGCCATGAAACTTGGTTCATGCGTACATATGGAAGAGTAAATCTCAAAGCCATCATCAGTATAGAGTCTAGACCTACATTTTACAGTTGACTGACTTTGCAATTATTTGTCATGTTTTCGCGTTTAGGTCTGTTTCTCAGAAACTATAAGGGCTAGAGCCATGAAACTTGGGTCATGCATTCATCTGGAAGAGAAGAGCTCAAAGTCATCATCAGTATTGAGTCTTTACCTACATTTTACGGTTGACTGACTTTGCAATTTTTTTGTCAGGTTTTGCATTTCTCAGAAACTATAAGGGCTAGAGCCAAGAAACTTGGTTCATGCATACTCATTGCTGATTTAGCTCTGTTTTGTGACAAAGTGCCAGCAGGCAAGACACCGCATTCCGCGGAATTCTTGTTAACAAATGTTGTTCTATGTTTGGGCCCTGCAGTTTAAACTATGTGAGCCACGACACGACAAAACCAACAGGGTGGCATGTGTGCCTTGTGAAGACTCAGATCAGCCTGGGCACCCTCCCAGTCTGATCAGAGTCTCCACTGGGCCCATGGAGCTAGTTTAGACCCTTAGCTACCCATTAAGCGAAAGCAAAGACTTTAATCAGGCTGGGTAAATACCCAGGCTGGTCTGAGGTTTTGTGTGGTGCAATGCCACTTAGTTGGTTTTCTTGAGTTGTGGCTAATTTTTATTCCTGTATATTCCATATACTGGTATCCATCAGTTTACATACCGTATTCTAGGAAATGGCAGTGATGCAGGAGCAGCCTCCACTACAGCCAGGTTAGACGGAAATGAGTGGGTGCTCAATGGAACAAAGTGCTGGATAACTAATGGATATGAGTCGGAAGCTGCTGTGGTAAGTGGGGTTTTAGGGTCGAGTCGGGTAACTTCGGACAGCGGGTAAATTTTGGACATACCATTGCAAACAGTGAAAATCCAGATGAGACGGCTCATAATGAGCCGTCTCATCAGGATTTTCACTGTTTGCCCTGTTATTTTTGTTTCAATGCCAAACAACTGACATATAAAGGAAACAGTGTCACTGTCCGAATTTACCTGCTGTCCGAATTTACCCGAATTAACCATAATTGTACTGTATTTCTTCCTTAAGGATGACCCCAAATATATAAAAGCAGTCTTGAATAATTCTGCTATAGGATGATTTTCTCCCTTCAACACAATCCAGAAATCTATAGTCATGTTATAAGACAGATCTAGGTTTTTAGTTGTTTTGGAAAAGAAAGAACTGTCTTATAACCAAATAAATATGGTATCTCAACTTTCCATAATTATCAGAATAGTAACATACATCCATATAAAGCATAGGGCTGCATAGCGCAGTCGGTAGCATGTCTGACTCATGTCCCAGAGGTCCCAGGTTCGATACCTGGTCAGGCCACATACTTTTGTTTCTCCTTCTGCTGATTCAAGAAGGGCAGTTATCAGTTACTTGCATCAGTATGTGCACTTAGTACTGTTTAACTTTTAGGAGGCCTAAGCCTGCCCAGGACTAGTGTAGACAGGCTAACTGACCGTCCCGACATGAACAGAGCTGTTTACTGTGAACGTAAAGCAACAAAACAACAAACAACAACATCCATATAAAGCAAAAATCACAGGTTATACTGCTTCATATACAGTCACTGATCACTGGAATACCTTTGGAACTTTGAAAATCAGTTTAGTTATGGCTGCATGAAGCTAACAGAAGTAAACATGTACATTACAGTACTCCAGATAATAACGAGTAAAAGGATAATTTAGGGAAAGTTTTCATTATTTCTACATATAAACATAAGTTATGATCCCTCATTAGAACCGTCTCGTTGAGACGGTTCTAATGAGGGGTCACAACATATGTTTAACTTAAGATTCCTGATAAAGACAAGTGGTTATCATGTCCGCCCTATAATTTGTAATATATCAAAATCAGTAAAACTATTAACCAGTAACTTGCCATTTAACCCACTGATTTCCTAAGTGGAGTCTGCCGCTTCTGAATTTAGACTAGTCATTTCATCATTTAGGGCTGTAAGCAGAAAGAAAAAATCAGAAAACTATATGACTCTGATCAGTATAACCCAGTAAGCTATGGAATAGTCAAATCTGGGTCTATGTTGCTTGTAGCAGTTTGTAGGATCCCCAGTAGCTCAGTAGGTTAGGCACTGGCCTGCTGATCTAACAGTCACAGGTTCGAGCCCCGCTGTTGGTGGGAGTCTTTTCAATCATAAACATGGTTCCATTGAACACAGCCTTTCATTATCATCCATCCATCTTCCTGATATGACTGAAATACTGTTAAAAAGGCTGTAAAATGGCAAGTCATCCATCCATATGTAGTGGTCTGAAGTGCTTCTTGCAGTGGTTTAACACAAATGGGTACCCTTTCAGGGGAAGCAACTCTGCCTTTTTCATTTCGCCTCCCTTTCTGAATGTGGTCAACTCTTAAAGGAAAGAATTTGCTCTTAGGAGAGCAAATTCTTTCCTTTAAGAGTAGATCCCTTTCAAAAAGGCCTTATCATCCTGGGAGGCAAAACAGGAAGTCACAAAAGTGGTCTTTCTTTGCCAAAATGGTAAAAAATTTAGAGTCTGCCAATTGTATCTAAAAGACTTTTTGCTGCAGGAAATTTCAGCATAAAATCAAAGTGAAAGGTGTGTGTTTTGTACCAATTTTTCAGGTATTTGCCACCACAGACAGAAGTATCAAACACAAGGTAAGATTTTTATATGAGCTAAGACATGACAAAATGAAAGTGCCATGTGCGCCCAGCAAGGACTCAGATCAGCCTGGGCGTCCACCCAGTCTGAGTAGAGTTTTTGCTGTCTGCATGGAGCTTGCTTAGACACGTAGCTACCCTTAAAGCACACATTGAAGACTCTAATCAGACTTGGCAGATGCCCAGACTGGTTTGAGTCCTTGCTGGGTGTACATGCCACTTTGTTGGTGTTGTCATGTTGGGGCTCATATATGATTGGCATTTGAAAAGGTGCTTTTTATATGTGCAAACACGGCCATTAGGGGAGTCTAGGCTCAGTCTCAGATGATGCTTTGAACCACTTGGCATACATACGCGCAGTCAGTCAGTGTACTGTGTTCACACAGTACAAGGCAACTATAGCTCAAATAGCACTACATTCATTTTTGAGCCGCGTCACGAGAAAACCAACAAAGTGGTTGTGCGCCCAGTGCAGACTCAGATCAGCCTGGGCATCCGCCCAGTCTGATCAGACCCTTCGCTAAGCGCTTAATAAAGGCTAGCTAAGGGTCTAAGCTACCCCCGAAGATGCTGATCAGACTGGGCGGATGCCCAGGTTGATCTGAGTCTGCGCTGGGCGCACATCCCTTTTGATGGTTTTCTTGTGTTGTGGCTCATTTTTCTTTTTGTCAAAATTTATGCCACACTTTTCTCGGAAATAGTGATGCTGTCAAACTTGAAACATGGAACAAATATGAAAGATTGATTGATGTATTGTGTGTACTAGAATCAGGGGCTGGTGCTTGTTTGTTTCTTCAATTTTTATTTTTCTTTCTCTCAAATACTGTCATTGTATATAGGTTAGCTGGGACAAAAGTTTGTGGTTCTGCAATTGTAGACGCATTCACTGGTATTTAAGTTCATATTTCCTATTATTTCTTTGTATCATTTTCATGGATATATTAAAATTGGAGCATTTTGTTTGAGTGAGAAAATGATGATAAGTACACCGTGAATATTTGTACAATCACAGTAATATTTTCGAACAATAAAATTTTGGTCACCGTTTTCTTAGTAACTAGAGACCTAGGAAGTTGGAACATGATGAACATATATGAGCTGCGACACGAGAAAACCAACAATGTGGTTGTGCGCCCTGCAAGGACTCAGATCAGCCTGGACATCCACCCAGTCTGGACAGGCTCTTCGCTAAGTGCTTAAAGGCTAGCTAAGGGACTGAGCTACCTTCATACGGACAGTGAAGACTCTGATCAGATTGGGCGGATGCCCAGGCTGATCTGAGTATGCGCTGGGCGCACAACCACATTGTTGGTTTTCTCGTGTCGCGGCTCAATTATGACCAGTGAGTCATTGTATATTTTAAATAGCAGACCAGTATAATCAGGGCTAAAGAAGATAAGGGGGTATGGAGGATAATTCAAAGATAGTTTTTTCTTATTTCTCCACAACAACATATGTTGTGATCTCTCATTAAAACCCTCTCAAAGAGACTGTTCTAACGTGGGGTCACAACATATGTTTTTCAAACCATAGGAGAAAATAAACAGAATAAACAACCAACAACGGACTGTTATCACAGGATGTTTAATTGTTGACCGGTTTCGGTCACACAATGACCTTTTTCAAGACATTCGACAGACTCAAATTGCTCACTGAAGGTGTGAAAAATGGATAAATAATGTCACATGATCTTAATTGTTCTAAAAATAGTTATGACTTTCTATATGACCTCTATGTTTTTGTTGAGAAAGATGGATAATTATTGCTAAGTTATCACTGTTACCCCTTCTTATCTGGAACATTGAAAAATAGAGTATCAGAGCAACTTTAAGTCAAAATATGACATCTTACAGGATAAGACTAAGTAAACAGTACAAGATGTATAATAGCAATACACTGCTAATTCTGATAAAGAGAAACTTTCATCAACAAAACATTCCATTTTCAAATGTATTGTTTGCAAAAACCCTGCCGTTTTTTGCTAAAAACTGTGAGGAGCTTTTGCACAAAAGCTCCTCATTTTTTTCCAGCAAAAGATCAGTATACCTGAATTCATGTGTACCAGAAATTCAACAAGCAGTTTGGTTTGAATATTTACCGTTCCACATGCTATAACAGCATTTTTATTGTTTCCAGGGTATCAGTGCTTTCCTAGTGCCAAAGCCCACCCCGGGGCTGTCCCTGGGGAAGAAAGAAGATAAACTAGGAATCAAGGCTACATCAACCTGTAACCTCATATTTGAAGACTGCAGAATACCAAAGGAGAACTTACTTGGTGAAGAAGGGTTTGGATTTAAAATAGCTATGGTATGATATTTTGTTCAAAATCTGTTCCAGTACAACTGAGGTGTCTTAGCCTTTCAGTCGAAAGATGCATTGACCAGTCAGATAAGATGAAATACTTTGACAAACAAATGCATATGAGCTGTGACATGACAAAACCCTGGGCATCTGCACAGTCTAATCAGAATCTTCACTGTCTGCATGGATGTAGCTTAGACCCTTACCTACTCTTTAAGTGCTCAGCAAAGACTCTGTTCAGACTGGGCAGATGTCCAGGCTAATCTGAGTCTTTGCTGGGTGCTGTAGTATCTTTAGATATAACTGTTATGTCATGACGTAACGTCGCTTGCGACGTTAGTTACTTAGTTACATTGTGTGTCTAATTGTCAAGAAGAGCACATTATTTAGTCAGCTGTGTTTTGTTGATTAATAACATAACCTAGACGGGCTTCGGCCTGTCTTGGGATATTACATTGGCGACGAGGATAAAGAGGATGGGGAAATATCTAGATGATCAATATAGAACATAAAGAACAAAGATATTGGACAGAAATTGAGCAGAAAATAAAGGAAGAAGAAAGCAGAAGACAAAGTGACAGAACTATGGGAAGGAAACAGAAGAAAAGATGATAAGAGGTAACTTTAGAAATAAACAAAAAGCTTAAAGAAGATAATTATAGAAATCTAAAGAATAATCAGGGCAGAAGCAAGCCACAATAAAGAAGACATCTATAATGAGGGTTATAGGCAACCCACACTAGAGAAGTCATAGAGGGTTATAGGTAACCCACACGAGAGAAGACATAGAGGTTTATAGGCAACCCAGCACTAGAGAATACATAGAGGGTTATAGGCAACCCACACTAGAGAAGACATAGAGGGTTATAGGCAACCCAACACTAGAGAAGACATAGAGGGTTATAGGCAACCCAACACTAGAGAAGACAGAGGGTTATAAGCAACCCACAATAGAGAAGACCTAGAGGGTTATAGGCAACCCAGAAACATAACAGAGAGGGGTATATGCAACCCAGAAACATAGCAGAGCGGGTTATAGGCAACCCAGAAAAACAAAGCAGAAAGAGTTATATACAGCCCAGAACCAGAGCAGAGAGGGTTATAGGCAGCTCGGAAATGGAACTGACGGGTTGTAGGCTACCCAGAAAACAAACTTCATAGAAGGTTATAGGAAGCCCGGCAATGGAGTACAGCGGGTTTTGCAACCCAGAAGTAAACAGAAGATGTCAGTAGAGGCAGCAAGAATAGACAATTAGAGACAAAAAGAAGATGCCATGATTGACATAAGGAGTTCAAAGAAAAGCAACTGAGAAACTTTTCTTTATAAGACAAATCTAAGGGAAGAAGAAGAGGAGAAAATACCATCACATAAGAATGACCAGACGGTGGAAATGAGGTGTAAGAATGGAGCTAACCAAAGTAGAAAATATTAAAGAATAAATAAAGAGAAGAAAACATTGTGGTGCATTTTGGAATACAGGTTGTAATTGCATTATTTGCTCCTTTTAAGGATATTAAAACGCTTAATACCTAATACGGAATCTGACACTTTTTCTCGTTTAATATACACTAGCTGTCTTTTGAAAGAAATGGAGAAATGTAGTATCTTTAGATATAACTGTTATGTCATGACGTAACGTCGCTTGCGACGTTAGTTACTTAGTTACATTGTGTGTCTAATAGTCAAGAAGAGCACATTATTTAGTCAGCTGTGTTTTGTTGATTAATAACATAACCCAGACGGGCTTCGGCCTGTCTTGGGATATTACAGGTGCAAGTGCCACTTCATTGTTTTATCATGTAGCAGGTCATATGAGCCGTGACACGACAAAACCAACAATGTGGTTGTGCGCCCAGCGCAGACTCAGATCAGCCTGGGCATCCGCCCAGTCTGATCAGAGTCTTCGCTGTCCACATGGAGGTAGCTTAGACCCTTACCCACCCTTTGAGCACTGAACGAAAAGTCTGATCAAATTGGGTGGCTGCCCAGACTGATCTGAGTCTTTGCTGGGGGCATGTGCCACTTCGTTGGTTTTATCATGTAGCAGCTCATATGTGTTTTTGTGAAAACAATTTCTCCTATTAGATACACTGGTACAAAGGGGTAGTGATAAGTGCATTCTCATAAGATCATTTTACTACTCTGGATGTTTATGATAGTATTATGTTTTGACCGGGAAAAGTAGATAAATTTTAAGGTTAAAAAAACACATGACAGCATCCATAAAATTCCATAATTCTTCATTCTGATGCATATATGAATGTAAGGCTAAGTCTGATTGGATAATGTCAAAACTCTCTGACAGTATATCCTGTGAAAAACTGTCAGAAAGCTGACACCATTATGAAACCTTGTTCTAATTGGCTGACAATACTTTTTAGCTCGCTTGAACTAAAGTTCAGGAAGAGCTATTGTTGTCACCTTGGCGTCGGCGTCCGCATCTGCGTCAGCGTCCGCGTCTGGATTGGATGTTTTCGTTTAAGTTTTTTAAAGACCTGTATCTCCTTAACCCATTGATGGATTCTTTTGATACTTACTCTGTAGTTAGATATTGGTCCAAAGTTTAACAGGGTACCACCCCCACCCCACTCCATGACCTTGATGTCAAGGTCATGGACTTAGAAAATTGGGAGTTTTTTGGACTGGATGTTTTGGTTAAAGTTTTATAAAGCCCAATATCTCCCTATCCCATAGATGGATTTCTTTGATACTTTCACTGTAGTTAGATATTGGTCCAAAGTTTTCCAAGGTACTACCCCCACCCCCTCAGTGACCTTGATTTCAAGGTCATGAACTTAGAAAATTGTCTTTTTATTGATTGGATGTTTTGGTTAAAGTTTTTTAAAGACACATATCTCCTGAATTCACAGATGAATTATTTTATATTTGCACTGTAGTTAGATATTAGGCCAAAGTTTTACATAGTACTTCCCCGACCCCCGCTCAATGACCTTGATGTCAAGGTCAGGGACTTAGGAAATTTGGTCTTTATGAAAGCTTTCTAATTGCGTACTGATTCATAATGCTTGGCAGAGATTTAATTTACACTTGAACTGATGTTAGACACTGTTTTGAGTTTTTACAAAACACCATATACGTACCCCACTGGATGACCTTGAAGTCAAGGTCATCAACTTTGAATTTTGTCTTAAAGATTTGGTAAAGTTTTATATTTATGAAGACATAATTTCACAGTGCCACGATGGACTCAGTTGATACTATTACTTCGACTGATGTTAGATAATGGTTCAAGGTTTTCATACATCCTAGCACCTGCAGCCCCCCCACCCCCACCCCTTAATTCTTTGACCTTAAGCTCATGGACGTTGACATTTCATGTGGATTTTTTTATTTGAATTTTATTTTAAGACTTATTTCTGAGATAGCTTTTGTTTATAAACGTGTTGTCATTATGGACATGCTTGTCTGAAGTTTTATGCTTAGTAGTCCACACCACCATAGCGACTGTGTAATGGGCAAGCACCTATTCAGGCGAGCTATGCTGTCAGGCGACAGCTCTTGTTACATTGCTGATTGCACTTGCCCTGTGTGCAAAGAAGTACTGTCATACTGTGAAACCATGAAAAAGTGCACTAGCATAAGGCTAACTTTTACAAATTGTCATTTGGGGTGGTTAGTGCTTGGTTTAATGATCCCAAATGGCATTTTATGGTTCAGCTGATGCATCCACATAAAACGAAATTTGTGACTATTAAACCGATAGTGCCTCCCGAGCTGACAAGTTTAAGTATAGACTTCTCATAATTTTAGCACTTGCTTGCAGAGCCAGGCTTCATGCCAGCATGCACATTACTGCAGTCTGGTCAGAGTCTTATGCTGTTACCTTACATGATTTAGGTTCTCTGAGTAATATATGAGCCGCGACACGAGAAAACCAACAATGTGGTTGTGCGCTCAGGGCAGACTCAGATCAGCCGGGGCATCAGCCCAGTCTGATCAGACTCTTTGCTTAGCGCTTAAAGGGTAGCCAAGGGACTAAGCAACCTTCATGCGGACAGCGAAGACTCCAGTCAGACTGGGCAGATGCCCAGGCTGATCTGAGTCTGCACTGGAAGCATGGCCACGTCGTTGGTTTTCTCGTGTCGCGGCTCATATATAGAATGTAGGTTGTCCAAATATAAAACCTGTGCCTAGACTTCAGGCCCCGAGGTAATAACACTTTTTTCATGCACAACTCAGCTGAGCATAAAATTTTCTCTGCTAATAAATAGGAAAATGCCAACATTAGTTGGCATTTTCATATTCATAAACAGAGAAAGTTACATTCTCAGCTGAACTGAGCAAGAAAACAACTGTACTTATCAGCAATTTGCTATATATTAGCAGGTAAAATTTCATGCTGGCATGAGACCACAATTAGTTTTACTATACAGTTTAATTATCCATCCTTCCATGAAACTTTTTCACAACACTTCAGGCACTTTAAACTCTCTTTTCCTCAAGTCTCTGAGGCATGACAAACAATTTTCAAACAGTTTCAACAGGAATAAACCAGCTAACCTTTTCGCTGTTTCTACGGTAAACATTGACCTGTCAACTTATGAGACAAACTGCCGTAGTAGGGGCACCTATGAAGGGTGTGATTCGGTTCCTCTAGTTACCTCCAGAGCAGGGGATTCTGAACTAATTATACATTTTCAAGAAGCATATCCAAGGCTCTTTTCAGTTCGCTACAGCAAGCAAGATATTCAGTCAAACTGGCCTTCTTTAATAGAAACCAATGAACCAGGGAACTATTTGTGCGAAAGTATATCCTGAAAGTGTTCAACCAATCAAGGGAAATAATTGTGGACTGATTCCTGCTCAGCTGAGTTGAGCATGAAAAAAAGTTTTATAACCTTGGGGCAAGGTATGTGGATACTTCTGTATATTTTTGCCACCAATTTTTCAAAGGAAGATTGACTTTTTGACGTCATGTTTGCTTTGTGGAAGACATAGAGGATCTTACATGAGTGCTCATGTATTATTGAATTTATTAAACAAGTTGGAGAAAAAGATAAGATGCGAGGCTATGCCGAGCATCTTATTTGTTTTCCCAAAAGAGTTTGATAAATTCAGTAATACAGGAGCACAAATGCAAGATTCTGTTTATCATATGACACTCAAATGGCATTTTATTAGCCCATTTTACACTAAAACATCATGATTTCGCCAGTAGAAAATGGGATATTTTATGGACGTCAACACATAACGTTACAACGTAATTTGCATATTTAATCCACTAGTTGATTATCATTTCTAATGCATGGCTTTATAACACTCTCAGATGGGACGTCATATGATAAAAATCCCTTCCAAAAGAGAGTCCACCCTTAAAAGAAAGAATGACCAAATTCTTTCCATTAAGAGTTGACACCTGTTGAAAAGGGAGGCAAAATTGAAAATGTCAAGAGTTGTTTCCCCTGCATGTGTATCCATTCACCTAAACTGATGTAAAGCCTTGTCCAACTGTCTGAGTTGTCTCTGCTGGCATCTGCACAGATGACATTTTAAGTATCATATTAATTCCAGGTTTTTGGACACTTAAAATTATTACTGTAACTGTCCGAAAAATGGAACAGTTTGGTCTTACAATGCAGTAACATATGAAGATTGAGTAAGGAGCCCCGGTAGCTCAGTGGGTTAAGCTCTGGCTTACTGACCTAGTGGACCGGGTTTGAGCCCTGCTTGAGGCGAGAATCTTTCCAACCATAAACAAGGTTCCATTGGACACAGCCTTTCATTATCACCATCTCATCATCCTGATATAACTGAAATACTGTTGAAAAGGAAGTAAAATCGCAGTCATCCATCCATCCATCCAAAGATTGAGTGACAAATAGTGCAGACCCTGATTAGACTGCTCCTGTTGGAGCAGTCTGACCAGGGTCTGCACTGTTTACTCAGGCCTGTCGCTCCCAGTACTTAGAATTATTTAACGGTATGTGGTATCTTACATGTTTTTATATTTACAGCAAACACTAGATGCTGGTAGAATTGGAATAGCAGCTCAAGCTGTAGGAATTGCTCAGGTAATAAGGGTCCCAGTTAGGGTAATATATGAGCCCCGACATGAGAAAACCAACAATGTGGTCGTGCGCCCCGCGCAGACTCAGATCAGCCTGGGCATCCACCCAGACTGATCAGAATCTTCGCATGGAGGTAGCTTAGACCCTGAGCTACCCTCTAAGCGCTTAGCGGAAAGTCTGATCAGACTTGGCGGATGCCCAGGCTGATTTGAGTCTCCACTGGGCACACAACCACTTTGTTGTTTTTCTCATGTCGTGGGTCATATAATAATAATTTTGCAATAACTTAGAATTGCCTGACTCAGTTATGTTATGGCCACTCATTAGAGCTGCTGTAACAAGGCAGTTCTGTTAAGGCAAACGGGGACACCTGAATGATTTTCCACCATTTTTACAAAGAGGAGCAACTGTTTGTGACTTCACATTTCTTCCCTTGATGATGAAACCCTCCCAATATAGGATCTACTGTTAAAGGAAAGAATTTGCTCCTAGGGGAGCAAATTCTTTCCTTTAAGAGTTGAACCTTCGTTGAGAAGGGAGACAAAACGGAAAATGGTAGAGTTGCTTCCCTTGAAAGTGTACCCATTACCTTAAGCAGACACAACATGCTTCCATAAAAGATATGAGCCACGACACGACAAAACCAACAATGCTGCCTTAAAAGATATGAGCTGCGACACGACAAAACCAACAATGTGGTTGTGCGCCCTGCACAGACTCAGATCAGCCTGGGCATCCGCCCAGTCTGATCAGAGTCTTCGCTGACAGGTAGCTTAGACCCTTAGCTACTATGTAAGCATTTAGCGAAGAGTCTGCTCAGCCTATGCAGATGTCCAAGCTGATCTGAGTCTGCTCTGGGCGCACAACCACATTGTTGGTTTTCTCGTGTCGCTGCTCATATGTTGTGGCTTCCCATCAGAACTGCTTCTCCCTCATAGATTCACCCCTGACAATCTACTTCATTGGCAAGTGACATTTTCTCGAAATTTCACTAGTCTGTATGATCCAGTGTTTGAAATTTTACTGTAAATATTGTACATTTCAAAGCATAAAGCAACAATCTTACTACACTCCAACCAAACGTTTTACCTTACATTGTTATATATTTAGTAAAAGTGTTTGAAAATTCTGTAGTATTTCAGGAGGTCATGTTTATGACGAGTATTATCCTTTTCTGAATACAGTTGATGCATGCAACATTTTCTCGAAAAGTATGCTGTTTTCTTGATGATTCGTGCCCCTTAATATAATTTTACTGCTTTTGTGAGAAATTTAGGAACCGCTAAATTGTTTTTTATTCATAAGCAGCAAATAATCTGTGACAGCATATCAAGTTATTAAACTGGTATGAAATTTTATTTTCACTATAAAATAGGACACTGTCTTAGCCTATCCCTCGGAGCAAAAATTGAAAAAAAAGTTTCTCATTGAATTTATGCCCTAGCATCAAAAGCCAAATTTTCAAAAACAGTTTTATTAGTCTGTCAATATTTTGATACATAAAGACTAGTCCACCCTATTTATAAGTAAAACTGGCAATTTTATGGCATGATTTTTGGACTAGGGGCTTTTCAGCCCCTAGTCCTTAGCAGGCAACAAAATTCGAGGACGTCAGAAGCCGCAACAGATTTCACCGATATATTACTACGCTAACAGACAGATTTAAACACGCCCCGCTCGTCCTAAAGATTCTTCGGCGCGAACATGTGCGCATGTTTAAAAGTGAACTCGTTTAACAAAGAGGTCAAGACAAAATTGTTTGATTTGAAAAGAATGTATACGTTATCATATCATTGATTCGGGTATCCCGTCCACAGCCATGCTGGTGTGACTTTATCAATACGGCTGCTCGAGACCGCCTTCTGCATGCATATTCATTGGGGGTGTGGCCTTATGTGCACAGAAGAAATAGTTCCCCAGCTCAGACAGCTGAACTGTACCTGAGCTGTGGGATATACTCCAGAAGGGAAGTATGAGATTCTTTTTTTTACTGATAAGCCTGTGGAAGAAATTCCGTTTATTTTGTCATGTAGATCGCATCGAGTTTTTACGTTGTGACGTGTTTTATCTGTCAAGCCAGACAAGTAACGGGTAGATGAAACAAAAGTCTTTGCCTATCGTTAGCACAAAAATAACCTGTCAGTCATTCACAACTAGCACGTGACTTTCCAGACACTGCTCTGTCGAAAACATATGAGCCACGACGTGAGAAAACCAACAATGTGGTTGTGCGCCCAGCGCAGACTCAGATCAGCCTGGGCATCCGCCCAGTCTGATCAGAGTCTTCGCTGTCCGCATGGAGGTAGCTTAGACCCTTAGCTATCCTTTAAGCGCTTAGCGAAGGGTCTGATCAGGCTGGGTAGATGTCCAGGCTGATCTGAGTCTGAGCTGGGCGGACAACCACTTTGTTGGTTTTGTCGTGTCGCGGCTCATATATGAAAGGTACATGTGCGTGTTTTGTTCGGCTATCAAATAATCAATAAACTGTTTCAAACATTTTATTGACAAAAGTGTTCAATCAGAATTCGGAAACTATTCTGAAATCGCGGAGTATATAATTTCAACTTGACTACGGAAAGTGAACGGCAGCGACTCGGATCAGCCTGGCCATTCGTGCAGTCTGATCGGAGCCTTCTACATTCGCATGATCATATTGAAATATCATTGTGCAAAACCTTTTAACAGGACACTTTTCACACCAAAGTAAAAATAATATTTCAAGGCTTTCGTTTTTCTTTGCCGGCTAAATGAAGCCTTACATAATTATGTCATAAGAAATTTACATCATGACAGCCAAAGTCAGTAGTTATTGTAGATATCTAGATTAGGGAATTTGTTGCGAGGTCAAGTATTTCGCCCAAAAAATAGAACTTGAATAATAAATCTCAATTACGCAGTACATGTAGTTACTGAAGACACCAAAGAAACTGTAATCTTTAGATCAGACGAATAACTCTACTTTAAACTGCCCATTTAAATTTTGCATTAATTTGGTAGATGTCACATTTGTAAGTTTTAGGCCTGTAATAAGAAAAAGTAATTCTGAGGTAATTTCTCTCATTTTTAAAAAAAAAATATGTTGAGGAATCGTGTTTTGTATCCAAGATGCCACGACATGTGTTTTCATAGAGAGTGAAACACTTTTTGAATTTAGCAGATGCCAAGAATATCTGTTTTGCGGAGAAATACTTAAAGTTAATCAAAATTGATAATTCTTATGGAAACAGCTTGTTATTGTCAAAATACAGAAAAGCCACCATGACACCAGAAAAAGAGTCGGATTAGCACAAAATGGGAATTACTGTAATGCAAGGTAAAAACAAACTATTACTAATTACTGGAGACCTTTGCGGTGCTATTTATATGAGCTTTATTCAGTGTTGACTACTTGTTTGCTGCCTTGGCGATGAAACGCTTCTTAAATATGTCTATGCAAAAATTCGCTGTTCGAGGATCAAATTCTTTCCTTTAAAATTTGACCCGATGGCAAAATTGAAAAGGGATAAAAGTGTACTAAATCACCTAAAAATGTGCAATATTCTGTTAAATTTTTGCGTGTGCCCTGGCCAAACTGTGCAGACTGGATTGTCCTTACATTCGCAAAGAAAAGATTTTCCATTATTCTTGGGTTTTGCAGCTTATTACTTACACATACATGTAGTATATAATGATCAAACTAAAAATAAATAAATGAAAATAATACATAAAACGCAAAGTAGACTCTACACCGAGCCATGCAAATCGGGAATAGTGCCGGATAAGTTTGTTCCTTGTAGCAGTCTAATCTGGGTCTTTGCTGTTTATTCAGGTGTTCGGGGTATGGTAAACGGGGGTGATTAGTGATGTACTGTTTTGTCTTTGATTTTATTTACATATAGATCGTGTGAAAAAAATACAAATTATGACGAAAAAATGGTCACGAACACACATACAGATGAAAGACAGAAGATTCTCGTATATCCGTTTAATTCTAATTTGACTATGCATTACGGTCAGTGTTTTAAGGTGTATCTTAGACTTTCAGGATCCCCTGGGAAACAAATCTTCAGTTTGTGTCTGGTCTGCGACTAGCAGAAGTGAACCATAGAACAGGCGGCTTCATCGTCGGCCACATAAATCTTTTGGCAAGCTTTCTGGTTTAGCCCAGTGCATTCGCATTTTTTTTTTTTTTAAATTTTCCCAACCTTAATGCTTTGAGAGAAAACATGCTTCACTAGCGGCTTTTCCTTTCCTTAACGACTAGACGCCGTTTGGAATGAGAGCAATCGTCCCGCTCCAAGGAGCAAATATCTGAAGTTTCACTAAAATTGGTTTAATAGTGCCTGAGAAATAAGGCAAAATCACTGGACCATTAAAAGTAGATCATGACGGCCTAGAAAATGAGATCAATCATGATGCTACACTGAGCAAATATTTGAAGTTTGTCTCAAATAGGTATTACAGTGCCTGAGAAACAAGGCAAAATCACTTGACCATGAAAAGAAGGTCACCATGACCTAGAAAAATAATGAGGTCGATTATTATGCTCCTATGAGCCAATATCTGAAATTTGACTCGAACTGGTATAATAGTGCCTGAGAAATAAGGCAAAACCACTGGACCATGAAAAGTAGGTCACCATGACCTAAAAAAATAATGAGGTCAATTGTGGTGCTCCACTGAACCATTATCCGAATTTTGAATCAAATCAGTATTATAGTGTCCGAGAGATAAGGCAAAGTGACTGGACCATGAAAAGTAGGTCACAATGACCTAGAAAAATAATGAGGTCAATTGTCATGCTCCACTGAACCATTATCTGAACTTTGACTCAAATCAGTATTATAGTATCTGAAAAATAAGGCAAAGTCACTGGATCATGAAAAGTAGGTCAACAATTAGACTTTATCACTTGGGGTGTTGGTTATCTCCTTGTATCACAATGACACTTTTTTATCTCCCTAATTCCAGACGAACCAGGCTGTCTGCTGACAGCTCTTGTTCTACGGGCACTCCGGTTTTCGCCCACCTTGGATTGACAATCGGCTCGATATAAGTGAAATTTTCTTGAAAGGGAAGTAAAACCCATTGCAAAAAAAAAAAAAAAAAAAAAAAAAAAAAACTTTGTCAAAAGTGAATGAGTACATCAGATCCAAATTTTATGTGTAACTTCTAGGCATAGGAGAATGCAAATTCACATTCAGCACCTTCTTGCCTTGCGAGCCCCTAGTCCATCAACACTTTCAGTGCTTTGATTAATATAACAAGTTCAGAATGATTTTCTTTGGTACCACTAAAAAAAAAAAAAAAAGAAGACGTTTTCAAAATTTTTTATTTTCTATCCAAAATTTTATTTAGCACTGACCACCAGGTTTTTGACACATAAATGTTGTTTTTTTTTTCAACCTTTTTCATCAAAAGAGTAAATCAATTTAATTGCAGTCCTCAGCAAACCATAGAAACAAATCAATGAGAAGGCACGAACCCACAAGAAACAGGTTTAATAAAGATAAAGAGATTTGTTGGTATTCTGATTAAATGATTGTCTGAAAAGGTGGGTTTGGTACGTTGTTGTTATTGTAGATTCTGGACCTTCATTAGAAGCAACTTGCTGCACTCAGAAAGGTATTTCTAATGAGGTGCTGTATGACATATTTTGATGAACTGTTTACAGAAATTCTATCCCTGAATTAGCATCAAATTCTCTCTTTATTGGTACTTTATTGGTATGCGGGTAACTTTTTTATTTCTCAGTGTATATTTGAAAGTACAGTAGAACTTCAATGGCTCGAGCCCTGATGGCTCCTTAACCCCACCAGGCTAGAACTCTTTCTATGGTTCCTGGAAGTCATTTAATAAAGAAATTAATCCTGGATGGCTAGAACTAACCTTGGCTGGAACTAATTTTCATGGTCCCAAGCCTGTTCGAGCCAATGAAGTTCTACTGTTGTAAGTTTAGGATAAAACTTAATAAGCTGTTATAGAGTGATGTTTGTCTGCTTCTTCCACAGAATTCTTGTTGAATTTGTTAAAATTTATTACGTAGGCTTCAATGGAGTGTGCCATAGAATATGCGCAGAAGAGAGAAGCTTTTGGAAGACCGATCTCAAAATTCCAGGCCATACAGGTAAATAAAACCTTTATCAGTAAAATACCTTAAGAATTATAAGTACTGGGATAGACATGTTGGAGCTGCGTGTGGGGATAGTAAGGTATGCTGGTACTTTTCTATGCTTTTCTGCCATTTTACAAAGGGGAATGACTATTGTGACTTCCTGTTCACTTCTCAGCATAGCCCAAAGGCGTCTTTTCTAAAAGGTAAGAATTTCTTTCCAATAAGATTTGACCCTAATTGAGAAGAGAGGCATAAAAGAAAAATGTTCCCCTAACAGTGTATCCATCAACCTTAGTCAGACTGCCTCAAAAGGAAACGATCAAAGTTTACAGCCTATACACACTTTGTAATACAGGCTCAGCAACATGCTAACCATGCAAGGTTTAGCCTTTAGCCTGTTAGCAGGCTCAGCAATGTGTTGCTCATGCAGGGTTTAGCCTGTAATACAGGCTCGGCAACATGTTGACCATGCAGGTTTTAGTCTGTAATACAGGCTCAGCAATGTGTTGCTCATGCAAGGTTTAGCCTGTAATACAGGCACAGCTACATGTTACCATGCAACAGGCTCAGCAATGTTTGACCATGCAAGGTTTAGTCTGTAATACAGGCTCAGCAACATGTTGACCATGCAAAGTTTAGTCTGTAATACAGGCTCAGCAGCATGTTGACCATGCAGAGTTTAGCCTGTTATACAGGCTCAGCCTGTTATACAGGTTCAGCAGTGTTTGACCATGCAGGGTATAGCCTGTAATACAGGCTCAGCAACATGTTGACCATGCAGAGTTTTCCTCGAACAGAAAAGATCAAAGAAGAAATGCTTCTGAGGACATTTGTAAATTTGAAGAAACAAGTTCTACAAACTGATGATTTCATTGTCTCACCTGTGAGTAGCAGAAGCGAGACTAATAGAATCTATGATGGGGTTGAGGCTTAGACAAGGAAATCTCAGGCTAGTTTTCAGATTATTTGGTCTTATGCGAGGCTTGCCAAGCGAGCATCAGGCTTAAATGCTATGCACCAAGCCACAATGCTTAGAACATCCAGGCCCTGATGTTAAGAGTACATTGTCTCACCGCCAACAAGCAGAAGTGAGACACAGAGATTACTATTCTAGTGTCATTGAGAGTGTCATTTTTGGGTGGTTAGCTCAGTTTTGTGACAATGTGCAGGCATTCAAGACACCTTTTATTGTGGAATTCTTCTTTAAATAACATAATATTATGTCAACTTAGGTTGTCAAAGGTATTGAATTAGAATGAATAAAATAAAATGTTAATAAATTCATTCAAATGAATTTTAAGCTTTCATCGGGTGATGAAAAACATTAGTTAGTTTAATGTTAGCGAGAAGCCCATCAGGCTGCATATAACCAAGCTGATGTATTTCATCTCTCAATGAAAGATGAGAATAGTAATTTCAGTTCTTATGCCCCGTGGCCCCTGTGGGGCCAGGGAATAGCAGGAACAATGACTTTTATCTTTGAAAAGTCTGAGTAGAAGCCCAGCACTGCAATGACATTTTATGGTTAAAGCCATGTGAAAAGCCCTGCTATAATTCGTGTAGGTAAAACAGAAATACACAGATTAGGTTTGCCATGAAATCAAAAGCTCCACTGTTCTACGCCACTGCAGTGACAATGCTAAAGTCAAAATAATGCACTTAAGCCCTTCTATGTCCCCCGCTATCCCTTGGGCAGTATTTATAAAAATACTTTCGTGGTTATTATGCTGTTGCTAAGGCTGAATTTTTATAAAGGAGATGCCCTAGAACTACGAAATTTGCTCTGGTGGAATGGTTGAAAAAGACTGTTCCTCCAGGGCAAATTTCCTAGTTGCAGGGAATCTCCTTCATAGAAATTTAGCCTTAGCAACGGCATAGCAACGACTTAAAGAGGTCTCTTAGGGGCCATGCTATGGTTATAAACGATAAACATTTATTGAAATTTTCAGATGAAACTAGCAGATATGGAAGTACAAATTGATGGAGCTAGGTTACTAACGTGGCAGGCCGCCATGTTGAAGGATTGTGGAGAAGCTTATACCAAGGTATGGTAAGCAAGGGCATGGATGAGATTTTAGTTTGATGGCTGTTATCTATGCTGTAAAACATTTTTGCAGATGATAAATGGGGTAGTTAAAATTCAGGGCTTCCTTGTTAAAAAGCGTCTTTAGCTTAAGGAAGTCATTAGTTAAGGATTCATTAATTTTTCTAGTATAAATAAAATACATGTGCTTATGATTTTTGCTGAAAAAACGCATATTTTTTTTTTGCAAAAAATTGGCAGTGTTTTTGCATACAATTTTTTTAAACTTTTACATCTTTTTGAATAACAGCATGTTAAGTTTTGAACGAACAGGTTCTGAAGTTTAACAGATTGTCAGATAGTTCTGTGAGTTGTATGTTAAATAAATTTGATGAGTGGGGGTCTTCTTCAGAAAAAAGGAATACATTAAAACTCAAAAGAACAGAAAAGTGAATTGGATGCATTCAGCAAAAGGACAAAAAAAAAAAAAAAGCCATGGATACAGTTTGCAAAAGCTCTTTTAGCAGTTTCACCTGTTCCCATAATGAGCGCCAAAGTTAATTTTAGAAACGTGTGTGATAGTTCTCTCATTCAGCTAGTTCTCTGATGAAGGAAATAAACTGTTGTAAAGAAGTTAAGCCAGTATCACAGCAGTTTATTAAAGTTCTTTTTTTTTGCAAATGCTAGTTTTCTTTAAAATAATATATGGTAAAATGCATGTGTGCTTTATTAATCTGAAGAACTAAAATGCATATTTGCACTAAATAAATCTATGAAATCAAAAAGTTCTCAAAAAAATTTGCAGATAATAGGAGTTAGTGTTTGACTTACCATTATAGCTACATGAATATTTGTATTATATAAGTCTGTGAAAATAAAAAATTCTCATAAAAAAAAAGAAAAAAAAGAATAAAGATAATTGAAGTTATCTTCATTATCTTGTATCTCACAGCCAGTATCACAGCAGTTAATTAAAGTTCTATTTTTGCAAATGCTAGTTTTCTTTTAAATAAATATATTGTAAAATGCATGTGTGCTTTATTAATCCAAAGAACCAGTATAGCTACATGAATATTTCCATTAAATAATTCTATGAAATCAAAAAGTTCTCAAAAAAATTTGCAGATAATAGGAGTTAGTGTTTGACTTACCATTATAGCTACATGAATATTTGTATTATATAAATCTGTGAAAATAAAAAATTCTCATAAAAAAAAAGAAAAAAAAGAATAAAGATAATTGAAGTTATCTTCATTATCTTGTATCTCACAGCCAGTATCACAGCAGTTAATTAAAGTTCTATTTTTGCAAATGCTAGTTTTCTTTTAAATAAATATATTGTAAAATGCATGTGTGCTTTATTAATCCAAAGAACCAGTATAGCTACATGAATATTTCCATTAAATAAATCTATGAAATTAAAAAGTTCTCAAAAAAATTTGCAGATAATAGGAGTTAGTGTTTGACTTACCATTATAGCTAAATGAATATTTGTATTATATAAATCTGTGAAAATAAAAAATTCCCCCCCCCCCCCCCCCCCCAAAAAAAAAAAAAATGAAGATAATTGGAGTTATCTTCATTATCTTGTATCCCACAGCCAGTATCACAGCCGTTTATTAAAGTTCTATTTTTGCAAATGCTAGTTTTCTTTAAAATAATATATGGTAAAATGCATGTGAAGAACCAGTATAGCTAAATGAATATTTCCATTAAATAAATCTATGAAATTAAAAAGTTCTCAAAAAAATTTGCAGATAATAGGAGTTCCATTATAGCTAAAGGAATATTTGTATTATATAAATCTGTGAAAATAAAAAATTCTCAAAAAAAAAAAAATGAAGATAATAGGACTTAGTGTTTGACTTACCATATAAATTCAAAAAATTTGGACCCCAAAAAGGAATTATGGTAACTGTCCAAAGAATGGAATAATTTGGTTGTAAAGGGCAGTAATGCATTTAAGAGATGCAGATGAAATAGCAAACAGTGTAGACCCTGATCAGGCTGCTCCCTAAGGAGCAGTCTGATCTGGGCCTGCACTGTTTACTCAGAAAAATTTGTCCCAATATTTAGAATTTTACGGTATTTATCATTATTTGCAGGAAGCAGCTATGGCAAAATTGGCAGCGTCCGAGGCAGCAACAGCCGCTAGTCATCAGGTAAGTATTTAGCTGTTGATGAAATAGACATTTTGTTGATAATTGTGGGCTTATTTTTGTCTCACTTGTGACTAGCGGAATGGGAGTCATAGGCATTATTTTACCAGCGTCTTAGTCATTTTCAGCAGATTTAACTTCCGCCAGTTTTTCTGGGCCCAAGTTGATCAAAGCTAACAACATTGTTAGTTAAAACAAGCTAAAATTGTCAGTAGTATTGTACCCAAAAGCATTGCCTTTTTTTGCCAAAAAATGCTAGGAGCTTTTGCAGTGCAAAAGCCCCTCACATTTTTCAGCAAAAAATATCTCTGCAACTGAATTTGTCAGTATAGTAAGACTTAATAAATACTCAGCTAACGACTTTGTTTAGCTGACGATGCTTTGAACAACTGGGCCCAGGTTTAACTGTGTTTGTGACAGTGTGCTGACAGGCAAGACAGACTGTTCTGCCAAACTTTCTTTTTTTTATTTCATAAAGATAACATACATTGTGACTTTTCATATAAATGCTCTCGTTGAGGGGGTTCAGTTTAGGGGTCACCATATATGTGTAATAGTAAATTTAACAAACCATTCCCAAGTGTTACCAAATATTCCCTCTTTTCTGGTTCTGCACTGTTTGCTTGGATCTGTCTGTCCCAATAATAAGAAATTTTTTCCAGTATACAGATTGCTAAGGACCCAATACAAACAGGGGAGGCATCTATCAGTCAGCATAAATTTGAAGGCATGGTTTGATGGCATTCCCATGTCAGCATGTTGTTTTATCAGTTTGTGATGGCATGCTGTTGCTAGTATGTTGTGGTATCCAAAATATGATGGTATACCCTACTCAATATGCTTTGGTAGAAACACCATGAAATGCAATAGGGACAGTAAAACTGACAATTTATAATTACTAAAACAAATGACAATTTAGAGTGCATTCCCCCCACCTCCCCCCCCCCCCCCCCCCCCACACACACACAAATAGTAAAGCTTTAATCTGCTTTCTATATCAATGCAGGCTATCCAGATATTAGGTGGTATGGGCTATGTATCAGATATGCCAGCCGAGAGACACTACAGAGATGCTAGAATTACAGAGATCTACGAAGGAACAAGTGAAATACAAAGACTTGTTATTGCTGGTGTTCTTTTTAAGGAATATGCAGCCAGCTAGACCAGAAGTGTTCAGATTATATGTAGAGTAGTATGGTACTATGGAGAACAGAGCTGCAACAGAACAAAAAAAGCAAAGTGGCATGTGTGACCATTGAAGACTGTTGTCAGCTGGGGCATCCACCCAATCTTATCAGAGTCTTCGTTGTTTGCTTAAATGGTAGATAAGGGTATAAGCTAACTCCACTCTGATCAGACAGGGTGGATACCCAGACAGATCTCTGTTGTTGTTTGGCGCACATGCAACATTGTTGGTTTTGTCATGTCTCAAGGCTCATTTCACATTGCATCCAACTACCATGACAACAAATACAGGCTTGCAGTATTATTCAGTTATGAGATGGGAGTTATCCCTTTTGAAACAGTCCCAAAACTCTTGATCCATCTTATAAGATGGATCTAGGTTTTTATGCTCCCCAAAGGGTGAGCATATAGTTGCCGCTTTGTCCGTCCGTCTGTCCGTCCTTCCATCCGTCCGTCTGTCCGTCCGTCACACTTTTGTCCGGAGCATATCTCTGAAAGTATAAGGCAGAACTAAATGAAACTTCACACATGGATAGAGGACAACAAGGGGAAATGCAGTGCACAAGAACCATAACCCTATCACAAGTATTTACGAAGTTAGCTCCCTTTCCAGTTTTTAGCTCACCTGTGAAGGTGAGCTTATAGTATAGCCTTGGTCCGTCGTCCGTCGTCGTCGTCGGCGTCGGCGTCGTCGGCGTCGTCCACACTTTTAAACATCTTCTTCTCAGAAACCACTGGGTGGATTGAAGCCAAATTTCATATGGAGCCTTAACAGGATGGGGGAACGAAAGTTTATATATTTGGTCCCGGTCACATGACCAAGATGGCCGCCACGCCCATATATGGTAAAAACCCTTCAAAAATCTTCTTCTCCAGAACCAAAAGGCCTATGACCTTGAAACTTGGTATGTAGCATGGGGCATGCGGGCCCATCATAATTTATATAAATCATGACCTTGTGATGACCTTGACCTAATTTATGACGTGGTCAACTTTGGTACGTTAGGCTTTTATATGGGAAAACGCTTAAACGGTGGATTTCTCAGAAACTATTTAAGTCTAAGGTACAATACTTGGTATACATGGTTGACTAAATGACCAGATGAAGATATTATGTCACTAAAGGTCAAGGTCATTCCGTCAGACCATCCGTCGTGAAGATTTTCAAACATCTTCTCCTCTGAAACCACTTGGCCGATTGAAGCCAAATTTTATATGGAGTCTCAGTGGGATGGGGGAACGAAAGTTTATATATTTGGTCCAGGTCACATGACCAAGATGGCCGCCACGCCCATATATGGTAAAAACCCTTCAAAAATCTTCTTCTCCAGAACCAAAAGGCCTATGACCTTGAAACTTGGTATGTAGCATCGGGCATGCGGGCCCATCATATTTTATACAAATCATGATCTTGCGTTGACCTTGACCTAATTTACGGGATGGTCAACTTTGGTATGTTAGGCTTTTATATGGGAAAACGCTTAAACGGTGGATTTCTCAGAAACTATTTAAGTCTAAGGTACAATATGATGTATACATGGTCGACTAAATGACCAGATGAAGATATTATGTCACTAAAGGTCAAGGTCATTCCGTCGGACCATCCTTCGTCAAGATTTTCAAACATCTTCTCCTCTGAAACCACTAGGGCAATTGAAGCCAAATTTCATATGGAGTCTCAGTTGGATGGGGGAACGAAAGTTTATACCCGGGGTCTGGGTCACATGACCAAGACGGCCGCCATGCCCATATATGGTAAAAACCCTTCAAAAATCTTCTTCTATAGAACCAAAAGGCCTATGACCTTGAAACTTGGTATGTAACATCGGGCGTGTGGGCCCATCATAGTTTATACAAATCATGACCTTGCGTTGACCTTGACCTAATTTACGGCATGGTCAACTTTGGTATGTTAGGCTTTTATATGGGAAAACGCTTAAACAGTGGATTTCTCAGAAACTATTTAAGTCCAAGGTACAATACTTGGTATACATGGTCGACTAAATGACCAGATGAAGATATTATGTCACTAAAGGTCAAGGTCATTCCGTCAGACCGGCTGTCGTCAAGATTTTCAAACATCTTCTCCCTTGAAACCACTGGGCTGATTGAAGCCAAATTTCATATGGAGACTCAGTGGGATAGGGGAACGAAATTTTATACCCGGGGTCTGGGTCACATGACCAAGATGGCCACCATGCCCATATATGGTAAAAACCCTTCAAAAAACTTCTTCTCCAGAACCAAAAGGCCTATGACCTTGAAACTTGGTATGTAGCATTGGGCATGCGGGCCCATCATATTTTATACAAATCATGACCTTGCGTTGACCTTGACCTAATTTACGGCATGGTCAACTTTGGTACGTTAGGCTTTTATATGGGAAAACGCTTAAACAGTGGATTTCTCAGAAACTATTTAAGTATTAGGTACAATACTTGGTATACATGGTTGACTAAATGACCAGATGAAGATATTATGTCACTAAAGGTCAAGGTCATTCCGTCGGAACATCCGTCGTCAAGATTTTCAAACATCTTCTCCTCTGAAACCACTGGGCCGATTGAAGCCAAATTTCATATGGAGTCTCAGTGGGATGGGGGAACGAAAGTTTATACCCGGGATCTGGGTCACATGACCAAGATGGCCGCCATGCCCATATATGGATCTAGTTATCTTGGCTAAAGGTGGTTTGTCTGTAATGTGTCAACATTTTTAAAGGACTTCTCCTCTGAAACTACTGGGCAGATTTCAATTTAATTTCAAATGCAGCCTTCAGGCAAAGCGGGAAACAAAGTTTATATATTCGGTCCACTCACATGACCAAGATGGCCACCATGCCCATATAATGGCAAAAACCTTGAAAAATCTTCTTCTCCAGAACCACTGGGCCAATTGCCTTGAAACTTGGTATCTAGCAACTGGGACTGTAGTACTACCAATTTTATATAAATTGAGCATATACTGACAGGTGAGCGATCGTTGCCCTTGGGCGACTTGTTTCAATATTTTGCTTGTCCGGCGCATATCTCTGAAAGTATAAGGCGGAACTAAATGAAACTTCACACATGGATAGAGGACAACAAGGGGAAGTGCAGTGCACAAGAACCATAACCCTGTCACAGGTATTTACGAAGTTAGCTCCCTTTCCAGTTTTTTCAATATTTTGCTTGTCCGGAGCATATCTCTGAAAGTATAAGGCGGAACTAAATGAAACTTCAAACATTAATAGAGGACAATGAGGGGAAGTGCAGTGCACAAGAACCATAACCCTGTCACAAGTATTTATGAAGTTAGCTACCTTTCCAGTTTTTTTTCATTATTTTGCTTGTCCGGAGCATATCACTGAAAGTATTATGGGGAACTAAATGAAACTTCACACATTGATAGAGGACAATGAGAGGAAGGGCAGTGCACAGGAACCGTAACCCTATTACATGTATTTGTGAAGTTAGCTCCCTTTCCAGTTCTTTCAATATTTTGCTTGTCCATAGCCTATCTCTGAAAGTATAAGGTGGAACTAAATGAAACTTCACACATTGATAGAGGACAATGAGAGGAAGTGCAGTGCACAAGAACCATAACCCTATCACAAGTATTTATGAACGTAGCTCCCTTTCCAGTTTTTTTTTCAATATTAAGCTTGTCCGGTGCATATCTCCAAAAGTATTAAAAGGAACTTAATGAAACTTCATACATTGAAAGAGGACAATAAGAAGAAGTGCAGAGCACAAGAACCATAACCCTGTGTTTAGTATACACAAAGTTAGCTCCCTTTTTTTCCCAGTATTTTGCATGTCCAGAGCATATCTATGAAAGTATAAAAGGGAACGTAATGAAACTTCACAAACTGATAGAGGGCAATGAGTGAAAGTGCAGAACACAAGAACCATAACCCTGTTAAAAGTGATTACAGAGTTAGCTCCCTTCTTAATTTTTGCTATAGTTTGCTTTTATGGAGCATATCTTAGGAAGTATTGAAGGAAACTAAATGAAACTTCACACAATGATAGAGGGTAACAAAAGGAAGTGCATTGCTTAAGAACTATAACCCTACCTTTAGTAATTACAGAGTTAGCTCCCTTTCTAATTTTTTCAGTTATTTAGCTTTTCCAGAGTATATCTCTGTACATATTTAAGAGAACATGAATGAAACTTCACATATTGATAGTAGAGGGTAATGACAAGAAGTGCAGAGCAGAAGAACCATAACTGTATCCCAAGTTATTTTCGGGTTACTTCCCTTCTTATTTTTTCTCAGTTGTATGCATGACTAGAGCATTGCTCTAAAAGTATTGAAGAGAATTATTTTTTTTCCATTTTAAATTGCATTTGATTTATACAGAAAATCACTCCTTCACCAGGATACCCATTGTCCTGTTCCAAGCCTTCGGGGAGCATCCATCGGTTCCACCGATTTTCTTGTCGGGGATTGTTTTGGAGGAGAGAACCCTATCAAATGGCTGAATCACACATCTGATTTACATATTTGGGGTACTTTTGGAGGGATACCCCAGTCTTATAGTCAGGTAAATAGGTTAATTAACCAGACGAAGAAAGTGAAAAAGTAATTAAGGCTCATGTAGACCTTCTCTTGAGTACATGGGTATGCTTTCAGGGGAAGCAACTCTACCATTTTCATTTTCACTTCCCTTCTCAATTACGGTCAACTGTTAAGGGAAAGAATTTGCTCCCATAGGAGCAAATTCTTTACTTTAAGAGTTAACACAATTTTCAATTGTCTTTGTCCTACCACAGAAGCAAATAGGAAGTCACAGAAGTTGTTCCCCTTTGTGAAAGTGGAGGTGTACTTAAACACTGTAATAGACATTTACAGCCTTAGTGCGGGATGCAGAGAGTAGCTGTGTAGATAAAACAGGCCATTTATAATAAGATAAGATAGATAAAGATAAAGAAGCTTTATTAAACGTCCCATATTAGAAACAGACAACTAAGCTCTGTAGAGCTTTTATTGCGACAAACAAGGTATCCAGTATCCAAATGATTCGTACGCAAAACACTGTCATTTTTTGCCAAAAAAATATTAGGTTTTGCAGTGCAAAAGCTCCTTACATTTTTTCTTGAGAAAAGTATTAGGGCACATGATTTTGTGTGTACTTGAAGACTTAGCAAATAGTTGACTATGGACTTCCTTATGCTATTAATGCTTTGAACAACCGGACCTTGGTTTTACAAGGTCTTGATAAAAATTTTTGTGTCAATCTGTAGGGTACAAGGCTAGTAAATGTTGAAGAAATTCGGCTGTAAAAAGCATTAATCTATTGTTGTCTTTCCTGCAGCTAGCAGAAGGGAGACATAGGTTTGTTTTGCATATGAGCCGGGACATGACATAAAAACCAACAAAGTGGTTGTGCTTCCAGCGTAGCACAGGTCAGCCCGGGCATCTGCCCAGTCTGATCAGACTCTTTGCGATGTGCTTAAAAGGTAGCTAAGGGTCTAAGCTACCTCTTCTGATCAGACTCTTCGCGATGTGCTTAAAGGGTAGCTAAAGGTCTAACCTACGTCCATGTGGCCAACGAAGACTGATCAGACTGGGCGGATGCCCAGGCTGATCCGAGGGTTCGCTGGGCGCACATATAACTTTGTTGGTTTTGTCGTGTCCAGGCTCATATGTCATTGTTTGTCAAGATTTCCCGTTTAGTTCTATAGGTACTGCAAAACACGTATTTGGTGGCTACTAAATTTTGGTGATATAAGTGGTTGAGACAAAGAGCCCTAAACTTTAAGTCTGCTGATATTTGACTTTTATATGTTCACATATACACAGGATAACAGAGGTTCAGATACAAAAACACCTGGTTAACTATGTTTTCAAAGATGTTACAAAATGAAAAAGAGCTGATACGAAACGAAAAAGAGTCATAGTTACCAAAGGACCTGTTGACCAGGTTGTTTGGTAACTAAGGCTCTTTTTAGCTTTGTAACAGCTCTTTATCGTTTCTTAACAGCCCTTATATATACATAGTTAGCCAGGGGTGACAAAGGAGTCCCTGATGAGTAGTTGAGTTATTTTCTTCACTGTTCCATTAAATTACACCTTGTGGCATCCCATTAGAATTACCTTGATCAGGCGATTCTGATAGATATCACGGTGTTTAGTTTAATAGAAAAATAAGAAAAATTCTCACAATGTATGACACCAAAATAAAAATCTGCGGTAATATTTTGATTATCATAACTGAATTTGCAAACACCATAGAGCCACAGGAAGCAGCTCAACATGAGCCGTCCCATCATTCTGTATTTATACTGTTTGCCATCTAGTCTTTGACTTTACAGGATGATAGTATTGAGCTGCTTTCTGTGGATCTATGGTGTTTTCAAGTTCAGTTATTTTCATCTTTGGTTCTTTGAGTGTTAATTACTATGTTGTCACTTATTTTCCAAAATTGGTCAAACAGAAAATATATGAGCAGTGACACGAGAAAACCAACAAAATGGTTGTAAGCCCAGCGCAGACTGAGATCAGCCTGGGCATCCACCCAGTCTGATCAGAGTCTTTCCCGAGCACTTAAAGGGTAGCTAACAGTCTAAGCTACCTTTATACGGACAGTGAAGACTGTGTTGCAACTGGGCAGATACCCAGGTTGTTCTGAGTCTGGGCTGGGTGCACAACCACTTTGTTGGTTTTCTCGTGTCGCGACTCATGTGAGGGAGTGAAGGATAATGGAAGTAGTGATAGCCTTCTAGTAAATGATATTCAAGAAAGACACTTGTTAGTCAGTTACATAAATTTAGCTGCAACATGACATAACCAAAAAAGTGGCATGTGAGCCCAGCAAAGACTCGGAAGCTCAGTCTGATGAGAGTCTTCGCTGTCTGCATGGTGGTCGCATAGAACCTTAGCTAGCCATAAAGCACCCTTTATAATTAGCTAGCCTTAAAGGACACAGCCAAGACTCTGACAAGACTGGGCTGATGCTCAGGCTGATCTGAGTCTTCGGCTGGGTGCACATGCCACTTGATTGGTTTTGTTGTGTCGCGGCTCAAATGGCTGATTCACTGTAGTAGTAACAGATCTTTCGAAATTCTTTGTGTTAATTAGGTGTTTGTATATCCAATCTGTGATAATGAACAATTGAATAAAATGAAATTTGAATGATCTTATACTGCTTTTGTTCTTAATTAAGTTGTATGAGAACATTTTCTTTTTTAGCTCGACTGAGTATTTAGGCTCTTAGGTGAGCTTATATTATATCCAGGCATGAATTGTCTGTCCTTTTTATCATGTTTCCATCATTGTCTAACATTTTCTCTGAAACATCCAAATGAAGCCATATTTCATTTGGAGTGTCCCTGAGTTGGGCAAACAAAATTTTGTTCAGGTGATCTAATCACATAACCAAGATGGCCACCATGCCCATATAAGCCGTGGCACGACAAAACCAACAATGTGGTTGTGCGCCCACCGCAGACTCAGATCAGCTAGGCATCCACCCAGTCTGATCAGAGTCTTTGCTGTCCGCATGGCAGTAGCTTAGACCATTAGGGACCCTTTGAGCACTTAATGAAGAGTCTGGTCAAACTGGGCAGATACCAAGGCTGATCTGAGTCTGCACTGGGCGTACAACCACATTGTTGGTTTTGTCGTGTCTCAGCTCATATATTATCTTATCTGCAATACAGAAGTGATACATATGTATGGCTTTCCAGTATCATCATCGGGGGCAGTGAAAACTCGTCAAGTTTTTGCATTTAGCGGGAGGGCTAAAGCTTTGAAACTTGGATCATGCATTCATCTAGAAGAGATAAGCCTTAAGCTATCATCAATAGTGAGTCTTCAACTACATTTTACCATTCATCAACTTTGCATTGTTTTGTCGATTTTTCACATTAAGGTTTTTTTCTCAACAACTATGAGGTTGATTCAATAAATAATGCAAACTATCTTATAACTCCTGAACTCAAAAGTTGTATGGCTAAATTTTTTAGAATTTTTAGAAGTAATAATCCATGTACTCAATGACAGTGCTCCAACAACTTGGTTGGTTAGCAACACGGGTTGTTAGGCAACCATGTTCATATACCCTAACTTGATTGGCCACGGCAACTTCCAAGTTTTCTAAATCTCTGAAACTGATTCAGCGCAGCTGTTCCTTTAGTAAAAGGAAAATACAATAATCAAAAGGGCTTATATCCGGAGAGTAAGAAGGATAAGCTAATTTTTTCCAACCAGAGGAGCACAGAAGTGACATCACCCCCTCTGAAATATAAGCAGTGCAAAATTGTCATGAAGAATAAGCGGATGGGCTTTTAACAGCTCCGGTTGCTTTTTACGAATAGCTAGCCTTAGGCATTATGAATGTATTTCCTGTAGCATTTAACATTTATAGTTTGACCAGTCAGAACTGGATGGCTTGTCAGTATTTCATGGATATCCTATGCAATTATCATCACTATTTCAAGTTTCCCTTGTGTGCGGCGAAACTTTGCTGCTTGGGAGAATTAGGCGTATTCCATTCTGTTGCCTGTGACTTGAGCTCTGGTTCGTCATTCACTACTATTCTAGAGAGGAATTCATGGTCACCCGGCGTAGACGGAGGGGGACTATAGAAATGACCCTTGTCCGTCCGTGTGTCAGTCCGTCCTTCCGTCCGTCCGTCCGAAATTTTGTCCCCGCAACTTCTCCTACCTCTTTCATCGGATTGATTTGAAATTTTACAGATTGTATTCTTATGATATGAAAATGTGCATGTGGCTTTTGAATTTTGTTTCGGCCATTTTTGATGGAGTTACAGCCCTTGCTGATTCAGACCTTGTCCCCGCAACTCCTGCCACATCTTTTATCAGATTGACTTGAAATTGTGCAGAATGTTTCATCATGATCTGAAAATGTGCATGTGATTTTGGAATTTCAATTGTCTTATATTTTACATAGTTATGGCCCTTTGTCGTTTTTGGCAATTTTCCAACTTTTGAAGCGTTTGACTGAGAGAGCTGAAATTTGGTATGCTATTAGCATTTGGTTAATTGACTATTCTGATTATTGTTAGGATATGCTATTTTATTAGTGGCAGGGTTATTCCCCTTTCATGGATAATAGACATTCACTTTAAGGTAAAAGGATAACCCAAGAACTATTCATATTAATGGGCTGAATTTTCATAAATGCATTGTTCATTTTTCATCAGATTCACATTAGGAGAATTATGGCCCTTGTTATTTTGTTATTGGGTATACAGTCTTGATGTTTTGGGCATTCTGTAAGGGCCTAAAGTTTCAGTAACCTGATTTTACACATATACGCCCAGTTCCGAACTTAAGTGTTTTATAACCTCATAGAGGCCCAGTAATTGTTGGGTATATGTCTTTGCTTATGCTTCAATTATTATTTGCTTACCAGGTTCTGTTATACACATAGTTTCTGGTTTTGGCCATACAGTTACTTTGAAACTGAATAAAGGGCTGCAGTTTGTGACACATTTCACACGTCGGGTGACACTTGGCCGATGGCCTTTTATATACATCTTTCCAAAAGCGAGAAAGGAGATCGGTGGCGACCCCCATGCTACTTTCCGCTTGTTCTGATGTCAGATAATGGGTATCCATGTAGCTGCGACCTTTCTCATTCCAAACCTGCCTGGAATTTTGGTATGAACTGACCCCCATACTTAGGCCAACTTTCAATGCTAATTCTTCACATGTCAATCTATGATCTGATTTCTATACATCACTTATGACTTATCTTTTTATACGCCTATTTTGAAAAAACAGACGTATTATGTTATGGCGCCGTCCATCTGTTAGTCCATCCGTCCATAAACATTCTTGTGCGCGCCATAACTCAGTAACCATTTGGGATATCTTCATGAAATTTTGTAGGCATATGTATTGGGTTGGGGGAACATGTTGCATACAAGAACGGTTGCTCCCCCTTCCTTAGTTTCCAAGTTATGCCCCTATGTTTTTTCCTCTGCAAGTCTTGTGCGTGCCATAACTAGATAAACTGTTTGGGATATCTTCATGAAACTTCATAGCAATGTGTATGAAGTCCCAACGATGTGTCACATACCACAATGATTGCCCTCCCTTGCTTCGTTTCAGTGTTACTTCCCCTTTATTAGTTCTTTTAGGTTATTTTTGTGTATACTTATCTTGTGCATACCTTCACTCAGTAACTGTTTGGAATATCATGATGAAACTTCATAGCAATGTGCCTGATCACAAGATGATGTTTCACATATAAGAATGGTTGCTCCCCTTTCTAAATTTTAGAGTAACCTCCCTTTGATTAGTATTTTTAGGCATTTTCATTCACTCCATAATTCCTTAACCTTTTGAAATATTAAAATGAAACTTTGTAGGAATGTGTATAATAATGGGGCAATGTATCCTTAGCAAGAACCACAACTCTGGCTTACTTACTGAATTATCTGCCCTTGCATAAATTGCTGTTTACTCTGTAACTCCTTAACCGTTTAGAATATTTTAACACAACTTTATGGTGATATTTTAAGGGAATGTATCAGAACCAAGAATGGTATATCTAGTGTATTTTGTTTATGAATTATCTCCCTTGTTTGACTTTGGCATTACTCACTTTTGAGCCACTGCACCGTGGAAGCTGATTTTTGGTATACTAATGGTATTTGATGTGTTAAATATTTAAATAATGTTGCCGTCATTAATTATAGAATGGTTGTTCCCCCTGTTTGTCTGCCTGTCTATCCTTTTGTAAACAATCTTGTTCATTCCCTAACTCCTTTATGACATTAAAATGGGGGTATTATGCGCCGCTTGAGAAGCCCTTGTTAACATTGATTTCGCCAGTCACAGTCACAAGTCTACCACAAGGGTGCTCCTCTTTGATTGTATTTGTGCCTTTCTTGAATTCATGATCCCACCCGGCTACCTGAGAATATGATAGTACTTGGTCCTCACAAACTTCTTGCGAAGCAGGTTGAATCTCTTTTGCGTTCTTCTGCCCGTAACTTTCGATTATACAAGCTTGTTTCCCTTCCAAGGAGAATGCAGCCATGACGATTTCAGTGAAGTCATTTGATGTCACGTTCTGGTGACGTCAACAAAGATTACACCTTGAGACGTAGACTACAAATATCATTTCACCTGAATAAGATGTAGGCATAGTACCATTCTTCTATATAGTTATATATACTTATTGAATCACCCTCGTATAAGGGAGTAGTGGCTTGAGCCATGCATATATCTGGATGAGTAAAACTCAAAGCTACAATTAATACTAAGTCTTGACCTACTTTTTACAGCTCTCTGACTTTGCAATTTATTGTGTTTTTGCATTTAGCTCTGTTTCTCAGGAACTGTAAGAGCTAGAGCCATGAAACTTGAGCCATGCATACATCTGGAGGGGTAAAGTTCAACCCTACCATTGATACGAAGTCTAGACCTACACTATGGTTCAGTGACTTTGCAATATTTTGTGGAGTTTCCTTGTTTCGCTCTAGACCTTCACTATGGTTCAGGGAATCTGTAATTTCTTGTGGAGTTTTCTTGTTTAGCTCTGTTTCTCAAGAGGCATAGGGGAGGGTCGGGTAACTTCGGACAGGCGGGTAAATTTGGACATACCATTGCAAACAGTGAAAATCCAGATGAGATGGCTCATAATGAGCCATCTCATCAGGATTTTCACTGTTTGGCCAGTTATTTTTGTTTTAGTTCCAAACAACTGATTTATAAAGGAAACAATGTCACTGTCTGAATTTACCCTCTATCCGAAGTTACCCGACTCTCCCCTAAGGGCTAGAGCCATGAAACTTGGGTCATGCTTACATCTGGCAGTGTAAAGTTCAAAGGTACCATCAATGTTGAGTCTGAACATACTTTTAACCGTTCACTGACTTTGCACTTTTTAGCTCACGTGTCAAGGTAAGCTTATAGTATAGCCTTGGTCTGTCGTCTGTCGTTGTCGGTGGTGTCGGCGTCCACTTTTTTAATTACTTATATCTCCTAAACCACATGACCAATCTTGATCAAATTTTCAGTGTAGCATTGTTGGGATGGGGGAGTGACTGTATAGGGTTTATGGGCAGATCGGTTTGGAACTCTGGTGCCATGGCAACATATTTCCTCTCCTATTGACTTATAATGGGAAAAACATAAAAGAATCTTCTTCTCTGAAACCATGAGGCCCAGAGCTTATATATTTAGTATATGGTAATGTTTACTGGTCCTCCGCATAAATCCTGCCAGTCAAGCCCCTTGGGTCCAAACTGGCCTCGCCGCAGGGGTCATTAGCTCCCATAGACTTACAACGGTAAAATCTTTAAAAAATCTTCTTCGCTGAGACCATGAGGCCCAAGGCTTATATATGTAGTATGTAACAATGCCTCATGGTCCCCTACATAAATTCTGTCAATCTTGCACCTGAGGTTCAAATTGGCCACACCCTGGGGGTCATTAGCTCCCATTGACTTATAATGGAGGAAAAAAAATTAAAAATCTTGTTCTTTGAAACCATGAGGCCATGAGCTAAGCTATTTAGTATGTAGCAATGTTAAATGGTCTCCTACATAAATCCTGCCAACCATGCCCCCGTGGTTCAAATTTGTCACGCCCCGGGGGTCATTACTTCCTATAGATTTATAATGGGAAAAACTTAAAAAGTCTTCTTTTTGAAAGCATGAGGCCTAGAGCTTAAAGAGGTAGTATGTAGCAGTCTCTAGTGGTCTTCTACCTACATAAATGCTGCCAACCCTGCCCCTGGGGTCCAAATTGGTCATGCCCCAGGGGTCATTAGCTCCCATAGACTTGTACATGTAATAGTAAAAACTTAAAAAAAAATCTTCTTCTTTGAAATCATAAGGCCCAGAGCTTAAATATTCAGTACATGTATGTAGTAATCAGGTATTAAGGTTTTATTAAGGTTGTCTAGATTACTGAACATTTCGTACAAGGACCATATAACCAATGAGGTTGTTCGCAGAAAGATCCAAGCAGCCATTGGAGAGCATGATGAACTCCTGACGCTGGTCAAGAAATGGAAACTAAGGTGGTTTGGCCACATCTCAAGGTCTTCTGGTTTAGCAAAGACGATTCTACAGGGCACAGTGAAAGGAATAAGAAGAAGAGGTAGACAGAAGAAGAGGTGGGAGGACAATATTAAAGAGTGGACAGGGATGGACTTTGCCAGCTCAACTTGGGCTGTTGAAAACAGAACAAGGTGGAAAGGGATTGTTTCGAAGTCATCTGTGGTGCCCCAACAACCTAGTAAGGTTTTGAAATAGAATAGAATGCAGTAATATTTAGTGGTCTCCTACATAAATCCTGCAAACCATTCCCCTGGGGTCCAAATTGGCCACGCCCCAAAGCTCATTAGATTCTATAGACTTATAATAGGAAAAACTTGAAAAATCTTCTTCTCTGCAACCATGGGGCCCAGAGCTTATATACATGGTACGTAGCAATGTCTAGTGGTCCCCTACATAAATCCTGCCAATAAAGCTCCTGGGGTCCAAACTGACCTGGGTCAATTGTTGATTTTGAGCTATATAGCTAAAGAACTTTCAAAGATCTTGAAACCATCATGCCCAGAGCTAAGCCATATAGTATGTAGCAATGTGCTGTATCCTACATAAATCCTGCCAACCATGCCCCTGGGGTTCAAACTGGCTACACCCTGGGGCTCATAGCTCCCATGGACTTATAATGGGAAAAAAATAAAAAATCTTTTTCTGAAACCATGAGGCCCAGTGCTTATATACTGACACAAACAAAAAACGTCCGCTTTACAATTGAGTCTGTGAATTCCAAATGTACATAGACATTTCATTCAAATGTAACGTTTCAATAACGTCAATTATTCAGCAATGGTGTGCGCTGAACAAAAATCCATTCAATGATCACCGGCGCCAATGACAATGCGGCAAGCGCCAGTTCCCAAATTCCGAAAGTCACAAAATCAGTATCTCGCGTGTTCTTCACGTTTTAACCATCGCAGCACATCCCAGCATCACTAAGCAGACACGCTGTTGAGATTGAATGGGTGCTAGATGCACTCCTGATCTTCACGACCACTGGCATAAATCTGTCACGTAAAGTGACGTCACAAAACGGCGATCACGACCGTGCGTAGATACACGCAGACATTGCCATGTTGGTCCATCTGTTTTGTAATCAGTGGCATTGGACTACTTCAAAATTCATTTTAGCCATCTATAGCATTGAAGTCAGCATCATTCAGCATCGCTAAAAGTTGGTTACTAAATTTCCTGATTTTTTTACTGTAAGGGGTGGGTTAATAAAACCGGGATTTGGTGAACCGGGATTTCACATTTCAGCTTTATTTTTCATTTTCTGATGCATGTTGTCATTATCGTACACAAGTATAGTGAAATAAAACAAAAATAGTGTCAAAATGATGAACGGTTATGGAGATATGGAAGTTCTAAAATCGTTATTAGTTTAATTAAAAGGGAGATAATTTCATAAATCGAAGATTTTGGGCTGCTTTCTCGTTCATATAATAAGCTATTTTTGTTTTTAAAAGTTGATTTTTCATTTTACGACGTTTCTGACCCTCGTTTAACGCAAAACGTTTCCGGTTTAGATGAAGAAAATGCTGCTGAGGGATAAAACTGCTGTTTTAACATTAGGTTCGATAAATCTTTTGGCTATGGAGAAAAAATAAAACGCTTACATCTTTATGCGTGCCAGATGCTCGGGACACGTTTTATTTTATTTTGTATGCCTACAACTTTACTGGTTCAAAAGATACTGAACCTTATAAAACGGACGTTTCTTTTTTGTGTCAGTATATATGTAGTATGTAACATTGTCTAGTAGTCCCCTACATAAATCCTGCCAATTATGCACCTTGGGTTCAAACTGGCCACGCCCCTGGGCTCCTTAGCTCCCTTAGCTTTGTAATGGAAAAAAATGAAAAAATGGAAAAAATCAAAAATCTTCTTCTCTGAAACCATGAGGCCCAGAGCTTATATACATAGTACATGTATGTAGCAATGTATAGAAGTCTCCTACATAAATCCTGCCAATCATGCCTTTTGGGTCCAAAGTGGCCACACCCTGGTGGTCATTAACTCCCATAGACTTATAGTGGGAAAAACTAAAAAAAATCTTCTTTGAAACCATGAGGCCCAGAGCTTATATATTTAGTCTGTAGCAATACTTTTGAGTCCCCCACATAAATCCTGCCAATCAAGCCCCAGGGTCCAAATTGACCACACCGCAGGGGATCATTTGTTTGTGTAGAGCTATATAGCTAAAGAGCCTTCAAAAATCTTCTTCTCTGAAACCATAAGGCCCAGAGCTTATACAGTTATTATGTAGCAGTCTCTAGTAGTCCCCTATGCAAATCCTGCCAATCAAGCTCCCTGGTGTCCAAACTGGCCTCATTTGTTTAGAAAGAGCTATATAGCTAAAAACCTTCAAAAATCGTCCTGTCTGAAGTAAGGAAACCCAGAGCATAGATATTTAGTATGTAACAATATTTAGTGGTACTCTACATAAACCCTGCCAACCATGTCCTTGGGGTCCAAACTGGCCTCACCCCAGGCGGGGGGGGGGGGGTGTCAAGTTTTCTTGTTTAGGTCTGCTTTTCAAGAACTATAAGGGCTAGAGCTATGAAACTTAAGACACACATACCTCTGGCTTGATTTTCGATTTAACATCCTTTTAAGAAGTATTTCAGTCACACTGTGATGATGGATGGGTGATAATGAAAGGCTGTGTGCAATGGAACCCCGTATTCCCACCGATCGCTAGATCAGCAGGCCAGCACTTAACCCACTGAGATACTGGGGCTCTTAATACATCTGAAAGAGTGAAATCAAAAACTATCATCAGTATAGCTTCTTAATCTACTGTTTAGGGTTCACTGACTTTCCAAAATTTGCATTTTGTTTCCTGGTTTAGTTCTGTTTTGATATGCCTTAAACCACTAGAGCCATGAAACTTGGGTCATGCTTACATCTGAAAGATCAGTGTAACGTGTTTAAAAATAAATAGTATAACCGAGCTATCTGCTAAGTCTTAGTATTGAGTGTCACCCAGACACAGAACTATAATAATTTTTCTCAGCGCTTCCTAGCCAATTATTGGTACATGTTAAGAATATGAACAATAGTTTGATTTTTAAGAAATGATTAATGTAACTGACTTCTCTTTCTGTTGATAATCAAGCTGATATCATTGAGGCATTTAACTCAACCTCTAGATATTTAGACGATCTTCTGAATATTGATAATCCTTATTTTGAAAGCATGGTTAACCAAATTTACCCACCTGAACTTAAATTGAATAAAGCTAATACTTCAGATACCGAGGCCCCCTTTTTGGATTTACATCTATCTATTTCTAACGGTTTTGTATCTTCTAAAATTTATGATAAACGTGATGACTTTGACTTTGATATAGTTAATTTTCCATTTTTGGATGGTGACGTTCCACGTCGTCCCTCTTATGGAGTGTATATTTCTCAACTTATAAGATTTGCTAGAGTGTGTAGTCATGTAGATGACTTTAATGCTCGTAATAAATGTTTAACTGCTAAACTTCTTCAACAGGGCTATCGGTATCATAAGCTTAGAAAGGCTTTTTCTAAATTCTATCGCAGACACCATGAATTGGCTTCAAAATTTGATGTCGGATTAAAATTTCTTTTACACCAAGGCCTATCGGAACCAGAATTTTATGGTGACTTAGTATACAAATTCAAAAAGATTAAGGGTAGGACTGATTTTTCTGATCAATTCCGAAAAATAATAATACGTCACAAACGTATTGGCTATAATTTAAATGTTATGCGACAGTCTGCATGCTTAGTGATTAACCAAATCACGGTTGATAACTTTGCTGCACTCTTTAATTGCACACCGGGGGATCGGTCGTCAGACTCTATGATGGCCCCGACCTAAAGCTATATATTTTAGTTGGTTGGGACCGGAGCCTTTTTGTCTGTTGCTTGGTCCACCGGGGCTCAACTGGTGACCTTCTTTTGCTTCAGATTTCCAGTGGGGTTGTTTGGCAGGACAGGGATCTCCACCTGTCAGACGGCCCGTTGTATCTGTTGAGTCCTCGTCTTTGCTTCTTCATGGTGTTGAAATTTGATTTATGTGTTTACCGTGATGATTCACTGATGAGTTAGAGGGTTATCATGCGAACCGAACAACTAAATGTTTTGTACCACTTCAGAAACTGAGGGTGAGGTTGGGCCTGTAAAATCGATTTAAGCCCCCCAGTAATTCATTACTGACCGTTCCAAGGCGGTAGTTCTGTTGTGGTTCTCTGTTGCCTGTTTTTGGTGTCAGAGTTTCTGTGATGTTTTACCTTATGTATGTTCTTATTATTTTTGGTTCGGTTTGGGTTGCTGAGTGGCCACCTTTTGGGAACAAGCTGCTCACTCGGTTGGCCATGTGTTCTCTGTATCTTGATTATTTGTAATCTTAGTTGTTTCCAACTATGGTTTGAGGGCTGGATTTGGATTTTGATTGTTTCAGTTCCTGGTCTTTGCATACTTTTTTTCTTTTAAAATGATTTTACAATAATTTGGTCCAAAAGTAATCGACAAAGAAATCACGTATAAGGAAATAGCTGCTTTGCTTTATCAAAAATCACACCACTAAACTTAGTGCACACGGCTCTGTTAGCTTACAAAAACAGGTAGCTGTCTTAGTCTGGTATAACAAACTGAAGTCCAATCACCTGTAGTGGTATATTAGAAGTACCCCAATTGATCCCTCATAGATAAGTATTGGATGATAGAAAACTGTGTCGTTTCCTAAAATACGTGAGGGAGACAAAAGGGAACTACAGTCCTCTTAAGTGCTTTTAAATATTCTGTCTACTGGAGTTATTCTGTGCCAACATTACGTTTTATTTTATGTCATTTTTTTCTTCCTCTTTTTATTTTCAATTATTTTTTATTTACTTTTTTTCTTCTAATACTTACTTTTCTCCTTACCGATCTTCTTTTCCTAAGCATTTGTACTTTGCAAAACAACTATCGCTGTAAATGAAGTTAATTAGCCATGGTGTTGCATGAAATGGGCTTAGTATAGCTTATTTACTTTTGCGCTGAAAGTTTACAAGCTATTCAAAACACTCGGGGATTAATTGCGTCGGTGCTACTGCAGATTTGCTTTATGACATAACTTTCAGACTTAATTTATTTGCTCTGTGCAGATAAAACATACAAACTATGTGGCCACATGATGGGATAATTCTTGTACTCTTGACATTTGTAATCTGTTTATTAAACATCAGTAATGCACTGACATCTGTTTACTTACCCCGTTATATTACCTGATACTACCGGACATCATCGATGCTTGAAACGATGTGAAGAAAGAGAGAAAAAAACAACAAAAAAACTGTTTCCTCTAGTTTCCTTGATATCTGGTCCTCATATGCCGCCTTATTCTTCCAATTCCCTCATCTTGCTTCCAGTGACCGACTGACTATCACGTTAATGGCAGATAACTTATCTATATAGGGTGCCAATTAGGGCACTTGTAATAGTGGTATATTAGAAGTACCCCAATTGATCCCTCATACATAAGTATTGGATGATAGAAAACTGTGTCTCCATCCCAATTATATGGAAACGTCAACTGTAGTCTCCTTTTGCTCATGTTGCATGAGCGCATTAATCTCTTATCTCATATCCAATACTCACTATCAATAATAATAGCGTTATTAATTGTGATACGGATAATGATAATGCTTATTGAAAGATGGAATTAAAAACAGCGAATACGTTATGAAATTTAATTATGATGATCACCAAACATAATAATAATATACTGTATATTTTCTTGTGCACTTACAAAATTTACGGAAAACAAATGTTCACATGCATATATTTTCAAACAGCTACAAAACCAGCCAACAAATACATAGTTGCTCTACGTATATGATCAAAAACTTGTGTTCGATCCATTATAATGCAGCTTACTAAAATGTTGGCATATTACAGGTATTAATTAAAATAAAACCTCTTAAGGTCTTTCATACTTGTATACATTCCGGATATCTCACATAGTTTTGACATGCCCCTACTTGGATTTACTTCAGAAGCATGAGATAATGCCCTAGCTACGCTCTTGGGACCATATAAATTGGCAATATTTGCATAATGATTAAACTTTTTTGTTACTCACCCAGCCTATGTGTTTACCTGCCGATTCATTCTCAATGCTTTACATCCTAAGAGTTATGTCGCAACCCCTCCTGATTCTCCTTGATAAAGGCCAATTGCACTTAAATGTGTTCTTAATCTGTCTGACATTGCTGCCGCAGATGTTGGTTTATCCGTAAGTCTGAAGTCTTATCAATATCCCTGCCCAAGGTTTATCCCTGCTTTTAGTGAAAACCCCAGGTATTTTGTAGGTGGGAAACTTGACATATGTCAGCATCCTCGGATATCAGCAAGAAATAGTTCTAAGGGTTATCTAGGGTAGCTGTCTTTCCAGCCATCTCAGAAACAAAGGTGCCTTGTGTTTGGGCAGCTAAAAATATCTATTACTTTTCCAATGACTTAAATCGGAAGCGCGATCACCTGAATGGCATAGGAGTGAGAAGTAAGCTTAGTCTCTGTATAACAAAAACTATGCTGTTACGTCTTTTTTCTCCCCTAAGTATATACCTAACCTACCCAATTTGTCAAATATCAAAGGGATAGCTTGTTTGACAAGAACGCCTTTTGAGGCCTGCTCTACTGAAACTGCTGTCTGATGGACGATGCCGGCTTGCCTTTGCAAAACACAGGGCTCCACTCCCCCGACCGACCTACATCCCTAGATATTGCCTTTATCTTTCCTAGAAGGGTCTCGACTGATTTTGCTGCCAGGGTCACCGGACAAGTACATTTTTGTTTCTCAGACATTTCGCGGAATAAGCACGAGTCATCATGCATTTGTGTTCGTCCGTTGGACTCTTTATAGACTAAGAACTCTTGGATATCTTCGGGTAGCATTGGATGATAGAAAACTGTGTCTCCATCCAAAATATATGGAAACGTCAACTGTAGTCTCCTATTTGCTCATGTTGCATGAGCGCATTAATCATTTATCTCATATCCTCTTTCAGACCTTCTACCTCACCCAGATCGAAACCTACTAAAACTCCCCTAGTACTAGATTCACAGCAGTCCTACTACTGAAAGTGATGCTCACAGCTACCAAATGTTGTCTTCTCTTCAATAATAACCAGAGCTGGGCAGCATGGCATTTTCCGATCTCTTTCGAGCGTGAAAAGGTCACCTTATTGCCCAGCAGTCAAAGTAACCTTCCGATCACCGAAGTGCGTTGTACAGTAGCTACCAGTTTCTGTCGTCTACTTCGAGTGTCAGACACAGACTGAATTCTCAGTTCAGCTCAATTCTCCTAACGAAGTTCCCCAAGTGGCTCAGCGGTACGTAACCATAGTTGCACGCACTTGGCGCCGTGTATCCGTCTAATGTCTTTCAGTCTGTAATTACTCAGTCGGTCAGTCCTGTCCAGCCAGAGTTTACCTGCCGCGGTGTAAAACTTCTCTGAATTCTCAGTTCAGTTCAGTTCAGTTCAATTCTCATATCGACGTTCCCCAAGTGGCTCAACGGTACGTAACCATAGCTGCACAAACTTGGCGCCGTGTGTCCGTCCAAATCTCTGAATTCTCACCATTGAGCTAATCTTAATGTAGCGGTGATGACGGATTATCAGCCTGGACCAATCAAAATTCAGGTGTGACCCACTTATCTCGGACGAGCCTATTACCTTAAAATTATTAGCAAAACAATTAGAAAATGGGTAGATCAGGTTGTAAATAATCGTAAAACGGCATGAAATGTGCATTTTGAAAAAAATAATTGATTTGATTTGCTAGTTAATCACTTACAATATGATATCTTACGATTAATCATACATGTTTTAGCTATTCTTGTTTCATTTTTCGCGAAAATCAAATAGTAAACTATATAAAGAAATGTTGTTTAAAATGTCACATCAGCTAGGATGTCTTGACCTTCATTTTATGGGTCAATGACTTCGCAATAATTGGGTTGTTTTTATGTCAATTTCAACTAACAGAAGCAAGACATAGGTAATACTTTGCAGGTATCAATAGCTATGTAAACTTTGCAGCATGTTTTCAAGTTTAGCTATATTTTGTAACAAAATGCAGACAGGCAAGACAACGCACTCCGCCATTAAAATTATTTTTGTAAAATCATTTTAAAAGTCTTTATCTTTAGATCTAAAAGGCAAATGACCATTTAACTCTGTATATAGCATCAGGGGCTGAGACCATACAATGTTTGTTCAAATGGTGATCCTTTGTTGAACCTGACCTTTTTTATGTCAAGGTCAACTTTGGTTGGTTGTGCTTTCATGTATAGGAAACTTCTTAAACAGTGGATTGAAAAATGTAGTCTTGAAGTTTAAGATATAATACTTTGTATATATAGTTAACTAAGTGAGTAGATGAAGACATTATGCTGCCAAAGGCCAAGGTCATTCTTTGACCTTTCTACAAGGTAATTTTCAAAATTGAATGAAGCGCTCTTCAAAAGCCACTGGTCCCTTTGAAGGCATATTTAATATGGATCTGCTTGGGACATGAAAATGAAAATTTATTCATCAAATCCTTATGGTCACATGACCAAGACTTTTAAAGGCTATTTTCTGTGTGTGGACATAGACTTATTATGTTATATGATAAAAAACTTCAAAAGTTTTATTCTTCAGAACTATAGGGCTGAAGACCTTGAACTTTGGTATGTAGCATGAGGGACTTGAGCCCTATAGTCTCATTCAAGACTAGGTGATCTTAGTTGGCCTTGGTCTAATTTATGGCAAGGCCACATGTGCTCTCTTATGCTTTAATATTGGGAAATGCATATATGTCGATTGCTCAGGAACTGTTTTAGTCAATGATATAATTATTGGTATATTTTGTCATAAAGATGTAATGTTGCCAAAGGTCAAGTCATTCTTTGAGCTTCTTTCAAGATAAATGAGATTTCAGAAATAGAATATGCAGTTCTCAATAGCCAATGGGTCATTTGAGGCATATTTCATATGGAACCCCCTCGGTACATAGAAACAAAATTTAATCAAGATGTCAGTTAGACCCATGTAAAGAAGTCAGTTATTATCATTGTTTATTTTGACACTAAGGTTTTAGTTTTGAATGGTAAGTGGCTTAGGACCAAGAGTGTCTCGAACTTATTACCCGGGTTCTTCAGTAAGCTCAGCTCACAGAAGAGGGACTATAAGTAGCAGACACTAGTGACCTGGCTACAGCCATCCAATTCTTTGAGCAAACCTTGATTTAAGTTGTGACTGATTAAAGTTGTTGCAACTGGGTTCTGACCGAACCAAGTTTGGATTTGCAGGCTGTGCATTGTTAAGAATTATTGTTTGCATTAACTATTTTGTAAGAGTAAGGACTCTGCTGCAAGTTTACATTCTGTGATTATAAATTGATTATTGTCATAGCTTTAAATCATTTGTAAGAAATCATTTGTATCAATCAACAGGCAAAGAAGCCCCAAGGAAAATTTTATTATCTGTATTCGTATGTATGTTTTATACATCTGACTCAACAATTAATTATTATATAAGCTTTTGATGTAAAACATTGGCTATCAAAGTAATACCTTGGCAGAAAGTTCGCTAAATTTGGTGGCAGCGGTGGGATATATAATAATACACAATTATTACGTTCCTGCGCTACAATTAGATTAAAATTATGGCTGAAATAGAAAGTTTTGAACAATCTATGAGCAGTATGAATGAAAAGTTAGAGCGTTTAAGAAAACAGTTTGAGGGTCATTTGTTTACTGAAATGTGTGAATTATTGCAGATAGACAAAACTAGAACAACACCATATCATCCCCAATCGGATGGTATGGTCGAGAGGTTCAATAGAACGTTGTGTGCGATGCTAAGTACATTTATTGAGGAAAATCATCGAAATTGGGATGTTTTGCTTCCATACGTCATGATGGCGTATAGGTGTACAGAGCATGAAACAAAAGGAATGTCACCCAATATGCTTATGCTGGGTCGCGAAACAACCACTCCTCTTGATATTTGTTTCGAAATGCCACCTAGCATAAAAAGTCAAACAACAAGTACCTGGGTTTGGGAATTAAGGGAACGTTCAGAGCTTGCTCATACATTTGTTAGACAAAATACTGGTCTTTCAATATATAGACAAAAGCAGTACCATGATCGAAAAATCAGCTTTGAAAAACTTGAAGTAAATGATAAGGTGTATGTCCTATTTCCAGTCAAACAAACTGGCCAATCATCAAAATTATGCTCCTTTTGGCGGGGACCTTATCAAGTTAAAGAGAAACTCTGCGAAGTTCTTTACGTTGTAAATTGTGGTCGAAATGGCACGCACTAAGTTATACATGTAAACAGACTCAAACTTGCCCGGTCCAAGCTATTAAGGGGTGAAGCAGAAATAAATGAAAGTACTGAAAAAGAAGAATTTGCTGAAATCAACATGCCTAATGATTTGATAAATAGTGAAAAAGAAGGAGAGTTAGTCGAAGATTTCAGTAAATTTGGTAGGCAGAGGAGAAAACCAATATGGTTAAAAGATTATGTTTCTTCTCTTTGCAGGGAGAAGATGCCACTTCTGAAAATAACACCAAGAAAAGCTATTGGGCCTTTATGCCACTACTGCAAGACGCGCATTGGACCTGGAGAAAGTTTCGGAACTCACATGGAAACATGCTATAATAAGAGATTTCAGTGTGATACGTGCGGTCAACACTTCAAGGAGAAAGCCTATTTGAAGACACATCAAAAGAGAAAGCACTCAGTACAGAAAGTGACTGATACAAGGAGTCAGCCTAAAGAAAAGGCAGAAGAAAGTTCTATTTCTTCAAGTGATGACAGTGATAAAGTGATTGGGAAATGGACCCAGATGTTCATATTGAAGAAGAGCATGATGAAAGAAAGGTTAATGATATTCGCACTGGAAGGATATACAGGAAACCGTTTCAGGCTATGCCAGTCATAGCGCCCGTTAAGATGATGAAACCTACAGCTACAATAACTTTTAAAGAAGCCTGTATGGATAAGAACATTTCTGATGATGATGTTGAAAGTAACTCGACAGAGAGTTTAGCTGATTTATGTTCTGCTAAGAAAGTAGTCTCTGAGAACTTGGACAGACAGGAAGATGATAAGGATTCTAATAGGGAAAAGACTGATTCTCATGAAAGTTTAACCTTGAATTTGGATAGGAAGGATGATAATGAGAACATTTCTAAGAAAGATGTTTATAGTAGTTCAGCTAAGACAAAGTGTAGCCAGACAGGCGACGTAACTTCAGATCTGAAAACAACTGATAATACGGGAGTTAATGTTCCAGAGAATGTTGCAAGGGGAAGCTTAGAAATTGAGTTTTCCATAAAAGGGGATAATAGAACAACACAGAACATAAGTATCAGAAAAGATGGTGATCAGTTGTTGTCGTCAACAAGTGTCAATATTGCAGCTATCCCTGCCAGTGACATGAAGTTTAATTTAGAAGACTTTATGGGACCAGGAATGCTGAATCCCCGTGAGATATCTCTACACGTTCAGAAAGAGCGCATAACAATCAGGGTGGATAACTCTAAAAGGCCCAACTAGGCCTGAAGATAACATTTGTATTCATCACAGCTAAGAAAGCTGTCAATAATCTTTTATGTTTTTGTTTTAAAGTGATAGGTATCTACTGAGCTCTGAGACTTTTTCAGAATCAAAGCCTTTGAGCATTCTATGTTCATTTTGGTAATAATCTATGGTATGAGAACCATACTGAAACTGAAACCTAAACTTAACCTGTTTGTAGGTGTCTAAAGTAAAGACATCTGTAACCATTGTATGTTGTTAACATGTTATTTTTAATCTTTTACCCCTATTTTCCCCTTTAAAAAAAAAAGGTATACATGCGGGACGCATGTACCCGGAGGCGTGGGTAATGTAATGAATTTGACTGGGTGCGCCAATGAAATATTCTGTTCTGTTCAATCTATTCTTTTCTACCCAACCTGTTCCGGAAGTCTTATTCGCGCACAGACGACAATATTTACACATATTTATAAGCACATTCTTGCAGGAATCATTGTTTATATTTCATAAAATTAGTCCCGTTTACCTTTAAGTTTAAGGATCTTATTGAAATAACCCTAAAGCTTCGTTTTAGGCCGTCAAAACACTGCAAATGGAATAATCAAATAGACGCTTATTAAAACAATAATGGCGCCCTTTAGTATGAAGAGCATTGCAATCGGAAATTTCCGTAAGCAGTCGGGTAATTACGAAGACAGTATCTGTCGATAGATGGCGTCTTACCCGAGGGTATATAAAGGCATTACATGCGATTCGGAGGCAGATTGTCTCAGGTCGTCAGAGTGAGAAGATCGACTAGAAATAAATAATTATTATCATTATTTATTTTGAATGGTAAGTGGCTTAGGACCAAGAGTGTCTCGAACTTATTACCCGGGTTCTTCAGTAAGCTCAGCTCACAGAAGAGGGACTATAAGTAGTAGACACTAGTGACCTGGCTACAGCCATCCAATTCTTGGAGCAAACCTTGATTTAAGTTGTGACTGATTAAAGTTGTTGCAACTGGGTTCTGACCGAACCTAGTTTGGACTTGCAGACTGTGCATTGTTAAGAATTATTGTTTGCATTAACTATTTTGTTAGAGTAAGGACTCTGCTGCAAGTTTACATTCTGTGATTATAGATTGATTATTGTCATAGCTTTAAATCATTTGTAAGAAATCATTTGTATCAATCAACAGGCAAAGAAGCCCCAAGGAAAATTCTATTATCTGTATTCGTATGTATGTTTCATACATCTGACTCAACAATTAATTATTATATAAGCTTTTGATGTAAAACATTGGCTATCAAAGTAATACCTTGGCAGAAAATTCGCTACAAAACTATGTTTGGGAGCATTTAAACAATACATGCATTTGGGAATGGTTCATTTAGGTCCTTAGATTAGTGCGATGAAAAAATGAATTAGAAAAAAATAAATAAAAAAGAAAAGAAAGGAAAAAAAGAAATGGCCCATAATGCCGAAAACAAGTCAATATCGTACATAAATAAAATAAGTCGCATACAGAACTTAAAACAGGCTTGCTTCATTAACTTGATAAAATGGCTTTCATGTTAAGCAAGCAAAGCCGAAACTCCAAGAAACCAGTTTTTGCTAACAGGTTTGTTGGATGCCTTGTTCATCTTATGTTAGTATTGCCCTAACGCATATATTCCCGTGTCCCACCTTTTAGAGGAAATCAGGAGTTTTGTCATCCTCTAGGAAAGGGGAGCATTTCTTGAGGAATTCTTAAGTTTAAGGTCAAAGCTTGGGGTGCAAGATAAGTTTTTAGTTTTTATTGCATAATTTTCAGGTATTTTACCTGTTGTATTTGCAGTCACTGGCACCGGCCTGCAGACGGTGTACATACAAACAGTAAAGTGGCTTTAAGTGGCTTAAAGTGGCGTAAAGATTGCGTCCTGCACAGGACCTTTCCTTCACTGACTACTGAAAACAATCAGGCCCCAAGGTTGTAATACTTTTTTCGTGCTCATCTCAGCTGAGTATGGAATTTTCTCTGCTGATAAATATGAAAATGCCAACTAATGTTGGCATTTTCATATTCATAAGCAGGGAAAATTTCATACTCAGCTAAACTGAGCAAGAAACCAACTTTACTTTACAGTAATTTTCTATTTATTTCATGCTCAGCTGATTTAAGTATGGAAAAAATTTTATTACCTTGGAGCCAGGTCAATCTCAATATCAACAGTCCTTCAAAGATTAGTGTAGATCTGGCTGTATGAGTACACCACTAAACTGAGAGTTAAAATACATGTGGTCAATCCAATTACATCGTGAAAGATAGACTTCATCACCAACGTTCAGGTGCTGAACCCAGGTCGTTGTTCCAGTAAGGTATCCAGTCAAATCACCTGTCCCAACTGTGTAAACCTGGCAATGACCTTTGAACGTTATGCAGCAGTACGATTGGTAGACTCCTGGCTTTCTAGTAATTGTTGTTGTGAAGAAATACAGCCCTGGATAGCGGCAAATAAACCGTCCTGTACTAGCATTGTAGCTGTTACCTGAATTGTGGTCGACAGTTTTAAAGACGAGAGGGTCTCTAGTGTGAATCGACTCATTTTTCGGGTCGTGTACTTCAAAACCAACATCTAAGCCTGAAACAGAGATCCCCATAAACTTCTAAGTGCTGGGTCTGTCGTGACATAGCAAACAGTGCAGACCAAGACTGTTGTGCCCAGAAGATCAGTCTGATCAGCGTTTGCACTGTTTGCTATTCGGAAAACAGTTTTGTATGCTGGACCAAAAGCAAAAACTAAGAATCATGGGCATTCAATTTTGTGGTTATGCCAATCTTCACTTCAATTTTAGGGGTATATCTGTTTATGCGTTTCTACTGGTGTGTCACGTGATCCGATTCCAATAAGTTTCATGCTGTCCTGTGCCTCTTTTAAGAGACCTATTGAAAAGATGAAACTTATTTTTGGATGATTTATTTTCATGGCTTAAACTTCAGTCAAATGTTTGATCCCTAGTTTTTTGTCCAGTAAATAACAGGGTGGGTCGACTTGTCGAAATTTTAATTCAACAAATTGGGAGAGCAAGTTAACATGACTTCTGTTGTTACCTCACGTAACAGTTAGAAAAAGGCAGATAGGCCTATAATAATGGGAGGCTTAAAAAAAGAAGAAAAAAATTGCAGTTTTCTCGGGGAGAAAAAAAGATGAAATATCGTGGCGTTAATATGTAGACTCATGCATTATAATAACTTGATTACTCCGACTGGATCAAGAAATATCGTTGGGAGGCGGGAGGGGGAAGGGGATCGGGGTCTTGATTGAAACAATCTAATCAACCCCTTGGAATGGCACAATGCTATAGCCATGCAAGGTTGCTTAAAGTTAACTCGCTGGTGCAAGGGATATCATACTTTTAGTGACAAATTAATCTAACCCCCCCCCCCCCCACACACACACACACACACACTACGTGTGACCATGGAAATGGTAGGTTATTACTCATTAAAACTTCTAATGAAAAAAAATGACAAAAACACAAAACACGACCAGCCAGATTCTTGAAAAAGAAGAAGAAGAAGAAGAAAATAGCATTACGATATACCTCACTGAGCTTTAGTCGTGTAACGGAGTCGATATCCAAGGATACCCTGGTCTAAACTTTTTAATTGCCTTTGTTTTCTAGAGTTTCAAGTAAAGTCATTTACCTTGTCTTTGTCTCAGTTGAGTCAGTGCCCCCTTAACGTCAGTTATATTTTTCAACATTTCGTTTCTTAGAAAACTTGTCCGATTTCTTGAAGCGTGGTATTCTTTCGTTAGGTTTCTGTTAGCTTCTACCAAGTGAGAATTCTCTTCTAAGACTTTATCATATTTTCGCGTCACATTCTCAAGCGCCTCTGCCATAGTAGCGAACTCTAGTTTTAAATCAGTAAACATATTTTGTAAATGTTCTCTGTTAGCCTTTGCCTTGTTAACATCGCCAATCAAGTATTTTAGAGCAGTCTTTACAACAGCAAGCTCTGAATGAATGCTGGCGTTTAGAGAGGCTTGTCCATGCGAGTTACCATCACCTTCCACTAGTCTAAGCAAATCTTGGAAACTTAGTTCGAGTTTCACAGAAGAGTTGGTAATTCCGTCTTGTAATACAAAACTCGATATAGAACATATTCCATAAAAAGAAAGCACTAATAATGTCAACCTCATTTTAAGTATTTTCTTTTTGTCTTTTGTTTTTTGATTGCCTTGTATTGTTGTATTTTTTGTGTTTTTACTTTGATGATATACTGTAACCTCCTTCTTCCATGCAAAACTTTAAGACTACTTGCTTTACGTATTGATATCAACGTTGTCGCATCGTTGTTATCTAGGCCTATAGTATAAAACATAACATTCCTTGTTTTCTCCCACCTTTGCCTATATAAGATAGGCTCTCAGCTCATATAAGAAACTTCTATCTTACACCTGGCAACATGTTCTTATATTAGCAACCAAACTTTTTCAATTTATGACTAATATTTTAATTTTAAATGAACAAAATGGACACGCAAGCATGTCGGATGACGTTAGATAGCAGATCATAGGTTTGTGACGTCACTCAATTTTAATGACGTCACTAAAACCGGTTTAAAACGTCGCTAACAAACTTGACGCGCGTGACGTGAGAGGCTAAGTTGCATTTTGTTTTCGCCCTCTGGAAGATAAAATAGTCCACATATCGTGTTTTTCGTCTATTTTTTAGGTGCAAACTGTGTTTACACCCATTTTAGGACCCGATAAACTCACTGGGCTGCTCAAAATTTACTTCAGATCATTGGTTAAAAAGTTCAAATTTTCCTGTTCTGAAGCCTAATCCTACTTGAGGTTTAAAACCCGCTAATGGTGGGAGAAAAATAATCCATCATGAGCCTGTCCATGTAGGATAGGTAAATCTCACCCTCGGGGTCGGAATTTCAACCAGGGACTCGGCAAGCCTCGTCCCTGGTTGAAATTCCGACCCCTCGGGTGAGATTTCCCTATCCTACATGGACACTCATGATGGATTGTTATAATCTATAGTATAAAACATAACATTCCTCTGTCACCAATTTCAGTGTCAAAAAAGGACTTAGTGCCTTGAAAATTCAAAATATTGCTGCGTGAACAGTTCAGACCCAGGTCAGACTGCTCTTGATCAGGGTTTACACTGTTACCCATTCCATCTGCATCTGTTGGATAGATTACCGCTTTGAAAAACCAAACTGTTCCCTTTTTAGGTCAATTACAATAATTATTTTAGGTGTCCCAAGTTTTAGAACGGTAACTGACCTCTTATGTCTATATTCTGGCGTTTCTAAGCGCTGCAATCTGAACATTGCCTTTATTGCAGTTAATTTTTCCAGGGACTGTCTTGCTTGCTAGGACTGAATGAACTGTAGAGAGCTAACGTTTAAACTTTTAAAATGAACAAGACGATAAAGTTTTCTTGTTGTTCGATCACAATCTTATCTATCTATCTATCTATCTATCTATCTATCTATCTATCTATCTATCTATCTATCTATCTATCTATATCTATCTATCTATCTATCTATCTATCTATCTATCTATCTATCTATCAAGTATTAACTGGTTAAACAAGAACATCGATGAAGTTATGTTGCAAATATATCTCTGCTTATGGTAAATGAATTACACTTACACCTGACAATAGGATTGGTTCCAGTTGTGTTAATTGAGCCACGACACGAGAAAACCAACAAAGTGGTTGTACGCCCAGTCCGATCAGGCTCTTCGCTAATCGCTTAAAGGGTAGCTAAGGGTCGAAGCTACCTCCACATGGACAGGGAAGACTCTGATCAGACTGGGTGGCACTGGTCCCACAACCACTTTGTTGGTTTTCTCTTGTCGCGGCTCTTATGACAGACGTAGAAGAAATATATTTGGAACTAAAGTGGTTTTCCACAACCTGCATTATTTTACAAATGTTCCTTATTGTATGAACCAAGAGCTGTAAGATTCGGTCATGCTTGTAACTCTAACGAAACAGAAGATAGAAATATCTTTTACATAAATATACTTTAATCTTTTAACTTACCAGTAACCTTTCGCTGACCGTTCCAAGGCGGCACTTCTGTTGTGGTTCTTTGATGTTACTTTGTGCTATGTCCGCTTGTCTGTGTTCTTTGGCGGCTTGGTCACCTGTTTTGCTACCTAATCTGCCTTTGGTTTTGTTTTGTAAGTTAAAATATAATAGATAAAAACAGATGTCGATGCTGTTTTTGATTAGGTAGCTGAATGACCACCTGTTGGGAAAGAGCTGCTCGTTTTGTTTACCGTGCGTGTCTTTCGTGTACTTGTGGCAGTTTTTCCTTGTGTGTGCACTTCTTTCGCTATTGATTTTGAGAGTGGGATGTGGGATTTGATTGTATTAACTCCTGATCTTTGCCTATCTTTTTACTTTTTATCAATCATCTAGGCAAATATTAAGCAATAACGGAACATTAATAACCAAGAAATAAATACTAAAATTCTACTTGATAATTCTCTAAAGTTTCTTTATTTTTTTTTTCATTTTTATAAATATTTACTGGAAACAAAGAGGAAGTACACCTTGAGAACGTTTCCTTAAAGTTTTGAACTAGATGTTTGTGTTTGAAACAAAAACAGATGCCTCTGGGACAAAATTTGGTGAGAAAATTTGAAAAGCAAAAATTTGGGGAGAAAAGAAAATTAAAGGGAAAAAATTGGGGGAGAAAATTTAGGAACCAAATTTGGGAGGCAAATAGCTTTTGCCCTATGCGCTCCAGCATCCTGATACGTATCAAATCACAGTGGCCGAGCCACGTAGCACAGTGGGTAGCATATACCTGATTGAAGAGCCAGAGGTTGCCAGACATGATCTTATAGCAATATCTACTATTTCCAATTGTCAAAGGGCCACAAGTTCAAAAAGATGTCATCCAGAGTTATGTTTCTTTGGCTCTGCACGTCATCTACTATTGCTTTAATTACTGTATATTTCCATGTAAATATCTGAAATGGTTTTTGAGTGACAGAGCAGACTCAACTATATGGTAAAATCTACTATTTTCAATTGTTAAAGGGCACCACTCCAAAAATATGTAAACCAGAGTTACAGCTCTTGCGCTCTGCATGACGTCTGATGATACTTTACATGTTTGTGAAGTTTTCACAGAAATAAGCGAAATGATTTTGATATACAGAGTGGAAATTATCTTATAGCTAAATCTACTATTTCCAACGGTCAAAGGAAAGGGCCACAAGTCAAAAATATGTAATCCAGAGTTATTATAGTTCTTGGGTTCTGCGTGTTGTCTAATAATGTTTTACATTACTGTAAAGCTTCATGTAAATATATGAAATGGCTTTTGAGTTACAGAGAGGACATGACTGTACGGTAATACTATTTTTAATTGTTAAAGGGCCATAATTTCAAAACAATATAATCCAGAGTTACAATTCTTGCACTCTGCACGTAATCTCATAATGCTTTACATTTGTTCTTGCACTCTGCTCGTAATCACATGATGCTTTACATTTGTGTAAAGTTTCATGAAAATATCTTAAAAATATCTTAAACTGTTTTTGAACTACAATGCGGACACGAAATCTACTAATTGTAATTGTTAAAGGGCCATAATTTCAACATAATCCAGAGTTACGGTTCTTGCACTCTGCATGTCATCTCATGATGCTTTACATTTGTGTAAAGTTTCACGAAAATATCTCGTTTCTTATACTAATTTGTTTTTCTTTTCTTCACTTTTCTCTCTCTATTTGTGTGTTTCACAAAGTTCATTATACTGTATTGTTAATTGACATTTAAAGCCTACTGAAAGTAAAAATGACTGTTTGTATGGTTTGGGAGACAGATTTTATATAAGTCAATGACTTACTTCTGTATCCCTTTCATTTTACTGTATATTGCTATGTAATGTAAAGATTGTTATAATTAAATTCATGTGTACAGTATATTGAATAAAATATTGTTTACACTAAAATATCTCAAACCGTTTGAATTACAGAGCGATACGGTTTTGTGACAGACAGACGGGCAGACGACCATGGCAAAAAAAAAAAATATGTCTCCCACCCATTCGTGGGGAGGCATAATTTCTGACTACAAGATCTCCATCAGTATACTTAGTATTAATTAGTTTGCTTAGGTGAATAGATGCTCCTCTATATCCTCTGACTTTTCGATAAAGGGAAACAACTTTTGTGGCTCCCGATTTCGGCTTCCTGGTAGTTGCCCTTGGCGGCCGTGCCTGGTCTACTCTGATTTCCTCTTTGAGGGAGGGCCCTTCTTCAAAAGCTTTGGGTTCCTTGTTTATGGAGGGGGCCCTGTGGGAAGTGAGAAAGCTTCATCCGGAGGTGCATCTTTTCACCGTGGAATTGCTAACATTTCCATAATATTTGGTAATTTTATTGTATCAGCCTTAACCTTGTAAATGCTATCGTGCTGAATAAAATTTGTCATTGATTTTGTCATTTGTATATATTACAATAAGCAGCTTTGATAGATAATGATCTTTTTGTTTTGTATATATTCACACCGAACTGGCGGCAATCGAAAACGCTCATGCAGTCGACAAACGCGGATAAAAAAACGCTAGAAACTGCGTTTTCGATTGCAGATTGTCGCCAGTTTGCAATAGAAAATGCCGTTTCTAACGGTTTTTGATCCGCGTTAATCGATTGTTAAGAGCGTTTTCGATTGCCGCCTATCGGTATCCGGTGTGCTATTGGTACCGCTGTACCATATGCACACTAGAAAACGACTTCTCTCCAACATGTTCGATGTAATTGCTCGTATGTTCTGAGAGTACATGTAAATAATATTTAACACCTATTTGCCGAGTATTAAAAGGAAAACTAGCAATTTAAATAACTTCTGTGATGAACGGAACATTTCATTTGAGCTGTAACAAATTTTATTTAGTCAAAGTAAACATACTTGAAATACTTCCTGCTTGTAATATGCTATTTTTTTTAAATTTGAGCCGCGACACGAGAAAACCAACAAAGTGGTATGTGCGCCCAGCGCAGACTCAGAGCAGCCTAGGCATCCGCCCAGTCTGATCAGAGTCTTCGCTGTCCGCGTGGAGGTAGCTTAGCTCCTTAGCTACCCTGTAAGCGCTAAGGGAAGAGTCTGATCAGAATTGGCGAATGCCCAGGCTGATCTGAGTCTGTGCTTTGCGCAGACCCACTTTGTTGGTTTTCTCGTGTCGCGGCTCAATTTGGAATTTATTCATGATTTTTGACACATGCCATATGGAAATTCCATATTGACAGATTACTTTGAATCTTTAAATCTGAAATTATTTTTATGGAATTTACAGATGTATCCGGCGACGATGAAGGACAGCCCCTTGCAAAACATGAATAACGTTGTTATATATCCTAAACCAAGCTTTCCAAATGCTAAGTTGTGTTTGAAGAATCCTCAATCTTCCCTTTCAAACACACAAAACAATGACAAGTTTTTGTTTTGTTTGCACGCTAGAAAGAAGATGTTTCTACAAAGGAAACTATTCATGTATTACACTATAGGATGGATAGATATTACACTAGTTCAAAAGTGCACGATTTCGATGACCACTGTTATATTATACCAAATTTTTGTCTTCTGTGTCCTAGCTTAGCAACCCGATTGTCATAACTTCATAAATTTCAATTGACTTTTTTCACACTTTGTGCACAAATTGTGGACATAATGAAGATATGCACGTGGGTTTCTGACGGAGGTTAAACTACAATTTTAACAGAATTACGGCCATTTGAACTGAGTCATTTTTTGGCATGTTTTTCGTTTCAGGGTATAGAGATTGCAAAAATCAACTCTCATAATTTTAAACGGATCGTTTTTAAACTATGTACATATGTTGTGGATACAATGAAGATATGCATGTGACTTTTTGATGGAGAAAAATATTTTTGATGGAATTTCTTTTTTATGAACATAGTCATTTTGGGCTGCTTTTTGCATTTCAGGATACAGAGTATAGGTAATCAACTCTTATCACGGTTTTCAGTGGATTGTTTTCAAACTTCGTACACATGTTTCAAACATAATGAAAATGTGTATATGACTTTTTGATGGTGGTTAAATTTATTTTTGACAGAATTACGCTTTTTGAACTTAGTCATTTTGGGCATTATTGCGTTCAAGGGTATAGAGATTGCAAAATCAACGCCTCTCATAATTTTGAATGGATTGTTTATAAACTAGATACATATGTTGTGGTTATAATGAAGATATGCATGTGACTTTTAGATGAAGAAAAATTTAATTTTGATGGAATTTCGTCTTTATGAACAAAGTCATTTTGGGCAGCTTTTTGCATTTCAGGATAGAATTTGCGTAATCAAGTCTTATCACAGTTTTTAGTGGATTGATTTCAAACTTTGTACACATGTTTTAAACATAATGAAAATATGCATGTGACTTTTTGATGGAGGTCAAATCTATTTTTGACAGAATTACGGCCTTACGAACTTAGTCTTTTTTGGGCATTTTTTGCGTTTCAGGGTATGGAGATTGCAAAATCAACTCCTGTCATAATTTTTAATGGATCGTTGTACATATGTTGTGGATACGATGAAGATATCCATGGGACCTTTTGATGAAGATAAATTTATTTTTGATGGAATTTTGTCTTTATTTACATAGTAATTTTGGGCTGCTTTTTGCATTTCGGGATAAAGAGTTTGCGTAATCAAGTCTTATCACAGTTTTCAGTGGATTGTTTTTAAACTTTGTACACACGTTTTAGATATAATGAAGATGTGCATGTGATTTTTTATGGAGATGAAATCAATTGTAACAGAAAAAACGGCTTTTAGAGCTTAGTCATTTTAGGCAATATTTTGCGTTTCAGGGACTCCAACTTTGGAAGTTCTTCTAAGTTTATACATTAGTTCTAAACTCCTAGGTGGAGTGGAGATCAAATTAATTTTGAAAGAATTATGGCATATTGAACATAGTAATTTTGGGCAGCTTTTTAGCAATTTAGAGTGAGGAGTATATATTATCAACTCTTTTCACTGATTTCATATATTATTCTGAGCATTTGCATAAGTATAGCAGATACAAAAAGTTCAGAATTTGATACATATTTCATTTTGATGAAATAACAGCCTTTTCGACTTATTTTGGGCAACTTTGTCACACAAGTGACAGAGCCTCGGGCATAGTAGAAAATTCTGGTTACAAAAAGCTCTGTAGTCACAACAGAGCTTTTTGTAATCTTTGTTTTCTATAATTCTCAAGATTTCAAGATTTCAAGATTTTATTATCGACCATTACCCCTACTGGGGCATTAGTCAAAACTTTCAACAAAAGCAATACAATAAACATCTGAGGAAAGTTGCAAACTTTGGTATTGACAACTGAGATCAATTAATCATAGCCAAACCCACAATCTTCTGGCTGTGGCTGTGAGCAAGGCTACCATAAGCAACACCAGAGAGAACAACGCTGATAAACGAGATAAAGAAAAATTTTCAAGTCCTGTCTACAGATTAGTATGTTAGGCAGCGGAATTGTCCATCTAGTTCTACTGATTCAGTTTTAACACTGAGCAATAATGTCCATTGTTATGAAAAGTCTAATACACTTTATAATATTTAGCAATTTAAGAACCAACTTAAGAACCAACCACTCATGTGAGTTAATTAAACACCACAACAAGTAGACTAATGACCAGATCTCTAAGGAAAGTCGTAAACTTTGGTATTGTCTAATGATGCTAATTAGTGATGACCAAACCTCGGTATTGACCAATGAATCCAATTAATAATGACCAACCTCACAAACACATGGCTGTGAATGTGAACCAGGCCACTGTAAGAAACACCAAAGTGAAGAACATCCATCAAGATCATAATTCAAGTCCAGTTAATTATCCCTCAAGATCATAATTCAAGTCCAGTTAGTTAGCAACCACTGATAGGTATATTTACGTAGCAGAATTGTTCATCAACCAATCCTGTTGTCTATTTTACACCATGTAGCCTAGTGACCAGATCACCCTGGATAGCTGCAATCTTTGGTATTGATTAACAAAACTAAGTAAGAATGATCAACCTTAATACTGACCAATGTGGCCAATTAATAATGACCAATCTCACAAACACATGACTGTGATTGTGATCCAGGCCACCACAAAAAACACCAAAGAAAACATCACCATAGAGATCAAGATTCAAATCCTGTTAGTTAGCCCCAGTTGTAAGTATATTTATGTACTAAGCAGAATCAACCAACACCTAATCCAGTAGTCTGTAGCACTGCTTAGCAACAACCATTTATATTTAAGTATACCCACACATACAAGCCAGTGCTCCATATGAGGAGAAAATAGGGACAACATATGCCATGACCTCTCATCAGAACTGACTCGTTGAGGCAGCTCTGAGTAGGGGGCATAGTGCAAACCTCTACTGAGAAACTAAAACGTCTCCCCCGGAGCACCGCTATAAGTCGACTATACCAAATGTTCCTGAGAACTTCCTTAAATGACTTCTTCGCTTTCCAATATCGCTTGGCATTATGAGATCAACTGGTTCTCATCTGTACTCAATCCGACTACTTCAGAGAACCACAAACTTTGGTGATGAGTAGTTAGGCTTATCATAATGACCAGATCAATTCAGAAAGTTGCAAATTTTGGTGCTTCCTAATGAATCTAATATGCTGTATCATAATGACCACCCTCTCAAACACAAGACAGTGATCAAGAGCATGGCCACCATAACCAGCACCAAAGAGAACAACAATGCCAAATTAGATCAATTATTCAACTTTTGATATCATTATCACTCACAACTGAAATTGCCAATCATAAAGATGCTCAACATTTTTCGTTATATATATGTATATTAACATGTTTAGACCAGCACTCCAGAAAGGGACAAACGGGCACAACCCAAGGACAAAACGCACTCCATGACCCCCCCTCACTAGAACCGCCTTGCTCATGCATCTTTGAGGGGCCACACTGCAACCCCTGGGGTGAATCTAGTAAAAGCATCTAAGAACCAACCTACACACACACCCTGTCTGAAGCTCTGATAAGCTTACTATATTAAATTTTGATTACTAAATGTTTCTAAAAATTTCCTGAAATGTCTTCAACCCAATTTTACTTCAACACAATTTTACAGTATTTAGCAATTTTGAGTAGTAACTGGATATCCTTAGAACTCTCAAATTTCACAGCATTTGGCCTAGTGACCAAATCTATTGTTTCAAGATTTTATTATCAACCATTACCCCTAATGGGGCATTAGTCAAAACTTTCAACAAAAGCAGTACAATAAACATCTGAGGAAAGTTGCAAACTCTGGTATTGACAATCGAGACCAATTAATCACAGCCAAACCCACAATCTTCTGGCTGTGGCTGTGAGCAAGGCTACCATAAGCAACACCAGAGGGAACAACGTTGATAAACGAGATAAAAAGAAAAAAAAATTTCAAGTCCTGTCTACAGATTAGCATGTTAGGCAGCGGAATCGTCCATCTAGATCTACTGATTCAGTTTTAACACTGAGCAATAGTGTCCTAACTATTATCTTAATGACCAGATCAATTCAGAAAGTTGCAAATTTTGGTGCTTACTAATGAATCTAATATGTTGCATCATAATGACCACCCTCTCAAACACAAGACAGTGATCAAGAGCGTGGCCACCATAATCAACACCAAAGAGAACAACAATGCTAAATTAGATCAATTATTCAACTTTTGATATCCATATCACTCACAACTGAAACTGCCAATCATAAAGATGATCAACATTTTTCGTTATATATATGTATATTAACATGTTTAGACCAGCACTCCAGAAAGGGACAAACGGGCACAACCCAAGGACAAAACGCACTCCATGACCCCCCCCCTCACTAGAACCGCCTTGCTCATGCATCTTTGAGGGGCCACACTGCAACCTCTGGGGTGAATCTAGTAAAAGCATCTAAGAACCAACCTACACACACACCCTGTCTGAAGCTCTGATAAGCTTACTATATTAAATTTTGACTACTAAATGTTTCTAAAAATTTCCTGAAATGTCTTCAACACAATTTTACAATATTTAGCAATTTTGAGTAGTAACTGGTTATCCTTAGAACTCATGAGTTTCTCAAATTTCACAGCATTTGGCCTAGTGACCAAATCTCTTGGCAAATATAATGCTCTTAAATCATCAAAATATGTACATTCACACACATAGTGGTATTCATCTCCCAATCTATCAAGAGGACATAATTCACATATTCTGTCATCCCTAAATACACCTAAATATCTTCCCCATTCAACTGGCATTTTATGATTAAGTGATCGAAAATGAAAAAATGGCAAAGCTAGGTCTGGTGGCAAAACATTAAAGTAACTTTCAAACTGAAAATCTTGTTTAAATATTCTATAATTTAAACATTTAGGTGAATTGAAAATAGACTCTTTCCAAGTTTGTTTGTAATTTTCAATGAGCCTCAATTTTATGGTCTTTGAAATATTTGAAGGTACTTGTTGACTCAACCATATGCCCTCTTTACCACACTCATATAAAGTATTCTTAATACATAAAAGCCACTTAGAGTGAAAAAAGTCCCCTTCATGCATGGCCAACAAAATTTTATATAATTTGTGAGATATTTTATCAGGTTTACCATTAACAGTCCTTTGCCAAAAGCCAATCATTCTGGATCTAACTTCAATGCTAATGGGATATCTACCAAGTTCACCATGTAAAATAATATGTGGAGTAGTCTTTTTAGCATTTAATATTATCTTATAGTACTGAGTGCACATTTTTTCAAGAACATCACAACTCTCAAACCCAGACACCTCAGAACCATAAAGTAAAATTGGACTAATTATGCTGTCAAAAAGTTGAAGCTGTATATCTACGGGTAATTGTAACTTTCTGGCTTTTCTAAGCACAGCAAACATCAATTTCCGAGCACGATCAACAAGTCTTTGATTATGTTTCTGAAAGCTGAAGCTATGTAAGGATATTGTGTCTAATTGAAAGATGCATAATATATTTTGACTGGATAAATAAGTTTGATTGAATTGTGGCTTTTAAAATTAAGTCTTCCGAGGCAGCTAATTTTCAAGAATTATATTAAATAGCTAACGCATTCAGTTTTGTCTAGATTGAACTCAGACTCTTTACAAATGTATGGACTGTGTGTGCATGTAACGTTTATAGAAATTAAATTAATTGTGTCCAAAATGTAGCATTTTGAGAGTCTAACCAACAGAACACCTACTTTTATAATTAATAGATAGTTTAGTGATGTACACTGCCCCTTGACGGGCGCTGCAAGGAGGCACCATTCGTGTCTGACAGGCCCAGTTTTCTAGTTGTTGTAACTTCAAGTGTTATTACCGTACCGTAAAGCCAGGTATGTTTGCAACATATCTTATTGAAGCTTTCAATTCTACTTCGCGGTATCTGGATGACTAACTGAATACTGACAATAACTTCTTCAAATATATCGTCAATCATATTTACCTTTCTGAACTTCAGTTAAATAAGGCCAGCGTCTCATTTTTGGATTTACATTTATCTAAGATAAACGAGATGATTTTGATTTGATATTGTTAATTTTCCATCTTAAATGGTGATGTTTCTCCTTCTACATCCTATGGTGTTAATATTTTCCAGCTGAGTGTCAAGTCATGTTGATGACATTAATATTCGTAATAAAGTTTTGACAGCAAAACGTTTCAAACAGGGTTACAGATATCATAAACTTCAAACATCATCCATAGTGCAGATTTTATTTTACTTTCGTCCTTTGCGATCAGAGGATATATTATGTGAAATCAGAAATTTTGAATTGGTTTAGACTCTTATTCTGTCTAGATCATCGTCTTATATATTATTTGAACCCTTTGTATTACTAGTCGGTCTCTGAATCGACTACTCAGTTAAAATTAAAAAAAAAATAAGTATGCTGTTCTCTGGCGTCGTCACCAGATATTGTCAGGGACACTAATGGATTTTATTAGCCGAAACTATGTAGTCTGTCCCATGGTCCTTCTTCTGAATGTACTGTCTGCTCTTGAAGGAACTCTTTAAGATTTTAATTTTACTTCATTGCAGCTGGTGTTTGTTCCGTGTGGCGGCCGTAAACGTCTCCCCGTTCATCATCCACAGTGCAGATTTTATTTCGTTTTCGTCCTCTGAGATCAGAGGATTTATTCAGAGAAATCTGAAATTTTAAATTGGTTTAGACTCTTATTCTGGATCATCGTCTTTTATATTATTTGGACCCTTTTTGATACTAGTCTCTGAATCGACAACTCAATTAAAATTAAGAAATTTCAGAATGCTTTTCTCTGGTTTCGTCACCAGATATTTCAGGGTCACTGATGAGGGTTTATTAGCCGAAACTATTAGTCTGGCCCATGTTCCTTCTTCTGAATGTACTCTCTGTTCTTAAAGGAACTCTTTAGATTTTAATTCGTAAAGCGTTTAAAAATTTTATTGACGGTATTTCAACTAAGTGTCTACAGATAATGTCGAATTGAAAACACTCATTCTGAAAGGCCTTTTGAAATCTGAATTTTCTGGCGACTTAGTGTATAAATTCAGAAAAATAATTGGTAAAAAGGATTTTCTTATCATTTGAAGAAGATAATAATTCGCTTTAAAGATTGGTTATAATATAGATGTTTTGCGGCAAACTGCGTTAACAGGTTTGCTTACCTATCCTATTGCACGACGGCGGGTCGGGCCTCGGACTTTAAGGTGCCAACCTAAACCTAAGATAATAGTAACACAGACTGATGACAGCTCACACCCGTACTGGGACGTCTTGGCTCGGACCCACTGTGATAAAGCTGGTAGGTTTCTTCTGCTCCGAAATTTCAGTGTTCCTATTTTTGTGAGTCCTCATTTTGTTTTATCTGAGTTTTAATTTTGATTTTTATGTTTCCGAGAAATTACTCTTATTGGCAAGTAATCTTCCACGCAAACCAAATAACTTAGTGTCTGATGAAAAGAAGCTGACCCAGGGGCGAGTGTTGGTCGCGACCGCAAACCGGCTTATCCCCGCCTCCCCCGCCCCCCAAGTTATTTCATTACTGGTCATCCCAGGGCGATACTTCTGTTTTGGTTCTTCTTTGTTGTTTTATATGTATTATTGTTTATGATGTTTAGGCTCGCCCAGTGACCACCTACATGAGACTGTTTACAGGGCTGCCGCCGATGATGATGTCTATGCTAGTGACTAATTTTTTGTTGCCTTTTTTCCACGTGGTGTCTTCGATGGGATCTGGGATTGAATTGTGTCTGTTCCTGAGAATTTTCCTATTTAATTTTGAAGCGATTTAGATGCAAACTGAATAAGGTGTAACAAAGCTGAATTTAGGGGTTGGTTTTTAAAGCCTGCAGTTTTGTCCGTAAATTGCGCTTAGAAATGTACAATGTCTCTTTTATTGTTTGGTCCGAATAGTGCTTCTTGCATTACTATCAAAATGAAATGAAATGTTGACTTTGAACATTTTCATCCTTTGCAGCTTGCATATTAGGGTAAATATGTGCCTTATTGACAGAAGCCATTCCTTTTTCATATACCAGATTTTTTTAAAAACTTTTACTTTTAAACAAATCTGGCAGCGGTGGGGTAGCGACGGTGTCGATAGATATTTACGCCCCTTACGCAATAGATATGCTTTCTAACGGTCTGTTGTCTGCTCCAACATGTTAAAATTATATATTCACATAAACAAATGACGAATGTTTTGCCCGGTTCACTAATGGTAGAATATGAGCGAGTTTAAGCTATATTCTATGAAAAAAATCAACAAAAACTGAAAAAGGTCTCGTGGAATAAAGTAAATATTAGTTTTATGGATACAAAAGCATTATTTAGATAAAACAATGTGTTTGCTACAGAAAAAAACACACAACATTTTGATACAAAAAATGTGTGCTGCAAAAAAATAAGTTTCTGTAAAACAAAGTATGTGCTTTGAAAATATGATGACAATAAGGTAAAGTGCTACATACACATAATTTCAATTAATCAAAATGTTTGCTTCAAAAATATAATTTTAATAAGGCAAGTGCTACATAAAACTTCATTTCAGTTAAGCAATGTGTGTGCTAGAAAAATATAACTTTAATATAAGGCAAAGTGCTAAGTTAAATTAATTTCAATTAATCAAAGTATACCTAGTGGACTGACGTCTTATCAGTTACTAGCAGCTAGTAAAACCACAGCATGAAATATAGGGAAAATACACGCCCACTTTTGATAAATTCTGCTGTGAGTCTCTTAGGTAAGTATATGCTTCAAACTATCAATTCGACGAGGCAAAGTGCTACATAGATTATCACTTCAATAAATCAAAATTTGTGCTGCATAAAATATCGTTACAAGGAGACAAAGATTTCGTGAACTATAATTTCAGGAACTCACAGTGTATGCAAAATGCCAGTTGGATTTATCAAAGTTTTAGCTAAATAAGCTATTTTCTATTCAAAAGTGTTAGCTATTATATATGGATAATCTGGCTGTCCCTAGGCGGTCATGGCTAGAAAAAACAACAACAAAAAACAAGCAACGTTTCTGATTCTAATTACTTGAAAATATTAACAAATGTATCAAGGAGACGCCAGAATCACAAAGTACAACCCGCCCAAAGAAAGAAAGAAGAATAAGCAAAAGAAGAAAGGACAAAATTAATGCAAACACCAGTACAGAAAAGTACATCTTCGATAACAGACCACCCCAATCCTAAACATAGGAACTGTATATCAATATAACAAACATTTAATGTGGTGATTTGAGGTAAATGCAAAAATCTGAACTTTGTGTTTGAGTAAAACATAAAATACTTTAATTTTCCCCCCGGAAGTTAGCAGACTTCTAATTTTTCCTCTACATTTAAGAATATAAACAAGAAATGTTACAGTATGTAACAAATGCCCCCGAAGGCCCCTTAAACTGACCTTTGACCCTGACAGTGACCTTGGCCTTGGGCTAGGAATCCCAAATCTTGCAAGTGAGACACCTATTTATCATGCTCTACCTTTCTGTGAAGTTTCATGAAATTCACTTCAGCAGTCTCCAGTCAGTTTGGAGATATAATCTGACCTATGAGCCCTGATTGTGACCCTGACCCTGGAAACAGGAACCTAAATTTTGTTTGTGGCATACCACCTCATTATGATTTACCATTTCAGGAAGTTTAATTCAGTTTGTTTGGAAGTTTTTATAGTAATTGGGGAGAAATAACTTGACCTTTAACCGCTGACCGTGGCCTTGAACCTGGGTGTGAAAGCCTATGTCTTGTGTGTGGATTACCTTCTCATTAAGCTTCATCTTTCTGGGAAGTTTAAGGAAATTTGCTTTGGTACATTTCTGAGCAATTGTTGAAACATGATTTGACATCTGACCCCAGATTGTGGCCTTGACCTTGGGTTTTGGAATAAAGATATTAAATGTGACAAACCTTCTCGTTATGGTTTATATTACGGTGAAAGGGGGGGGGGGGGTCCAAATCTGCCCACGCCTGGATTTTCTTGTTATTTTGCATGTTTACAATATTCAACCTTACAACTACAAATATGCGTTTATATATCTCAGTAAAGGCTTTGAGGACTCAGAAGAGGACCCTGAAGTACTCCCGTTTTTTTTGTGATACCAGCCTAATAATTTATCAATCATAAATCCTCAGCTTTAATCAATTTCATAAAATCTGAACTACAATAGTAAAAGAGCTCCATATGGATATCTTTGACTCTGTTTATGCTTATGCAAACATGCAAACAAAACATTTTTTTAAACATTACGTCAGAAAATATGGCTAAAAGCGACACTATAACTATTAAAAATCGAAAAGCATCCCAAAAGTTATGTATGTTCCAGTCAGTGTCATCCTATGAAATTTCCTGAAAAATAGGCCATATATTTCCTCTTTATACCAGAGGAATTTCATGAAATTTGGAAACCGGTAACATTGTCACATAATGCATGATATAGATGAAGGTGATCTGTTGGACAAAAATGCATGTCACATTTAAGTCTTAATATGTTCATAGAAACACTTCATTTTCTAGTAATATTAATAGTAACCTAAACTACAATCATAATAAAAAGCTCCATATGCAGCTATATTGATCTACTTTGTCTGAGAAATAAATTGAAGACTAAATCAACTCCGACCATTCGACAGTATATAAAGAAAAATAAATGCAACATTGGACCTACCAGAATAAATATTTCACATGACATTTTTACTAATCAAGGAGACCAATTGTGCCAAATTATTTTGAAAACCATGCATAAATGTAGAAGTAATAGCTGGAACAAGCTCAACAGTTTTATCATTCAATCTTCTAGTGTGACCTTGACCTTGGACCTACCAGAATAAATGCTTCACATGGCACTTCTACTCATCAAGGAAGACAACTGTGCCAATTTATTTTGAAATCCATCCGAAATATAGAAGAAATGGTCTGGACAAGCTCTGTTTATAACATTGTATCATTTTACCTTCACAAATGACCTTGACCTTCAACCTACCTGAACAAATGCTTCGAATAGCACTTCTACTCATTAGGAAGAGGAACAATTATTTTTACAACCATGCATAAACGTAGCAGAAATGCCCCCTGTCAAGCTCAGTTTCTGACCATTATATCATTTGACCTTCAAGTGTGACCTTGACCTTGGACCGGACTAAATAATTCAAATGGCACTTCTACTCATTAAGGAGAACAATTATGTCCAATTATTTTGAAACACATACATAAGTGTAAAAGTTATGGCCTGGACAAGCTCAATTTATGACAATTTTATCATTTGACCTTCAAGTGTGACCTTGACCTTGGACCTACCTGACCAATGTTTCAAATGGCATTTCTACTCATCAAGGAAAAAATTGTGCCGGATTGTTTTGAAATCCATCCATAAGTGTAGAAGTTATGGCATTGACAAGCTCAATTAATGACAATTTTATCATTTGACCTTCAAGTGTGACCTTGACCTCGGACCTACCTGACAAAATGTTTCGAATGGCACTTTTACTCATGAAGGAGAACGATTGTGCCAAATTATTTTGAAATCCATATATGAATGTAGATGTTATGGCCCGGACAAGCTCAATTAATGACAATTTTATCATTTGACCTTAAAGTGTGACCTTGACCTTAGACCTACTTGACAAGATGTTTCAAATGGCACTTTTACCACTCAAGGAGAACAATTATGCCAAATTATTTTGAAATCCATCCATAAGTGTAGAAGATATGGCCTTGACAAGCTCAATTAATGACAATTTTATCATTTGACCTTCAAGTGTGACCTTGACCTCGGACCTTCCTGACAAAATGTTTCAAGTGGCACTTTTATTTATCAAGGAGAACGATTGTGCCAAATTATTTTGAAATCCATATATGAATGTAGATGTTATGGCCCGGACAAGCTCAATTAATGACAATTTCATCATTTGACCTTCAAGTGTGACCCGGACCTTTGACCTACCTGACCAGTTGTTTCAAACAGAATTTTTACTTATCAAGGACAACAATTGTGCCAAATTATTTTGAAATTCATCCACAAATGTAGAAGTTATGGCTCGGACAAGCTCAATTTGGACCTACCTGACCAAATAGTTCAAATGACACTTTTACTCATCAAGGAAAATAATTCTGCCAAATTATTTTGAAATCCATTCATAAATGTAAAAGTTATGGCCTGGACAAATCCGGACGGATGCACAAACACACACATGCACGCACTAGCGCACATAGGCCGAACTGAAGTTGTAACAACTATGTCTTGCTCATCACAAGCGGATCAATAATAAAGGATTTCGTGGAGCAAATAGATGATTAAATTCACTAAAACTAAAAATAATTAGCATAAAAGTAATCACAAAACTACATGTATATGCATTCCTAAATTTTGTGTGTTTTTTTTCTTCAACAGTTAACATTCAGCATTCCAAAAAATCAAGTTACCAGTTTTCAAGAAAATTTATAATTATAATTTTCACATGTATGGCCTAATTTCATATTAATTTGAAAAGGTTGACAAGAACTGCAACATAGTCAAATCGAAACTTTAATTTGTTCAAAAAAAAAAAAAAAAAATTATGGCGCTGAAATTTGGGGGCATCTGCAAATAAAAGTTAATATGGAAAGTTTTATGGTATACATTTGAATACAAACGTGGTACATACATAACCAAGAATTACTAGGAATCATTTTGAGAATGAAACGGGTCAGAAATTCAAAACTTCTACAGCTTTGGGCTGCCAGAAATTGGGGTGCCCCTATTTTTTTGCATCTCATCCAATTAAAATTTTGTAATTTGACAATTAAAATAGATGGATCAGCAAATATTTCGTAAAGGCAATAGTAATGTCCTAGACAATCACTATACATAATATTATGGAATTTGGTGCGTGGGCAGAACCAAATGTAAATTTCCTATAGGGTGGAACTCCCCCTTTGATGAAATTTAGTTATGTAGTTTTAAAGTAATCGCAAAGACACTATTTGACCTCTAACCTCGACAGTGGCCTTGACCTTGGGTTTGGGAATATAAATATTATATGTGACAAACCCTCTCATTATGCTTTACATTTCTGTGAAATTTGACGAAATTCAGTTATGTAGGTTTTAAATAATTGCAGAGACACTATTTGACCTCTAACCCAAGACAGTGACCTTGACCTTGGATGCGGGAACCTAAATCTTGTATGTGACTCACTTTCTGATTATGTGACTCACTTTCTGATTATGATTTATCTTTCCGTGAAGTACCATGGAAACAACCAATATCCTGTGTCAAAAAATGAGAAAATAATACCCTGTTGAAAATCACATATTTTTCCCACAAACAAGGACATGCTGCACTAATTACATGTACAACTGTTGTGAAAGTATCAGACTTACATTATTTAATATCAGCAACAAAAGGAACAGAACTGAGAGTCTATTAATATTCTTTAAGGGCTCCAAAAGGGGTTTTAATAGGCTTATTTGCCCTCAAATGAATCATTTTATTTGCACAGTTGAAAGCTCATGACTATTTTCTTTTTACAAGGTCGTAAAAACATAAGCCTAATGTTAAGGGATACAAAGTATCGTTATGGGGAACTCCTCGGAAATATGTGTATGCCTTTAAAGGGTCCCAAAAAGGGGTTAAAAGGGAGGAAATGTGACCGAAATGTCTGAATTGATGCACAAAATAACGAAAAACAGCACTGCATACTGAGATAATGGTTAAGAAACTGGCAATAAAATGTAAACAGGTATAAAAAATGTTGATAGGGTGCTCTGTTCCTGTATTATAGCTCCTTAAGGGGCCAAAGGGGGTAAAATCTGCTAATTTGCCCCACAAATCTCAAATATTCTTTGTACGGCAAAAAAGTATATTATGTTTCTTTAAAATGTTTAGAAAAACAATAATTGTAAATTTACAGATACCAAATATGGCACTGAGATTACAACGTGTCCAAAAAGTGGTGGTTGTGTGTGTTGTGTGTGTGTGTGTGTGTGTGGGGGGGGGGGGGGGGGGGGGAAGGGTTGCAAAATCAAACAAAAGCATGGTTTTCTTCACAATATAAAGTAGCACAATGGAGTAGTATAAGTTTTAGCTACATGAACTGGCAAACGCTTTCACCAATAAACGCCCTGCTGTTGGAGAGATTTGCAGTAGAAAAAGGACATTCTCATGTTTTTCTGCTCCATTTACATAGGTGTTTGTATATTTTCGTGAGGTCGAACATGGCCAAATTTGTCAGTCATATAAAGAAAGACAGATAAGAATAAAAACGGTCGTCAAACTGGTATACAATTTAGTCTGAGTAATTTGGCACAGCCAATGGCGTCTGTTGTTCTTTTCAATGCACTTGGCACCTTGTTTTACGTGTGAATCGGAGAAACATTCGAAATACTATTATGACAACAATCAACTATTGTAACTCTTATCAAATAAAGTATAGCCGCAACTGTAATTTTAGCTTCGGGTGTAAGGGTGCAAAAGGAAACTTCTTTCTGCATTTTTTTAACGACAAGGAAGGCTCCTTGTGCGAAAGTAAGATTTAGACAAGTTTGGCTCCTTTTGCGAAAGTAAGATTTAGACTAAGAAAGGAGCTAACATAGAGTGTTTTCCAGATATGACAGTAAGGTTCATATTACCCTTTCGGAAAGTTTCCTTGATCAAATCCACCCGCAAGAATTTGAAAAAAATGCTGTTAATAGATCATTTTATTTACAGAAGTTGTAAAGATTTGATAAGAAATGACACTCAAGTTAAAATTTCACATCTGACTCCAATCACATTACCCCAGCAAACGCTTTAAAAGGAAAAGTTGAATGGTATGCCTGGTCAGCTGATTTCAAAATGATGCTATTCTGTAAATACATGCTGAGATGACCTGGCTCTTGATTAGGCTGAATACATTAAAAGTCCGATAACATAAAACATGTTTCAATTGTTTTCTACTGGCAACCATAAGAGATTAGAAAAGTTTACACATCGGACAGAGTGACTCTGATTTAACTTTAACTCAAACTTAAATCCACAACTAAGTTTTACAATGCTGGAACTCATCTAGATCAAATTTTACACACAAGACTGCGACTGGAATGTAGTTCTCTGAATGAGCACCTTAATACCAGAAATGTAATGGAAAGTCCATTAGATCTTTATGGCGAGAAAGAAAACACAAACCATTTTATATTCAGCTGTCCTCAGATGAGATGTGGAAAGGGACTGTTTTGAAGTCATCTGTGGTGCCCCAACGACCTAGTAAGGTTATGGGATAGAATAGAATAGTCCTCATTAGACTGCTACTAGACATAATCACATTGCAGGCACGGCAAAAGAATGTACACTGAGAGGTCTAATGTACGGGAAAGAGGGGGTGTCACCGGCCATAAACGAAAACATCTTTACACGAGTTCAAAATTTAAAAATACACACCAAAAGATTTAACCCCTTACTTTTCAAAGTGCATCCAATGGATCTAAATGGAATGTTATATGCATATACAGCTTGGAGTAACTGGATGAGGAAATCATATTTCTCTCTCTCCCTCTCTTTCTCAGGTCTTGTATTTCTTTTGTCAATATTATTAGCTCATTATAAAGCGGTTACTTCTGATGCAAACATAAAACAGTCTTTGCCTAAATAATATTTTCATTCATTGCCAGACTGTTTAGACGAAGATGTGTTTATTTGAAGTCTATGCTATTGTGTACATTCAACCTTTGTGCAGTATTTGATTTTTATCAGAAGATAGTCCTCATAACTCTGGGCTTTCAGTCAAATCCTGATTATTCTTTACTTTGTACTCCTAAATATTGTTTAAAACAAGCCCCACTGCCACCCCTTCAGCTGTTACTATAGGTCCTATTGCGGACTAGCCTTTAAAAGAAATCTTCTTCCCCAAATTTATAATAGTTTATATAAAAGAGTAATGCCAAATATCCTCATTAGATTTGACCCTGCAGTCAGATTTGGTCAGTCAGGATTTAAAACAATGCCACATTTGAACAGGGCAATGATGTTGTATGCCCATTGGGGTTTACAGTAGGAAAGGAAACAATAAAGACTATAGAACTTTGCCATGCAGATAACTCCAAATCCTCATTACGTAGGTCGGTTAAATTAAGGTGGTGATAATCACAGATTTTTGGTGAATACAAAAAAAAAAAACAAAAAACATAAAATGCTGAAAATTCAACAGATCTGCGCAAAACTTAGCAGCAACTTCCATGTTGTTGTTCACGATTTTGACTTCCAAAATGCCTGGCTTTATGATGCTAAAATTACACATGAACCTAAAACATGGTTGAACATTTGAGAACAAGCCACTTTTTTCAACCTGCTAATCTGAGGAAGAGATGGAACAAACAATTAAACTGACATTGAAGTCAATGCATTGAAGTACCTTCAGGCCTAAATGCATTTTCAATAATGATAGTGTTTTTTTATGATTTTTGCACTTCAAATTACCGCTTATCTTAAAAGACCCTTTATCATCAGCATGGCTTTTTTGTATTCTAAACTGTAGAGAACCACAAAAGAAAAATATTTGCAAAGTTTCGGGGAGGTATGTTACATTTTCATGGTTGTATTTAGATTTTTGCATTTACCATAAATCACCACCTTGAATGTAAAACAATCACTAACGGCAATGCACAAGAGGCCGTTATTCTGTCAAAATGGGATCAGAGCTATTTGTCTGATGATGCTGTATACTTTTATGTAAATTCATGAAGAAACCCTCAACAGTTTCAAAGCAGTGAGACATGAAATTCTTTATAAGAAATAAATAAATGACTATAACTCTGTCAAACCTGATCTTGGGTTATGGTTGTTTTTCTCTGCACAATATGTGATTATGCATGCTTTACTTAAAATTTCATGAAGAAATATGAATGGTTTTAAAGTTTCAAAGCAGAAAAAGAGATTGCCTTCAGAGATATGCAAAGGGTCATAATTTTATCAAAAGTGGAAGTAAGGGCTCATGAAGGGCTATTGTTGTCATCCTGGCATCCGTGTCAGTGACCATGTCGGCGTAATTGGATGTTTCGGTTAAAGATTTTTTAAGACCTATATGTCTTTTAATCCTTTGATGGATTTTTTATACTTGCACTGTAGTTACATATTGGTCCAAGGTTCTACAAAGTACCACCCGCACCCTACTCAGTGACCTCGAAGTCAAGGTCATGGACCTAGTAATTAGGTTTTTAGCTCACCTGAGCCAGCGGCTCTGGGGCATCTTATAGGATGGTAAGGCTTCATCGTCCGTCAGTCGTCCATCCGTCAATATTTTCAAACGACTTCTCCACTGAAACCGCTAAGCCGATAGTAACCAAATTTCATATAGAGCATCTAGGGGCGGGGGAACAAAAAATTGTTCAAACAGTGCTGGTCATATGACCAACATGGCCGCCACCCCCATACATAATAGAAACCTTTAAAAATCTTCTTCTCCAGAACCAATAGGCAGATGGTCTTGAAACTTGGTAGGTACTACCAAGATTGTTCAAATTATGACCTAGGTATAACCTAGACCGTAGTTACGGTAAGGTCAAATTTTCTTTCTGTAGCTTTTATATGGGAAAATGCTAGAACATAAAATTTCTTGGAAACTTTTGAGGATGTTGACCTGAAATTGGTATATACAGTCATCTTATTGAGTGCATGAAAATGTGTGCGTACAAGAGGTCAAGGTCATTCTTTAAACTTTGATCCTGGTCTCTCATATTTTGACAATTTCACACATCTCCTCAAAAGCCACTGGGCCAATTATAACCAAATTTCATGTAAAGCCTCTAGGGGACGGGGAAAAGAAATTTGTTCAAACGGTCTGGGTCACATGACCAACATAGCCGCCACGCCCATATATGGTAGAAACCTTTAAAAATCTTCTTCTCCAGAACCAACAGGCAGACAGCCTTGAAACTTGGTAAGTCGAATCAAGTATACAAGTACTACTTAGATTGTTCAAATTATTGGGTTGACCTTGACGTTTTTACGGTGAGGTCAAATTTGCTTCTTAGTAGCTTTTATATTGGAGTACCACCCCACCTGTTTCAGTGACCTTGAGGTCAAGGTCATACCTAGAATTCGTTGTTGGGTTAAAGTTTTCCAATGACATACTTTTTCATAATGCTTGGCTGCATCTACAGTTATACTTGCACTTATATTAGAAACTGGTTTAAGTATTTACAAAATACTAGCCAATCCATCGGATGACCTTGAAGTCAAGGTCTTTCGTTTTTTATGTGATAAGCAAGTCACTCTCAGGCGAGTTATCCTGTACAAGGTCAAGTCTTGTCTTTGCATATCCTCTTATGATGCATTGTATTTGTTAAGGTACAAGGGTCAAAGTCTTACTGATATTTTGCATGTGGACAGAGGCTGCCAGATTTGGTCCTGAGTCAGGCAGATGACGAGGCAGGTATATAATATTAAAGAATGGATGAGGATAGACTTTGCTAGCACAACTAGGGCAGCTGGAGACAGGACTAGGTGATAGGGGTTGTTGTTAAATTATCTGTGATGCTCCAACAACCTAGCAAGGTTATGGAATAGACTAGACTTGTGAGATGATTCTACATGCAACTGGTGAAGTGTTGTTTCTCAAGAAGAGTTTTAGTCAATGGACAGCAAACAAATGTTGGCCAACGGGGTGTCCCTTTAGCTCTTTTGACCCTCAGGAAAAACAGAACTAGAAAATGTGTTTATGAAACACTATGCCCCCAACCATATGCTTGTCTCTAAAGAAGTTTCATCCAATAATGCTTATACCTTTGTACCATAGGCTTCAATGCACTAAGTCGAAAAAGGGGCTTAACTCAGTCAAAAATTTACGAATTGTTTTCGAAAGTTAATCAGGTCACCTACACTTTGGGCAATATCAACCTGCAAAACCTCATGATCCTAGCATCAGGGGTTCTCCAGATATTTTGTTCACATTTACTGTTTTTTTTTTTTTTTTTTTTTTTTTTCCTCTGGCTCCTTGTGCCAGATTTAAAGGGTCACTGATGAGGCTTGAATAGCCGAAACCGCGGTATGGCCCAACTTCTTACTTATGAATGTTGTCTTTGCTCTTAAAGGATCTAAACTTTTATCATTATCCATAGGCAAATAATGCACTAAGTTGAAAAAGGGGCATAACTCGATCAAAAATTCACGAATTATTTTCAAAAGTTAATCAGGTCATCTACACCATAGGCAGTATCTTCCTGCAAAAATGCATGCTCTTAGCATCAGGGGTTATTGAGATATTTTGTTCACAAGGTTCCATAGGATTACAATGCACTGAGTCGAAAAAGGGGCATAACTCGATCAAAAATTCATGATTTTTTTTCAAATGTTAATCAGGTCATCTACACCACAGGCAGTATCTTCCTGCAAATAAAACATGATCCTAGCATCAGGGGTTCTCAAGATATTTTGTTCACAAGGTCCCATAGGCCTACAATGCACTAAGTCTAAAAAGGGGCATAACTCGGTCAAAAATATACAATTTTTTTTTCAAAAACTAATCAGGTCATCTACACCTTGGGCAATGTCATCCTGCAAAAGATCATGATCATAGCATCAGGAATTCTCGAGATATTTTGTTCACAAGGTTCCATAGGCTTACAATGCACTAAGTCAAAAATGGGGCATACCTCGGTCATAAATTCACGATTTTTTTTCAAAAGTTAATCAGGTCATCTACGCCACAGGCAATGTCAGCCTGCAAAAAATCATGATCCTAGCGTCGGGGGTTCTCAAGATATATTGTTCACAAGGTTCCATGGCTTACAATGCACTAAGTTTAAAAAGGGGCATAACTCGGCCAAAAATTCACTATTTTTTTTCAAAAACTAATCAGGTCATCTACACTTTGGGCGATGTCATCCTGCAAAAGATCATGATCCTAACATCAGGGATTCTTGAGATATTTTGTTCACAAGGTTCCAAAGGCTTACAATGCACTTAGGACAAAAAGAGGCATAACTCGGTCAAAAATTCACGATTTTTTTTCAAAAGTTAATCAGGTCATCTACACCTTGAGCAATGTCATCCTGCCAAAAATCATGATCCTAGCATCAGGGGTTCTCGAGATATTTTGTTCACAAGGTTCCATCGACTAAGTCGAAAAAGGGGCACAACTCTGAAAATACGTGACCGGCGGAAAAAAGAAAAAATACGGGTGCGCTTATTTTTCATGTATGTGCCACACATAAAATTTCAAGATCCTAGCAAAAGCAGTTCTTGAGTTTCCCAGCTGCAAAAAAGCGTTACGGACGGACCGACGGACAGACGGACAGACGGACGGACGGACAGACAGACGGACGGACATGCCCAAACCAATATGCCCCCTCAACTTCTCCGAAGTTGGGGGCATAATAACACATATAATGTGACCATTTTCCAGTTTTTAGGCACAGTCAGCAGATCTATGTTCGGTTAAACTCTCAAAAGTAGCCAGCATAGGGTTTGTTGTTCAAATTCCCATAAGGCTGTTCTCAAGAAGGCTGAAGAGAATGAATCCATACCTTGCACTTCAACATCTAGTCTGGGTACAGTTCCTATGTTCAATATGTCTCCTGCAAGGAAACATAGAGTCGAATCTGACGGTCAACAGAGTTATATACAGATTCGACTGGAGCCAGGCTACTCCACATCCTATAGTGGAGGTATAGTTATATGTGCAGTTGCAGATATAATTATCGACAGAGTTATGGTAAAAGTGGAGGGATATTTAAATGTGCAGTTGCAGATATAATTATCGACAGAGTTAGTTAAAATAAACATGTTTGCAATCTCCTCCTGTTATGGCATTTTTGTCCACAACTAAGGTGCTGAAGCTATTTTTGTCTAGAGACTTAAGTATAACTCCAAACTTATTTAAGGTATTGTGTTGAAGCAGTAACTTCTTTGCTGGGCAGTAAAATATAGGTGTATCTGCTGTTGTCTGTTTATTGGTATACAATAAATATTTGTGCCTGAGGTACATAATTGCATTTTGCCCATTTTGTGACCCCTTAAATTCACATAAAAAAGGAACCACAGGGCAGCCATGGCTATGGCTTTACATCAGGTGTCACTGGACCAACAGTTTCTGTGCCAGTGTATTACAGTATGCTGCTCTCTGAGAAACTTAATTTTTTTGTGTAATTTTCTGATTTTTGACCCCTTTATATATTGGGCCCTTCTGTATACAAAAATGCAATTACATTGATCCCCATTACCTAATTTTATGTGCGTTACATTCAGACCTAAGCATTACACTCACAAATAAGTAACGGATACTGGTTTATACCAATAGTGTGTGTAACTTCGAGGCAATTTTGCTGATTCAATCCCTTAAATGGCCCCTTAAGGGAACATAATAAAAGTCACAGAGCAACTCATTGCCCTGTTTTAAACCAATTAGTATTTGACTTACAGTTTCAAAGCCATTGTTATTGTAAGCGCTGTTGAATTTTTTGTTTTGCAATGAAATTCATGAGTTTTCATAGATTTCTATTTTTTAACCCCTTATTTTTGGACCCCTAAATGACCCCAAAATATTCCATTGCCCTAGTTTATATCTGCTAACTTCACAAATATGTTTTCACAACATATTAAAGAGAAACCAATACCTTGTTTTGCAGTTTTGTATAGAAAGTTTGTTATTTGAAGGAAATTTAGCTGTAAAAATCCCTTTCCGAGCCCCAAGAATGAATGTTAAGATGACCCCAGTACTGCCCCATTTGATGTTTATAAATTTTGAATTAAAACTGATATTTTCACAACATTTGTACATGCAATAAATGTGGCCTTTCAATTGTTTAGGGAAATAAATAGGTGATTTTGTGCACTGTTGTATTTCCTTGATTTTTTGATAGGGTATTGTTCGTTTCCATGGTTACGGTCCTTAGGAGGTAACTTCCCAAACATGTTTCTTCAGTTCATGATATTAGAGATCTTCTTCTATTATGCTGTCATGCATTTGTATATCAGAGTGACCGCGCGAACTGGCAGTACGCACTTGAAAAAGCTAAAAAAACAGGGGTTCTCGATACCTCGAAACCCCACCCCACATCAAGGGCTAAAATCAGTACCAAAGAACAAACAGATCTGGTTTATTTTTTTCACTTCACTCTTGTACTATTCCATAGTTTTTCATTCCAAACACTTCTAGACAAAAGTTAATGTGCTCCAAGATATATAAATGTTCAAAATTTGGCAATTTTCACTTATTTTTGGCTGTGTTTTTTTTTGGCAAAATCTTTGGAGGCCGTTGCCATGGCAACGGACACACAACAGAACGAATCAACCATCATTTAAATGTTTTTAAGTGACAACACACAAATTGAGAAAGTTTGAGGAAAATCTGAGACTATGCGTGCCGAACCCCCATTGTAAAATGTGAAATGGTTACAGAGAATAGCTATTAAAAAGTGTTTTTACAAAGAAAGATCAAAGGACAATTTGCAGCGCTAAAGTCTAAATAATTAACATTTTTATTGAAAGTGCATCTAGGTCTGAAGGTACATAAACGCACAAAGAGTAATTTCAAGTCTTTTGCAAATTGTAAGGTAGAATAGACGAGGCAGTAGCTTATTCTCAAATGTCGACCATCTTTAAGGTGTATGTTTACTGGATGAATTCATTAAATATAGGATAGACAGGTATACCTTTACCACATATACAGTATGAAAACTACTTTTCTGCGACCAAAATTGGTGTGGGAAGTTTTGGGAAGATACATGTATATTGTATTTTCAGCATTTTATGTAGGTTTTGTATTCACCATAAATTAGTGAATAGCTCCATCTTAAAGCCATACAAAATACATAAACATATAATACACCTCTTTTAACAGCATCTCGGATTATTTTAAAATCACTGGCCAGTAGGTTTGTATTAGTTCCTGATCATTGCCTATCTTTTTACTTTCATTTATACTCAATAGACGCATAATGGAAAGTAGCCTCGCGCCGTGGCGGTTATTTTTTTATTTTAAATAACATGTCTGAAATTGGCAAAGAATTTGTTTAAGGTCTTGCTTACGATTTTGATGGAAATCAAAGTCCATTGACTTTGGCCCATCCTGCCAGCACAACTACATTGTTACAATGTTGAGATAACTTTGTGAATGCTATTATCGTATAGTGCATTCACATAAATATGCGAACACAGGGATTTATAGTCACAACAATCAGCACTATCGTTTGGGGAAAACATGTATTATGCAGTGGCAATAATCTTCTATTTGCAATGTGAATACAATATATGAATAATTATTCGTTGATTATATTCTTACCTGACATTTTCAAAATATCAAAAATGAATATGATTCGTAATTATATTACCAAACTAGAGCAAGTGAGAAGGGGCTCACGTATACCCCCGACCAGCGCCACCGCCTAATGAAAGCACCGCCTAATGAAATTACTGCCTAATAAAACCAATCTTATACATGGTTTGAACCGAGAAGTAAACTTATTTACCTGCCAAATGGTTCCGTCATGTATATTACAAATATCAGCAAAGAGTACCAACTTAACACAAAACTTTAATGTAATAAACATATAAGTCTGTGCCCATGACCTTGGTCAGCAGCAGCATCCAGATGATGTCAACTCATCTGCATGAACATAGAAGTAAACTTAGTCATATATCAAAAAGGTTTCATTAAAGGATGCTGGAAATATGAACAAAGAATATAAACTTAACACCAAACTTAAATGTAAATATACAAGTCTGTGACCTTGACCTTTGGTAAGCAGCTATGAACCTAAAAGTAAACCTAATCAGATATAAAAAAGGTCCATGAAAGGATATTGGAAATATAAAAGAATATAAACTTAACGCAAAATTTTAACACAAATGTTTATGTCTGTGACCTTGACATTAGCTCAGCAGCAGCATCCAAATGATGTCTAGTATTCTGCATGAACATTTAAGTAAACCTAGTCATATATCAAAAGGTTTCATCGAAGGATGTTGGAAATATAAGCAAAGAATATTAACTTAACGCAAAACTTTAACGCAAATACACAAGTCTATGACCTTGACCTTTGGTAAGTAGCAGCATCCAGATGATGTAAACTACTCTGTATGAACCTAAAAGTAACCCTAGTCAAATATCAAAAGGTTCCATCAAAGGATATAAGAAATATAAAAGAAGACTATAAACTTATGCAAAAATTTTAACGCAAATGTTTAAGTCTGTGACCTTTACCTTAGGTCAGCAGCTGCATCCAGATGATGATAAGTATTCTGCGTGGACCTGTAAGTAAATCTAGGAATATACCAACAGCTTCATCAAAGGATATTGGAAACATTAGCAAAATTAAAAACTTTACGCAAAACTTTAACGCAAATGTTTAAGTCTGTGGCCTTGAGTTTAGGTCTGCAGCAGCATCGTATTCTGCTTGAACCTATAAGTAAATCTAGGCACATACCAACATGCTTCATCAAAGGATATTGGAAACATAAGCAAAATTAAAAAAACTTAACGCAAATGTTAACTGACGGACGGACGAACGGACGAAAACTATATACCCCTCGACATATGCAGGATAACAACAACATACTTTTATATCTTATAAATATGCTCTTCAACAAAAGTTAAGCATTATCTTAACGTAAATGAAACAAGATCATTAGAAATCATATATAATTTAATTTAACTCTACCATTGTGAAGATAAATCCATTCTATAACCCACAGCAATGCTTAAGCATTGTAAAAATTGATTTTAAGTGAGCACTGCACAAAACAAGCGCAGATTTTTTAGGGGAAATAATGTTTCGTTTTAATATTCGTATTTCGTATTTGGCAATAGCTTTTATCAATTGATGTAACAGACAAATTATTCAAAGTGCATTCCAACGATTTTTTTGACCGCACTAATGCTTCTTTGATTTTCCAATCAAGTATATAAAAAGATTTGTAAGATATACTGAAAGGATTTAAAAACTTCCACTTTTTATTGCTGGCTGCTGATCTGTTCACTCATGACAGTGTTGAATATTTAACGACAAAATGTTTGAAACTTATCAAATTTAAAGATTACGCAGTTTATTCGTATCATTTACTTAAATGACGTCAGTAAGCGAGCGTTACGTCACTGAAATGCATAAGGCGATGCCGGCGTTATTTTATTCAACACTTTTTTCGACCATTTCTTACTGTATTAATATTGTGACGTCATCCACGTTGCTTTACAAGTGTCATTGCGGATGATGCTGTTGTGCAAAGCCTATTACGGAGACGGCGTCGACGTTAGTTAGCGTCATGACCTCTGGTTTTTAATCTCGGTTAGGTGCTTTTCTGACGGTCTTTTGAGCTTCCTTTAAACCGTGCACGTCGTCTGAGATTTTAAATTGCCGTAATTAACACATAAAATTGTCACGCGACGTCACTTTTTGAAATTTCAGAATTTATCTGGCCCAAAACTCTGCGCCTGTTTGCGATATTTACGCACTGTAGGCTAAATAAAGCCACAGACCGAACTCAGACTTTCAAAATTCAACTTGATATTGTAAGAGAAATGTTTTATCAGAAAACTGTGTACATGAAGTTATTCATCCGTATGTAAACGGTACTAAGAACACAAGGAGCACGTGCTTTTTCCTGGCATATTCGGTTGAATGATTTCAGATTCGATATATTGATATAATCAGGTATAAGAGAATATATATGTTGTAAAATTTTGGTGACGTACCTGCATTCATTTTTGAGATATTCAAAATTAATGGGTGGAAGTTTTTAAATCCTTTCAGTATAGTTGAGAATACTAGGCTGACATAATATTTTTGACTTTAGACCTATGTTTTAAGAAAAACAATGAAAACTGAGTAACATTTTGTTCATTTTCTCTATTTTCTCTATATACTATTAGAGAATGACGGTCATGTAAATCAGAGCAAAAATGACCGCATTAAATATAGACTACATAGTTTGAAAAAAAATATCTAAGTGTAGCTAAAAAGTGCACTATATGGACCTAACACAACTTTTTTTTCAAATTTTATTTTAGGAAGACAATAAATAAGAAAAAGTATCAATGCCCTTTATAATCTATGCTATTTAAAGTTCACGCAATATCGTCGTTTATTATTATATGTAGAATATACGGGACTGAAGGCAAAAGCTGTCCATGTTCTTCCCAAAATGTGCATGTTTGGACATGTATGTCTATATTCGCTCTATACAGATGTTACTCAAACCCAAATCAAACTAAATGTTTTTACGATGGTCAGTTTTTGGTGGTGATGATAAAATGCGTTTATTGAATTAAACTATTATCTCTAATAATCTTGATATACTTACTGTTTTATTATCCTAAACGTTTGGAGAGGAGTATATATACAGTATATATTCTATAAATGTGTGCAAGAAAAACATGTATACAACTTTTCGACAATATTGTGCTAAGCAAGTATGCTAGCAGTCATTTCTAAGTAAATGTGGTGGACGACCTACGGACGACTTACAGTTACGGTCGCAATAGCAAGCACCTTTCTTAAGTTGAAAAATATAAATAAAACACCACCACCAAGAAAGATTGGAATGCGTGAATTCTTCTGTCTTTCATACTTGCTGAGAGAGAGAGAGAGAGAGAGAGAGAGAGAGAGGGAGATAGAGAATGAGAGTGAGAGAGTCGCAATAGGTAGGGCATTGCAGCTCAGACCTTTAAACAGACTACTCAAAAGGTATGTTCGTCTACATGTATTATACTATAGCATGTGGTTGTGGTCACTTGGTTCAATATCGCTTCGAAAAGTTCTGCTTCCATGAACAGAGTATGAACTGGCCAAGATTCGAGTCATACTCCCACGTACCAAGCAGACGTTCTACCAAGTGAGCTTAAAGGCAAATATTTTTGTTTATTGAGTGCCATAATCCTTTTATGCAACAATCCAGTGACACTGCTATATCAGTATTCTAACATATGTACAAGAAAGCATCAGTACGCCGCGAAACTCAGCCACATATTTCTTCTGCGACCAGAAACTGTGCACATATTAAGGAATTTCGATACTAGCAAAGGTCATATACGCGGCGTTCTCCGGCTGATTAGATTTTATAGGCTTTCTTATACCGTCGTATACATGTCATAACACATGTGGGCAGGTTACTGACAAACATGCAGCATAATGATGCATTTCAGATCTGCTCGGATTTATTTTTATTCAGATAACATTTAAGTATACGTCTGCTACAAGAAAAAACAACAACAAAGTACAATGTATATTTATTACTTTTCCGACGTCGTCGTCATTGTCACCGACGGTGGCGCATACTTAGCGTTTTCTTGTGTAGTGGTTTTGTGACAATGCGCAAAAAGGAGAAAAGTAACAGGTCTATGATATCCTTCTTAAAGTATAATTGGAAATAAAGTTAAAATTAAGGTTTCGTTACCCAAAACCAGCTGTGCAGAGGCAAAACTTGCCTCCCGCTTGTGAATTGCATTATGATTCTCAGTATTGTTAATGTGCGGCAAAACAATAAAAACATAGAGGATACTTACTTTTTAGGTGAATACCAAATCTCATTGAATGTGTTGAAAGTATAATCAAGTTCACGAGTGCGTAGCACGGGTGGAATTGCTGATATTTTAAAATATCATCAATTTCACGAATGCGTAGCATGAAGGATTTTCTCAACACATGAGATGAAATATTTTTAGTATTTTTCGGGAAAAAAAGTAAATTTTCTTTTTCTTTTTAAAACTGACCGCTTCACAAATAACTTTTCCCTAGTCCTTTCTTGTTATTTTTTCTTGTCTCAGCGCGTTTAGTGGGTATAATATTGGTTGTAAACATAGTTCACAACTGAAAATGCTTTATAATGTCATTTTAATGAACGAATAAAAAAGATATCGGCGATTAAAGAAAGCCGCTTGCAGATGCCATCAGTTTGACGTCGCGTTCAAGTTAGCGATACTCCAGCTCAAAATGCGACGTCAAAGTGTGACTTTATTTGCATGATTGACGTGGCAACGTCCGAAGCATAATGTCAGACAGGAACGCTACATTTCAGACCTTTTCGGACAGAAATCAAGACCAAAGTTGTCAAAGACAGCCGTGGTTTGCAACAGTGAAAAAATATAAATTGTATCAGTCACTAGTGAATTGAAACAATATTTTTCAATGTAGACAATATCACTTTTGTTCTAGATATGCATTGCATTCACTGCTAGGTATGCAATAATGGAAATTATAAACCACACCCATTCAGTAAGGCAATCACTTCGGGTTCTCCCCTAAATATCTGAGGGATGTTGAAATAGCCGCGCGGACAGGAATCGTTTTTTTTTACTCCATATCATTGAAGTTAATTCGGGTATCTTCACCCATATGATAATGTAGAAAGTTAAAGTAGTATTACTGCATAGGAGGCAACGGTTATTCCTATTGTTGTTGTTGTTCGTTATTGTTTCGAGTTTCGTAACGATGTTCACCAGGTGGGTTAGCGGAGCGTTTCCTAAGTTGCACACCTGGAACTGAGTTCTGTCCTGTTTTAATTCTCGTAACGAACCTGGCATCGAGTTTGTCTGATTTTATGTTTACATTTGTTTATTTCGTATAAGTGGAAGGTGACAGTACAATAATACGACACGCCTTCAGAAATAGACCGTATATATGGTAATTTTCGCGGTGCTCCATTTTTCGCGGTATTACGCGGTCACTTAGAAACCGCGAATATTTAAATCGCGAAAAATTACCTGTTTCTTACAAAGTGTCTACTGTAGACACAGTGTTCATATATTTTGTTCGGTTTGCTTAGGTAGTTGCTGGTACTTTTCACTTGAGCCAGTTCTCTCATTAACCTGCGGCGGCCCTGCCGCAGGTTAATGAAAGAACTGACTCAAGTGAAAAAAAATAGATTTGCTTTTCGAGCATGTTGCTAACCGCGAAAATTAAAAATCGCGAAAATTAATAATCATGTTTTTGACTCTTAACCGCGAAAATTTGAACCCGCAAAAATACGGTATATTCTGCTATCTTTTACTCAGACCTGTTACTATTTTCATTTAAATCTGTATATTTATCATATTAGTAATACAGAATTAAAAAAGACTTGTTGCAAATTATATGAGAATATATTACCGATCTTGAGACATACCAAAAGCGGGCTCGTGACGGAAACTATCATTTTATTATCATTACTTTGCATTGTAGTGAAACTCGGATGGATTACAGACATATTTACCAACTCAACAAAGTATTTCCTGTTTCTCACAATGACAGCAACAATTATGACACATTTTTTAAATTGTTTTCAGCTAAAAATATGTATTTTATTCCGGTGTACCTAAAACCAGTAATGTCCAGTAGTGTACAGTAATGTCCAGTAATGTACAGTAATGTCTAGTAGTGTACAGTAATGTCCAGTAGTGTACAGTAATGTATCGATACAATATTTTATGCCCTAGTGACGTTATTCAGGGGCAGTAATATCCGGTCCTGTCTGTTTGTCTGTCTATCAGTCCGTCTTCATGTCTGTCCGATCGTCAAACTTCTGGGATAAAGTTAAAGCAATCATCAACTTCTGCAATTTTCTTTTTCAAACTTTTGCACATGCAATTGGCTTTTGACTTTTAATAAAAGCAATATTGACATAATTAAGGACTTTTGAACTTGGTCATTTTAAGCAACGTAGAGCTCTCATACTCAGCTCCCGAATGTTTCTTTGTTGATATTATGAAAATATGTTTTTGGCTTTTTGACGGAAATAATATAACTTTTGATAAAATTGTGGACTGTTGAACTTAGTATTTTTGAGCAACGTATTTGCAGTTTGGAGTTTTTGCTATTTCAGTTTTTTTCGCGTGACAACATATATATACACAGAAAAGCATGAAAATTTTAGGATTTGAACGAAAGCATATTGCTTATTGATTTCTTCTCCTAGCGTTAATGAATTTGCAAATGTTATATGGCAGAAAAGTAGTTGTAAATGAAAACAAACTATAGAAGTGTGCAATAAACTCTCATACACGTACAGTCACATAAGCGACCACACGCTCACATGCACATTGAAATGCTAGTAAAGAATGCGCCAAGCGAAATAAATGGATGAGCGGCATCACACGGAAACTGACCTCATGGCATGCACAAACATAAGATACTCAAGTCAGCCTGTGCATCTACACAGTTCCGACACACTCCCCCAAGTTTCCATGAAAATGTAAATCACGGGGACTACATTAATACTCTAGTCTGCACATATTAAAACGTCTTACCATTTACTATTTGCAAACTAAATCAGATGGATAGATGGATGTCTTGTGATTTTTACGTCCATTTTAACAGTATCTCAGTCATATCAGGACAATGGGTAATGATAATGGAAGGCTTTGTGCAGTGGAACCAAGTTTACGATTGAAAAGATTCCCGCCTACAACGGAGTTGGACCCCGGGAACGCTAGATCAGCAGGCCAGCGCTTAAGCTACTGAGCTATCGGGGCTTCTTACAAATTACATGTAAATCGTATTGACAGTAAATATTTCTTTATAAACCGTATTGTTATTGTGTCATTCTGGAATGGAGGGGATGGGGACGGTGTCAAAATCCTTTTGAAAACATTATTCCAAAAATTCGGCCTTGATTATGATTGTATTGCTTCGAGTGTTTTACATACAGCATTGATGCATTTGCGAAAACGGTTTGCAGAATGTTTGGAATTTTTGGACGGGTGCATGGAATTTGGGGGTGTTTCATAAAAAGTGTTTTTGTAACTTTAATTAAATGCAGTAAGACTACGACCGCGTGAAAACAATTGATCTATAATGCGTTCTCAAGGCAGAAAGGAAAATTCTAATGTCGATAAAAAGTGCAAATAATATATGGTCAATTTATTTTCTACTTTCTTATCTCATTTTTTCCCCTCTCGTTTTTTTTTTCCCCAATTATTTTCGTAAATGAAGTGTGATTTTGAGCGTTATAGTATTGGTGGCAGTAGTTCGCAGGGGGGAGTAATATAATCATCAGACAGGTGCCAATTTGTTGCACAAGCTCCAGCCCGGGGTAAAATTAATGATAATGAGATTCGTCGAATCGGCGTGAGGATACGGTGGGGTGTGGGTGCAATTTATATAACTTGCTCAATTATTTTGCAGGTGCGCGTAGCTGTATACTTCAAAAAATGTTTCACAGCAAGAGATCTCTGCTGCTATGTTTAAACAAATGCCGAAGCATGATAGATATACGTTATGAATAACAAAAAGTTAATTCTTAAAAAAATACATACAGATATATGCAATATTTTCAAGATCAGAATATGAGAAAGTAATGTATATGAAAATAAATTAATATATGGGAAAGTAAGAGACGGCCCGATATACACTGAAATACTGACTCTAAGGACTGTAAAACCCAAAATAACCTTAGTTGTGTTATTGTTTAACGCCCACGGTAAACGTATGTGGTCATGTCGGGACGGTCAGTTAACCTAACCATACTATTCCTGGGCAGGCTTAGACCTCATAAGCGGTTAACCGGTACTAAATGCACTAAATGAAAGTACCTGGTATCGAACCCGGGACCTCTGGCTTATAAGTCAGGTGCACTACCGACTGCGCTACGCGGCCCGACCCCCAAAATAACCTACTAGCTAACATGTATACTGTGCAAAAATAAAAACTTCAGAGTTTTTATTTCACATTCTCGGCCATTCTAGTAAACATTTAATCTAAATGTGGATTATTACGGGTTGGACAGACGTCTGCTTATAAATTCAAATTATGGACAATTAGTCGTGTCTGTACTGCCCGGAGTCATTTCACTTTTTTCTTATTTTAATAAATCAGACCTTAATGTTTTGTTTGAGCTTGCGCAGAAAATGTTTTCTTGTACACAATAAATATTAGATTTAGCAATCACGCCCTAAAAATAAAGTTTAAAGATTCTAAACGTTCAAATTACCTCCCTTTGAATTAAAAATTCTCAAAGCCGACCATTGATTAGAAGCGTGTTAAAACGGGCGTTTCAGAGAGAGAGAGAGAGATAGAAAACTAAATTCTCGTTTGAAGACCCCGTTGCTCTATATGTGATATAAATTCATGAAATAATTCATCGCAAGGTATTGCTGCAAGATTCTCACAGCAGAATTATGGTAATAATGCAGACTCTGAGCAGCACACACCTATTTGCAGGCCAATATAAACTGCCAGATTTGCTCAAATGTATGTCCATCACATCACAAGTAAAATGAATGAACTGAAACACACAGCAATAAGCAATAGTAAAAGAAAACAAAATTTAAAGTGGCTTGGTCTACCTGACCGTAGTACATCTAAGGAACATTAAATGTAAATACACATGTACAGTGCTTCAGACATGAGGGGCATTTGATGACAACTCTGTGACAATCCTCCCTTTCTTTAAATAAAAACATATATCGTGACCACTCACCAGAACCATCTTATTTAGATGGCTTTAGTGTGGTGCCACACCACTCACAACTATCCCAAACCTATCCATAGATAAGAGGGGTACTTGAGGACACCTCCAAGACAATCCCATCCATCTTTGACCAAAAACATATTTTGTGACTCCTCACCAGAACCGTCCTATGAGACGGCTCTAGTGGGGTGCCACCACATACATTTCAAATGGGCCACAAAAAAAAAAACTATCCTCATACATCCCCAACTAATTCATGAAATAGTTCATGCAAGATTCTCACTGCGTTTTCGTCATTGTAAATGGTCGTGATTAGCCAACTTTAAACAAAATGAAAAAAGAAAGAAAAAAACTTTCACATAGAAAGTGTTGAAAAATGGTTTGAATCGTTTTAGTTGGCACCTAAAATGACCTACTTTCTTCAATATTATAATGTTGAATAAAATGGTAAAGATTCAATGTACATGAGTTGGACCCAAGCCATTGTCTCGGTTTTGTTTACTACATTCCGCGACCAGTGGCATTTTCTAGAGCGGTTTATAATTTAAAAAACAAACAAAAAAAACAAACAAACAAAAATCCCCTATTATATGACTCAGTAAGTGCACATTAAGCGACATTTGATCACCAAACAGGAAGTTTGAGCTGCTTTTCATTTGAATTGTGTTTTGTGTTTAGATGCTTTTAGCAGTCGCAGTAATATGGACACTTTAAAGTCTCCATGGTCCTAACAGTGATAAAAACCTCTAAACACAAATCATCATGATCACTATGTGGGTTTATGGCATATACTGAGTCATATAACCGGTAAAATTACGGGAAACATGTTCTTGGAAAAAAATGACAAATTGCTTCAAAAAATGTGACGCAATATAAACAAAAGCGGAGGACTGGATTGGACCCAACGCCTGCACATTGTATTTTACCACTTTATTCAAGTTTATGATTTCGAAAAGTCAATCTAGTTGCAAGCTAAAATGACCTAAAACATTCTTAAACCATTTTTATGAGGTAGTCGATGATGTTTTATTCGTTTAAAAGTTGGCTTTTAACGGTCATTTACAACGACGAAACTATAGTGAGAAGCTTGCAGCGATACCTCTCATGAATGTTTACCACTGATAGAGTAATGGGGCCTTTATTGTACTCGACCTTGGCTTTCTCACATATAACCTATGGAAGACTCGAACAACACCGATGAGATTCCTAGTGAAAGAGTCAGTACTTTCATATACGATATATTTTTTTCCTACGAAAGTTTACCGTATTTGATTTTCCTAGGACGTCTGGAAGTTGGGTGATTGTAATTGAGCGTATAACTTGTTAATTGGTTGCAGAAGATAAGGTAATAGACCCCATACAGTGAGGTTGTTAATAAAGTGCCGGTTATAAATTAGTGTCATTAATATTCTGATACTTCAAAATAAATGATAAAATGAATTTCATAAGCATAGATTTCGTTCGCTAGAATTTTAGGTTGCTGATTTTCAAAAGGTTCAACCCCTTTGTTCGCTCGAATTTAAGTCGATTGTTGCAACCACTTCAAAGCACTATGCGCAGTAATTCCCTACAGTAATTCCATAATAAAATTGCCGTCTTGGTATTTAGAAATCCTTAAGAGATGTAATTTGCATTTGCTCTCAAGCATAGACGCATTTGCTCCTTCTTAACATCTCTTTAGTCACAAAAAAAAATTAAATAAAAAAATGTATTTAAATGAAAAACTGAAATAATAATAATAAAAATTAATAATAATTAAAATCAAGTATTCTGAAATTTTATGAAACCTTATTGTAGGTTTTATTGAAAACGTCATAGTGCTATGTTTCCTTTAAAGTGAAAAAATTAACATGGCATTTCTTCAAAATAAATTTATCTTATTTATTTATGTATTTATTTATTTTGTAGAAATGCGTTGTTATTTTTCCAGAGCCTACAGTTAAATTGGACATGTTTTAATAAGAACAAAAATAGAATCACATAATTCAACATTAATATTCCTGTTTATAAAAGCTATTTTAATCCAAGCAAAAGGCGTGATTAAAAACGTGCTGAACTTAGGCAAAAATAACAACATTTTAGAATTCGTTAGTCAAGTTATGCAAGAAAAATGTTTCAAAATAATGAAAACGTGCTGAACTTAGGGCAAAAATAACAACATTTTAGAATTCGTTAGTCAAGTTATGCAAGAAAAATGTTTCAAAATAATGTACATTACTGGACATTACTGTACACTACTGGGCATTACTGTACATTACTGGACATTACTGTACACTACGGGACATTACTGTCTTTAGGTACACCCTTTTAATCAGGTAACTCTACCGGTAGTCCCAAAAACAAGGGGAAAGGCCAAGACGATCAAAATACATAAGCTCCTTTGACAATCAACATTAAATAATACGCCGGGACGATAACCGGCGTAAATAAAGGCTGGGGGTGTATTCTATATAGTAGAGAATATTTGTATTTAAACGGCTGTTCAGTCGATAAAAAAGACAACATGATGCTTATTCTGGGATTCTAAATATAATAATTCCCCTTGGCAGTTATTACCTCCACCCCCCCTCCACACACACACACACACACACACACACACACTTGACCCCCACAACCACCTCCATGCCTTGAAACGCACACCCAATGCATCATTAGCTGAAGATCTGGACAGGTTACTATGTTATTTGACCCTCTTCTGTTATCTGTATATCCCGCATGTGTTCTTGCCCATTTCAAGCATCTGTTCAAATAATATCGCATCCACGTCAATGCAAGTTCGGCATCGCTATGACGCCTCAATGTTGGAACGGCGTTGTTTCAACTTTGTCTCCGTTCGCTAATAAACTGCACGTATCGTTACGTTATTCTTCGTTGTTAACCACTGGCGTATTATTTCAAGCAAGATGAAGCAGTCTGGTCAGAAGGCGTTGATTTTTGTCTTTCGATCTCGCTTCTTTGACATTGTAAATTCCTTTCTATTCAAGAGCGTTTCGCTTTCTAATTTACACAACAGTACACACAGTAAAAGATTAAATATTGAATGTCAGATAAAACTCCCCAAGGCTATTGGTGTGTGTAATCTATTGTACAAAACCTGTGTGATAGTCAGCTTGCTGATACATGTTATCGCGAAGTATTTTTAGAACAAGCAAGGCAATCTATCTTTCGGGTTGGGTCGTAAATTGGAGTCGTATTGGATATTGCTATGCGCTTAACAGGGCCGCAACACCAATGTGGTGTAAATTCAGCTGTCTGCAAAATTGATGGCTGTATACAAAATGGCGGATTGTTGTTATACCTGTGGCGGCTTGAAGCGAAAGTAGGGCGTTAAATATAACGTTGTTTTAAACAGTGTTTGTTGACATAAACGTAAGGAAAGTGACAAGAACTTGATGGAAAACTACAACATAATGATAAACGCCTGTAAGCGGTGTTATTTAGTGAACAGAACTGTGCATTTGAAATGATAATAGCATCTGAGGAACATGTACGGGTTTTAACCCCAGCGACCAACAGCACTGCACGTATACACTCTTTACATGCAGCAGACAATCCATTGTCATTTACAGACTCAAGTCACGCAAATCTCAAAAACATAGACCCAATCATCAAGCATTTATATATAAATACACATACATGCAGTTGCAGCGATTTGAAAAACGAATATTTGGCTGGTATTATGTGGTGTTTGTTATTAACGCCCAATACGTAGTACATTGTTGGTGTCTAAGATCTATTAACTGATAACGAAAGCGATTAAAGTCGATGCTTACATGGATAGAACGATACTAACAGCTTCTTCAAATATGACAATATATGAAACAGATACGGTGACAGAAATCATAATGCTACATGATTTAATGATTCTTATACTGAGCAAAAAAGAGAGAGCACTCATCCTCGTAAGGAAGTAGTTTCAATGTATTCATTTTACGACAATATTTGCACTAAAGTTAAAGTTATGGCAAGTGTATTTAAGGTCATTTCAGAGTGCTGATTGAAACAAGTTGAAGTGCAAACAAAAATGCGTTTTGTAATGCTTTTGAGGCCACAATCTGCCACAATCTGCTTATGAGGCCACAATCTGCATCATAGCTTGTGTCAAAGAGGAGGGAAAGTTGTGACCCGACCGGGACTCGAAACTCTGGCCTCTTTCTAACCGTGAGACAACTGAGCTATTGAGCCACATGGTCAGCGCTTAACATTTTTTCCTGTTTGGTTAGATTTGTCCCGAATCTGCTCGGAGCCACGGAGGAACCGAGGAGACATCACTTTTTGATGCATTCGGCCATATGCCATGAAAACATCAAATGTGCTGGAAATCGGGCTCTACTTCATTTTTAGCTTTTTGTTACCAAACTAGCAGCTTTTGGCATATTTTTCCCCATTAAATGTATTTAAACACAGAAACGCGCATATCTTCGTTCGTAGACAAAGTAAACATAATGTTGTAACTGTTCATTTCCTTAGTTAGGATACATTGAATCATTTGGTATAAACAATATTTTAATTCAAAACAAACTACGTGGTTAAAACAGTACAATATACAATATGGTACAGGATCAAGTGGTAAGCGAATGCACTGTAAAACCAAACTGTTCCTTTTACGTACAATTAAGGTCATTATTCCAAATGTCTGAATTCGTGGTAACTTCACGGTGATTTGGTTATTGTACAGTCAAGGGTCAAAAGTAATTCCTGAAAATTAGTTTTCCCATAGGCCAGTGTAAACATGTTTACTAGAAATGATATTTTGTCAGTTCTGTTGAACGAATTGCAATTATTTTGGTTCTTGTTGAAAGCTAAATGAATGATTCATGCAGATATTTGTTTCATTTTTGTCGTTCGCCCTTTACCTAGACAGCATGACTTTTATTTTTACGTTTGAGTTTTTGCTCCAGTTTGTCGCGACGTCGCCATCATACGTCAATGGAAACTTGCAGATTTCAAATTCTAGCGCAGTGTGCCTATAGAAGCAATGACAAGTTCTGTGTTTTATTCTGCAACAATTCACTATCTCGGAGCGCATGAGTCTTGTTGCTGACACTACTGGTGATGTTATGAGACGTAAGGCCGCGTAACGTTTCTTTTTGTTTCTAAAATTGCCATAAAAACGTACATATAACTTAAATAAAGTTAAGAATATTGGCGGGAGTATGCATGTAATGGCAGGAAGGCTAAGAGAATCGGAATGAAGAGAATACTCTGTGCTTCTGATAAGATCTACTTTACAACTGGCCTCCAAACAGTGAATTATTATTCAACTGATCACTTGTAGAACTGATCTATTTCTTAAATTTACGCTTAGTATGACAAGCAGTATCTTAACATTGAAGGGGCAGAATTTACTTCATTTTAACAGAATTTATTGCATGGTTTATATAAATTTTCAAGCAAAGTAATTATCTTATGTTTCGTCAAGGAGAACTTCAAAAATTAATTTTCTTGGAAACATGTAAAGGCACTAAATTCACTGGAAAATGTTTTATTTTTGGAATTACTTTTGACCCTTGACTTGTAGATATATGATCAGGTCCAACTGTGCCATAGATAACCAGTGTAAATCGAACTAAATTGCAATTTGACGACTGCATTTCCATCAGCATTTCTTTACGCATGCACGGGTTAGTAAAATAAATGGCTTAATGTGTAAAGAAACATTTTCGCAAGAATCAGCGCAGCCAATTTAATTCTGAGCTCCTTTCTCAATGGGGTCAACTCGTTATAGAAAGTTTGTTTGTATTGTAAGATTAAACTTCTTTTAAGATGCGCTCTGTCACCAAGGTAAGCAAACAGGAAGTTGTTTCCCTTTGTACATATGACCGAAAAACATGAAGGTGTACATATATGAGCCGCGACTAGAGAAAACCAACAATGTGGTTGTGCGCCCAACGCAGACTCAGACCAGCCTGGGATTCCGCCAAGTCTGCACAGACACTTCGCTAAGCGCTTAAAGGGTAGCTAAGGGTCCAAGCTACCTCCATGCGGACAGCGAAGACTCTGATCAGACTGGGCGGATGCCCAGGCTGATCTGAGTCTGCGCTGGGCGCACAACCACATTGTTGATTTTGTCGTGTCGCGGCTCATATTCCTTCAATTTAAAGATTGTCTCCCTCGTTTATTTCATGTTTTCCGAAACGGATATTTTAACAAAATTTCGTTGGACAATATGTAATAGTCTCATAATTAGCCGTAAAAGTTTAAGAAAATGCATGTTTATTCGATAAACGCGGAATGAAAAATAATCTTCAAATTAAAATGCAAATTACCTATTTCCTCGCGGCCTGTAAGAATATCGATTTTGACCACGTGTGTCATGTGATCATGTAGAGGTATTTTTCTTATTCGTGCACGTGATTGTGACGTATGAATAAATTATTTTTGTCCAATAATTCGATTTCAACCGCGGTCCGCGATTGTATTAAATTTATCTTATTTTTTGTTTAAAGTCACTTTTATCAAATATTATTATATAAACTCTAATTCAAATGTATCGTTAGATCATGTCGGAGGTATTGCATGAAATATTTCATCAAATCATTTTTGTTATTATTATAAAGGGAGTAAATCTTTAAGGCTAGCTGCAATAAAAAGGATAAGGTTTTTTACATTGTTAAACACTTTTTACATAGCCCTAGTAACGAACACGGGAAACAAGTAGCCTAAATACAATTACACTAAGTTGAAAATCCTATACATTTGGGTCAGGTCGTAATGCAAAATTATTCCTTGGGTAAGTAGCTCAACTAAGTTCGATTCCTTAAAGTGTTGTGTGGAACTGACTCCTTTCTGATGCAGTAACACATGCTCTGATTTAAGAACCGATCATAGATAATCTTAGTGTCATAATTATTTACGTTCTTTACCGTAAAAATTCTATATATTGGGACAGTTAGGTCTGAGCAAATAGTGCAAACCCAAATCAGACTGCTCCTTTAAGGAGCAGTCTGATCAGGGTTTACACTATTTGCCATTCCATTTACAATTTTGGGGCACATTACTGCACTGTAAACCAAACTGTTCCAACTTTAGGACAGTTACGGTAATTATTTTTAGTGTCCCAATATTTGGAATTTTTACGGTAATACCACGGAGCCTTGCTCAGTCAAAATTCTGGCAGTTACAGCGTGTTTGAAGCTTAAACGGTGTTAGGTATGCATTTGTATTAATGGCATGAATATTTTGATACATATAGCATCGCCTTAAATAACACAGAAAAATTAACAAACAAATATGAAAAATATAAAATAATTGATAAATAAATAAAAATATAAGAAGAAGAAAAAATAAATAAATAAAATAGAAAAACAAATAAATAAATAATGAATAAATAAATGAATAAACAAATAAAAAACAAAAACAAAATTAAATTGATAAAAAAAGGGAAAAAAATGAATAAAAGCGTGGAAAACAATTTTTCTTTTGTGTGTGTGTGTGTGTGTGTGTGTGTGTGTGTGTGTGTGTGTGTGTGTGTTAGAAAGAGAGACTTAGAGCTCAGAAACATTAACAGCCATAGGCATGTCAACCAAAATTCGGAATGAAGCAAGGAATGCATCAGAGGAACAAAACGTCCATATCTTAATCAGTGATGGATCTTTTACTGCTCAAATCGGACAGGTCAATAACTAGCATGAGATTAATCGAGCTGATGTTAATTATGTCCCCCCACCAAAGGTGAGGGGGGACATATTGTTTTCAGTGCGGATCCCGGGCGTCGGCGTCGGCGTCGGCGTCCCTGTGACAGATTTCTTGTACCCGCGATATCTCTTGAACCAATGGATGGAATTTCACCAAACTTGCATGGATACATTATTGGGAAAAGTTTAAGAGCTGATTAGATTTTGGTGACCTTGACCTCATTTTCAAGGTCACTGGAGGACATAGATGACAATTTCTTGTACCCACTATATCTCCTGAATCAATGGATGGAATTTCACCAAACTTGCATGGATACATTATTGGGACAAGTTTAAGAGCTGATTAGATTTTGGTGACCTTGACCTAATTTTCAAGGTCACTGGAGGACATAGATGACAATTTCTTGTTACCACTATATCTCCTGAACCAATGGATGGAATTTCACCAAACTGGCATGGATACATAATTGGGACAAGTTTAAGAGGTGATTAGATTTTGGTGACCTTGACCTAATTTTCAAGGTCACTGGAGGACATAGATGACAATTTCTTGTACCCACTATATCTCCTGAACCAATGGACGGAATTTCACCAAACTGGCATGGATACATAATTGGACAAGTTTAAGAGGTGATTAGATTTTGGTGACCTTGACCTCATTTTCAAGGTCACTGGAGGACTTGGATGAAAATTTCTTGTACCAGTGATATCTCTTGAACCAATGGATGGAATTTCACCAAATTTGCATGGATACATCATTGGGGCAAGTTTAAGAGGTTTTTAGATTTTGGTGACCTTGACCTTATTTTCAAGGTCATTGGAGGACTTAGATGACAATTTCTTGTAACCACTATATCTCGTGAACCAATGAATGAAATTTCTCCAAAATTTCAGGGATACATTATTGCGACAAATTTAAGAGCTGGTCAGATTTTGGTGACCTTGGCCTCATTTGCAAGGACTGGAGGACTTAGATGACAATTTCTTGTACTCACTAAAATCTCCTGAACCAATGGATGGAATTTTACCAAACTTGCATGTATACATCATTGGGACAAGTTTAAGAGCTGATTAGATTTTGGTGACCTTGATCTCATATTCAAGGTCACCTGAGGACTTACATGACATTTTCTTGTACCCACTATATCTCCTGAACCAATGGATGGAATTTCACCAAACTTGCATGGATACATCATTTTGACAAGTTTAAGAAGTGATTTGATTTTGGTGACCTTGACCTCATTTTCAACGTTATAGTCATCTATGTAGGATATCTTAAGAACCAGTGGATGGATTATCAAACTTGTCTAGATATTTTACTTGTTCAGGCTTTTTATTCATTAGAGGGGATGGGAAATGGGCTGGTGGGGGGACATCAGTTTTTCTCTGAAAAACATTTCTAGTTAAATTAAATTTAATGTGCTGCGACACGACAAAACCAACAAAGTGGCATGTACGCCCAGCGAAAACTCAGACCAGCCTGGGCATCCGCCCTGTCTAATCAGTCCTAGCTGTCCGCACGGATGTAGCTTAGACCCTTAACTACCCTTTAAGTGCACAGCGAAGATTCTTTTCAGACTTGGGGGATGCCAATGTTGATCTGAGTCTTCGCTGGGCGCACATGTCACTTTGTTGGCTTTGTCGTGTGGCGGCTCATTTGAATTCTAACACAGTGTGCCTATAGAGGCAATGAAAAGTTTAATTCTGCAACAACTCACTGTTTCCGGGCGTATGAGTCTATTTGTTTATGTCCATGGCAATTATTGATGAATTTTGTGCGCTTTAACGACTTCGTGACTTTAAACGGCGTAACGTTTCATATTTACCTCCTTGGTGTTTTTACTGAAACACCCTATAGTACCCCATTGGAACGTAATGAAGTTTACATTCCGATAATTACACTGAGCCACGCAACGTCACATGCTTTTAAATGACGTCAAAATAACTTATGGCTCTCTACAATCTGATTGGACGTCGGCGACGTTATTAAAAACTGCGTGCAAATATTTTACTGCTTCAATTTCAGCGCTTATAAAAGATTTTTCATCAAGGTTTTGATTGAAACGAATGCAATTATAGGAATGAACTGAAATTTTCGGATGTTATCGAAGTGTAAACTTCATTGGGTAACTAGCAAAGTTTACGCGAACCTCTTCGGGATTCGTTTACTCTGCACACGACCCAGTGTAAATTACACGTCCATAAACCTTAGAGAAACGAAATTCATTCCTGAAATATCCTTAAAGATGGATATTTAAACATACATATAGGAAGCATCATGAACGCGCAACAGGAAGGTTGAAAGATAAAATACCTTTTAGCGTTTGTGAGAGTTAGACTCGCAAAAGTTCAAACCTAGCATTGAATTTTGGAGTAATAGGTTACTGTTAGTAGGTCAGTTGTAAGTGATATGATATACTTTACGACTGACTTGAAAACAGTGAAATGTTACTAATACAATTCACAGTCACTGCTAGAGTTGGTCTATTTCTTAATCAGAAAACCTTGTATTTCATATTATAAATCAGACTTGAGTTTGGCGCGGCTGATCTGAATCCAAAATGTTTGCCGGAAATCTTTGTTAAGATTGCAATTATTTCCTTTAAAATAACGAAGGTATTTTTGTTATTAATAAAATCTTGTATATTAATAACACTACTGGCTGTTTGCTTTTGTGGATTATATCACATTACCGTTGAATACAGCAAAGTTCGTGACCTACAGAGACAGTAGTTTCAGAGGTTTTATACAATATAAAAATACCTATGCAAATGTGATCTAAACCTAAATCATAACGATTGCTAAGCCAACAATGGTAAAGCCATGTCAAGGTTTTGTTAATACATTTTACTTAGTAATGATATCGAGATACTAAGGGAAGCACTGGTTATTTTATACAAAATACATTTTCTAACATATTATCTATAACATGTTATTTAATGATAATAATTGCAACCAAAATTTGAGAACTAAATCCGCATATGACAACTATTTCATAAATAATAGCAAACTGCAAATTCTTTATAGAGTTGAAAACTGAAAAAGCTGTATTACCTCCCTTTCGTTGCTTAACGCGATGCCTGTGCTCGCGAGTTAATGGTACCGTTAAGCCACTACGTGAATTGAAACAATACAGAACTTTTGTCTTGTAAACTCAATGTCTATATTACTAAATTTATTTGAAAACTACGAGGGTCATCCAAAAAGTTCTGTCACAGGTCTCGTAATATTTTCACAGACATACCAGCCTATCGCGGAGGACACCAACGAAAAGAGCAATCTTTTTTTCTTTATAATGATACACGGTGGAGTCAAACAATATTGCTGATATACGCGACCATATAAGTCTATGTCATAGACACTGGCATGTTTTCTTGTGTTTGATGTCACTGCTCGTGAGTGAATCATGCAATATATGTCAGTAAGTACATATCGAAAGTAACTGAAATTTTCAGAGTTGTTGCCTGTAACAGTCAGAAAGAACCTATAGAGAAATGAATGATATCAATACATCATATGCAGTACAAACGAGGGATACCTAAGATGTCGCTGAGCTGACTGTCCACGTGACCTTGAAGAAACCACTGTAGCGCAATTTTCGGGTAGTTTTTTCAACCCTTCGATTCGAAGTAAATTTCAGTGATATACCTCAAGTGAAGTTTGTTTTGTACGTTCAAAAAGTATTCATTTATCAAGATATGACCCTTAGAATATATTTTGAGTGATTGTTATAAGCCTTTGGCTGCATCTATCCTCTCATACAAAGTATTGTAGACTTTAGAAAATACATCGAAGGACTGTGGAATTTTTATGTGACGTTTATCTGTACCTGTAGAATTATTGACACCGACCCACGGTAATTGGCATTGTTTCTGTAGAAAGACCCACGGTAATTGGCATTGTTTATGTAGAAAGACCCACGGTAATTGGCATTGTTTATGTAGAAATTGCTGCAGCTTGCAAACAGGCCATCTGCAAGTTATGCCAGTATAGTAAGGGTATACCTGTTGTGAAGCACATTGTAAAGATACATGTAAAGATAATCCAGCTATTGTTGTACAGCGGTATTACAAAGGGCAAGTCTTAAGAACGGCATCACATTGAGGTCAATATCTATTTTGTTTATGGAGATATAATACCAGTGACAGAACTTTTTGGATGACCCTCGTATGTCTTAAACTGCCATAAAAACTTAATGTGTAATGGGAGTTCCAGTGAAACTGCATTTCTGACTTCATAATGGCGTGGACTGAGGTTTTTCGTCTGGTCCTTACGACCTCCTAATCGACCGTGCATTGTCATGATTTTAGCTAATTAGCCCATATAGATTTAGTAGAGCAGACGGAGCCCCAAAAGTGCTCTCCTTAAGGACTTTACTGGTAAGGTTCTGCAAACATCAAGTGTTATATACCAAATTGTTTGTCAGCATGTCTAGTGTATGGATCCGGCTGATGACATCGCCGCAGCTGAGTACTAACAGAGTTATGGCCCTTGAAACTTACGTACCCATAAACAGCAAAATTACACAATTTTTGTCGGTGTACGTCAAAAATGTCCATTTATTTCAACTAAAGACAAGTGTTTGCCATTTTCCGGTAGTACGTACGGAAAACAAATGGAATGAACTAAACATAGAAGCTTTTAACTAATATGGCTTATCGAACAGTGTTTGTCCGTGCGTCTGTTTATTAATTACCGTTGATTACCAAAGGTTGACAATTTTCGACATCAATATTAGAATTTATCTGTTTTATTACCACGACAATAAATATGTCAAGTCTTATGCAGAAACTAATTAACAAGGTATTTCATTGTTGAATTAACTATCTAGATATATTTCAACATGTACAAAAGGTCAAGGTCACGGTCAAACAGAAAACGTACATAAATGATTAAAATCTACTTAAGTTACTACTTTAAGACCAGCTAAATGGGCTAAATGCTTGGAAAACAGTATATATGTGTAATTTCTATTACCTCGCATTCATTTATATAATATGTGCTCTATATATTTATTTTTCCGTCCGTCCGTACGTCGGTTTGTCAATAGCATGTGTTGGCCACTGTTTTGGCAGTCAACTTCTCAAAAATGACAAGCTTACCAGTGGTCAAAACTAGCCGCTGATTATACAAGCGTTGTAGTTGCATACTCTTGTGTCATTTTCAGTCCAATTCGGTACTTTAAGATTGTCTTCGGGCCGTCTGTCCTTGTCAGTTCATCCATTTGTTCCTCCGTCGGTCCATCTGTCGGTTGAAATTGATCGAATGATACATTAATAAAATCTAGTAGATTTTTAAGCTCCAATATATCCCTCTCCTTTTATGAGATACTTTTTCAACATATTCTTTTTTTTGAAAGCCCAACGTCTACAAAGTATTTCCCTGCTTTCTGCTGTCTGAGTATTGGGCAGTTTGGCTGTTCTCCCATGTTGTATACGTGACCGTATCATTTTAATGACATTTGCATATTCTCATCCAAATAAACACAATAACAGACATAGATCTTAGTTTTGTAGAAAATATGCTTGGAAGCCTCTGAATTATATCAATATTGTCTTCTGAAGCGTTAGAAATTGTACTGTTGTCTACGTTACCAAGAATGGACAAACTACTTAATCTGATTAGAATAAGCATGTAAGTACAATCAATGAAGAACACTAATGCATTTATATATCGTTAAATAAAATCAAATGCTATCACACTTGCAAAACTTTGCACTGTCATATACGTTACCGAATATGAGTAACAATGAAATGCATCCAAAATGGCATTTTGCGCTACAGAAACTGTTATTGCTTAAGTGGTCTTTTAGCATTCTATGGTGGAACTTTATTATAAATAACGTTATTAAATGGTTGCCTAGAGGACTTGGAGTAGTCTGAAACTGTATTACTGTCACACAAGGAGCTACTGATATAAGGACTTTTAAAGTGTGTACACTTTTTTATATATGGATGAAGGGGTAGAAGATAATTTAAGGATAATTTTGGGATTTTGCTCTCTCTCAATCCTCCATAAAATGATATACTGTGAATGTACATTAGAACTGTCTCCCAGTTTTTATGGGCAATCAGGGTAACTATTTTCAGAATTTGTTACCTCATACTCTCTCCTATACTAGTCTCGCTTAACGTATATTACATCAAATATTGTAAGACTGATAATATATAATGTGTTACTGTCGTGTTTGAACTCTGAATTACACCAATGCCATTTTTAGTCAAAGGCACATCAGTTACTTAAAATTGTCGCCAGACAGTTTTCAGTTTCATGACTCGAGTGTATAGATTTAATAGTGCAAGTAGAAACAAGAAAAGTAACTCACAGCATGCCCATAAATATTTTATGCGTGAAACACATTTTAAAAGTGTTGATATCATAATCTTGTCATTATCTCCAGTTTATTCTACATTTTAAAAAAGGCTAGAGTAAAATATTAAAATATTCATTTAGGTTGTATGGTTATCAAATGACACTATTTTTTCTATAAATGTAACAGTGAATAAAATCTAGGGCGCTTATACAGCTTTAGTGAGGAAACTACATAAATCTGAATAATCTCAGCTTTAGTGAGCAAACTAGATACACCTGAGTAATCTTTTTTCTGTTTCATGTTTTTGTCATTATTTTAACTTATTTCTCTATTTATGTGTCAATATTATTTCACACATTAAGGTGACTACGAAACTGCACTTGAATTCATGCAACAACTCTGAAAAGTTTCTGTCTCGTAGTCTACACAAGATAAATCACACCTACCTTTTCTTTATTAAAGCTGTGCTAGAATTATACCCTAAAAGGCTTGAAAGTATATTTTATTTTCCAATTCTGACTTCGTTATTTTCTCATGTGCTGTAAATCTTGTTCTTTATGATAACAAAAATCACAGTCTCATAAGCTGTGTTACTGTTTATGTTAGTTACATCAATTTGATTAATATCAATTCCGTAAGATACTCTTAGAGTGTCATACTTTGAGAATTTTTTGGAATCTCATTATGTAAGCGCCATTTCAAATCATTATAATGTTTTTGAATATTGCATAAAACGCATTAAACAGTTTCTGTATGGTAAACTACAAAATTTAATGAAACCACTTTTTTCCACTATAAAGCTTGTCCCTAGACCTAAACAGTAATATACTGATACTAATGAAATTTATCAATTTTAATTTTATTTTGTATAGTTTTATTTGTCTTAAATTCGTATCTAATGGTAACATAGATTACAGCCTTATAAACTGTAGAATAATTAAGCATAATAATAAAAGTTTAAAATCTAAAAATGATTTTACATCACTTAATATAAAAATAAATAATTAATATCGATTTATAAATAGATTACTGACTTTCGTTTTTTATTAAAAAAAAAATAGTAATTTATGTAAACTTTCTATTGGTAACGTATTTAACGGTCCGAACTCTCAGTCGCCCCACTAAGTAGGCAGCAAGAAAGAGGCAAATATTCTGCATATATAGGACGCTTAGAAAAATGAGGTCCACATAGAAAAATGAGGTCCACACAACTTCGTAGGGTGACCGGGCAACATCCTACTGGCCTGGCCTACATTTATTTAGCGGCTGGTATAACTAGGATACAGGTTCTAATGCATTTGAGTGAGTGGGTAATTTTTCTTTTTATTCTGTTTTGAGACAAGCTGTTCTTTTGCAATGTCTTGAATCTTGAAGATGTCAAAACTATGTCACTAGTTCATCAAAACATCAATGAATATGTATACGCTTGCGAAGAAAAATAACAAAGTAACAAAGTGTTGCATACAGTATTGTCACTTGAAATGTAAATAACAAATAAATAAGTTATACGGTAAACAATCACTTATTTACAACACCTGGAGATATATTTTGCATTTCCATTGCTAGTTAGAACTGTTGCGAAAAAATGATATGTGATAAAATATTGTGAATATGCCCTCTATGTAAGTAGGTTTATAGAAGTACTGTCTGTATAATACTGTTTCAAGTAAATTAAACCTTGCTCACTGAAGCGTGAAGGATTGCTAGAAGTAATTTTATTTGCACTAGCATAGATGTGCAGCCCTATAATGTCACGTATATTATGTTACAATATGACCTAACCTTACTTTTTTGAACCGCAAGAGCCTGAAAGATTTCCAGTTTTGCAATGCATATTTAGATGGGTGGGGTATTTACTCATGTTTCTCAGAGTTTCTTTGTCTCTGTACTGACATCTTGAGATCTGATAATCTAAACATAAAGCAAAGGTTCAAGACTTGCTATTCTATTGCAAATATTGTCTCAAAATCTTGACTGATGGACTCAACATTAAAAATTGTAAACCTGAAATTTAAAAAATTATTTTCAAAACAAATTTCAACGTAAACGCGATATCTCAACGCCACAAAATGAAAACTAAAGTTAATAATAAGTTCCGCACATACGGTAAATAAGCTACAAACTGAAAACAAATGAAAAATCGCACAAAGTACCATCTCATGAATGATTTGTTTACTCTTTTCCATATAAGTATCAGTTTACCCAATTAAATGGGTGGGGTAATTCAAGGGGAGATAACTCGCTTAGTACTCAGAATCAGAGGTGTCATCAGCCGGTTTTATAAACTAGAGATTCTAACAATTAATCTGATATATAACCCAGGATGTTTGCAGAACCTTACCAGTAGCACCTTCTCATAGGCTGCCTATCTGCCGTACTAATTGGGTTTAATAATGGAAAGGAATTGCCAACAGAATTGTTATCATTTATTAAGCAGGCTTTAACAATTTTTTGATACGATAATTGTTTGGTTTTGAGCATTTAAAACAGAAAAGTAACCACGTGACGTTTACAATAGCCTCAATATTGGTGTAACAAAAGAATCTTGAATTTTATATGACTATGAAATTACAAAATGATTACTTTATCTGAAATTAAAATGATTTTTATGTCTCACTTATTCCACAAGTACCGTAGAATGAAAAATACAGACCGTCAAGTTTTTATTGTTGCTAAGTATCCATATTCCGAACATGGGATAGGTACATGAAAATTCATATCTAGTCTTTTATGCCCCCCCGCCATGAAATGGAGAAGGGCAAATAGAGTTTACCCTGTCCGTGTGTGCGTGTGTATGAGTGTGTGTTTGTATGTATGTGTGTTTGTGTTACCAGAATCGTGTCTTGGCCATAACTTAGTCCTGCTTGGTGGGATTAGAAAAAATATTTGGCACAAATGATCATTTTGACATGACAATGTGTTGCGTGCAAGAATTTTGTCGCGAGCTGAAAGGTCAAGGTCACACTGCGAGCTTAAACTTCGTGCATATGCTATAGTGAAAATATGTTCGTGTCCGGCCCATAACTTTGTGCTGCATGATAGGATTTCAAAATTTCTTTGCATGAATGATCATCTGGACAAGACGATGTGTCGCGTGTAAGAGTCATGTTGCTAGCCGAAAAGTCAAGATCACACTACCCGCTTAAACTTTGTGCATAGGCTATAGTGAAGTGGTTAGTTTCCGACTAATTTTGTGCTGCATGATTGGATTTTAAAATTGTTTAGCACAATTGATCATCTTGATAGGACGATGTGTCGCATGTAAAAGCCACGTTGCTTGCTCTAAGGTAAAGGGCACATAGGGCACTCGAACTTTGTATATAGGCTAGTGGAACATGTTCGTGTCCGACCCATAACTTTGTCCTGCATAGTTGGATTTCAAAATAATTTGGCATAAACAAGCATCAGGACAAGACAATGTGTCATGTACAGAAACCATGTCCCTAGCTCCAAGGTCAAGGTCACACTGCCCACATAAATGTTGGGTACAGGCGATAGAGAAAACATTTTTGTGTCTGGCTCATTACTTTGTCCTGCATGGTTGGATTTTAGAATTTTATGGCATAAATGATTATCATGACAACGCAGTTTGTCAGTATATCGCATGCAAGAACCATGTCGCTAGCTCAGAGGTGAAGGTCACAATCTGTACTTAAAAATGGTGCATAGGCTACAGTGAAAACCTGTTAGTATCCAGCCCATTATTTTTTCCTGCATGATGGGATTTCAAAAATGTGTGGCAAGACCATCTGTTGTGTGCAAGGAGCGCCACTACCTTAAAGGTCGTCACAGTGCACACTAGGCAACAATGAAGACATGTTTGTGTCATATTCTTGGCCAAGGTTTAACTGCAGAATAAGTGTTAATTACTTTTACCTATATTTCATGGTCCCTTGATTTCTTCTTTTATATCACACATGTCTGCCTCTGTGAACCTAGCTATCCTACGAGTGCCAGTACCTTAATCAAGGCACCATCTTACTCAAGGCACTAAGCGGGGCCATCCGTGTCCTGTGGACACATTTCTAGTTTTTTTTCTGAAACATTATAACACAACGCTTAATTTCAAAGTAATGACGCCTTTTTGGCACGCCGATGGGCATGGTGTAGCTTTTATAGGAAATTAATTTGAGTTCCATCAAAAAATAGACGCAGCCCTTAAGAGAGCCTGCCACGAACCATGGAGCATTGAATGGAAACTCGAAAATTTCATTTCCGATCAATACTTTGTCACTTTATTTACCTTACCAATGTAAGTAAAATCCTAGAAGGTTTTTAATTTTTTTGTTCAAATAGAGCCAGAAGCTGGCAAAATCTGTTTCCATGGTGACATCCAAATATTTCGGGCTATAATAATACAGTTTTATGCCAAAAAAGACGCTGTTAATTTTATATATTGAATCAAGCAGTTCAATATAAGTGTTCTTCATATTATAAAGCATCCTCAGTATAATATCAAAAACTTAAATTTGGTGGAAAACCTGAAAGAATTTGGTTGCTATGGTAACGCAAATACTGATATCTTTAAAGTGAAGAGAAAACCTGAATTTTAGTATGCTAACATAACTGCTCATAAAATCTAAACCCAACCAGATAGAATCATATGGCCTATCAGATGGTTAAGTGGAATAATAGTCTGACAGAACCCAAAAATAAAATTGGCTAGCATTTCTTAAACGAAAAAAAAAATTGGTATCTGAAATTGTTGAATTTTCACGTTTTTCACTCAAAATAGCAGCTTTCCATCCAAAAAACTATAACATGAATCGAGCATTTGCAACTAACTCATTCTATGGAATACGATTTTTCAAAAGTTTTCAACTAAAATTTATCATTGGAAACTTGAAATGTCTTTGTAAAATTATCATAGCAACCAAATTTTTACCTAGCAACGAGGACATAAACACTGTATAAATGATACTAACTAGGCTAAAACTGACAATTATGATATTGCTTAACTTTTAATGGCTTAAACAGGGTAAGAACAGATAAAGGATATTGAAAATAATTAAATAGAACTATTATGATACTTTTCAATGCCCAAGTAGCCTCAGAATATAGGTTGCCAAGGCGATTTTCAACAGACTGGCAAAGGGAAAAACAAATCTTGGCATTTATAGCTGCCTTATTTGCAGATACAAAAGTATTTTGATATACAAATGCGTTTTGCAGTAGTCCTGTAACAAGCGTATCACTTTAGTCGGAGTCTCTCGAATTATTTGGTTGCCATGGCAACCAAAATGCTCAATGTATCTCAATAATTCTAATAAAGATCAACTCCTCAGAAGCTACAAGCAGGATAGCACTTAAACTCTGAAAGTTTTCATAGCAGTAGTGTCAACCAAAATACTGTTCAGTACTGCCTTTGCTCCAGCACTTTGGTTGCTATGGCAACTTAAAAGTGTCCATTGAATTATGAGAAAAATACAAGTTGTCATTTATCAATATTAAAATGATTTCATTGCAGAGATTTATCGACTTCTGATGCTTGCTGAACGTTCACAGCATTAGTCAAGACTAAAATAATACTTCTCATTATAGCCTTTGCTCAACCACCTAGGTTGCAATGGCAACTTAAGACTGTCCATTAAATTATAATAAGGAAAATTTACATTATCACTCTCTCGCTGCAGCTAGTTTGTCAAATCTTTTTCATTTACAAAAATGTTGCTTCAGTACCTATTAATGTCTTAGAAGTGGGCCCTATGAGGATACAGCGGGGCTTAAGTGCCAGGGTTTCATCCCTGCAATTCTAGGTAGCTACTGAGCATTAAATTTCACACTTTAGGGGAAAACTTTGCTGCTTGCATTTAAAAGTAGACCACTTTTTGAAGAGCTTTATCATTAGGACTCACCAAAGTTGTCCGTTTTGCAAAGATTGCAAACAAAAAATTCAGGAAGGTGAACCCATGCACCTAAAATTAATGTGCCCTGTCAGGCAATACAGGCAATGTTTATGATCTTGTATATTTATTTGGCCACTATGCTTTAATATTTTCATCGACTATTGATGGTGGAGATGGTTGCACATAGACAGATGTTAGAAATTACCATGGAGTGGAATGGAATGGGCTGACATTGATAAGCTTCCGCACTTCATTCCACTGATTTTTGGGATGACACTCTTACAGGAAAGAATTTGCTCCCTCAGAGAGAGCAAATTCTTTGTTGAAAGAGTACCATCTCAGGCTCTAGAAGCAAACTGTAACCAATGGAATGTAGATTATTGTGCCCATTCCATTCCAGGTTTTAAACTATGTCATTCCAAACAGAAGCATCTCTGACACTTCCAACATTTTGATGCTAGTCTCAGGTGCTTATTTACTTTGTTCCTTAGACAAGTAGTCGCCCTCCCTTCATCCTGATATTACTGAAAAACTGTTGAAAAGAATGTAAAATTATAAGTTAGTCATCTGTCCACTGAATTTGGACCGAAAACAAGAGATGATATGGCGGTAAGTGCCGTGCCATATTGGCACTCTAGAATACTGTTTCCGAATTCATGATAACTTGCAGTTAATTAGCTAAGATGCCCTTGTATACGAAGTAATATTGAGGGTTATCACAATTTTTTTTTATAATGCCTGTGGTCCAGATAAGAGGAAGTATTTGGTGATAATTATGGACAATTTCTCTTAAATCTCATACAGAACATATGTTGTGACCACTTATTAGAACTGCCTGTTTGAAACAGAACTAATCAGTGGTCACAACATAGGTTTTAGATGCAAAATAAGGAAAATTATCCCTGAATTATCCATGTTACTCTTTTGTCTGGAGCACTGCCACAGTTAAAGAGACACAATAAAATGCATTCATATTTTTATTTGTACAGCAATGAATTTTAGATAACAAGAAAATGTAACAAGGTCAAAAAAAATTATATTGCAAAGAAAGTGAAAATCTCTCAGCCATATACTTTAGAGTTCAATATGATATTAGACAGGATCCCCTTCAGAGCTCCAGTAAAGATGAGGTATTGAAGATAATTCTGAGACATAATATTCATCAGTGAAAACATATTGTGACCCTTCATTAGCACTTTGTTGGTAAGATGGTTCTAATGAGGGGTCACAACATATGTTTTATGGAGAAATATGGAAAACTGTCCCTAAATTATCCCTGTTGCCCCTTCTTATATGGAGCAATCATGTGGTATATTGAAAGAGATTCCGTTTTCAGTAAATCCTTCTGTGAATTGGAGATTTGTATTTGTTCACTTGGGAATGATTCTAGTCCATGCAGCGCTGGACCCAAATTATTTCAGAAACAAATTAGGTTTCTATTTAGTGAAAATTGAAACTTGTTTCTAGGTATTTTCCGGCCCAGAGCTGGGCTAGGAATAATTCCCATTTTCTTCCATGAGCTAGTACTGAGCTGTCACTTAACTGTCAGAATCACATGAAGAGGGAATCCGTCTGTCAGGAGATACTGACATCACATTCATGGTACACGAAAAACTGCAAATGTCTATCATTATCTACCTGCTTGTCTATCATTATCTACTTGCCACCGAATAAAACCTGGAAACATGTAAATGTGTTCCAATGAGCTACCAGATTCGAATATCAAATATCCATAGCTGAACGTAGGAGCTGGGTGGGTATCATTTATTTTCTAGGTAGACTGGTATTACCGGAAACTGTGACCAAATGTTTGTGAGGTAATTCATTCACGACCTTTAAGTTTGATACTTTCACCATTCACCGGGTCAATGTAACATGAGATCTCAGCGGCACACTCATTAAACTCTGCTCTGTACGTGGGAAATAAACATGGCTGCTGAAAACACAAATAAACATTCCTATATATATACGGCCAAGAGCTCCAGATAAGGTAGAGTATTAAGGATAATTCAGGGAGAATTTTTTTTTATTTCTCATCCAAAACATTATGTTGTGACCCTAATTACAGCCGTCTCGGCAATACGATTCTACAGTAACTTTTTCAATGGCAAACTGTCATTTTTGCACATTATACAGTATTGAAACTCACACTTTGTCAGGTATATAATATCAGCTCCCTTGAGTTGTGAACAAAGAGAATTTAATTACTGACTTCACCACTAAAATTGTGATATTTTACTCATCCTTGTTAGCTTTGAATGTATCGTAAAAAATCTAAATATCAGGACAGATAGGTCTGAGATCAGACTTGGTATCGAAAATGTTTGCCATTCCATCTGCGTCTTTTGGACACATTTTTACATTGTAAAATCTAAACTGCTCCATTCTTAGGACAGTTAATGGTGCCTATGTTTGTGTTCCAATTTTGACGGTACCTGGGGATGAGTCAAACAACTGCTTGCAGGGTGGCAAACTGTAAAATGGTCCTGTCCCAAGTTCAGGTTGTATCAGGCAAATGCACAGACAAGGTGAGTATTTTATGATAATTGCAATAATTTACCTTATTTCTCCATAAATGTTGTGACCCCCCAATAAAACTGTCTTACTGCAGTTCTATTGAGGGGTCCCAACATTTGTTTTTATAAATAACTTCCTTGGAATCATCTTCAGATACTCATCTTATCTGTGCCTCTGTATAATACGGGTATTTTGAGATGTTGAGCAAACCAAATTTAATTAAAACGCTACCAACCTGCCATCTGGTGTCTCTGGACCACTTTGAGATGTTTCACAGTCATTTCCAGTATATAACTGTAAGCTTTCTCCAACATTTTATATATACAATAATATGGATTCTGAAGAATGTCGGATCCTGGGCATAGTTTAAAACCTAGAAGGGACTGGAAAGGAATGAGATAACCAGTGGCTATAATTTGCTCCCAGAGCCTAGGAGTGTGGTCTTACAGGAAAGAATTTGCTCCCTCAGAGGGGAGGCAAATTCTTTCCTGAAAGAGAGCCATCCAAAATCAATGCAATGGAATAGCTAGACTGTCCCTAGAGGGAGCAAATTATTTTCTGTAAGGAAGCCAAACAAAGTCAACGGAATGCAATGGAGTAGACTGTCTGGGTCAGTGTCAGTTTCAGTCCATGCTTTAAGTCATGCCTAAAATCTGATATTCTTCATAATTAAAATTCTGATCTGATAATACTTACATCTTTCTTCATAGCTTGCATGAAGAACCAGGGTCCTCAACGGTTGAGGCTCAACCGGCCAAGACATTGTTGATCTGATCTTTGTTGGTGTCGTTTCTCCATCAGTGGCTTGTTGCTCTGCAATGATAATCACATGGCAGTGATTATAATAACATAAATTGTTGTTTCTACTGAATGATGAATCCCCAGTTGCTCAGAGGGTAAAGTACTGGCCTGCTGAGCTAGCGGTCAGGGTTTGAATCTGTTGCAGCGGAAATTAGTTTAACTGTAAACAGGGTTCTAATCATTCCATTGCACACACCCTTTCATCATTATCACTCTTTCATCAGCTTAATATGACTGAAGTACCGTATGAAGGGTCGTAAAATTCAGAGACCGTATAGCAATGCAAGTCTCCTTTAAACTTCTTGCAATGAAATAACTGAATTAATACCATATTCAAAAGTTGCAGTTTTATTTACAAAGTGAAAACAAAATATCAGTGGTTACAAACAGTACAAGCAATTCAGTTTGGCATACACTCTCTTTATTAGTAGAAACAACAACTGGCCAGCTACATTTTGCAATTTAATTCAAATCTGCAGACTATAGTTTTACTAAATTTCGGGGCAGAGCTCAATTATTTTGGTTTACTTATTTTTCTTGCAAGAATATTTTCATTCCCTTTTTGGGCCAATTTATTTTGGTTCCTCCACCTCCCCCCCCCCCTTTACACACACACCGCCAAGATCAAATAACCCCCCCCCCCCCTCCTCCCTTTACACACACACCGCCAAGATCAAATAACAAATGGATGGCGACCCCTAAAATACAAATTATTGACTTAAATCTTAGTTCCCTCAATGTTCCATTTAAGTAAATAACATGTATGGATATTGACTATGCAGCAATTAATGAACTTAGGTACCTGACGAATTGACGTTCACTTCTTATCTGACTCAGTACTATCTCTAGAAAAATAGGTAAACCACCTGTACCTTTTAGACAGACCGCCGTAAAATAGACCTAATGGGTGTATATGAAGGAGTCATCGCAAACTGTGTCCTCATAGATGGTATTTTTTAATTTCAATTTCTTCTCAATGTATTGTTGTTTCCTACCACTGTTATTGGTTTCCAATTAGAGAGTTTTTCAAGGGAGGTAATTGAAATCTAGGAAATTTTGGATTCTGCCTTCATATGACTACCTTGTAGGCAGGCTGTGTAAAAATGCTAGCCAATTTTATTGCAGATTTAAATATAATAATATTTTGTCATTCTTAATTTTCGGTCAGTATGTCATGAACCAGTTGGGTTTGACTACAGCAGAGCATTGATTTTACACACTATTACCATTTTTACCAAACACAAAATTGGTTTTCAGACGCAATAAATCTTATATACCTGTTGCAAATATGAGAACTTTTGTAGTATTACAATTCCTTGACCTCTTCCCCGGATGATAATCATAAAGGCTGATTGCATTAAATTATTGTGTACTTACCAGATAAATCAAACTGGACAAGGTGTCGATTTCTTGCTGTTTAACCAGTTAAAAACTTTGGCAGCCGTTGCCATGGTAACGGTGGCGAGCACTAATCGCCGGGAAGGCCGGGAAGAAAAAGCCGGGAAGATGGTGGGTAGTTGTCTTTCGGATTCAATATCTATCTTTCTATATAAGCTATCTAAACAAATTAGGTATCATTTTAAAGAAGAGACTCTGATTTAAATATTGAATGTAAAATAAATAGATTTTTTTGAGTTTTTGATGACTTTTTGGTACTTTAAAAATTCCGGGAAGAGCCGGGAAGACAGCCGGGAAGATCGGGGTAGTTGTCTTTGGGATTCAATATCTATCTTTCTGTATAAGCTATCTAAACAAATGATGCATAATTTAAAAGAAGAGACTCTAATCTAAATATTGAATATAAAATAAATAACTTTTGTTGACTTTTTGATGACTTTTTGACACTTCAAAAATTCCGGGAAGGCAGCCGGGAAGATAGGGGTAGTTGTCTTTCGGATTAAATATCTATTTTTTTGTATCAGCTATCTAAACAACTGATGCATCATTTTAAAGAAGAGACTCTTATCTAAATGATGAATATATAAAATAGTTATGTCGAATGTTTTATTTTCATGACGTTTTGGTGCTTTAAAATGTCCGGGGTGAGCCAGGAAGGCAGCCGGGAAGAGAGGGATTGTAGTTTGTGGGACCCAAAATCTCCTATTTTGCAATATTTAATAATATAATTTTTGCACCCTTTTAAAAACAGTCTTTAAGCTAAATGTCGATTATAAGACAAGTGCTTTCTGGAAAAAATGAAGACCTTATGTTGCTCTAAAAAATTCGAGAATTTAAGGTAGCGCAGCCGGAAAGGCAGGAATAACAGTACATATTTATAATAAACATACGGATAATTTAGTAATGTTCTCCTTTAATTCCGTTCTAAAACTCCTTAATTTTTTTGGATTTTGTCGGGATTTATTTATTTATTCATTTATTATTTTTATCTATTTTTTCTCGACATTTTTATATATATATAACGAAAATCATGGTTGCAGTATGCTTGTACTTACTTTGATTATCACCTAATTAAGATTTAATTGCAGCTTGGTACATCCATTTCAACGTAAGCTTGTTGGCGAACTGTATTTACGGATTAATCATTCTGTAGCCTGTGTTCGGTTCTGTAGTGGTGCTCGTGTAGAACAGCTTCATGACGGAATGTGGGATATCAGTGCGTTCAAAGTAAATCGTTTGATTTGTTATATGTAGGGTTTGAAATTTTGTCAATGGAATATCAAAAAAGGCAACTTTATTACAAAATCACGCCAGTTATATTAATATATATAACTGAGCTAGATTTTGTAGATTTTTTTATTATTATTATTACACAGTCGGATCAGAGTCTTGGCTGTCCGCATGAATAAAAGTTAGACCCTTAGCTACTTAGCTACCCAGTTAGCGCCCAGCGAAGACTCCGATCAGAATGGGCGGGCTGGCTTGAGCCTTCGCTGGGCGCTCATGCCAAAAAGTTACTGGTTTTATCATGAGGCTTCTCATATTTTTATTTCATTTCTTAGACGCGTGCAGAGTCGTCCTGTCGAAGTGACGTAAATAAAAAAAAAGTATTTTAGATGTTGAAGTAATGCATCTTAAATTTCAGTTAAAATCATTTGTTTAAACTAGACAATTTTTGTAAGGAGACACAAATAAAGTTTCCTTTTAAAAAGGAAAGGCTTGCCGAGTTTTTTTACATTTTGTTTACATTACAGTATGTTAATACTAACAGAATGGGAATTATAAGAACTAGCGTTTGAGGACTGAAGGAAATGAATTCAGCCTAATTATGAAGTTGTTTTTGTTCATTTCTCTTTATAATTTATTTCTTAGCTAAATCCCCTCTCAGGCCAGCGATGCTGCAGTGCATGGCCAACTTTTTTCCTCAGACCCGTATAATATACCTGTAAACGACGATATCGCGTGAGCTTAAATAGCATTAAATCATATAGGACATTGACAATTTTTCTCTGTTTTTGTCTTCCTTGAATAAAAATGAAAACTGTTGTGTTAGGTCAATATAGTGCACTTTTTTAGCTGCACATAGATATTTTTTTCAAACTTTTAAATTTACATTTAATGCGGTCCTTTTTGCTCTGAGTAATATGGCCATCATTTCCTAATAGTATATAGGGAAAATAAAGAAAATGAACAAAAAGTTACTCAGTTTTCTACGTTTTTCTTAAAGCACGGATCTAAAGTAAAAAAATTTGTGTTATCCTAATATTCTACACTATCTTACAAATCTTTTGATACGTTTTGTAACAAAAACAAAGAAATATTTGTGCGGTCATTTTTTACAAACTTAATACTACCTTACATCCAAAAACTGAATTTTCAGTTCCGTGCGTGACTATATCGAGGTGAGGAGAATTGTTGGGGACGGATTGGATTCCAGTTGCATACAAAGGTTCTTGCATGACAAGAAATTGCTGTACAACCAAAATGACGTTATTATCACTGGCAAACTGCTTCCCAGCCAATTCTTTAAAAAGGTTGAAGTGACCAACAGAAATGCAGCACAGGCAAAGCCACCGTAGCTTTAATAGCTTTCCTCGGCGATGAATCTGGCTTTTCTGTCTCAGCTGCTTTAGTAACTGACCTAGTATCATCTGTCCCTAAACAGGTGGTTAACATGTAACCGGTATATGAATCCAGAATGACTGAAACGATTACCTTGCCAGCTGAAGGCATAATCATTCCCTTCTTTGAGACATGGCGGGATATTCTGGTATGTTTCCATTGTTTCGAGTGCTGGTTCTGTTCTGGTTGAGAGAGATAGACCAGCGGCTCATCCATTGTATCAAAGCTGTCACGAATCCTTCAGAACTAGCCTCAAAGAGATTAAATCCCAACGGTTCTGAAAATGTCCAGTCTTCTCGTTATCCGTATCCCTATAAGAAGTTTTTAGGACAGACTATTCATGGACGGTCGAAAGGTACTGTATTTTATTTAGATGTTGAATTGTGCAAATTGCACCGCTGCTTGCGAACGACACGACCTTTACAATGAATATGCGTCATTTATACACCGGCTTAAAGGCCAAGATACAACAGGAGCAGTTTGTAGTTGGCTAATAGGTGTTAATAATGTAGCATAATAGGGATAAGTTCATTAATTGGGACCTAATGTGGCCAAATTTGACAGACAATCTTGGTTGCAGGTATATGCATAAATTATCTCCATTTTAGACAAAGGAACAAGAACACATATAGAGAGCTAATAAGATCCAGAGCTAACATCATAAGAACTTACTGTTGAAGCTAATACAGTACTAATGGAATGTTCAAAGAATGAATTGAGACTTACATAGCTGATTTTTTAAAAGTTTTACACATTGCCCTAAAATAAACAAGGTGTATGCATGATTTCCCAGACCTGAAAGTATGGTTAAAATTTAATACTTTTTTTCTCTTGTTTTGAATATTGAAAAGTTTTAATCTAAACCTTACTCCAAGCAGCAGTAGCCTAATTCAAACTAGATTGAACATCTACATCTCTGTAACTTTTCTTGTGATTTTATCCTCCCTTTTTTTATAGACATGAAACTTGGTAAGTTTCACAGTTTCATTGTTTTAGGAATTTCCTTCTTCCTAGTTTGCAGCATATAACTGACAATCACCAGCCTGCATCAGTCAGGCAGCATAAGTCTACATACCGTAATTTTTTATTTTTCCAAACTGATTATAACAGCCAGCCTTTTTAATCCTTCTGGTCCATGGTCAAGCAATTTGTAGGTTCATACCACAGAAAACTGAGGTGGCAACTTGTCACTTCCTTTTTCAATATATTCCCATATTTTTTGGCTATTCATAATTTGTTCTGAGACAGAATATTCATAATTATCCAATATTCTTTTTGTGGTATCACAAAAAGTATTATGGCTAAACTAAATCATTTTGAATATCAAAAAATCGAATTAAATTGATAGCCATAAATCGGCTTTTTTCAATGTCTGAAATTCATTTTTAACTTTAAATATCCATACTTCTATTTTACGGATCTAAGTGCGGATATTCATCATCCATAATTTGATTTTTGTATATCCATTATTCGATTCATGGATATCTGATTTTGTGATACCCATAAATCGGTTTATTACAGATATCAAAAACAGACTTATGGATATGCATAAATGAAATTTTGGAAATCATGATGGCTATTGAATATCCATAATTCGAAAATTGGACATCAAAACTCGAATTATGGATATCCATAAAACAAATTATGGATATCCAAAAATCTTGAGAATATTAGATTTATAAATAGATTAACGGACATCAAAAAATCAACTTTTGGATATCCAAAACTAGAAGTGAACATTCTATAAGGTGCTGATTTGCTGTTTATGGATACCAATAATTTGTTTTCAGTATCCACTTTTCAATATATGGATATCCAAACTTTACTTTCTACACTGTCCCGCGACGGGTCTAAGTATACTCATTTTGCCATGCAAATTTCTATGGGGTGCCATTTTACTATTTATTCCCTATTTATTGATGTCCATAATTCGAATTACCGATATCCATTATTCGAACTATTGATATCGATAATTATTTATGACTATCCATAACTATTTACTGATATCCATAATTGAAATTATGGATATCTATAATCTGAATTATATCGAATTATGGATATCCATAAATCATGTTGAATTATAGATATCAATAAATCAAACTATGGATGTCCATAATTCGATTTATAGAGATCCATAATTCGAATTATAGATATCTAGATATTTTTAATTTGACATGATTTATGGAGATCTGTAATTCGAATCATAGATATCAATAGATAGATTTTCCTAGCTCGATAAAATCAAATTTTAATCCGATCACATAAACGGCTCTTGTCAAAAAAAAAAAAAGGAGTGATTCCCATCCTTTGGTTTAGCTATATGGATTGATGAACCCGATGTCCTAGGCTTTACTGTGGCTCAGTCATATCAGGATTAATGTAAGGCTGTGCACAATGGAACCCTGTGTACAACTGAGAAGATTTTGGGAATCAAACCTAGGACCACTAGCGATCAGCAGAACAATGCTAAACCCACAGCGCTACGGACCGCCTGGTTTAGATACATGTATACTCTTGCATAATATACTGAACTTTAAAAGTATACTCCCTCATTTTTAGCCATCTTTAAAATAATCAATATGACTAATTTCGTTAGATAATATTTAATCATATGTAAATCCATTGTAAAAGTTCAGAAAAAGTGATTCAGTATGACTCAGTTTTTAATTAAAATAAAGTATCGAGATTGAAAATGTAAATGAACACAATCGTCAGCCAATAGGAGAGCCGATACCACGCCTTACGGTCATATGACGATACCTAGGTATTTTTCTTATTCGTGCACGCGCTATTGATGTCAGAGCAAATTAATTCTGTCCAATGAGGCGATTTCGATAGCAGACCGCGATTTTACAAAATTTATTTTATTTCTTTGACAATTGTACATGTATAAACACGGTCAGTTGTGCACGTTAGCCACACACACACAGATAGATCGTATACTTTATTTGGTAAGATGTGATGAGTGATGAGGAAAAAAATTAGTAGCGCCTGCTTGCTGAATTTAAACAATAAATTTTGACTTTCATTTTTTCTGCTTTTTGACAGGTTTACAGATATATAAATCGGCCCACGCTTCAGCACAATCTGATCAATCTATCCTCAGTTAGCATGATATATTTTTGGATCTGCCGAAAATGAAAGACCCTGGTCAGTCTGCACAGATGCTCGAGTGTGGTGACTGCTCTAAGTAAATACATTACACAATACTCTAAGGCCCTTTTTTCGATCAACGCCGCTGCAAAATAAAGATAGCAAGCTTTTTGGGAAAAGCGTATACTTGTATGCTGGGAGTCGTGGATACGGAAAGTGCCGACTGTTGGCGACAATGCGACCAAAAATAGAATAAAATTCCATCATTATTTTTAGCAGATGCGGTAAACCTGATATGGATATAAACAGACAAAATCGGACGAGTTCTCTAATTATTGCGATGAAACGCTCGTATAAGTGAAGGAAAACATGAACAAATCCAGTCTCAAACCGGAACGAGCTTTTCAATCTATAAGGCTTGCGGCCTTTGGGCCGCAAGCCAAAAAATAGATAGACCAATATTTCACGGATTGTTATTCCATTTAGTGTAATGGACTGAGTTTGTTCTTGTGTTCTACATAATCAAGGAGAGCGAAGTGGAAATTAAAGTAAACCGTAAAGTGATGGGGTCCGTTAGGGGATCAGAAGCAAAAAAAAAAAAAAAAAAGCAATAGAACATTGTAGAAAAAAATAAGCCAAGGTATTAACCTGAAATCAGAATGTGGCAGATAATAAGATATCTAAATAGGGTCCATTTTAAAACCAGGCCCACTAAATTGACTTGTTCAAAATTAACAGCTTCAGCTTCACCACATTGCCATTTTTGTCAAAGATGTGAGGAGCTTTGGCTATAAGGCTATATTCTCCATTAAAGCGTGTTGTGACGTCTCATCAGAACCGTCTCGCCAAGACGGTTCTAATGAGGAGTCATAACATGTTCTCACTGAGAAATAAAGAATAATTATCTCATTTTATGGCTCATAATTATTGAACAGTCACAAGAAGATAATACGATAAAATCACTGCCTTTTAAGTCAATGTTCAGATCTCTTGTATTCGGTCATTTCAAGCCGACAGTCATGTTGCGTCAACACGTTACTAGTGGAATGGCAAACAGTGCAGACCCAGATCAGACTGATGCTCAGGAAAGTCTGGGTCTTCACTGTTTGCTCTTGAACTCCTGTCCCAGAAGTAAGGGTCATTAAGGTATTGTCAATTAGGAGACAAGGTATCCTTTCAAGGGAAGCAACTCTATCATTTTCACATTACTTCCCTTCTCAATGGGGGCCAACTCTTAAATGAAAGAATTTCATGAAATGGATACTTTTTTAGGCGAAACAATTCTGTCAATTTCATTTTTGCCTCCATTCTTAGGGATCGACTATTACAGTATTCGTAGAACACCCGCTATTCGGAAAAGACAGAATGTCGGCAAAGAGAGATCTACTATCAAAGGACGGTCTCCATGTGACACAAGCTGGCGTGAGAGAGTTGACACTGGATATCCAGGCGGCGGTTCGATTCCATTTGAAATCAGACAGGAAGTCGTGCAGGCCATTGTCATGTTCATCTCCGACACTACCAGTTTCTGTTTCATTCCCAGAATCAACAGAGGAGCCCTTTTTTCGGAGTCTGATTTTCCACCTCTGTCGATACCAACCCCGGTGAAAGAGGTACCGAGGCCAGCCACTGTGACAACACCGGCGACGAAGAATCCAGCCACTGTGACTACACCGACGACGAAGAATCCAGCCACTGTGACAACACCGACGACGAAGAATCCAGCCACTGTGACTACACCGACGACGAAGAAGCCAGCCACTATGACAACACTACAGGCAAATAAAATTGTTTGCTTTATTTCAATTTATGACTCATTAGCCTATTTAGCCTATCCTGGCGGATAGATATTTTGCTTTCAATATGTATCTGACAGCACAGACGGTGTTTCCGTCGTACAAAAAAGACCTAAAATTTTACGTTTCTAAATGATATAAAATATATACTCAAAGACTTTAAGTGATCAAGCTAGTAACCTTCCCTGCTTAGATTCCAGCTCAGTCAGACTACCCTACAGTTACGAGTCCGTCTCCCTATCACTGGGTCATATCTTATTTCTTTTTTAATTACTACAATAGGTCGATAGCCCTGGAAACTTAGTGGTTTAAGTGTTTGCCTACTACACCAAAATCTCAAGTTCAAGTCCCAATGAAGGTGGAATTCTCTCTGTGAACAGAGTTCCATTGCAAAGTCTCACAGCTTTTCACATTTCATTATCACCCTTCCATCAGCTCGAAATACAGTTGAAGTGGTCGTAAAACCGCAGTTCCGTCCATCAATATATCATCCATTAGGCCTGTCTACAACTGTTTTCCGCTCTGTAGTATGATGAAGCAGTTGAGACAACCTTAAAGTCTTCGAGTACATATATAATATTAGAATGAAAAAAAAATGGCTGGCAAATGGTTGCTGTTTAACAGTACATACAGGCGTTTACTGTAGCAAGACCTAGTCACACCTCCACGAGCAGCAGTAGCGAATACTCGTTGGAACAAACAGTATAATAAAAATCGCTTTTGCGCGGGGCCAGCTGGAAACTATGGATAATATTATCGATAGGCTAACGTGACAGGTCGCAAAAATAAAAAAATAAAAAGAAGAAAGAAGGGAAAAATGACCCTAAAGATAAAAAGATAGATATTGAATCCGAAAGACAACTCCCCCATCTTCCCGGCTGCCTTCCCGGCTCTTCCGGAATTTTTAAAGTACCAAAGAAGTCATCGAAAGCTCATCAAAATCTATTTATTTTATATTCAATATTTAGATTAGAGCCACTCCTTTAAAATGATGCCTAATTTGTTTGGAAAGCTTATGTAGAAAGATAGATATTGAATCCCAAAGACAACTACCCCGATCTTCCCGGCTGTCTTCCCGGCTCTTCCCGGAATTTTTAAAGTACCAAAAAGTCATCAAAAACTAAAAAAATCTATTTACTTTATATCCAATATTTAGATTAGAGCCTCTTTTTTAAAATGATGCCTAATTTGTTTAGGAAGCTTATATAAAAAGATAGATATTGAATCCGAAAGACAACTACCCCTAACTTCCCGGCTGCCTTCCCGGCTGTCTTCCCGGCTCTTCCCGGAATTTTTAAAGTACCAAAATATCATCAAAAACTAAAAAAAAAATATTTATTTTATATTCAATATTTAGATTAGAGCCTCTTCTTTAAAATGATGCCTAATTTGTTTGGAAAGCTTATACAGAAAGATAGATATTGAATCCCAAAGACAACTACCCCGATCTTCCCTGTTGTCTTCCCGGCTCTTCCCGGAATTTTTAAAGTACCAAAAAGTCATCAAAAACTCAAAAAAATCTATTTATTTTATATTCAATATTTAAATTAGAGTCTATTCTTTAAAATGATACCTAATTTGTTTAGATAGCTTATATAGAAAGAGAGATATTGAATCCGAAAGACAACTAGCCCCCATCTTCCCGGCTTTTTCTTCCCGGCCTTCCCGGCGATTAGTGTGCACCGGTAACGGTAGAGATTTGGGCAGAAAAATTAAGGGGCCACACATGTCTCTTTGAGGACAGTCTACTGCAGTAATATCACAAAAATCCGTGATTTTGCACATTCCATCATTCCATTACCGAAGCTCCATGGTTCGTGGCAGGCTCTCTTAAAGGAAGAACGCTCTCGCTTAAAAGAAAGCCCTGATAAAATTGGATCCAAAGTTTTCTTGCCAAGAATAAGTCATGACACAGACCAGATTTTATATCTGCATTTGAGCCGCGACACGAGAAAACCAACAAAGTGGTTCTGCGCCCAGCGAAGACTCAGATCAGCCTGGGCATCCGCACAGTCTGATCAGAGTCTTTGCTGTCCGCATGGAGCTAGCTTAGGCCCTTAGCTACCCTTTAAACGCTTAGCGAAGAGTCTGATCGGACTGGGCGGATGCCGAGGCTGATCTGAGTTTGCACAGGGCGCACGTCCACTTTGTTGGTTTCCTCGTGTCGCGGCTCATTTGGCTGTAAGCTGCTAACACTTAAAGAGATATAAATAATTTTTTGAACTTGCAAGAAGCGTAGATAGCAATCTCATCCAAATCTTCGCTCTTTGCCCTCTGTTCTTTTAATGCAAATATGATATGGCTTCCGAAATCGTTAAGTTTAACGTCTGCTTGTTTTTGCACAAAAGAGTTTGCTAGAGTTCATTCAGATACCCTTTAACGAGGTCTAGCCGGGCCGCGTAGCGCAATCTGTAGGGCACCTGACTCATAAGTCAGAGGTCCTGGGTTCGAATCCCGGCCTGGTCACATACTTTCGTTTCTCCTTCTGCTGATTCAAGAAGGGCAGTTGTCACTTACTGGCGAAAGTATGTGCACTTAGTACTGGTTAACCGCTTAGGAGGTCTAAGCCTGCCCAGGAATAGTGTGGTTAGGTTAACTGACCGTCCCGACATGACCATAGCTGTTTACCGTGGACGTTAAGCATCAAATCAATTTAATTAACGAGGTCAATTTTTTGATTGTCTGAATTTATGAATTAATACATAAACGGCAAAGAAAGGTTTCCTTTCTGCTAGAAGTTGTTTGTTTTTGCTAAGTTTTGCACTCAAATTTGGATGTTCATTAAAATTGACACGAACAAGTTAACTTCGTTTGAACAAAATATAAAATTACTAGAAAACAATAATTATAATTCGAAATAGCTCAAATGCATTTCATACCAGTAAATACACTATGACGCTCTTCAAACTGTAGTCAGAGTTCAGGCAAATATACTGTCAGCGGCCAAAGTATTTCATCAACTGACTTACATGCATTTTTTAGTGTGCAAGAAAGTTAACTACGCTGCTTCTCTTCATACAATTGTAAAGAAAAATATATTGTTAGAAAGCAAGATCACTGGAGCTATTTATGCCAATGTTCCATTATTGTTCCTCACCCGACATCGAAGTTGTAGTTCTCAGAAACCTAGTGGTGTTATTAATCGGTTAAATTTTGGCGACGTCGCCATTGACGTTAATGTTCAAACTGTTTTTCGAATATTTTGATCATCTGTTAATGCTATATTTGTATAATATTAAATTGTATCGAGTTTAATAAATTATAGACAATGTAGAATTTATATTGCTTTATTTTCATCTAAGTTTCATGACGATAACTTTAGTTTTTAATCCACAATAAACTAAACAGTAAACTTGGAAATACATGCAATTCAAGGGAAATTCGGACTTTGATGAAATATTTATGGCCACTGAGTGTAGTATCAGTTACATTGGCATTTTATACTACCCATTTATGTTTATTGGACTATTTAAGTATTGTCAAATGGATGAGTCCATTTATCAATTTATAGAAGTCTGGTTAAGGTTTTTGGTACCATTTAAATTTCGTTTGAAAAAAATATATCCATTTAGCCGGCGGAAATACTGTAGACACTGATCAGAAGTTGCGCTTTACGGCATCTGCTCAGTGTTTGCACTGTATGCCTATGTCCCATTTATGGGACGGTAGGCGTTAATTGATTAATTTGATATTAAATTCCATTTTAGGGGAGCAATTGCTCTATTTGTATAAGAACTGATCCCTGTTTAGGAGGGAGGCAAAGTGGAAATGTTGAGGTAATTCCTCTGAAAGTGTAACCATTCAGTTCAAGCCTTTAGGGATTTAAAAAAGTAAGATTGATTAATGATTGTGGCGCTCGGTTAAGCTCAAATGCCATTTGATGTTAGAAGTCTGATTTCTTTTATGTTGCTGTTTTCCTAATAGTACTTACTTTTTAACTTGTTCCTACCGCAATGGAAAAAGAAGCTTTTCCATGCTCAAAAATTAACAAAATTTATGTTCCGCACATGGTTTAATAACAATAAGAAAGACCATGATGATATTTTGTTGGTGTGCATGCTGGCATTTTCGATGTTGCAGTTGAAAATGTGTTCTTTGACATTTCATTTAGATGGAAGCATATTCGTAAAAGTGTTGGCCCTTGAAACGGTAAAATGTTCTTTCAAAACGGACCTTGCAGGTAATACAGAAATCAATAGGCGTACTTTTGAGGGAGTTTCTTAAAATGTGAATATCGTCAAAATTCAATTATAACCCTCACCCAACACAAGATTTCAAAATATGAACCTATCTGAATTCAAAATAGACTTAGTTGACTCTGGACCAAATAACCTAACCCAGTGCTAGAATCTGTTTGCTACTGACATGCTTATTTTTATCGACTGCGTCATTAAAAGAGTTCAAGGCAATATATTGACGCAAATAACAATTAAATCGATACATTTGTCTCATTGAGGGCATATTATGAATATATACTGACAGTAATTTTGGTACATCAACAGAATAACGATAAAATGAGACTTCGGTGTATTCTGAGAGACGGATATTTCAGAAGAAGTGAACACACCAATACTACGAAGATGTTTCTTGTAGACTCGGTTTAGTTAGTTCTACTCATATACAATAATGTCATACTCATACCTTCTATCACCGACTTTTTTGTAACGTAAATGAGCCGCGACGCGAGAAAACCAACAAAGTGGTTGTGCGCCCAGTGCAGACTCAGATCAGCCTGGGCATCCGCCCAGTCTGATCAGCGTCTTCGCTGCCCGCATGGAGGTAGCTTACACCCTTCACTAACCTTTAGAGTCTGCTCTGACTTGTCGGATGCCCGGGGTGATCTAAGTCTTCGCTGGACGCACGACCCCTTTGTTGGTTTTCTCGTGTCGCGGCTCAAATGAGAAGGCAATGATCAGGAACCGACTCAATCATTTAGCACTTCCACAAAGCCCGCGAAAAGCCGAGAAACTTTCCAGGAGATGGCCGCGAGGCAACTTAAATAAATAGAGAATACCATGTTAGTGTCTTTTGATATCAAGTTTATCAGGCGAGACCAGAAACAGCGTAGGGAGGCTTGCCGAGCCAGTCCAACGTGTTTCTGGTCGAGCCTGTTAAACTTGATATTAAAAGACATTTACATGGTTTTCTTTTTATCATGCATCATTAGAAGATTTTTCGGCGTAAAGGGTGGCAAACAAATGAAATGCGAACGGAGTTTTTTTTCGAACTTGCTGACGTCGCGAATGCGTTATGACGTAAATCGGTGATGTCAATTAACCAATCAAACGTTGATATCACCGCCAACGTCAGTATAGAGCCAATCATCTTCAGAGATCGCTTCTAAAGGCATTGCCTGATAACACTGGCGCAAGCGCAATTCTAAAGTGACATGATATCACATCATGTTATCATACCCCAGATATCAAGTGAATTTTGCAGCAGATGCATATAAAGTACAAAACAATGACGTTAACAGTAAAATTGGCATTTGATCTAAAGATAGGCTCTTTACCGCGTCGCTATAAAAGCGGATTTACCCTGTGACTTTCTCCCCCTCCATTTTGAATTCGCTATCGAATTCTCAAAGCATAAGAATCACGGAAAATGAACCTTAAGAAGTTCAAATGCACATGTGGGTGTATTTACTTTGGGCGCCATTTGCTACGGTATTTAAAAAAATAATAGATATCCCGGTCAAGGATCGAACCGTGGACCCTTTGATCTAGAGGCGAACACTCTATCACGTCGATATGAAAAGGCCACCGCGTACCTCACGGCAGTACAGGTATATGGTATACCTAACCTATACACCCATGGGACATCAGGCTCACCAGAAGCACTGCCTTATATACCTTGATCCAAACGAAATGTCAGGGCGGTAACAAATATGCACTGGCAATCACTGTCAAATTCGATCAGTCCACTAGAAGATTCGGTAGAATAAATTTTGCACGCTTGTTCAAGTTCACTAAGCATAACGCATTGTTATTGTACCTCTTGACACCACATTTACTGTCATGTATGAAAGACGTATCTATGTTGATACAATAAGAAGAAGGAAGGTGCATTTTATAAAGATGATAATAATATTTTGCGCGCAAGGACACGCCGTTTACGGTGTGACGAATTCATCCGCCGCGGGATTTGAACTAGTAAGCCAGGTCTGTGCTTCCGACGTTTATATACTTGTCACATCATCCCTGTATGCAAAACCTTAGAATAAGAGTCAGCAGTGTGCCTCAGTCGGGCACCCCTGCATATAAATACTCGCGACAATTTATTCACGCTTATATTCGTGAATATCTCTTGGCTCGCAAAATGAAACATTTCACGAATATTGGAACGCTTAAATTTTAGGGTGTAAACTGCCAAGTGCAATGTTAAAAAAACGTCGTATGAACGGTGATGCACTATAATCGTGTCAACATTGAAACTTTCAGCGTGTTTGTGCCCATTGGATGTTTTGCCGCAACTGCAATACTTGAGACATGCCAAAATAATACTATTTATACAATGTGCAGAATATCGGTGTAAAAGCGAAGCACCATATCAGGATATGCATCTCCCTGTATAATAATCAGCTTCTTTCCTTTTTGTACTTGATGGATTTAGACATAACACATTGTTGAGCCTTTTTCCTATCACTTAAAATGGGAAGAAAAACACAAGCCTGTACATTCTGTACGTTCGAAAAGAAAATATTTGGATCATGAGGACATGCTGGACTCGTCTCCGTTCACATAGACGATATTTGGATCATGAGGAATATACAAAGTGAATTTGGTCACACAGGCTGTCAAGTTCGCAGACAAAGGCTGCTAAGTCCCCTTTGCTTCTTATTACGTAAGGAACGAAGTGGACCTAGTACACTTGGCTTGCGAAGATGACAGGCCTTATGATCATACATGAAGATCAGGAGTTTGGCTGTACATGTACTAAGATAGCATGTGCGAATAGCGAAGGCTCAGATAAGCCTGTGCATTCCTTTCATCTCTATCTATGTATATGGCAAAACATAACGTTATGTTCTTTATTTCGTTACTGAAAAAAGCGAAACTTACTGAAAGTGTGAACAAACATGACTCAGGTCAGTCTGTGCATCCTCGCAGTTGATCTGGTAAATTTAAATAGTAAATGATTGACGTCGCAAGAAAAGATACCTAATAGGATGTGCGAAAAGGAAATAATAAGACCAGCCTGTGTATCTGATCAGTCGTGGTTGAAGCGCCGGCCTGCTGATCTAGCGGTCCCGAGCTCGACTACCGGAGGCGTTCTCAATCGTAAACCGGGTTCCATTGCACAGAGCCTTTCATTATCACCCTCCAATCGTCTTGATATGACTGAAATACTGCTGAAAAGGACGTAAAATCGCAAGTCAACAATCCATCCCTTTTTGATCTGTACGACACAAGGACAGGTAATATGGCTAGCCACGTGCGTCTCTTGTTGTCCTTTTGTTGCATAACTTTACAATGTATTTGCAAGTTTTGTTACCGGTGAGTGAGCAGCGTGTTTGTCCTGTGCCCCTTTTTGTACAATAGAAAAGTCTAGGGGAAGGTACAAAGTTAACTCCGCCCTGACATTTCTTTTGGCTCAGAGTATACCAGCCAGTAATGAATTTTCGAATTTCTAGTTACGATGTTGAAATTTCAACGTTTTAAGTTAAAATTTCAAGTAATGGAACCAGAAAATTTCATCCAATGAATTGAATATCAATTTACGAAAAAGAAACTGGCAACTTTCGGTACACTAAATGTCAAGTTCTGATGTTAATGAAATAAAGCTGATGAACCTGAATCTCTAGTTATAAAGTTGTAATTTCAAGTCTTGGAACATGGAATTTTTGTTGATAAACGTGCTAGTTCAAATTCTGAAGTTATCTGTGAAAATACAGATAATAAATTGATGAATATTAAATTTCAAGTTGCGAAGCGACATTTCAAGATTTTAAGCCGAACTTCCGTGTTGCAAGGTTAAAATATCAAGTTTGCAATTTAATATGTAGTTATGAGGCCGGAATTAAAGATAAGAATTGAAAAAAATAGTTACAACCACAAATAAAAGGGTCCAATATCTTTTATGCAGTTCGTTGGGTATTCACATGTAACCTGTCGGTGATGTTACATTGTCCTGTTTGTTTCCGGTGATGTTTCATTGATGGGTTAGGCAGCCTTCATGCGGACCAAACAGCTAACTAAATGTTTCGAACCACTGCAGAAGCAGAGGGCGAGGTTTGATATCAGTAAGACATGTTTAAGACCCCTAGTAATCTTTTGCTGACCGAAATAAAATGGATGTCTAATTGGTTTCCTACTGCGTAGTCAAACTATGACAGTTTTCAAAACACGAGTGTTTCTTTTTTATCGAGAATTACATGTAGAATTTTAAACATCATAATATATATGGCATACTGCGTTGACCATTAAAGCATTAAAATATCATGCTTTTGTACTGCACCTTCCGTACACATTAGTTTGTTTGACATTATCAGCCGTTTAGATGTTTGATTTTTAACCTTAAAAGCACTAAACTCCGTTCATAAATTCTGAAACTGGGTTTTTCGCTGCTCATACTTTTATTATCTAATCTGTCCAGGTAAGACTTTGCATAGTGATGATACTAGACTTCCGCCGATTTCTCATCCAACATGTCCTCTGACTCTGCCCTTTGTATGATGCTGGGCTTACCTGCACAAAAGTGCAAATAACAGATTTTCAATTCGAGACTAAGTCCGTCGGACAGGTTGGAAACGCCTTTTAATACCATATAAAGTGGTCGCTATAAATAGTTTTGTGTACGGGTGGGGTTAGTATTCTAACACATGTTCTGCGCGTGCGAAATCAGTCAGCGTGACAACAAGCTTATCATCCGCGTAATTCTGACTCGGTTTGAAATTGGATCACACCGCATAAATTCACACTGGACAAGGTTTTCAGTGTTTCATCATAGTCCTGCGCCACTGGCAAACAACGTCTTCGCGTCAGTGCGACGTAATGATGTTCACTGGCGCTGTTTTAACAAAAATATAACATATTTCCGCAGTAGATCTTTATAATAAAATTCTAAAGTTTCAATACTTATATTACAAATATTGAGTTAGAATTGCAAAGTTAAAGTCTCCATAGACCTATCAGTGGTAATTACATCAAAACACAAATCATTACGAAAAACGCTACCGCCTTAACGATCGATGATATAATGTGGATTGATGTGCGATCCATATAACTTGCAAAAAGTTTGGGAAATATGTTTCTTGAAAAGGACAAATTACTGCACAAAATATAGTTTTCCTTTTCTGGTTCCCCATAGAGCGATGCAATATAAACAAAAGCGGGACAGTGATACGGGCCCCACGCTTGTACATTGTATTTTATTTAAAATGATGAAATCGAAAGTAATCATTTTAGTTGCCAACTAAAATGACCCAGATAATTTTTCAAACCTTTTTATGTGAAACTCAAGGATGTTTTATTTGTTAAACTTGGCTCATCACCATCATTTACAATGACGAACCTATAGTGAGAAGCTGGCAACAATACCTCACGACAAATTTTTTTCGTGCTGATAGGGCAATGGGGCCTTTAAATACAAGGACAAAATCGTTCACCTCTCTAATTTACTACAGCTGCCCCCAGTCGGTCTACTCCTCCCCTCACCCTACCCCCTCTAAAAATAATATAATATCCCCACACTACCAAAGTCCGTCCCCTCAATTAGTCTATCACTCAAACTCCCACCCATCGACATGATCCCCGTCCCAAACACACGCCTTCAATCCACCAAACCTCCACCCTAGTCTCTAGACACGCCCACCAACACTAGCATCGGTTTCAGCGGAACCCTATTTTCAAACTGACACAAACAAATACACTAAGGTCTAAATGAAGATCCTTTGGAAGCAGTGAATATGCCAGACTCGGTTTAATTGAGTCTGTTCATGTGCAGTAATGTAATGGTGCAACACTGCCCACGCCTAGCACCGGCTTCAGCAGAACACTTTTTTTTCAAACTGACTCAGAATTAGCATTCAAAGTAAGGCCTGGAGACTTATGGATTTCCATCACGCACATTTGTGATGGTTAATTATGCACTTTAAATGAACTGACATTATGGCTTACCATAACAAAAGTTAAATTTTTACAACAAGATGTCACTACATGTCTGAACGATGAAACGAGATGGAGAGCCATAATGTTAATTTCTTCTGGTGTTATGGCTGACCATAACGAAACCAAACCCCTCAAGTACTATTCAACTGAGTAACTGGTGAAAAAACCTTGAGTAACCCATACAATAAGCATATGTTGCGAAAAAGCAAGCATTGCAGTCAATTTTGAAAAACGTAGCCGGACTTCAAAACGCTTTTTTATCTCTGGAATTCTGGAATCATCCTTCGTGTGACTTTGCTGGAGGACCACACTTATTACCCGAATGACCAGCGTGATACCCACGTGGAATGTATGTGAATATGTATGACTTCAGGCTGTCAATTTTCATCAAAAGGTCTTAGTTTGCGGACGGGTTTTTGAAATTTGCCGTTTCATGCATCTAACTGCAGCATCAGACGCCAGGCTAAGATACATGAGACCTTGATGAGAAATCGGCGGAAGTAGAGCTTTATTATTCTGCACAGTCTTACTTGGATTGATTATGTTATAAAAGTATGAGAAGCGAAAAACCCAGTTTCAGAATTAATGAACGGAGTTTAGCATGTCATACAACAGTAAATTGCAGCAAATAAATCATGGCTATATTGTTTCTACTATACCAAATATATTTATTTAGTTTTTAGTGGTAAAAACGTCTAAACTCAAATCATTGTAAAAAACGATTTAACCTTCGCGTTTGTTTGTTAAATGCGGGTTGATGTGCATATATTGGGTCATTTAACTGGCAAAAAGTAAAGAAAAGTAACAAATAGAAAATTTTAACATTGTTTCTGCACATGCGTGTACCGCTTAGGTAACGCGATATTTCCCGATAATCGCCGAGACTTTACACGTATGGGGCAATTCGATTTTAAAGCAATGAGAATTTCTATGTAAACAATGGAAATTAGTCGTTTTAATCATTTCTATCTGATTTCTTTTCGTTTTAGTCTTTTAGAAAGGCTTGTCACAAAGGCATACCGCAAAGAAATATTTTATCTTATTTTATTTTATCTATTACCTGACATATACCGTTCATTTTTTAGCATGAAGTCTGAACAATCAGAAAATCATAGTAGTAGTATTGATCTTTATTTGAGTCTCATCAATGTACATACGACTAGCAAATTAAAATATCGATAAATACAATGTACCTGTTGTTGTTGTGTTAATGTTAAAAGTCCACGGTAAACAGATAACCCTCTTAATACAATGTACACTGCCACTCTTAAGAGAGTTATAAGAGACTTAAAACTATACATACATTACTTAGCAAAAACATATATGTATGGTTTGATATTTTACTTAATAAATAAAGGAAAACTCTAAAGGATTAAATAATCCCTAAATAATTGTCTTGTCTCATAAATTACACTAATTGTTTGTTTGTTTTTGTTGTTATTTCAATAGTCGTACCGGCGCATCCGAAGAGGCTAAGCGTATCCATTGCCGCATCTCCCGGCGTCCGAAGTTTGTCCATTAATTACTTTAATTATCTGAGGGTCTATAAAGAATTAACTCAATCAATAGACCACGTTGTGCGTTGACACCTCTTATTAATGTTGGCGATTTTAATTTCATTGCGAGGGTAGTGGTGTTGTGATGTTTTTTTTCTTTTTACAGAACAGAAATCTTATTCAGACGTAAACTTAACAGTTTCTATTCTATCAAAATACATTTAGAATACATACATAGATCACACAATACATGACTGTCACTTTGCGCTAGTTAAAACTTCAAGTGCCGGGGCGTCCTACTTATGTGGATAAAAGTAGGGCAAGGGCCTATTGTGCTTGCCGTAGGTGCGGGTGTGGGTTGTTTGGTTATTTTTTTCCTTGTCTCTCTTTTGTCTCTCTCTCTCCCCCCCCCCTCTCTCTCTAGGAGACGGCCCGATATAGACTAAAATACTGTCTCAAAGGGCCGTTAAATCCCAAACAACCAATCAAACAACCATTAATTCATGTCCTATCTGTAGGCAAACCATACTCAGTTTACTTGCAAATACGATTGATAATGCAATACTAATAACAGTAAAAAATAATGATGATAATTTTTACTATAATTATCAATAATATTGTAGACACATGTAAAAGCTACCAATTTTCACGTTTTTAGCCAGTAGATGTCATAATGGCAGGAATAAAAATAATGAAAGAAAAGATGATAATATTAATTAATTTAATTTTAAATTTCGAGAAATCAGAAAGTAAAACTGGCTATTTGCTTCATCTTCAGAAAATCGAAATTCGCCGAACGTATTTCCTCAAAACTTATTTGATATCACTGAAGGAAAATAAATTAATAGATAAATAAATAGATATATATATATAAATAATATATACAAATCAACTATTTAATATTTATTACGAATTCATAACTGTTGTGATCATTACGAAATGCCTAGCTGAATGATGAAAAATATAAGAATTTTCTTTACGTAAACTATAAGTAATAAAATGACTTCTAAATTTAAATGAATAAGATCACAGAAGATTATATGAAAATTAAATTATGAATGAAGTTCAAAACATGTAAGAAATTTTGAGGAAAAGAAAGAATGCTAGAAATAATAGATCACAGATACATGTATGTAAAATGATTACCGGTGCTTGACACGCTGAGTGGAACATTAATCTTTATGTTATTGTTACTGTTATCATATTTTTTCTTTTCAAGTTAGGTTTTGAAATCAAAATGTAATAATAAATCTCCCTTTTCATCATTTAATTTATATACTATTCGATTATTATCTAAAAGCCAATTGATATGTGTTGCTGTGTCGAAGGCTTGCCCCACGCGTGTAAAGTAACGCGAAATCTCGCTAAATCACGGGCTGCGAGACTATGGTAGATAACAATGTGAAAAAGGTCTATTGCTCCACAAAATACAATTTCCTGTTCTAGTTTCCCATCTACCAGTGCTACATATCATTTGACGGGACAGTGGTTGAGGCTCCACGCCTATACAAATGTATATTGTATTTTTATAATTTCATTCAACTTATTGAAATCGAATATAGGTTATTTTTAGTTGCAAGATGAAATGACCCAAATAAGTTTTCAAACCCTCAAGGATGTTTTATTTGTTTTAAGCTGACTAGTCACGATCATTTACAATGACGAAACTATAGTGAGAAGCTTGCAGCGATACCTCATGATAATATTTTTCGTGCTGATAGAGCAATGCGGCTTTTGATCAGTTCAGGAAAATGGTCGTTCCTTAAACACATTTTGGATATAATATAAATGTAATGCTACAGTCGGCATGTTTAGTGGTCAACCCAGTTATGGTTAAACACTTTGCTTCCCTCTTTAATTGCACGCCGGTTGGTCAGGCATCAGACTCAATGATGGGCCCGACATAAAGCTACTTAATTTAGCTGGTTGGGGCCGGACTTTGCCTTGTCTGTTGCTTGGTTATTCGGGGTTCAACTGATACTTTTCTTTTGGTCCGGTATTTCAGTAGTGTTGTCTGACTTCCCAGGGGTCTCCTGGTGTCGCAATACGTTCTTTCCGTAGAGTCTTCATCTCTGATTCATCATAGGCCTTATCTGTGATTTGTTTGTTTCCGGCGATGATTCATTGATGAGTTAGGAAACCTTCATGCGGACCAAACAGCTAACTTAATGTTTCAAACCACTGCAGAAGCAGAGGGCGAGGTTTAGGCCCAGTAAAACATGTTTAAGCCCCCCAGTAATCTTTTGCTGACTGTTCCAAGGCCGTACTTCTGCTGCGGTTTCTTGATGTTATTATTGTGCTGTGTCCACTTGTCTATGGTCTCTGGCGGTTTGGTCACCCGTGTTGCTGCCCAATCTGCCCTCTGCTTTGTTTTGTTTTGTAACTAAAAAAATAAGTAAAAATAGATGTTGATGCTGTTATTGGGGTAGCTGAATGACCATCTGTTTGGGAAAGAGCTGCTCATTCGGTTTACTGTGCATGTCTTTCGTAAACTTGTGTCACTTTCTGTGTGTATGTGCTTCTTTCCCTATTGGTTTTGAGAGCGGAATGTGGGATTCGATTGTATTAATACCTGATTATTGCCGATCTTTTTACTTTAACAGCAACTTAATTTTAGTCTTTTACATCTGCATTGTCATTATAAATTTCCCTATAAATGTGCAAGCAATAACAAAGTAGAAAGATAAGCAATGATCCGGAATTAATACAATCAAATCCCACTTTCCGCTCTCAAAACCAATAGGGAAAAACTGACACAGGTTCACGAAAGACACACACAGTAAACCGGATGAGCAGCTCTTTCCCAAACAGGTGGTCATTCAGCTACCCTAATCAAAAATACAGCATCAACATCTATTTCTATATATTTTATTTTTAACTTACAAAACAAAGTAAAACAAATGGCAGATTGGGTACCAAAACAGGTGACCAAACCGCCAAAGAACACAAACAAGCGGACATAGCATGATGTTACATCAAGGAACCACAACAGAAGTACCGCCTTGGAACGGTCAGCAAAAGATTACTGGTGGCTTAAACATGTTTAACTGGATCCAAACCTTGCCCTTAGCCTCCGTAATGGTTCAACCAAACCATAACAATTGCGGTTCACTGAACAGACCAATGAATGAAACAATGTGGTCAATAACAACAAATAATACAAAAAAAAAAAAAAAAAAAAAAAAAAAAAACATTTAACATCTACTTTTACTTATTGTTTATTTTTTATTTTTGCTACAAAGCATGACGGGAAGCAAAGTGGTCAGCTATACAGGTAGCCAGATTGCTAGCGTACCAGATAAAAGTTCACAAGAACAACAGTGAAGCCAACGGCTGAAATACCGCCTTGGAACGATCAGAAATAAATTACTGGGGGGCTTAAACATGTTTTACTGGATCCAAACCTCGCCCTCTGCTTCTGCAGTGGTTCGAAACATTTAGTTAGCTGTTTGGTCGCATGAAGGTTTCCTAACCCATTAATGAATCATCATCGGAAACAAACAAACCACGTATAAGACCTGTGATGTATCAGAGATGAAGACTCGAGGGAAATAAGGTATTGCGACTCCTGGAGACCCCTGGGAAGTCAAACAACACCACTGAAATATCGGAGCAAAACAAAACCTTCAGTTAGACCCCGAATAACCAAGTAACAGACAAGGCAAACTCCGGCCCTAACCAACTAAACTAAGTGGCTTTATGTCGGGCCCATCATTGAGTCTGATACTAGACCAACCGGCGTGCAATTTAAGAGGGAAGCAAAGTTATTAACCCTTGGTCTATCGAAGAGCATTGGAAATTAAAGCAAAGGATATAAACTTAATGCAAAACTTAAACGCGAATGTTAACGAGACGGACGAACAAACAAATAAACGGACGAACGGATCGACGGACGAAGGGAAGAAAGACAACACTTTTAAATACCCCTCGAAATACGTCGGGGCATGAATAACTATGCCCATCCCATCTTTTTTATTAAACAGGAAGAAAATATGATGGATGGAACCTGGCACATTCTGATTATTGAAATTTATCTGTTTCTGTGAATCTATTGCGACTACCGTGCTTGATATAATTAAACGAAGTTAGTGATATTGAAAATTCATTTCACTGCGAGCATTCATCCATCATATTAAATAATGTAACTCAAGCGTAAAAACTGAGCAGCAAGACTAACTGCTTTACCACACGTGCTAGAAATGAAGAGTAAACTACAGTCACGTCTCGATATCTCGAACACTGATATCTCAAAGTACCCTCTCACATCAAAGAATGCAGGTTGGACGAATTTCCTCTATTAGATATATTTCGGCTCTGGATGTTCCAAAACTACTGATATCTGAAAGTAAATTTTCTGGCACCAGAAGTATCACTGAACTTACATAGTAAAAAGCAATGTTCGAATGTCCAGTTTGATAAGCAAAACAAAAAAACAAACAACCAAAAAGCACACACACACACAAATCAAAAAAAAAAATAAATAAAAAAAAAAAAAAAAAAAAAAAAAAAAAACGTGCTAAGGTCGGTTTATGCATTCATACATCAACAATCTACTCTCAGATAAAACAAATGGCTTCATGTTGGAATGAGTTGTTTTACAGCTTAGTCGTGTTTGGTGGTATTGACTGGTTTTAGAAACTGCTAAACATCAAAATGCCTTCGGCAAATGTCACTGAGTAGTCGAATTCGAAGCCTGGGTCCGAGGTTATAAAACTTGAGTATAATATTTAACTCAAAATAAAGCAAACTGATTGGCTGCTTCCGAGCACATGCTCGGAAGCAGCCAATCAGTTTGCTTTATTTTGAGTTTGAGAATGTACTCAAGTTTTATAACCTACGGGCCTGACATTTGGTTTTAAGCTACCGGGCTCCTCTAAAGTCATCAAACGCATAACAAGACTCGCAATTAGCTTAATATCAAATAATAAATTTATAGCTTATTATTCTAATTTATTCTAGTTTGTCGCAAAACATCTATACTATAATTTATCTTTTATATCGAATAATTATCTTCTTAAAATGATAAGCATAGTCATTTTTACCGATTATTGTTCTGAAAAAATAATACCATTTTTAAACAGCCCTGCATTATACCTGACCATGCCTCTATAAAGGAGTCCATGCATTCTTGATTAAATTTTGTCAATGTTTCTACGGACTTATGACTCTTAATGCATTTTGACAACTTTACATTGAAGCAATGCCTTTCTTTGTTCTAAAGGAGCTACATGTATATAAGAAGGTTGTGTGGAGCCTTTAGGTAAGGAATCCTGTCATCAATCACATTTCTTGGAGAGCTTTGTAGAAGAAAGCATACGTATTTAATTGAATGCAAAATTGCCAAATCGATTTCAACCTCAATACGCGAAGCGTTATCAGACGTTCTAATGCTCAGTGTTTATTGATCAAACAAAAACAAGTGTATCCCGTCTGTTCGGTTGCCATAGTTACTTGAATAAGATATTATGAGAAGCAGTTATGCCTGACACCGACAGTGTAAAGTGGATATGTGTTTCTTTGTTATTCACGTTTGAATCTTACATACAAACTAAATAGTTTCGTTGTTGGAAGCGAAGCAAAGAATACATAAAAAAAGGAACGAAAAACAGTTGAGACGAGACACGACAAAACCAACAAAGTGACACTTGTGTCCAGCGAAGATTCAGACTTGGCGGATGCCGCAGAGTCTTGGCTGTGCCTTAACGGTCAGCTAAGGGTCTAAACAAGCACCATTCAGACAGCGAAGACCCTGATCAGACTTGACGGGTGCCCAGGCTGATTTGAGTCTTCACTGAGCACACATGCCACTTTGCTGGTTTTGTCTTGATGAGAAAGAATACACTTCCACGAACAATTTCCCGCCATTTTTATAGAGGAAAACACTGTCATGACCTCTTGTTTGCTATTCCAGACCAGGGTTCGAGGTTGTAAAACTTGAGAATAATCTCAAACACAAAATAAAGCACACTGACTGGCTGCTTCCGAGCATGTGCTCGGAAGCAGCCAATCAGAGTGCTTTATTTTGAGTTTGAGATTATTCTCAAGTTTTATAAACTCGGACCCAGGAAGTTTTTCGGTAATGGGGTCTAGTTCTATGAGAAACTGTTGAACTCAAAACCGTACAGATGCTTCCAATTCGTGTTAAGCCTGCTTTTACGAGGGTTGTCCGAAAATGGCGTATAATATCGTAAAATAAATCATCTTTGCAAAACGTTACGTGTGATAATGTGCATAGAAATTTCACGGAATATCAATTATTGCTTCACGAAGCAAATGACTTTGTTACAATTTCCTACGCTTTATTTTACATGTTAACAGACAGCAGTCTAAAGCTGTGGAAGACTTACCGGGCCACGTGTAAAATTCTAATTATTTTTCTGCCTGTGTTTGCATTTAGATTGCTATAACTTCTTTGATTATCCTCCGAGGTTTAAAAAGATTTCCTGACGTGGACGGAAGAATGTTTCGCGTTTGTCAACGGCGTTTTGTTCCAGTGACCCACAAAATTCGACAATGGTGAATATCAAGGCAAAATTGGCGACGTAAGGTCACCATGCAGCCCCCCGCATTATCATTTAATATTTTGTTGCGCGTGGTTTGACGCCGGAACTATCAAAGAAATGAAATAATCTCAAAGCCGGAACAAACTATCAAAGAAATGAAATAATCTCGAACACATCAGAACGTGTCCAGAGTTCTTATTTGCAAGTGGCATAAGGTTTTATGACAGGATAGAGTGAAAGTTAGACCACGAAAGGTAGACAGACTGAGATAAGCAGCGCCGTAAGGTGTCAAAATTGAACAGTTTGATGGCAGGCTGTGTGGGTAAATTTCTTCAATTGTAGATACAAGTAAATCTGCGATACAACAAATCTTTACGGACGACTTGTCAATATCCCGGGTATGTGTCAAGTGGGCACTGCGTCTGTTGACGCAAGAACAACTGCCGCGAAGGCTAACAGATGCAAGGTATTTTCTTCGGCGGTATAGATCGAAATTTTCAGGATGAAGGAAACGTCACTACGTTCATCACTACGAACCGAAGAGCAAGCGTCAGTCGTTAATAATACTCCGCCAGCGACTAAAGCAAAAACAGTAAAATCCCGGTAGGGAAAGTGATTCTGATTGTATTTATGAACAACAAAGTGATCACACTTTCACACACCGTCAGAATGGCGGAACTGTAAATGCAGAGTATTATTCAAAGGAAGTAATTAATTAAATAAAATAAATAAATAAATAAATAGACAAATAAATAATCACAAGGCAGATTCAATACTTCCTAACGTTGAATGACATATATCAGTGCGCAACTGATTTTCTTCGGAGAGATTTGATGAAAGTCCTCCGGAAGAAGCGATCAGCCCTGGCGGGGGATTTTGCCCATGGGCACATGACGTCGGAATGACGTCGTACCGACGTCGATGCGACGTCACCACGTCGCATCGACGTCAGTTGGACGTCATTTTGACGTCATGTGCCTGCTGGGAGAGAACTCCATATATCACCATGATAATGCCCTGTCACACACAGCTGCATCTATTGACCTGGAACTGGCCCTTCTTAATTTCCAAAGCGTATCGCACCACGACCTTACACCATTAGACTTTGTTTACTTTCCAACACTTCGCCGACAAAGATTTAGGACAAGTACAGTGTTATTATTTGATAGATCAATTAGTCAAAAATGGTTTCCAGAAGTGTTCACCAACTGGGTCAAACGGCAACAGAGATGTATTGAGAATCGCGGACACTATTTCGAAAAGCAATAATTCAATGACGTCGTTTAGCGTGATTTACGTCGCCGAAGTGTGATGGGGTAGGCAAGACAGTAAGTTATTCAAATAGCCATAACATTGTTAATATTTTCGTCTCTGTCATAAAAGTTTGACACTATCACCGAAATGCTATACTGAATATATATTAGATTTTGTCTTTGATTCGTTCTTCGTTACATTCGTGAGTTGGCAATTATACACCATTTTGGGACAACCCTCGTAAGCAGCAAAGCAACCATACACAATTGTACACTGCAAACTGTATAATTCAATTAGCTTATTCAGACAGGCAGTGATCATGTATCTATTGCAGCTTGATAATTAGGAAATAGATTATTGCTTACAGTGATTTGTTGTCCCGTATATCACTGGTTGGAGATCAGTCGTGAAGTGGATATATCACTAGCGCGAAGCGCGAGAGATATAGTCACTAACGATTGAGCGACAACCAGTGATATATTGGGCAACAAATCACTGTAAGCAAGAATCTGTTTCGATTCTATCCCGCAAGAAACAACGAAAACGCGAGTGTTTCCTTCAGATTTTTCCAAGTTTTTTCGCTATGGTTACATGGAGAAATCCCGCGAACAACTTTGACGGTAACAGAGGTGTTTACATATATTTCACCGTCTGTCCTTACTGAAATGAAAATTGACGCCACCAAACGAATTATAATGACGTCCGAATGACGCTAAATAACGCCACGCTAGTCCGTTCAGTAATTTGTCACGCAATATATCATCAAATTATGTCCGTATAGGCCACCGGTGTTAAAATAGCAGTAAAACATCTCATAGTCTAAACACTGAATTAGATTAATGTTTGAGAAATCTGACTTTTCATTAGAAAAAAAATCAGTTTTTTATATCATTGAAAAATTGGCGGAGCGTTACACTGTATGCCATGCTCTGACACCAATGAATTCATAGAGCTGTAACCACGCCGATTAGAGTTAATAATGATGTCAAAGTGACGTCATCGGGACGTCATTCTGCTCAGGTACTAAGCACAACAGTTGGTAATTCCATAGTTGCTATGGTAACAGATCAATGACTCATGGGCCATATGGCTTATTGCATGAAATAAAATATCTAAAATATCTATGACGTTATATCACATATATTTCGAGAGAAGCATGTCATACAGTGCATGTCGTGCCCCTCTCGAATTATGAGTGAGATGCTACCTGAAACTCATATAATGAAAAAGTATGATTATCTAAAACCTATAATTCATTCTCAAAAAAATTAATTCTCGGAGTTTAGTTTTATTGAAGAAGACCAGTTTATATGTATAGGTGCAGCTTTGTTTTGGCACCATTATTACAATGGGAAACAAATTTCGTGTCTTCTTGATAAGTTCAACAACGACCTTTGCAAAATTATGTATACTGTTAAAAGAAAGCATTTACTCATAGTAGAGCATTTTCGTTTCCTTAAGAGTTGACCCCTATTGAGAAGCTAGGCAAAATAATATGTCAGAGTTGTTTCCTCGTGAAGTGTACCTACTATCCTTAAAATACAGGTGCAAACATCAAGTTGCCAATTATAAGGTATCGCAAACGGTGAACAAAATCCCATTGTCTGGTTCATCTCATTTTTCAGAGAAGCGTAACATTATGAACTCATATCCCAGACCAGGAAGAGTAACATATTATGAAAACAAAATGTAAATACGCAGGGTAATAATATATTAATTAATATTTTGACTGCTTTATAATTGATTAGATAATAATCCGGATCCGGATTACTAGGCAATAAACCTGGTGCCTAAATTACTCAAAGTTATACTGCGTAAGGTAGGGGAAGCTGTGAAATGCAAAAAATGAGGGGGGGGGGGGCGCAGAATAATACAGACAAGATCGTCAACATATTTGTCATATCACCTGATTCTATAGAGGTTTACACAGAAATTTCCGCTGATAAACTCGATTTGCATCTCCTACAATCAAGATATGGCTGACGGAAGTACAAAAGGTTCGGGGTGTTTCGTTGCTAACGCAAGATCAAAGGCAACAGAAGGTTGCCCTGCATTTTGGTGTAAATGTTTCTACAATAAACCATTACTTTCCACAATTGTCCGTCGTCTCAAAGAATCCGAAAGGCTTACCGCGATCGGAACGGGGGCCGTATTCATAAAACGACTAAAGTGGTTGCTATGTTGTTGCTAAGGCTAAATTTCTTTGAAGAAGATTCCCTACAACTATGAAATTTGCTCTGGAGGAACAGTCTAACAAAGACTGTTCCTCCAGACCAAATTTCATAGTTGTAGGGAATCTCCTTTATAGATATTTAGCCTTAGCAACCGCATAGCAACGACTTAAGTGGCTTTATGAATACGGTCCCAGGCACTTAAAATCGCCGTATTGACTCCAAAAGTGTAAGAAACAGTATGCGTGAGATGGGCCTGCGAAGAAGATGCCCCTACGTTGTCATACCCGATAATGATCAGTAAAATGTATATGAATTAATCGATTTCACTTTATGACATTGGGGCTACCATCAAATTAATTTTAATAACTCAAGAATTAGCGGTAAAAATTCAGTAAATTTTTCTGAAGTACCGAATAATGAAAGCCTTTGATAGATTAATAAAAAATATTAACATACATGTATTACATTCAAATAGTTCGGGAGCGACTGGATGTTGCCCCCGGATTATTCAGGTTCATGTTACTATGTAATCCGCTTACTTTAACTTTACTCATATCCATTTTCTTTTCACCTTCTTACTTTGCTATTTTTCATCTTTCTTTGACCTGTTGGTCGTTTCTTCAGTCATATTATATTGTTATTTATTCCTTATATTCAAAGTCAAAGTTGTTCAAATGTATATAGCCTTTATACTGCTCTGTATATTGTATGTTTCCTGAAATTTATACTCAGTGCTTGTATTCTTATATGCATTACTTTATGTTTGTACATATTCATGTAACTTTTTGAGGGCCTCAGGGAAGATTGGCTCCGGCCAACTGAGCTACCCTCGATAAATAAAGTCGTTACTTACTTACTTACTTACTAAGGGAAGGGCTGTAACTGATGTTGGTAGAACTTGTAGCCCAACCCTATTGTAATATTTTGGACAATAAAATATGTTTAAACTAAACTATGAGGCCATTATGGAATATGAATTTATACATAGTTGTCCTCATGAGCATAGGCATGTTTCCACGAAACAATCTTATATTTCTCTTTCTTTTTCAGGCGCTGCCCTCACTATATACCTACCCTTCCGTCGGCCTTCTAGAGCACAGGCTGTCCAGCACAGGGGAATTTCAAGAGCGGTGCAGCCTGGAGCGGGGTCTCATGCACTGCGGTGCAGAGAGAGCTGGATCAGCGTGGGCATCTGCGCTGACTGATCAGATTGTTTCCTATTAATAAATTCTGCGAATGTTTGGGAAAGTAAAGAATCTGATCGGTCTGCGCTGATGCATTTGCTACATTGGGAGCGCTCTATTCGCGCGTTCCTGGGATCCCTGTTCGAGCGGCATCGCCAATATCTCTCTGTTTTCTCTTCTTTTTTTTTCTTCCTTTTTTCTCGTTTCCTTTTAGTCGTATTCACTTAGTTATACTATTTATTTACTTTATCACCTTTATGTCATTTTTTAAATGCCTATGCATTTCATATGTGCACGTATGTGCATGCATGTGCATATACCTATATGCATGTGTTGGCATATGTATAATGCGTATGTATAATTGTATTTACATGATTGTTCTTCATCCATATATTTATCTATTCTCTCTCTGTATAGTTGCCATGTTAACGTGTAGGGGAAGGGCTGTAACTAATGTTGTGAGAACGTGTAGCCCAACCCCATATGATTAAACAAAAAAAACAAAATCAACAAAGTGTCATGTGCGCCCAGCGAAGATTCGGATCAGCCTGGACTGCCTCTCATGCTGATCAGGGTCTTTGCTGGGTGCTTAACGGGTAGCTAAGCGTCTCCGCTAGCTCCATGCCGATAGCAAAGACTCTGATCAGACTGGGCGAATGCCCAGGCTGATCTATCTGAGTTTTTGCTAGCCGCAAATGCCACTTTGTTGGTTTTGTCATGTTGCGGCTCATTATGTTTGCGCTTTCAATATTATCTACTGTTATTGTTGGTGGTATAGAATAATGACCATATCCGTACGTAACTTAAATTTTATAAATCCAAAACCTGTTAGTACACCTAGGGTTGTGCTTAAAGCTTTCAAGTAAAAGAATGAAATACGCATCTTGCTCAAGAGTATCAAATTTGCAAACAATACAGCTCCATGTCAAAATCCGGAACGAGTCCTGCGCTCTATAAACCTGCATATGGCTTTATATCAACATTTTGACATTATGCTTTCTATTGAAATAAGTAGACCGTGATAAGTACCTTTTCATATTAATATTTTATAACAATACGTGACATATTAGCGTTAAATATATACACACATTCTTAAGCAACTGACCTGATATAGTATATTTTAATGAAGTTAGCATAATGTGATATTTAAATTAAACATTGCTGCAGTTCAGAATTATATGTGCCTTTAAAGAACAATGCTAGTTTATGCGTTGAGGTCTGAACTTATAGTTATATACATTGCTTCATCATACGTTTTTTATCCAGAGAAATGAAAAGAAAAAATGACAGTAGGAGTTAATAACTTACTTTATAAATATCACCTGGAATACAAATGTCTGCCTTTATCGATGATGGTTGAATTACTTCTATGCTCTTACATTAAGTAAATAGGTCGCCTACGTTTTATGATATAATTACGTGCATTTACATTTACATGCTACGAATATCTTTTTTACACACTAGTAGGACGATGGAAGGGTTGCTTGCGTGTAAAACTCCCCCCCCCCCCGCCCCCACCCCCCCGCGGTTCCAATGTTATGCCCCTTTTGTAGTTTACTAATGTCATTCGCGATTTTCTATTTAGTCTTGGACTATTTGTTTATTTTCTAGATGACCTCGTGGATATCAGCCGGAAAAAAGCTGATATCTTGGCTTTTCGTTTTTTCTTAGTTTGCTTTGTGTTGTGCATTTATTGTTTTCTTTGCCTATTTGGTGTTTAGGGCAGAGTTTTGAAATCAGTTGTGTCGGTTCCTGATATTGCTTTTTCAAATCTGCTGAGCATAGCTGCCCGGACATTTGTCATGCAGAAATGCATTTACTCAGGGACGAATACCTTATCAAACCTCCTCCGGTCAAACGTTAACGCCATGACTGTGATCTTGCTCTTACTTATCATTCCTTTCGACGAGTAAATTTGCGTAGAACCAGTCTGGTTGTCTTATAAATACTTTACAAAGCGTGCTGATTCCTCACGTTGACAACGATCTGAAGCAAAATGCACATGCCGTCAATCTTTTCTACGCTGAAAGGAGTGAAATGGATAAAACATGCAATGATTATGTAGCAAGGAAACAACTTAAGGATGTTTACAAGTGTAAAATTAAAATCTGTCAATTTTAAAGAGTAACTACACTTCAGGAACTGACTGAATCTGATCCCATACCCTATCCCCAACATGAAAGGGAAAGATTGACAAAGACATCCCAACAAACAATAAATTACAAGTGATAAGCCGAGTCAGCAGCTCTTTCCCAAATAGATGGCAACTCAGCTATCTTTATTGAACTAAATAATTTAGACCAACAGACGGGTTACAACGGACTAAGCAAATTATATGAAAAACATTTAACAATTATTTTTACCTATTTTCTATTTTTATGATAGAAGGATTAAACTGAGAACACAATAAATTAAACAGCACCGAACATAAAACAAATGCAACCGCAACGAAAGTACCGCCTTGGGACGGTCAGTAATAACTACTGGGGGGTTTAAACCGGTTTTACTGGGCCTAACTCTTACTCTTAAAAGGTTGTAAGAACTTCACATTATTTTCATTAGATACTACAGTACTACTACTACTACTACTACTACTACTAGTAAAACAAATCATACAAACAAACTGAGGTAGAGAAATATGTTAATAGCTAAATTTGTAATAAAATGCAGTTTTTAACGGTAACCTTTTTCCACAATTTTACTATAGAAGTTATAGGGAAAATCCGATTTTACATGATATTTACCTTTTTATATGATAATACTGAGTATTATTTTTTTTTCTAACTTTCTTATAAAATATATATGTAATATTTTACTCGTGCATAAAAATATATGTTAACATACATGCTTTTATTCTACAAGCCTTAGAAAACCTTATTTTGCTATAAAACTGATAAATATTCATATAATTCAGTGTTGTTTATTAAGCATTTTCATAAGGCACCCAGTTTCTATGACATTTACTTGGTGAATGCATAAGCACATATTATCTGTCACATAAAAGAACAGCCAAATAGTTGTACCATGTCTCCATTTATGGCCCTTGAATTGCACTACGATGGAGGAAATGACACTTATTATTGCGTGACGTTGGTAAAATATCATGTTCGGCTGTGACCTTACTTTTATACTACATCAAAATGGCGACGGAGCAGAGGATGTTGCAAGAGAAACGTGCTTTTGCTGAATTTAATTTGTTTTCGACAAATTAAACCAGGTGACATTGTTGTAATTTGTAATTTTGCCAATATTATAATTTAAAATAAAGGTTTTGTCCTCTCAAATGGAGATGGCATGGCGACCGTAATCTTTTGTTAAAAGAACCGACAGGCCCCGGATTCTCGTATAACGAAAATAGAAGAAAACTGAAAATGGCGGAGTTGCTTTCCGTGAAAGTAGCCCTATTCCCCTACGAATATTTATTTCTATTTTGGTTTTATTCTGACAAAATGGCTTATGTACGACACATATTCGTAAAAATGCAAGATATCATGATTCTAACCGTAAAGTAAGTCAACACGTCTCAAAAATGTTGGGGTTGGTGGCCGGGCGATGGTGCTGATTATAACTTCCAGTGCCGGAGCGTCCTACTTATTTGGATAAAAGCAGGACAAGGGCCTACTGTGTTTGCAATAGGTGCGGGTTGGGTTTTTTTTTTTTTTTTTTTTTTTTACTCTGGTCTATCATTTCTCTTTTCTTTCTCCCCTCTCTTGGAGACGGCCCGATACAAACTGAAATGCTGTCTCAAACGGCCATTAAACCCAAAACAACCAACCAACTCAAAAATATTTACCCGACTGTAGATGAAGATTTTTATGATATGCGTTTGCATACAGAATAGATACAAGTCGGACAGCTTCATATAATTCTGATCGGGAGCTACGTACAGTGCTTGCTGTAAAACATACATCATGTAAAATTGAATGGAATAGTCGAAATTCCAAGGGTGTATTTATGGTTGAAATCGTTAAAGGATACAGTAATATTTATCAAGACAGAACAAAAAAAAAACATATGCTAAACACGACTGTGTACCCCATGTGAAACCCCATCGCCTATTCATCGTAATTAACCTAGCCATTCGATATAACTGAGCCACGACACGAGAAAACCAACAAAGTGGTTGTGCGGCCAGTGCAGACTCAGATCAGCCTGGGCATCCGCCCAGTCTGATCAGAGTCTTCGCTGTCCGCGTGGAGCAAGCTAAGACCCTTAGCTACACTTTAAGCGCTTAGGAAAGAGTCTGATCAGACTAGGTAGATGCCCAGACTGATGTTAGTCTGCGCTGGGCGCACAACATCTTTGTTGGTTTTCTCGTGCCGCGGCTCATATCTGACAAAGTGGGAGATTTTGTGAATGACCTTGAGTGTACCTTTCAATAAATCGGTCATTGCGTGTGTTATTTATTCATGTTCTATAGTGTAATAGAGTAAACAAACAGCGGTTACGATATTAAGCCAATCTGGCTTTAAGTTTTGCTTGCTTTTATACATTTTAATTAATTTCATGCCTGAGGGAAAGACAGTTGCCGTTATTTAGATGGTAAAAAAGCTACTGGATCTATGATATATTTCATGTGCTTTCTTTAATTATGGCTGAATTGCAGACGAAATGTCTATCTTAAAATATATTGTTATGGCTGATGCAATTTTCCATTCGAATAAGTGAATAGAATACATGCATGTTTCTTTGGCTAAGTAAATCAGACGTGCACACTTGCTCAGTACCGATTAGAACTGCATGATTTATTGGCAGCGACGCATATTGAGTCTGATACACTCACATGAGCAGGTAATTGAAAAAAATATAGTCGCCAGCAAATAATCAGACCAAAAGTTCTTTTGTTTGCAGATACGTACAATATATAAGCCGCGACATGACAAAACCAACAAAGTGGCATTGCGCTACGCAAAGACTCAAAGCAGCACGGGCATTTATCCAGTGGGATCAAAGTCTTTGTTCTGCGCTTAAAGGGTGGCTAAGGGTGTAAGCTAGCTTCAGGCATCCAGTGAAGACTGATTAGACTGGGCGGATGCCCAAGCTGATCTGAGTCTTCGCTGGGCGCACATGCCAGTTTGTTGGTTTTGTTGTGCCGCTGCTCATTATTGGGTGTAGGGTCGGATTGAATGAGTTCTTGGTCATTGAAAATCGTTTTACTTTACAACAAACAATAACATCGTTGCAATGCCCTTGAACGGTCAGTTATAAATCATTGAGGGCATAAACCGTAGTTACGAAGTCCCATCCCTAGCCCTAGCTTCCAATGTTATTCGTGTGCCACTCATCTCTTGAATCCTAAAAATCTGAGAAATGTATTTAACATAGTATGAAAATGTTCTTGAATAACTTATATGTTTTGCTGTTTCAGTAGGGCTAAAGTCTTCGATTATCACTTATAATTTCTGTTTTTCATATATCAGAACACCCAAAAAGGTTATCTAAAATCCAATTGGCTATTAGAGATCTAATCAAGATTATACCTTAGTTCTGCAGGGATAAAAGGTAAAAAGGTAAAGTTTTCGTTGCCTTGTCACTCCCTGATTAAAACAAACTACTCATTTACTGCTGGGTCGACGGAGGGAGTTTGCCAGTCGCTTGCTAGAATTCGAATCCCCATAACCAATGGCCTCTATAACAACCGACCACATGCCTCGCTGCTGGGATTTTCTGTGATGATAATTTTTATTTATCTGGTTTTCGTAATAGCACTTCATTTAATGTTTATACAACTATTAAACATGAGCCGCGACACAACAAAACCAACAATGTGATTGTGCGCCCAGCGCAGACTCAGATCAGCCTGGGCATCCGCCCAGTCTGATCAGTCTTCGCTATCCGCATGGAGGTAGCTTAGACCCTTAGCTACCATTTGAGCGCTCAAACAAAGAGTCTGAACATACTGATCTGAGTCTACGGTGAGCGCACAACAACATTGTTGGTTTTCTCGTGTCGCGGCTGTCATATTTTCAGGTGTCATTGAAATGCTGGAACAAAACAATGCGTATGTAAAACAGTTATGACCAACAACAGAGTGTCTAGAGTAAAGGCTGAATACGGCATCGCATGGAAAAAAGCAGCATGATTAAACCCTGACAATCTTGGAAAATCTTGAAGTTGTCTCAGTAGTAATAGTTATACCATGGTTTGTCCGCCTGTACGAGGAGATAATCCACGAGCTTTAGCGAAATAATTTGTGCTAAAGTTGGCATTTTCTGGTAAAGGTGGTATAATTTAGAGTTTTTGCATAGGTGATTATAATACAACTCCTTGAACTTGACCCGATCATAAATACAATAGTTAAAACCCCTAGTAGATAAAACCATTTTGTAATGGTCTTCTAAAATAAATTTTGATATGGAATAGAATACAAAATAGTTAATTTGTTCTGAACATTCTTATAAGAGGGTTGTTTGAAAAGCAAACACACAGACACACACACAAAAAAACAACACACACACACACACACACACACACACACACACACACACACACACACACACACACACACACACACACACACACACAATACAAGCTTCTGATTAGTGCATAGGCTTTAAATACGATTTTGAATGGTTATACTCAGCTAGGGTGAGCATTATAAGTAGTGCTATAGCCTTGGGGGCCAGATTTCAGAAGTAGGTTTAGTACCTGAATAACTGCCCATTCTGCTTTCTGTTTTGCTTTGTTATTTTTAATAGAAAGTAGGTAAAACAGATGTTGCCGCTTTTTTAAATAAGGGTAAGTGAATGATTATCTGTGTGGGAAAGAGCTGTTCATTTGGTTTACCGTGCGTGTCTTTGGTAAACTGTTGTCACTTTGTGTGTGTGCTTCTGTCCCTTTTAGTTTTGAGGGGGAATGATGTGGAATTTGCTTGTATTAATTCCTGATCATTGTTTTTTTTTACTTTGTAGTGAATAATACCTTTGAAAATATTCTCTCTTTAAAACAAACATTGTTAGATACACAGGGCGTCATTTATACGCTGCTCTGTGTAATTGACGACATTTACATTTGTACAGGGCAAGTCCGCGACTGCTGAAGTAGCTGTAGTCGAAGTATAATATTCAGAAAGAAAATAACAGGGCTGTGAATACATTAAGTATTGCGACATTTTAAGTCCATATGCATTTTCAATGCAAACGTTACAGTCACGCAATGTTTACTGCCCATGGACTTCAAATTGCGAATTTATCTGTTGAGTGTGCATGTCAAAAAACACTTCGTGTGGCGTCGGAGCCGTATGCCTTTCATTAATGAACTTGTGCTCGAAATACTGATTGTCGATGACATAACGAAGTAATCATAGTAAAAAGTATGCAAAGACCAGGAACTGAAACAATCCAAATCCAAATCCAGCCCTCAAACCATAGTTGGAAACAACTAAGATTACAAATAATCAAGATACAGAGAACATATGGCCAACCGAGTGAGCAGCTTGTTCCCAAAAGGTGGCCACTCAGCAACCCAAACCGAACCAAAAATAATAAGAACATACATAAGGTAAAACATCACAGAAACTCTGACACCAAAAACAGGCAACAGAGAACCACAACAGAACTACCGTCTTGGAACGGTCAGTAATGAATTACTGGGGGGGCTTAAATCGATTTTACAGGCCCAACCTCACCCTCAGTTTCTGAAGTGGTACAAAACATTCATAACTGGAAAGTTATAATTATTTCTGATTCTAGAATTCGCTGAATAATTTCTGAAGAAACAAATTACCTATTTTTCCCCGCATCGATTTAAATTTGTCTACGACAAAACTTGCGACAGCTAGAAGATTTTTGGTAATCGTTGAAACAAACATGACTATGTTGAACCTGTCGCCTGAAAGAAAGAAGACTTGATGTTTTTAAATTGCTGATAAAAGCATTTAATCCCATTCTCATAGTTCAAATCTTTTACCCCCAGAAACCTATATCTGCTTTTCGGACCTTAAAGCAGGGCACCCAAAAATTCCATAGGAACTATGTATTGATTCACACAGAAAGGTTACAAATAATGTTGTTGTCGTCTGTAGATAATACTACATCAGTACTATAAAACAATAACTCATTGATACTAATGAAAACCTTATAAAATCCTTCAAGAGCAATGAAAAAATATGTCGAACTAAATTTGGCAACGGTATGTTGATATTAAAGACCTACCAGTTTCAAAGACTCTGTTGCTTATCACCACTGTGGTCATTTTTGAAATGAGTTTGCTGTTACAGTAGTTATTGCTGACGATTAAAAGGACTTCTTTCCTTATATTGATTACCAAAACTTCACAAAAGACCATTTAAATTACTCTAGTTCTGGTACTATAACTGAACTTTCAAAATTATTAACAGCATGTTTTGCTGCTATTCAAACTCATTAACTTTAGTATTGTGAACAGTGTGCGAGGAATCTGGAAACAAAACGGCTCTAAAATATTTACATATGCAAATTGACTGAAATGTAAGTTGAAGTTGTCAAAATACCTAAATCTGAAGTCCGAACTCGTAAATCATAAAAACATTGTTTTAGATACTCAGATATGGACCCCAAAATGAGGGTGTGATGAGTAATACGCATCATCGGCCTATTATAATACACACACCTTATCTATGATTCTGTTGGTGTGTGTGCAAGGAGTAGCGATAAAACTTTCTATTGTGAAATCAAAACCTCGCCCTTAGGTTTTGCAGTGGTTCGAAAAATTTAAACAGCCGGAGATCTGTTAATCTCTTGCAACTTAAAGAGGACGACACTTATTGAAGCCAAGCAAGCCAAGCACGAGCTGACACAAATGGTGCAGAAATTTCGTAGAATATTAGTAACAGTTTGTACTTATTTGTAAAAAATATAAAGAATTGCATAAATTGAATTTATTTTGTTAGTTGCAATAACAATGTCTAATTTCATGCTCTGTATATGTTAGATCTGTATGTATGTCTTTTTTGTATTATTGGCCGGGGGCCAAAATCACGAGAACAGTTTTTGGCTCGGCACTCTTGTCCTGCTCATCAGTTCAGCAAGTAACAAGTGTAGACATCTGAAACAATTATGTGATTTCGATAACAGTAAATTCGTGGATCATTATCGGAAAACAGGCTCTTTATGCGCTCAGTGTCTCAATTTTTCCGACAATTATTGATTGGTTGGTTGGTTGTTTGGGGTTAAACGGCTCTTTGAGACAGTATTTCAGTGTATATCGAGCCGTCTCCCAGAGAGTGGGAACAGGAAAAGAGCTACGATAGGCGAGAGAAAAATATCCAAACAAACCCCATCCGCACCTACAGCAAGCACTATAGACCTTAACCTACTATTAGCAAAATTAGTAGGATGCCCCAGCACTGAAAGCTATACCCAGCACTGTCGCCCGACCGAATCACACCGTCTGACATCTACTGAACTTTGGATGCTAGAGACGAGTTCTACCGCAATTTTAGTATGTAAATGCTACGGTATCATATTATATGTTTTTCTGTTGTGGACACAAATATTAAGACTATAGACACTGATTCGACTGGTCTTTTAATATTACTTTGAATGGAGGTATGCAGTATTTTGTTTCTGAGTACTTTGGCACCTGAATACGGAGTTCGTGTCTCATAGTTAATCCTCCATACTAGAGAATGAAAGTAGGAAAATTCTCAAGAACTGACACAATGCAATCCCAGATCCCACCCAAGTATCCATGTGGGAAAAGACGACATAAAATTAGTCAACACCTGCGCTAGGCCGCGTAGCGCAGTCGGTAGCGCGCATGACTCAAGAGCCAGAGGTCCCGGGTTCGATTACTGGTCCGGCCTCACACTTTCGTTTCTCTTTCCACTGATTCAAGAAGGGCAGTTGTCTGTTTCTGGCGAAAGTATGTGCACTTAGTACTGATTAATCACTTTAAAGGTCTAAGCCTGCCCAGGAATAGTGTGGTAAGGTTAAGTGACCATCCCGACATGACCATAGCTGTTTACCGTGACGTAACGCGATAAATAAAAAAGAAACAAACAACAAAGTAACAAACTAAGACATCATCTGCGGTAGCCAGGCGAATAGCCAATTCTCGTGTAGGTGGTAACCGGACTAGCCTTATCATCACAAACAATATGTTTAGGTATCATAGAGTGATCCTTCTCATCTTGGGTCTATCGAAAAAATTGTAAACTAGAAAATTGTGTCTGTAAGACACTAATGATGCCCCCGTGCAGCGCCTGTCACACGGCGTGTATATCCATAAAGCACCTACAAAGAATCCATTGAAAACATACCCTACCATGTAAAAAAATTGCCTAAAATGACTAAGTTAAAAAGCCGTAATTTTGTCAAAATTAATTCTAGATCTATCAAAATGTCTCATGCATATCTTCAAATATGTCCACAATCTGTAGACAAGGTTTGAAAAAGTTCCATTGAAAACTGTGGAGCAAGTTGATAACACAAACTCCATACTCTACAATGCAAAAATTTCCCTAGAATGACTAAGTTCAAAAGGCCGTTATTCTGTCAAAATTAATTCTAGGTCCAACAAAAACCCACATGCACATTTTCAATACACTCACAGCATGTATGCAAGGTTTAAAAAAGATACATAGAAAACTGTGAGAGGAGTTGATTACACAAACTCTATACCCTACAATGCAAAAATTTGCCTAAAATGACTAAGTTCAAAAGGCCGTAATTTTGTCAAAATTAATTCTAGGGCCAACAAAAACCCACATGCACATCTTCAATACATTCACAGCATGTATGCAAGGTTTGAAAAAGATCCATTGAAAACTGTGAGAGGAGTTGATTACACAAACTCTATACCCTACAATGCAAAAATTTGCCTAAAAAGACTAAGTTCAAAAGGCAGTAATTCTGTCAAAATTAATTCTAGGGCCAACAAGAACTCACATGCACATCTTCAATATGTCCCAAACATGTATGCAAAGTTTGAAAAAGATCCATTGAAAATTGTGGGAGGTGTTGATTACACAAACTCATTATCCTACAATACAAAAATTTGCCTAAAATGACTAAGTTCAAAGGGCCGTAATTCTGTCAAAATTAATAATACTCCATCAAAAATCCACATGCACATCTTCAATATGTCCACAACATATATGCATAGTTTGAAAAAGATCCATTGAAAACTGTGGGAGGAGATGATTACACAAACTCTATACTATAAAGTGTGACGAACAGACAGACGGACGGACAGACAGGGGCAAATCTTAATGCCCCCTGACTATCGTCACGAGGGCATAAAAACCCACCAAAACATATACAATCTCTCTCTGATTTGAGCCAGCGTCGTTTAACGAATGGCTAAAGAAATTATCTTTGTTGCTATTTTGAAGCTGAGACACACACTTCTCAAATCAAAATCTTAAAAAGTTCTTTCAAGAGCAGCGAATACATAGAGAAGAAGGAACATGTACCAGACTATGTAGTTTCGACTAATAAAGCCTCATCAGTGACCCTGACAATATCTGGTGATGAAACCAGAGAAAAGCATACTGTAATTTCTCAATTTTAATTGGGCAGTTGATTCAAAGACAGATTAGTATTTAAATTGATCCAAATAATATAAAAGACGATGACCTAGAATAAGAGTCTAAACTTATCTTAAATTTTAGATTTCTCAGAAAATATCCTCTGATCTCAAAGGACGAAAATAAAAGGTAATCTGCACTATGGATGATATACGGGGAGACGTTTTACGGCCGCCAGATGGCACAACACCAGCTGCAGTGAAGTAAAAATAAAATCTTAAGAAGTTCCTTCAAAAAAAATAAATAAATAAATAAAAAAGAAATACCGAAAAAACCCGAAAAACTATCACCGCAATCTCCCTAAGTCATGTAATATTTAGATACCTTTTACCTTATATAGATTAAAAATGTTTTATAAACTACAATATAAAATTCAAGCGCACACATACAGTTTATCAAATAACATGAATCAAATAAGTTATATAAAAAACACTGGGCTTCAATATTTCATGGTTCCCTCCGTCACCTTGTAATTGATAAGTGTACCTTTATATAATAACCAGACCAACAGAAATACAACTTACACAGGAGAAGTGACTATCGTTTAAATTTGAAGTGGTATTGACAACCCGATAGACCCATAAGATTAAAAAAAATAGTAATACACTGTAGTGCATTTGATCAGAATAAAACATACTTGAATTGTTTTATTAAAAAAATGCGATCAATGTGATTATATTTTCCCATTTGTAGACTCCACTCCACAAACTTATCATTCACCTGTCATAAGACCAAGTTATAAATACTGTCTGTAGTCGTCTGACATAAGATCAGGTAATAAGTATTTTCCGTATTTGGACGATATTGCTTCTGGAATATATTTTGATCAAACAACTCATATTTCAAGATCATATTTCAGCTTTAGAATGTTCGGAGCATTAGACCAGTTGCTACAATGTACAGTTTTTAATTACTTAGCGATCTTACTACATTTGTTCAGTTTCGACGATAGAAATTTTAATAGCATAATTCTTGATCCATGGTCGTAGATATATGTTACGAAATTAACTGAGCTCAGAAATTTGCCATCCATCCTCCTTTTAGTGCGTACGGATTTTGTCCTGCTCCTGTCTTTTATGAAAGGTCTGTTCTAATTTCACCTAGCGCATATACACGGTAATATGTTTTTCTGATCAAATCATCTTGACAGCGCCTGATTGCGTAAATGATTAGGACAGGTTTATTTTACCTGCCAATTTTGGCTTAGCTGCTTCTGGCTTTTTTTCTGATATATGTCCACTTTTGAGACGTACTTTAGAGTGCATGTATTATCACAGACATTACTTGGAATATATGTAGACGGCTTCATGTTGGGAACATATATTTTCGGTTAGTAAGGTATCGCGACACGAAGTCATATGATTAGTCTTCATGACCACAGATTTTTGCTTGTAACCAAATTCTTTAAATCCTTATATAAAGGTTGTCCAAAAGACAATCGTTTGTCATTCGTCTTTCAGGTTAGTGAAAATTTTAGAAAGCCTGCAGGTTCCGAGGTTGGAGTATCCCGTGTCGGCGTACATTGCTGACAAGTCAGCAATCACCTGAGCTAAACAGGAACCAGATCGACGACTGTTTCAAACGCATAACATTTAAATAACTCCAGGACAGACAGCTCAAGAAGACATAAACCTCTGAGAGGGAACACAAAAGAATCATCTGATATAATTCATGGGCCAAAGTAGTCGATGAATGCTAAAGTCGACGTAGGCCTGGTATCAACAAGTTAAGTATCGATATATAGGGAGGTGTCGGTGCTGTGTCGACGAGAATCTGGTACAGCAATACTTGTATTTGTGGGTACTCCAACAGTGATTGTGTTTGTGGAGATCCCAGCAATAGTGTGGAGATTTGGGAGATTCATCAGTGATTGTGCTTATCTAGTGACGTTTTACCCCTGTTTCTACTGTAGGTTTTGTAGTGGAAAATGAGCTCTTATTTCAGAAGTAGTGTTCACTTAGATTAAGTGAGCGGTCTTTGAGATTGTGGTCTCGATCGCCGCCACTAATATATAACTCACAGTAGACACGGTTATATTTACCTGTTGTATGTTTTAAGCTGTACATAAAAATGTAATTAAAAAAGCTTAGTTACTTGTTGTCATCAACGTGAAAGAGGGCCTTATCATACAGCAAGTCCCTCAACATTCCTGGTTGCGTCTCTATAGTGCGTCTTGGATAATCGGTGCAATCTTACTTTAGTCAATTGACTGAAGAGAGGTTGTACCTCATTTGCTACTCGACGCACGGACCAAGAGTAGGAGAACGCAACAATTTAATTCAGTATTTCATCCAACACTCTAAGCTTTCAGCTGATAAAATATTAGCTAGAACAGGATATTTGTACTTTAGTGTGTAAAACGTGGTGAAATACACATTGTGCCGTGGGCGAGATATTCTGTTAAGTGCATTCATTGTACGATAAAACATTCATTAAAGAGGCTCTATGGAGGGTGTCATTAATGGTAACAAAATTTAGTAATACCACATTTACCCTGAATATTGATGCTATGGAACAAATCTGTCACAGAATTCTTCAGCTTCAAATCTCATCAAACCATGTTCCCTGTCACGGATGGTTTTGTTATATGTTAGCAATGCGTTACAAATAACGTCGATACACATAAGAGCAAGTTGATCTATACCGATTGACACCGTTTCGTGACGTCAGTTACGTCATTAAAATTTAGTGACATCATAAACATACAAACTGCTGTCAAACGTCGTTCTGGTTGTTTCTGTCCTCTTATCACCGATTAAAAATTGAAATATGCGTCGAAAAATGAAAATTGTCCTGATGTCAATATAAAAAATGTGTTGATAATGGAAAAAAACAAGCGTCTTATATAAGCTGAAAGCCTATCTTGTATATGTGAAAGTGGTGGAAAAATTCTTTTGCTGTGGATCCGGTTTGTTGTATTCAAGCACTGTGATCTCTTGCCTAGCTGTTCGTTTTTCTTCCTGTCGTCTTTTATGGTTTAGAATAGAAAATGGGTATTTTTTAGTATGGCTGGTTTGGCTCCTGCTTATTGTGGTCAACTGTATAGCTGTTCTTGTTTTGTGGTTAAAAATTAGAAAAAAGGCAAGTGAGATGTTTCATGTGCGTTTTTTTTGTATTTGCTATCGTTTTCACATTTATTGTACTGATTAGCAGTTTGTGTTGCACCAAGCGTCTCTCTTAGCGATGATGTATTGTTATAACAGGCGAGCGATAATGCCGAGACCTGTTCCCATCACCTGTTTTGGGGTCTGGAAGGGGGGCTTAGCAACATTGAAGAAGTTAAATACAGAAACGCGCGTCTGTCGCACTAAATGGTAAGTTACGGTCATATTGCTACTCATGACACTTGATCACACTTCTATATGGAGGTCCAATTCTACTTATCTAAATATTTCGGACTTGTCAATTTTTTCAATGATTGTTTGAGTGGGGACTTATTCCTTGGTTCTTTTATCACTTTAACAGTGCTCGGATAGCCAGGATAGCGTAGTGGATAGAGCACTCGCTTTCCACCTCAGCGGCCCGGGATCGATTCCCGGCGTCGTCATGTGAGAGGGTAGTGGTCGCCCGTCCGAGGTCGGTGGTTTTCTCCGGGTACTCCGGCTTCCTCAACCAGTATAGAACCACAAACGCGCCACCATCCGTGCCATCGAGAGCATTTAAATAAGTTCGCGTGAGCTTTCAATGCAATCGATGTAAAATAAATGAGGTTTACATTTACATTTCGTAGTGCTCCGTTTCTTGTTTGCGTTTCTGTCTTCTTCTGTCAGTGTCTTGGGGGCGGGGTTACCACTTTAACAGTGCTCCGTTTTTGTTCGCGTTTCTGCATTCTTCTTCTTTCAGTGCCTTGGGAGGGTTGTGCGTTGTGAATGTGTCTCCATCTAGGTGTCTTCATTTATATATCAGCCGCGACATGACAAAACCAAGAAATTGGCATGTGCGCCTAGCGAAGACTCAGATCAGCCTGGGCATTCGCCCAGTCTGATCTGAGTTTTTGCTGTCCGCAAGGAGCTAGCTTAGACCCTTATCTTTCCTTTAAGCACACAACGAAGACGTTGATCAAATTGGGCGGATTCCCAGGCTGATCTGAGTCTTCGCTGTGCGCACATGCCATTTGTTGGTTTTGTTATGTCTTCGAATGTTTAGTGCAAACTAAAAATGTAATCGAAATTTCGAGAATCCTATCCTGGCGTCATCAAAATAACACAGAGGATACCTATGAAGGTCAACATCACACATCATAGCGTTCTGATGACTTGAGATTTGTCTGCTAGTAGTGGTACCCATTGCGTTTTGCCTATGTACAACTTTGCAAGGAAACATAGCTTCAAACAAATATGGGCATGTTTTATGGAGACAAAAAGCAATATTGGTCGGAGCAAACAGTGCAGATCTAGAAAAGGCCTCTCAAATTTCCTAAGCGTCTAAAGTAAACATATCCGTTCCAAATTTAGTGCGACAGCCGCGCATTTCTGTGCTTAACTTTTTCAGTGTCGCTAAACCCCAAAAGTTTGAAAGAAAATAGATGATGGGCAGGCCGTGGCAGGCAACGAGCATCTCTCTAAACTGTTTGCCACATCATCTACATCTTTTTGACGCATATATGCATTGAACAAAACAGAAAGCTATTCGATGTTAAAGCGAGTTACGGTAACGATTTTTTTTGTCCAATGATTTAGAATGTTTACGTTTAATCTGAAACAGAACCGATTTTTTTTATAAAAATACGCTTGAAACTGTACATTCGCAATGACAGAAAAAACTGAACCAAATAAAAACAAACGATTGAAGGTTTTAATTGATTCCATGCGTCTGCAGTATTATTCCAACTAAAACATGTTCAGTCTACACGGGCATTTATGCCATGCAAAGATCGTAAAACGCCTGCCCGGCATTTGACATGAGGCATAAAGGAAAACTAAAAGTCAGTCTAAAGCCATAGTAAAAGAAAGTAAAAAGCAGGCGATGAACAGGAACTAATACAATCAGTTTCCACATCCCGCCCTCAAAAACATATCCAAAACGTGTACACATGAACTGACAATAGTTTACGAAAAACGCACCCTCATCCGAAAGATTCTAAATTGTCGCCTGCGCTTCCGCATTATTACGAAGACGTAGCTTTACTTATGTCTGTGATTGCTATGTCTCGTGGATAGCGTCGGCAAACATGTTCTCGTAGTAGGATATCTATTGCCTGTAGAAATGTAGACCCCGGAGAAGATCTGAAATACAGAAATGTGCATTTGTCGCACTAAATTCTATACATGAACATTTATCATAATACCATGGTGGGACCTAAAAGATGATGTTCATAGCTTTTATGACAGAGGTACTCAAATGAAAGGCCAGTAAAGTATCCGCAAATATTTTGAGAAAGTCATCACTGAACCAATGCTGCAAGTACATGCATCTAAAATGGCATTTTGTTGGTCGAAATACTAAGATTAAGAGTTCATGACTGCTTTATGTAAACTCTGACCTTCCGAAAATTGATCTTGCATATCAAAATGTTTGCTATTAATATTGGATTCTACAATCAATACCAATAGTTCGTGTATCGGCCATACCAACAGAATGTATACTGAACATCAAAAGAAACGCAGACAATGTATATTCCCAATTTATTTGCAGGTATTAGGTATATGCTTTTATTTAAAACTTATAAATAACTTTGTTTATGCTATTCCGACAGAATGCGCGCAATAGTGTAGCGATATATCATAGACTATAGACACCAGAAAGTTTGCTTTAGTGATGGGGTTAAATATAAAGCTAGCATATTTTCAGAAGCTGGATTTTCAATTCCATGTAATGTTCGGCCAATAAATTTCTAAGGACATAATGCCCGCAGCAAGGGGAAGAAAAAGCGAAAAATTCAAAGCAATAGGGCTTTGTGTTTTAGAGAAACAACGAAGAGGAAGTTGACTGTGGAAACAGTAACACCTGCTTACCATTGGACTTCCCATAGACCTTTTAACACCCTGTATTAAAACACCATGAAAGAAACGGCTCATACGCAGAGTGAAAATGAATGCACAAATATATAAAAAAAAACAGCTCTGCAAAGACATTTTTCACAGTTCTACATAAACAGTTGATGTTATTGGACTTCCAAATTTGCTATTTGTTTAATTGCAAGGGTGATAATTTGACAACTGTTCAACTTCAAACTGCTGTCATGTTCGTAAAAAGAACAGTATCGTAATAATTGCTATGTTTTCATTTTCATAAGCATTCAGAGTTGCGTTTTGGAAACACTTTTTCATACTGGAAAAGGAAAGATAATTCTTACAACAAGTTTGAATGTTTTACGAAAGCTGAGGTAACTCTTTGACCAAGGTTTAATTTTGCAAGAAGCTAAGTTTATATTGTTGGCGAACGTCGGTAATATTTCTGCTACACATGTTTGAAAAACTGTAAGTCAGGCGAAAGAAGAAAATCGAACTTAAACTGGTAGGCGTTTCTTTTGATATTCAATATACACCGGCCATGAAATGTAATACCCTAGCGTAATTCTATACAACAAAGATAACAGTTATTATGGGTCTCTCACATCAAAATCACACATCAGTGCTATTTTAAGCAGTCCCGTGTTTTTTTTTTCTTTGTTAACAAACTGGACATCAATGTTGTTACTTCCATGTGCGAAAAGAATGTTTGTCGTTGAACAAATGCAGTTCCTCGTTACAAATATTAATCTCTTTGTTTAATATTTATAAAACAACAAAGATTAATATTTGTTACTGTTTTGGTATGTTCCTGTATAACCAGATCAGTCTTTGTAAATTTACAACCTGAACACGGGTTGCAAAGTAAGTGTTAACAAATGCACTGTGCACACTGTTGATTTCTTAGACGCATCTGAGCACGCTTAAGTTCTTATCGTAGCGTGTTCTTACTTTAGGCGATTAGCCACCTATTGGGCTAAGAGCAGTAACACTAATTAGCACCAATTATTTTAGCTTATTCGGCTTTGGTAAGAGGTAATTTGGGATTTCATCTTTGCCTTGAAAGCAGAAAAAAATACTACAAGCAGATGTTTTCATTAAGCTCCCTCAGCTGAGAAGGATAACATCTATTAAATCTAAATTATGGAGAGATAACAAAATATATCTTCGTTCAAAGGTGAAACTGATGGACTCCCTGTCTTATCCATGTTTCTGTACGGTAGTAAGTCATGGACCTTGAGAGCAGAATTAGTTAGAAAGAAGTTCGCATGCCTTTGGGATGAGATGCTACCGAATGTTACTGAACAACTCGAGCAAGGGGCCGTGTCAATTTAAGGGAGTTCGCAGAAAGATCCATGCAGCCATTGGGAAATATGACGAACTCTTGATTTTAGCCACGACACAGAAACTGAGGTGGTTTGGCCACATCTCAAGGTTTTCTGGCTTAGCAAAGACAATTGTGCTGGGCAAAGTGGAAGGAAAATAATGAAAAAAAGGAATACAGAATAGGACGTGGGAAGATAATATTAAGGAATGGTCAGGGATGGATTTTACCAGCTCAACTAGGGCAGAGGGTGGTTGCGGTCCGTCAGTAGTGCTCGGTAACTTTCAAAGCCGGGTAGTCTCCGGGGTGTCCTGCTGCTTCGGGTAATAGTAGGGCAAAGGCCTAATGTGCTTACAGTGGTTTCGGGCGGGGGGAGATGTTGTTTGGATAATTTTCCCTCGTCTATCATTTTACTTTTCTTTCACCCTTTGTCGTGGAGACGGTTCGATATAGACTCAAATACCGTCTGAAAGAGCCGTTAAACCCAAAACAAACAACCAATCAGCTAGGACAGATGAAGACAAGAACAAATGAAAAGGAATTGTTGTAAAATCATCTGTGGTGCCCAGTGACCCTGTAAGATTATGGGATAAATTAGATTAGATTAGAAATAATAATAATGATAATAAAAATTGAGCGTACCTAATATTCCTTGATATTCCATGCAAGATATAAAGTGGAATCGATACATTATAATGGATAGGTGCAGCAACCCTCAGCAAAAACATGGAATCACCTGAGGGATTCTCCTGCAGGCCATTGTGGTACATATATTGAGGATTCCGAGCATTATTTCTACAGACGTGATTCATACAAATGTCAACGTGTAAGATTTCATTCATCCGCTCCAGGTCCAGTTTATGCTGCATGGGTCAGATCAGCTCTCTAAGGAAGACAATGTTGCCTTTTCTAGTTCTGTTCCTAGATATATGAAAACAGCTAAACCTTTTAGTTAACTTCTTTTTTCTAAAATCTATTTCTGTAATTACAAAATTTAGCATACTTTTCCCCTGCTTTAAAGTGGAATGGGACACAACCAAACTTTTTAGTTTTCCTGGCGTGGTTAACCGGTTCTCTGTTCTGCCTGGAAGACGTAATAAGATATTAACTCAATCTTTTTTCGTTTTTCATGCATATTTATTCCCTAGAATAGATAGCAGATGAATAAGATTCTAATTCAATCTTTACCTTTTTCATGCATATTCATTCTCTAGAACAGATCGCAAATGTTCTTTTTATAGAAGTAAAAAGTATGCAAAGTAAAAAGTATGCAAAGACCAGGAACTGAAACAATCAAAATCCAAATCCAGCCCTCAAACCATAGTTGGAAACAACTAAGATAACCAATAATCAAGATACAGAGAGCATATGGCCAACCGAGTGAGCAGCTTGGTACCTAAAGGTGGCCACTCAGCAACCCAAACCGAACCAAAAATAATAAGAACATACATAAGGTAAAACATCACAGAAACTCTGACACCAAAAACAGGCAACATAGAACCACAACAGAACTACCGCCTTGGAACGGTCAGTAATGAATTACTGGGGGGGGGGGGGGGGGGGGGCTTAAATCGATTTTATAGGCCCAACCTCACCCTCAGTTTCTGAAGTGGTACAAAACATTTAGTTGGTTGTTCGGTTCGCATGATAACCCTCTAACTCGTCAATGAATCATCACGGTAAACACATAAATCAAATTTCAACACCATGAAGAAGCAAAGACGAGGACTCAACAGATACAACGGGCCGTCTGACAGGTGGAAATCTCTGGCCTGCCAAACAACCCCACTGGAAATCTGAAGCAAAAGAAGGTCACCAGTTGAGCCCCGGTGGACCAAGCAACAGACAAAATGGCTCCGGTCCCAACCAACTAAAATATATAGCTTTAGGTTGTGACCATCATAGAGTCTGACGCCCGATCCCCCGGTGTGCAATTAAAGAGTGCAGCAAAGTTATCAACCGTGATTGGGTTAATCACTAAGCATGCAGACTGTCGCATAACATTTAAATTATAGCCAATACGTTTGTGACGTATTATTATTTTTCGGAATTGATCAGAAAAATCAGTCCTACCCTTAATCTTTTTGAATTTGTATACTAAGTCACCATAAAATTCTGGTTCCGATAGGCCTTGGTGTAAAAGAAATTTTAATCCGAAACTAAAACTAACACTATACCGGTAAACGTTTTTTTTTTATGAATCATCTCCCTTCGACGTCGAGAGAAATGACGTTTTCAAAGCAGGGGATATAGGTAAACAACTCATCTGTGGAAAATTTAATTTAGTGAAACCCTCTAATTACTCTAAAAATACAAATTAACATATTTCTTTGAAAGATACTCGCATTTCAGATATATCTGTTAGGAGACGTTTCTTCTCTATTGAAGCTTTTATGTGAAAACAAGCAATATTATAAGCAAATGAAAGGTAATATTTCCCTTATTCAACACAAAATGTGAAAATATTTGTGAGATGTAATAACACTTCTCTAAAAGACCTAAACGGCTCGCATTTTGGTATGAAAGTTATCTCAATACTTTTACGAATTAAAAACTGACAACGAAAAATGTGTATATTCCAGTGCTTTATATTTTGCATAGGAAATGTGAAACCCACATTTTTGCGACGTCTTGAAAAAAAAGAGAAATATTTGTTTTACACTCAAAAGAAAAACATTTCTTCGATGTTTAGAATATGCAAAATATTCTCTTTACATGAAAGCTAAAAATTTGCACTTCGTATAATATTTTTCCACTTGAAAATGAGTGCATGCGCTTGTTTCGTATGTCTGCTGTATTTTGTTCGTGGGCAGTGTACAGGGGGAGGGGGGTCGTACTTGGACTACCATACGTAGTACATGCAGTTATATCTGATAGCCATATTTCAGTCTGGTATAGCTGTTTCTTTACTCTTCTTTTGAGGCACCTCCTAACCAACAGCCTACATCATTTCCAGCATGGGCTCTGGACGACTAGACCACCTACAATTTTATTTATTTATTTTACTGTTTATTTATTTATTTATTTTCAAATTGCTTTTATTTATTTAAAATGTTTCCATTTATAATGAATGGTTTGTCATTGTTGTTTTTTATGACACCTCGATTTATAAAAATATTCATTGATATTATTATAATTTTGTTTATCTATTGCCAGTTATTTCAATTTATTGATAATTTCTTTTTTATTTACGTTTCAAAGACACATTCAAAGTATCATTTGTGGCGTTGAACACATGTTCTGACTGTGATTGTAATTGTTTTCCAGTCCGTTCTGTTTTCTCATTTCTGTTGTCCTTTGGTAAACAATAATACGAGAGGAAAATATATATAAATATATATCATTGCCTGCATCCGTTCAGATTGCTTTTATCATGAGAAGGACCGTAATTGTTGTTGTTAGAATTTGTGATCCGACTCATTCGTCTGTGACTTTTCATTAGAGGATAATTTCATTTTATGGTTTTGTATTTTACATGAATTGCTGGTACTCTGCAAATTCAGGCATGGAGAGTGCATATGTGTCTTTCAGTTTCATTTGTCATATAATTCATTTCTAACAAAACATAGTGATCTAATCATTTCACTAAGAGAATGCATTTTATTTGTGAAATTAGATGTTAAACAGGTAAACACCTCACTTTATTGATACAATGAATTTTTAATAAATTGCATTTATAACCGCAGGGCAGAGGCAAAATCTCTTTAGTTATGTTACTTGTGCAGAGTCTGGAAATTAAATATTTCCATATAACTTTCTTATTTTACATTTGAAAAAAAGTATGACGTGTCTCTTATCTAAAATATATCATTGTCGCATTGAGCGTTCAGCGAAAGAACGTAAGAGATTTTCAATGAAACGGCTATGTACAGTTTCCAGTATCCAAACCAGCACTTGCTCTCATGCATGAGTAACTTAAAATGCTTTCTTTAAAGCACTTGAATTTAACTTTCCAATGATATATAAAACACGGCTAACTATAAACTAATAGAATATTTTGAGGTCGTTTACATTATTTCTAAAATGCCTCTCGTATTGTTATTGTGCTTTTATTACGTCTCGATTTATAAAAATATTCATTTATATTATTATTATATATATATATATATTATTTTTTAATGCCAGTTACTTCAATTTATTCATTATTTTGTTTATTATTTCAAGTTTCGAAGGCACATTTAAAGTAACTTTTGTGGTGTTGAAGACATATTCCGACTTTGGTTGTAATTGTTTTCCTGCCCGTTTTGTTTTTCACATTTCTGTTGTCTTTTGGTAAACAATAATACGAGATTGAAAAATATATATGTCATTGCCTCTATTCGTTATGATTGCTGTTATCATGAGAAGGACCGTAATTGTTGTTGTAGAAGTCGTGATCCGACCCATTCGTTTGTATTGTTTTGCAATAAATATGTTTAAATTAAAAGAATAATATTTTCAAATATTTGCAACGTGCATTAAATATAACAAGTAAATTCATTGAATTTATATCTCTCGCCGAAATGGCTGATTTTTTGTGGCTTATTCTCAGTTTAATAAAATTTTGTTCACTGGTTACTTGGTTATGACTGAAGCTGTGAACTTTAAAACAAGGGGCAATAGCCCATGTATAAGTGAGGCCATTCCAAACAACTTGCTTCAGCATCAATTCTCTGTGATGATATATATTTATATCAAGTTTCCAGAAATTTAGTTCATTTGCAATTTAGTTATGGCTTATTTGTGTATTTTACATCAAATCAAGGACAGTAACTCATGCATTACTGATGCCATCATGACAAAACTTGACGTTAACTGTCATGTTATGATGATACATAATTGTTTTAAGTTTCGTTAAATTCCTTTCACTGGTTATTTAGTTATGACTCAATTTGTCTATTTTAAAGCAATTCAAAGGCATTAACTCACGCATCACTGAAGCAAGTCCAACAAAACTTAACATGCATCATCCTGTTATAATAATATATATTAAGTATAAGTGTCATAGAATGTCATTCATTGATTACTTGGTTATTGCTAAATAATTATTTTTTTATTTAAAATTGATTCAAGGGCAATAACTCATGCACTACTGAAGTCATCCTGACAAAACTTTATGTGCGCTACTGTTTAATTGTGCTACACATTTATTTTTAAGTTTCATGAAAAATTGATAATTGATTACTAACTTATGGCTCATTTTATAATTTTTGAAAGCAATTCAAGGGCAGTAACTCAGGCATTACTGAAGCCAGTGTGACAAAACTTCATGTGCGTCAGCGCCTTATAATGATATACATTTATTATAAGTTTCATGGAATTCTGATAAATGGTTATAGCCCATTTTATTACTTTGAAAGCAATTCAAGGGCAATAACTCATGTGATACTGAAGCCAGTGTGACGAAATTGCACATGCATTATCGCTTTATAGTGATTTACATTAAATATACGTTTCATGAAATTCCCTTCAATGGTTACTTAGTAATGGCTCCAGACGGACGGACGGAAAGACGGACGGACGGACATGGAGAAAACTATATCCGTCCGCCTTCGGCGGAGGACAATAAAAACGGATGCGTAGGCCATTATACAATTTTTTATTTATTTATTTACTTTTTATTTATTCATTTATATATTGATTGCTTTTATTTGTTTCATTTATTTTTAGCTCACCTGAGCCATAGGCTCAGGGTGAGCTATTGTGATCATCCAGTGTCCGTCGTCCGTCGTGCGTCGTGCGTCACGTCCGTCGTGCGTCGTCAACAATTTGCTTTAAATGACATCTTCTCTGAAACCGCTGGGCCTAGGGCTTTGATATTTGGTATGAAGCATTGCCTAGTGGTCCTCTACCAAGTTTGTTCAAATGGTGGCCCCAGGGTCCAAAATGGCCCTGGGGCAGGGGGTCTTGGGTTCGAAACTGAAAAGTACTTAAAAATCTTCTTCTCCAGAACCGCTTGACTCAGATGCTTGAAATTTGGTATGTAATATTGCCTAGTGGTCCTCTACCAAGTTTGTTCAAATGGTGGCCCCAGGGTCCAAAATGGCCCCGGGACAGGGGGTCTTGGGTTCGAAACTAAAAGATACTTAAAAATCTTCTTCTCCAAAACTGCTTGGCTCAGAGGTTTGAAATTTGGTATGAAGCATTGCCTAGTATTCCTCTATCAAGTTTGTTCAAATGGTGGCCCCAGGGTTCAAAATGGCCCTGGGGCAGGGGGTCTTGTGTTCGAAACTAAAAGATACTTAAAAATCTTCTTCTCCAGAACTGCTTGGCTCAGAGGCTTGAAATTTGGTATGAAGCATTGCCTAGTGGTCCTCTACCAAGTTTGTTCAAATGGTGGCCCTAGGGTCCAAAATGGCTCTGGGGCAGGGGGTCTTGGGTTCGAAACTAGAAAATACTTAAAAATCTTCTTCTCCAGAACCGCTTGGCTCAGATGCTTGAAATTTGGTATGTAACATTGCCTAGTAGTCCTCTACCAAATTTGTTCAAATGGTGGCCCCAGGGACCAAAATGGCCCTGGGGCAGGGGGTCTTGGGTTCCAAACTTAAAAGATACTTAAAAATCTTCTTCTCCAGAACTGCTTGGCTCAGAGGCTTGAAATTTGGTATGAAGCATTAACTAGTGGTCCTCTACCAAGTTTGTTCAAATGGTGGCCCCAGGGTCCAAAATGGTTCTGGGGCAGGGGGTCTTGGATTCGAAACTAAAAAATACTTAAAAATCTTCTTCTCCAGAACTGCTTGGCTCAGATGCTTGAAATTTGGTATGGAACATTGCCTAGTGGTCCTCTACCAAGTTTGTTTAAATGGTGGCCCCAGGGTCCAAATTGGCCCCGGGGCAGGGGATCTTGGGTTTCGGAACTAAAAAATACTTAAAAATCTTCTTCTCCAGAACTGCTCGGCTCAGATGCTTGAAATTTGGTATGTAATATTGCCTAGTGGTCCTCTACCAAGTTTGTTCAAATGGTGGCCCCAGGGTCCAAAATGGTGGCCCCAGGGTCCAAAATGGCCCCGGGGCAGGGGATCTTGGATTCGAAACTAAAAAATACTTAAAAATCTTCTTCCCCAGAACTGCTTGCCTCAGATGCTTGAAATTTGGTATGTTACATTGCCTAGTGGCCCTTTATCAAGTTTGTTCAAATGGTGGCCCCGGGGGCCAAAATGGCCATGGGGCAGGGAGTCCCAGGTTTGAACCATAGAAACACAAAGAAAAAAATTAAAAAATCATCTACTTCAGAACTGCAAGGCTCAGATGCTTGAAATTTGGTATGTAGCTTTGCCTAGTAGTCTTTTACCAAGTTTGTTCAAATGATGACCCCAGGGTCTAATATGGCCCCACCCTAGGGGGTCCTGGGTTTGAACCATAGAAATACATAGAAAAATATTCAAAAATCTTCTTCTTCAGAACCACTTGGCTCAGATGCTTGAAATTTAGTATGTAGCATTGCCTAGTGGTCCTTTACCAAAATTATTCAAATGATGGCCACAGGGTCCAAAATGGCCCAGCCCCAGGGGGTCCAGGGTTTGAACCATAGCAATTTATAGAAAAATATTCAAAAATCTTCTTCAAAACCATTTAGAAGTGGTTGCAAACTATCAGGTTAGTTAAATGATGACCCTTGTTTGACCTTTAGCCTTTTTGGTCAGGTGAGCGATTCAGGGCCTCTTGGCCCTCTTGTTACTATTTCCATTTATTATTACTGGTTAACGAGGGTCATTTCTGAAAAAGAGGAAATCAGTCGTCATTCCTATGAATATTGACCGATTTTTGAATATTTTGTCTAACCTTTTAGATTTACTTATCACCCAATGAGTCACTGGTATTTTCTTCAAAATTTACATTGACAATTGTAATTAGGGTTGAAACACTGAGTACAAATGGAGCAACTAATTATGTGAAGGCAAATTCATGTTTTCTTAACTTTGGGTATAAACGGCTTTGGAATAATACCGATCTGTTATACTGAACATTTTCCTGTATGATATTCATTACATCAGCTTTGCTAGAACATAAAATTTATCTTATAAGCTAGGATCATCATCGAGCAATGTGCATTTCCTATGACGTCACTTCCTCTGCTAAAATAGAAATGTATAGTAAGCTGTTTAGATTTCGATTTTGAGGTCAGTTTATACAAAAGTGAATGTTTGATGACAGATATGAAATAAAATATGAACGAAATCAATTCGTCATTTGTTAATTGTAATATATAACCGTTTATCACAGTATCCGAACGCACTGTTCTACCTCTTCCGGTTTCCATAGCGTTGCATCGAGAGTACAAAATTCGCTTATAACCAGTAGTCCGAAATCATTATGTTTTGAGATTTTATTCGGAATCTGCTGCGTCATCTATTGTTATGCAGCTTCGAAAATGTAAAGAGGTAAGTTTAATATAATTTGCTCTTCGGTCTTTTACTTTATTGCCCTGTACAATGTCGTGTATGGGTGGATAGTAAATAGTACAGTATTCAAATCGCCCTAGGCATGATTCTAAATCAATTCTGAGCCTTTTCTTAGATATTTTTTATAAAAATCTTTGAAATAAACGGAAGGCGTTATCAATCTACTGTTGGTTTGTTTTGATAGCAGGCTGAAAGTTAGGTTTTGCTCGACACAAACCCGTGTTAAATTAGCTGTTCGGAATAAAATTTCTGTGACGGCCATGAGGTTTTCATTGTACAGGGCAATATAGTAAAAGACCGAAGAGCAATTTATATTAAACTTACCTCCTTACACTTTCGAAGCTGAATAACTATTAATGGCGCAGCAGATTCCGGATAAAATCTCAAAACATAATGATTTCCGACTACTGGTTATAAGCGAATTTTGTACTCTCGATTCAACGCTATGAAAACCGGAAGAGATGGTACAGTGCGTTCGGATACTGTGTTTACGGCACCTTATGCTTTTTTGTCAGTAGCCTAACTGAATTTTAAAGATAATTTTTCGCACCCAACCACATATTTCAATGACAGCATGTAATATTAAATAACAAGACTTACAACTCTTTATGTATGAATTCTGCTATGAAAATTTTCCTCTAATTTTTTACATAAGTAAATGTTAAATATATTTAGCACGTGACTTTTCATTAGAGGATAAATTCATTTATTTGTTTTGTATTTTACATGAATTGCTGCTTCTATGCAAATTCCGGCGTTGAGATTGCATATGTATCTTCCAGTTTCATGTGTCATATGATGCCATTTGTAACAAAACATAGTGATCTTATCATTTCATTAAGAAAATGCTTTAAATTTGTAAACATAGTTGTTGATAGTTCAAATACCACACTTTATTGATACAATGAATTTATAACAACTATGCATTTATAACCGCATGGCAAAGAGAGAAAATATCTTTTTTGTTATGTTACTTGCGTAGAATCTAGAAATCAAATATTTCCATAACACTTTCTTATTTTTCATTTAAAAACATTCACCCTATGGAAACGGTGACAACGATACCTGGTGAAAACTCGGGGGAGAACTGGTATAAAGTGTAAATTCGGGTGAAGAGCCAGAGAAAATTCGGGATTTATACTGTTTTGAAGGTGTTTATTTTGTTTACTTTCAATTTAAAGCAAAAGCATAACTAACTCCTGCGGAATTTTAGAATTCGAGCACTTGCAGGAGCTGTAGATGTTCTTTATTCATTTGTTAATAGCAAACGTTTGTTGAAAATATCTTCTGCGTTCTTGCCACAGTGCGCCCCATTTTACAGGTAAACATTCTCAGGCGCCTTGCTGAACTAATTTTGTTAATTGTTCCACGTATACTTAATGACTGGATCAAAATAACTCTGCGTTTTGATAGAGTTAGGGAGGCTATGTAAGCCCCTTATCATCGACAGGGAGCAAATTGTTACAGACAAGGAGATAACCGAGTTTCACGCTCGTTTATGGTGATATGGTGAATTAACGGACAGGTGAAGTAGATCATCGGACAGCAACCAAATTTCTGCCAGTATGCAAAAGAAGTTTAACCCCGACTACTTCTGTTTTCCAGTTTGCAATGAATTCTAATCAGTAAAATATTAATTCTCGCTACCTTTCTATTGGCCTCCGTCATTTTTCATCGCAATCTATGCCATGAACATTGAGAGAAAAGGCTCTGTGAAGTAAATGGGGACGTAGACATGCTTTTTGTAAGCATGCGTATGTCCGCTGCCAATATGAGTAGTCTTCGGGACTAAAAACACAGCTTTCTCGAATGTAAGTCTGTGAAAAAATATTGTGACAGGAAAAGAAAACCCTTCCCATAGGTTTAAAATGAATAACTGAATATTTCATGTCATTTTTTGTGTGTGTTTAAAATCTTCTGTTATTAAAGATCGTTTCCTGAAAACATCTGGTTTCTTCTACACTTTAAAGGACCTGTATATTTTACTATAAAATAACTGGCAAATGGCGGCCTGTCCAATTACCCTTATTTTTTTGTGGGTGCTTGAAAATATTTTCAGGAATTTGATCGAATATGGTAGGTACTGTTTTGGAGACATAGCCAAAATATAGCTGACTCGCTTCAATCGAGTCCATGCATGACCGGTAATGAAATGTGCAACACTGGTCACGCTCCTCCCGCTCCCCCCCCCCCCCCGCCGCCAAGCGCCTGCTTCAGCGGAACATTTTTTTTCCAAACAGCCAGGTGATTTCGCGATCCGAAAACAAAAGGAAAGTGCTTCAGATGTACATAACGATATATTTCGAACTGCTAGCCGGTCTTTCCAGTCGGATTTTTTTTCTACATGTATTTATTTTGCTGACTGCAGCTGAAATCACATGTGACCATATCGAGAATTTTTACGCATATACTCCATACAACGAACAAGCCATACGCAGATGTCAGTGTCTTGGAAAACACTGATCACGGTCAATACATATCGGTCTATAAATTTTTCAGGGTCTTAAAACTTCTATTCAAAAGGGAGAACTGTAATAAGACCACCAAAACGCTGTTTGTACGTGCCCTCTTCACATAATTACGACGCCAAATGAGTGAGTGAGTAGGCTCACATGTTAAACTTTCTATGGACATACGAAGATGGGACTTCGGTTTAAAGCCTCATCCGAAAGACCAGGAAGGGGTGTGTGTGGGGGGGGGGGTGGGGGGGTGGGGGGGTGGGGGGGGGGTTGCTGATTGGTCTATCTCGTAATGCATGTAACACAAGGCATAAGAAACAATGGACACAGATCAGACTGCGCTTTCAAAGTCATGCTGGTTCTAATAAGCAAGGAATGGGTAAGTCAAAAATGAAAAGAGGCTGATCATTTTGCTCAGTTGTTCAGGTTGATTGGAACATCTGATGTTCGCAAAGGCAACAAGAGCCAAAGGCCCATTTTCTCATGCGGTCTCATATTTATACGGTACATGTAAATCCCTTTATCGTTTTGGACAAACTGAATATTTTACAGCCACTGTACTATGACACCATTTTTGTCAAGAGTTTTGCCTTAAACACAATCCAGGGTGGTATTAATTAAATTTCTAAAGCAAGGACCTTGCAAGTCCATTTTAATGATACTATGTAAACATATAAATTGGTTTTCACGGTTAAACGGTTTAACAACGCTTTTTATACAAAATGACCAGATTCTAATTCGCAGATGCTAGTTTGATTTGGAGATGTTAACTGCCTTATACCATATCAATTATTGAAAACAAAAAGCGATCTGATTCTTTTTATCTGAATCGCTTTTTGTACATTTTGCAGATTGAGGTATCAGTCAGTTTTTTTCTTCTGATATTATTTAGTCCATACTGTGGATATTAAAGGAACTCTAAATTTAAGTGGTCTGCAGATATTGCCCTGTACAGGTATTTTATTTTTGAGGACGATCCAAGCAACTATTCGAGAATAAAATGAACTCCAGACCATGGTCAGGAATCGGAAACTAAGGTGGTTTGGCCATGTCTCAAGGTCTTCTGGTTTAGCAAAGGCAATTCTACAGAGCACAGTGAAAGGAAAAAGAAGAGGTAGACAGAAGAAGAGCGAGGGAAGAGAATATTAAAAAAGTGAACAGGAATGGACTTTGCGAGCGCAACTAGGGCACCTGAAAACAGGATAAGGTGGAAAGGGAGCGTTTGGAAGTCATCTGTGGTGTCCCATCGAATAGAATAGAATGTTTTCGCGACGATGTCAAAGCAACGATGCAGTGGACAGGAATGGACTTTGCCAGGGCAACTAGGGCAGCTGAAAACAGGACAAGGCGGAAAGGGACCGTTTGGAAGTCATCTTTGGTGCCCCAACAACCTTGTAAGTTTATGGGATAGAATAGAATAGAATAATTTCGCGACGATGTCAAAGCAACGCTGCACACCATGCGACACTACCACGTGACACCAATACCGAACTGTCAAAACGTGCGACGTCACATGAATCAGAAGGCAATATCAGCTCGTACACCCAAAAACAGACCCGTTCAACGCAAGCCATTATAAGAGCCACGGACGTCGGTCTCGCAGTAAAACCCATTTGCCAATCCCTACAACGCCCAATTCCAGTTTTAAGCACAAGAACGGCAGAGGCGCGCAGGAAGTCATTCCCAAAAGGGCAATACCGATCACCCCACGACCGACGAGGATCAGATACGCCACATCCGAGTCTAGGCTGAGATGCCCCAATACCGCTTGAAGATACATACCTAACATGCGACGATGTCCCATCGAGCTTGACATGACGTTTCAGTGATGTTGATACGACGTCGCTACGACCAACAGAAATTATTCGTCAGCTGTGCCTAAGATACAGTGGGCCTCTAACCCTCACTGCCTCTAACCCTCACTGGCTATTAGGCTTTGGGAAACCTTTACCTTTACCTACCCTAATACAAACAGATTCGAACAGCACGCGACACGACACGAGCCGCCCAATTATGTCTTAGAAGCTCACATACTCCACACCTGTCAGCATATCCGACCGGCAAGGCCCTAAAATGGTACCAATCGTATAGCTTGAGATGAGGTGGGATATTGAGGATAATTCTGAGATATTTTTCTAGTTTGCATCAAAACATACGTTTTACCCCTCATTTAAATCGTCTCGATAAGACGGTTTAAATGAGGGTTCACAACATATGTTCTCATGAAAAAAAGGAAAATTATCACTGTCTTTGTTAAACTTCTCATCTGGAACGCTGGGATACACGTTACTCGCTACACGATACAGGCTACTAAACTACTGATGACAGGCTGTCATCAGTAATTCAGTATTCTAACTGTTTTTAAGTTTCGAACCAAAATGTCAGGTAGACGTAAAAGAAGGAAGTGAATGGTAAAAGTACATCTGATCAAAACATATTTACATAATCACAGAAATTCCTAGGACGTCAAGGATAGTAGATCATATGTTCCAAGCGTGACCGTCAAATAGGATACTTTGCAATGGCTCTGATCGGGCTATTTGATCAGATTATTTGCCGTTCTCACATTGCGAGTATAATGGCGATACCTATATACTGGCTGGGGTTCAAATCGCAAAGTTAGTGGGTTTTGATTCAAATCTCTTATGAAGCTAATTTCTTTTCGGTGGGATTCTATCGCATACAGCCAAAATCTCAAAATAACTAAAAGAATTCAACAAACCACTGCCTTTAGACTGTTTGCTACGACATCGACTCGGCGTATGTGCAAACGCACAATTACGCACGATCAATGTCATGGCAGACAGTGTAAGGAATATGTATAGAATTTATATAAAACTGACAATTCTTAGGATTCTTATATTTCAAACTATAAAACACATCAATTCACAAATCAGGGTGATACTTTCTTCCAGTCCGGAGTGTCTGGTTGGCCAGACCGTCTCACCATTGGCGGCGTCAGTTCTCCAGGTCGCTGAATCTGAAAGGATAAAAAATGAGCCGCGACACGAGGAAACCAACAGCGTGTTTGTGCACCCAGCCCAGACTCGGATCAGCCTGGGCATCCACCAATTCTGATCAGACTCTTTCTAAACGCTTAAAGGGCAGCCAAGGGACTAAGCTACCTTCATGTGGACAGCGAAGACTCTGATCAGACTGGGCGGATGCCCAGGCAGATCTGAGTCTGCGCTGGACGCACAACCACATTGTTGGGTTTCTCGTGTTGCGGTTAAAATATACTGTCTGGGGCTACACTGCCATGTTTCCGCCATTTTTAAAAAGGGAACAACTTATGTTTCTGCAATTGTTATTTCCTGCGACGATGCTACCTTTCAAAAAAGGGGTTGACTCTAAAAAGAATTGGCTTCTAGAGCAGTAAGTTGTTTCATTTACGTGTTGACCCCTTTTGAGAAGCGATGCGGATGGAAGGTGAGTATACCCATTCACTTAGATCATGTTAGTTAAAATACCAACTGCGACGTGATTTATCCAGTGGGTACACCACGATGAAAAGCGCCGGAGCGTTATAATGTGCATAACCCAGCGTATAGTTAAAAATTCCAATACCTAGGGGATGTGGGGGAAAGTAATGGATGAACGGATGACTTGCGACTTTACGCCCTTTCTGGCAGTATCAGGGCGATGTGCGGGTGATAATGAAAATCTCTGTGCGACGAAAACCTGTTTATGACGGAAACGATTTCCGGCTGCAGCCGGAATCACCCGAACTACACTGTTTGTTGCGGATCAGGCTGCGAGAATGCGATAGCTGATCTGAGTCTCCAGCTGTTTTTAAATGCCCAACAGTACAGTTTCTTGTTGAGCGGTTCTAAAAACGTTATACTTACGTTCAGTTCAGCTGACTCAAGACAGGCTCCGAGTCGGGTTACTATATCCCTTTCGTATTCTGGTGGAGCAAATGTGGAGTATGTCACTGGAACCACAGCATCACCCCTGGGATCTTCGCTGTTACATAATACTTGTAATATCCCATACTGAATGACCTTGTCTTAATCCACAATTTCTTTCAAATCTCGACATTTGACAGTACATAATACAACATCTAATGGCACAACACTGAATCAACATTAAATCAACGCTGATTCAATGTCATGACGTTGAATCAGCATTGATTCGATGTTGCGTTCAATGTTGTGCGCCTGCTGAACATATTCTACATGTGCAAAGAGAAATTCAGATGAGCTCTCGCATTTGCAGAGCCCGATCGCCCTTTGCGTTTAAATCGATTGTCGGTTGCATGTTAGACGTTCTCAGTTAAGCTGGGCCATTAGCTATCATTTTTGTCCTTCGTATTACCTTTCTTTAAATTACAAAATAACGGTCCTGTTTACCCTCTGACAAGTAGCCCTCTGTCTAAAGAAGTAGATAAAAGTACCAAGACATGTATGCATTTTGTTAGACATTTTTAACACTGGTTCAAATAATGATACCCTGGTTTAAAAGGCGACGTTTTTAAATGTCGCAATATTGCCGTTGTATAGATATGAACGCCGCACGGCTAAAAAAGATAAATCACTGCTTAAAATCGAGTTCCATTATTAAATTCAGGTGATTTCTTATATATTTCCCAGCTTAAACAATATCTAAAGGGTAGTTTTTGCTACGAAATAAGACTGGGAACTAATGTCGCAAATCTTATGTAACCTACGTCACAGCGCTAAATTCGTGATACATGTATTAACGAAAATGGCCCAGCATCATAAAACTTACAAGATCACACGAAGAAATATGTGTTCCTTAATAGTTTATATCATTTGTGCAGATTTGGTCCATTTTGTATATTTTACTCGATTTCAAAGAACATTACCCCAGCATTTTTCTTTAAGAATGTAACCTTACGTCACGGCTTTTCTTAAAACTGAGCAAAGCTATCGCTCTGAAACTCATGTGCAAAATCCTGACTAGTAACAGCTACGAGATGGTGTGCTTAGATTTCATGCACTGAAACATTAAATGGTATAAAAACGTTAAAAAGTGTGTACTGTAACCTACGTCACACGTAACCTACGTCACAACGTCACTAAGATCACGTTATGAAAGCGTTGACGTCATTTGATTAAGCAGCGCTTCATAAAAAAACCCTTGCTTTCAGAAAAGCAAAGAAAAACATTTTAAATTGAAAGCAGCCAAAATAATCAAATGTCAGTAGATTGGTAAAAGTGCAATGCTACGCATGTCAAAAAAATCGTATGCGACATCGTTCTTCAACGTATCTAAATAACGTCAAAAATACGCCATTTCTAATTGTTAGGGTATGTCTCTATTGGTATTCCATAATCTTAAACTATTATCTGAAAATATTTTAAAGCTTTGAAGCAGATATCATGAGCATTATGGTCGTGATTTTTTCTTGAATTCTGGCATGGTTGTATATTTGGCTATTTTTGTCCGCGAATGGCCCAGCTTAACTGAGAACGTCTCATAATTATGATATAAGGCAGTGTCCAAAATTTGTGACTAAAAACCCAGTGTTAACATCCGAAATCCTTGAATCTGACTGGCCTTTGCGACTAGTAGTGTATGTAAGCTAAATTTGTGAATGACGCATTAAATTATTGAAATTGACATCGGTCAGTTTGATACTGTTTACACAATATCATTATTACAGGTTCAAGTTTTAAATGTATTTTGACACTGCTTTCCTGTTTTAGACCTCATGGAGGGTGTATGTGATATACGGGATACATAAAAGGGTTTGATTTATTTGAGTGGCTTAATACATTTAAAATTTACCCAGATTAGGATCTGATAGGTATCACGTAATAAGGAACCGTAGAAACATCATCGGCTCAGTCTTCTCTCAGACGATAGGTCTTTGGACCCTGAAGTGCTCATATTATGAAAGAAAAAAAAGTCTGATCTGAGCCTGTGCTATCACATATGCTGCCCGGTATCTTTTTTTTTCGTGATACCAGGAGAGCCCTGGTGGCTCAGTAGCTGGCCTGTTGATCTACCTGTCGCGGGTTCAAGACCTGCTGGAGACGGGAATCTTTCCAATGGTATACATGGTCTATTGCACACGGACTCTCGTCGTCCTGATATAACTGAAATACTGTTAAAAAGGGGCGCAAAATCTCAAGTCATCATCATCATTAGCATCACACAAGACATATCTCACTACATCGGTTGTCTATACACAGACAAGCGAAACAAGAGTGAAGCGGAAGTGTTTCCCGAAAATTCTCATCATGGACACCGGTGTTTTCAAATTGCTGTCAAAAAACAAATGAAGGCCCTAATAAAAAATTAGACTCAGACAATTTTTAGAAAAAAATCATGTAGTTTTCAGCGATATAAGTTTTAAAAGTATTAGTTCAAAACTGAGATGCACGAGCCATGCCAAAAGTCATAAAATTGGCTAAAATGTTTCCCGTTCGGGAAACAAACTGAACCGGCATGCACTGCGATATATACCGGCATGCATCTCAAAAGCACTTCCTTCCTGTTTCCTGAACGGGAAATCGACCCTACTGTCAAAGGGGCACAGCCCAGCCAAAAGAAAGCTTACCTCGGCTGGGAATGGAACGAAAAGCGAACGCAAAACTAGTGATGACCTGAGTGTAATAAAGGATATGTTACGTTACAAAATCATCTATGGACCCACTGTCAAACCCCTGTCCGCATATTGCACCCATCAACTGAGCACCAGTTGCCAAACCATGCGATATATGGTTCTGTATCGTCAGACTGACGTCTACCAGCATACATTTTTCCCTTCTGTCATCAGACAGTGGGATCAGCTGCTGGAGTGCGTTGTGAGAGCCCCCAACGTTTGAAGTTAGGGTTGGCCATACAGAAATAACTATGTACAGACTGTTGTTTTTATCTGTCTGTATTGTTCGAGCCCCAAGATCACATTGTACATAGACACAACAGTGCGATAAAGCCTCAGGGAAGGTTTTGCACTTTATTACAAGAAAAGTTGAATGAATAAATAAAAAAACATGTTTATATGAGCCGCAACACGAGAAAACCAACAATGTGTTTTTGCGCCCAGCGCAGACATAGATCAGTCTTCGCTGTCCGCATTGAGGTAGCTTAAACCCTAAGCTACTCTTTGAGCACTTAACGAAGACTCTGATCAAACTGGGCGGATGTCCAGGCTGATCTGAGTCTTCGCTGGGTGCACAACCACATTGTTGGTTTTCTCGTGTCGAGGCTCATATAAAATAAGAAAAATGAATTACTTAGTCCATATGCCATAAACAGGAATGCCTAAAACATAGATTGGTCGATGACTTGGGAGTTTACATCACTTTTATTAGTTTTTCGGTCATATTAGGACGATGGGTGGGTGATAATGCAAGGCTGTGTGCAATGGAACCCGTTTACGATTGAAAAGAATTGCCTACGCTCGAACGCGGGACCGTTAGAACAACAGGCCAGCGCTTAACCAACTGAGCTAACGGGACTCCAAAGCCCCTAAGAAATTAAATGTGGCACCAATTTGTGTCAACAGTATGAATTTGAAGTAAACTGCGTACTACTGTGAGAATTTCCGTAGGCCGACATGGATGGATGGGTGACTTGCAATTTTTCGTCCGGTTCAATAGGATTTCAGTCATAGGGTGATAATGAAAGGATGTGTGCAATGAAACTCCGTTTACGGTTGGAAAGATATCCGCCTCGAGCGGGGCTCGAATCCGGAATAGCTAGATAAGTAGGCCAGCGCTTAACCTGAGCTACCGGGGCTCCTCTCGTAGGCCGACATCGACCATACAATGATCTAATTATCTAATTGTAGAGATAAAAGTCCTACGGGACACACAATGTTGAATCAATATTGAATCAGCGTTATTCAATGTCATTATGTTTGATCAACGGTGATTCAATAGTGTGTGCCCAGTGGGTGTGAAACCTTATTGGGATTCATAAAAACAGCATTTAATGCTTGAAATTTCTATCTCCTTACCTCAGAATTGTCCGTATCTATCCGATGAATTTACAGTAACCAGAAAAATCTATACAATGGGGAGTTTCTTAAACATACACGATTTTGAATAATGAGAATTGGGTATTCTTGACACTTTTGGCCTTTATAATTATTTACACAAGCGATTACGCATCGCATGGCCTTTTTTCCATTCATATCTTTTGTAAACATTGATTTCAGAGCAAAGGGAGCTGGCGTTAATATTCATCTATTATCATATTCATGAAAAACTGTGCGATGCGACTTTGAAATTTTCATAGGCCAGGGAAATGCGAATGATCACACAAAAACAGATAAAAAAAGAAAAAAAACGTTGATACTGACATTTTTCCTTGCGCAGGTACTTTGTATATGCAAGCTTCGCATACTTTGACCCAGGCGGACACATGACGTCGAAGTCTGTGTGACGTCATTACGTCGCACCGACGTCAGTACGACGTCGTTTTGATGCCATGTGCCTGCTGGAGCCAGACTGGATGCTCATGCCCAGAGAGGACTCGTTAAGGCATAATCATGTTTGTTGTTCAAAATTCGATGTCAAATTACGAGATTATGGGATTAGACCGATATTGCGCTCCGTGATCAGTGCCCTTACCCTGGATGCATTCAAACATCAGCTCTCACAAAGAAAACTATATATTTTTTTCTTTATTTAGAAACCACAATTACAGCACTTTGTGCTTTCTTGGACAAATTATGCAAGTTCTTTAGCGCTCAGTCTAGGCCCGCCCAAACATTCTGTATCACTGCTAAGAGATACGAAGTTTAACTCTGTTTTTCTTTTAAAGCATTCTGTCATGCTATGTCGAGGCAAATTATTTATAGTATGTTCTCACTTCCGATCAGATCAACTCGACAAGCTCAACTCGTCAAGCCAGCTCGATCGGCAGGGGTGGTCGGGGTGGTCTGCCTTGTTCGGCATCGCTCCGGCATCCTACCCGAAAATTTTGGCCATTTTTCAATAAATTCGAGTAGAGATCGATCGAGGAAGTCAAGCCCTAGAAGCTCTGGAAGGAGTATTGGCTCAGTAGACGTCGATTTAATCGGGAAACGATCATGTAGCTATCTAGTTTGTGTTGGATAAAAACATATGGATCAGTATCCGATGAACTCGACCTCTCTTCGACCAATACCCTATTTCTTTCCGATCAACGCGGTCCCATTTTCAATTTGTTGCCCAGATCAACTTGACCACTACCTGATTGCTAGTTGACCGCACTGGATAGCTACCCGACCTTACACGAGCGCAATGCCATCCTTCAAACAAGGTATGCAGTACTGACACTCTCCTAAGCCGTACTAGCATAAAAAGATCACAACTACAACTACTAAAATTCCGCAAAGAGACAGATGCTGCCTTTTTGATTAGGAAGTCACAACCATATTACCCTCAGGAGGCTTAGATGGGAGGGAAAGAAAGCCAGCAGTCGGCATCACCACTACCGTTTCAAGCATACCATGGAGCAAGAGCAGCCTGGTTCTCCTTGACAAATTGAGGTTTTTAGACTAAGATTGTCTACAGTGGCCGTACATGACTCATAATATAGGTCAATTTGGTCGAATAGAGATCGTGTAGAGATCGTGTAGGGATCGAGATGACCGCTTAGAGATCTGGCGATTGTCGGGTTGATGTGGTGTAGTCGTGAGTTGGTCATGTTTGGGTCTTGTACGGTCGAGAAAAAGTCCTCTACTAGCCCGATCAAATAATTGGTTGAACTTGGTTGGAGAATTCGGGCGATCGAGACGATCAAGTTGATCAATGGGAAAATGCCTTTAATAATAAAGAAGAACAGGAGAGAAAGGAAATACGGGGATAAAACGCCCATGATTCTCACATCAGCTGCACAGCCGGCCAACCAAAATTTATAGATTTTGTAGTACTCTCCCACTACGTTTGTAAAGACGATTTTCCCGTTCCGTCTAAGACAATGTATACGCCTACTTTTATATGATGACACACTGACCGCTGGTGTATCAGTCGTTTATATATGTATTCCATTGCTATAAGACTTTTACAATCGACCTAGACTGCTCAGTATATGAATCGCTATGTCAAATTTCCATCAAACAATGAGAAGTCTCGTTTTTTATCCAAAATTGCCCTCAAAACTAATACATGTCCGATGATTCACAAACTTTTATCCGATGATTCACTCAACATACCCGACGACTCGCACTGTATACAGTCACATGGCATTATATCCTTTTTCCATGCTGAATGAATTTTGATTTTTGGGGTATTATCAAGTATATAACGCTTCGGGTACATATATCAAAATGAGCTCTCTGCCCATTTGCGTTTGTTAGAAAATCAAAATCAAACTGTACAAAATGAGATTTTCCTACCTTTTTACACACAGCCTGAGAAACGGGGCGCCAAATTGCGGCTATCATTATTTTTTTTCATAGCATGCTGTCATCCCACATGACAAAATTGATTTTTATAGCTCCTGCAATAAGTAGATCTTTACTTTTTAACATTGCTTGGCCATGCCGGGAACACAAAATTGAGAAGATGAAAAGTACACATCGTTTAAACAAAGAAAATCCCGACTTTACACTTACACTTCGTCCGAATTTACACACTATACCAATTCACCCCCGAATTTTCACCAGGTACCATTGTCACCGTTTCCATAGGGTGACATTATAACGTGTCTCTTAACTAAAATACATCATTGTCTCATTGAGCATTCAGCGAAAGAACGTAAGAGATTTTTAATGAAATGGTTATGTAAAGTTTGTAGTATCCAGACCCTTATGACGAGTAAGCTTGTGCTCTTATGCATGAGTGGCTTAAAATGCTTTCAAGGCACGTCAATTTAAAGCATCTGAATTTAATTTTCCAATGATATATAAAACACGGATTACCTTAAAATAATAGAATATTTTGAGGTCATTTACGTTATTTCTTAAATTCCCCTCGTGTCATTATTGTCTTTTATGACATCTCGATTTATAAATAAAATATTCATTATTATTATTATTATATTTTGTTTTTCTATTGTCAGTTTCTTCATCATGTTCATTATATCTTTTGATGACACATTTGAAACATTTTTTGTGGCGTTGAAGACATACTCGTATTCTAACTGTGGTTGTAATTGTTTTCCAGCCCCTTCTGTTTTCACATTTCTGTGTCTTTTGGTAAACAATAATACAGGATTGAAAATGTAATATATGCCATTGCCTGTATCCGTTCAGATTGCTATTATCATGAGAAGGACCGTACTTAGGAGTTAAGAGTTAAGAGTTTGTGGTCCGACCCATTCGTCTGTATTGTTTGGCAATAAATATGTTTAACTTGAAATGTAATAGTTTCAGATATTTCCAGATACTCCCCGGGTAAGAAAAAATGCTACTCAAAAATAGAGCGTTAATTATGTGAAAAATGAAGTACAATCTTAAAAGGCTCCTTCGAGAGCAGAGAACACATTCAGAAGCAGGAACATAGACCAGATTACGTAGTAGTAGGCATTTCCGACATAAGCTACGGTACCATAACGAACGAACGTTAGCAACGATAGCATACGTTAGAAGGCTAATTTTAGGGAGCAATCGTTATTTATTTAGCCCATCTGAAGAAGTGCTATATCTGCTTTTCATATTGTCTCGCCGCAGGACGAAATTATCTTCGGCTGCGGACGACCATATCAGCCTGCACACATACGCAGGTTAGTCAGGACATATGCAATATCTGATAACTGCAAGATTTCATCAATGTTTAGGGGAACTGCGCTCGCTATAGCGAGATGTACCCATGCGCAGGTTAGTCTTAGTATCAGCATTTCGTATCCAGAAATTCGCGCGGCGCATCCCATACATTGTACAAATGTATCACTATCAAGCGTTACCAACATAAAGTATAACAATATATACATGCATTCTCATTGTGTATATGAACGCTTGTTTTGTGTTAAAATGTCCTTTGAGATATCACTGTATATCAAGCGCTTTCACATACTTGCAAAGAGAGGGAGGAAAAGAAAAAGACGAAGGAATAATAAATTTATAAAAAGAGTCCAAATGCCGCACATACTGCAGTCCAATAGGAGAAAACGCGGTGACGTCATCGATAAGGAGTTCCAAGGTATTCCCCAAACTGGTTGGCAAAAAGTTGATAATCAATCACAAGCAAAATTACTGCTTTCAAAAAGCAAGCAGTAATTGGAAGCTTTTATCAAAAGGCCGTGTCCGATGTGACACTTAAATTCCAAAATGACCGAGTTTCATGGTTGACTGTACACATAAACTTGCTTGGGAGATGATTTTTCATCAATTTATGACCTAGAATTACGAAACTTTGGTAAAATCTATACTATGCTCCACAACCCCGCCATTAATGCTGAGGGAATATATGTTTGCTTCAGTGTGGATCTCGTAGGCATCTGCGTCTGTGTCTGCGTCACATATTAAGTCCTTCTGTGGCCTTGAAAATAAGGTCAAGGTCACCAAAATTTGATCACTTCTTAAGCTTGTCCTAATGATATAGCCATGCAAGTATCGTGAAATCGCGCTTATTGAATCAAAAGACATCGTAGGTACAGGAAATTGTCACGCCTACGCAGACGCAGAACATTTAACACTTTAAGACCTCCTGTGACTTTAAAAATGGGGTCAGATTTAACAAAACCGAATCAGCTGTTGGGCTTGTCCCTATTGTGTTTCCAAGCAAGTTTGATCAAATTGCACGGATTCAAGTTTGGTAAAATTCCACCCATCGATTCAAGAAATGGGTACAAAGCTAACTGTCACACTGACCACGACACAGACGCCGACGGGGATCCGCAATGAAACCAATACGTCTCCTTTCATCATAATTATGTTGTGGTGGGGGGGGGGGCAAAATCTAGCAGATAAGATATTACTTTGGCCACAGTTTTATATTACTAGGTTATAAAGTTGAATGGAAACCATCTTTCAAACAAGTGTATGTGTTCAGTCAACCATGAAAACTAGGCCATGGTGATATTCTGGTCACATCATCCGATTGTCCTTGTCAAGGTGCTGCCTGGACATGAGTTGGATGATTACTGGTCAGTTGATTTAGCAATGACGCCAAGAAATATTAAAAAAAGAGATCTAAAATATCAAAAATGCTGGATGTAAAAGGAAGTCTTTTTTGTCATATGTTAAAATTAAACCAAGTAAAATGATATGGAAGCACATTTTAGATGCCCTGATTATCATTGTATTACATGCTGTCTGTCTGTTGTACTTTCCTACCAAATGAGAAAATATTACAAGACAGACTAAAACTATGTAGAATTAACCCACCCACTTCTGTCGACCCATAGCTCAGTAATTAGGGTTTTCTGTCCAAAGTTACATATGGTTCAATAAACTAGACACACTTGAGTATACCATCAGTCAAAAAAGAAAATTTTGGTAGGATGCAGAAAACCCAGATTATTGATATCCCTCCTTTTCGTTCACCTATATTAGTTTTGTAAGGATAAAATAATCACAATTCTATTCTGTTTCAATTCTCGTAACGACCAACCCCAAGTGGCTTATTAAAATTTCACAAATATTGCCCTTGTTTTAAAGAGTATTTTTACGGAAAATTTTACATTTTTGGACTGATCCGAGGGTAAATTTGTTTATTTTAAATAATCGCATAGAATCTTGGTTATGCTCATCTTCGCTAGCCAAGGATACTAAGTCCACTTTGTCCCTTACTTACCTGTAGCCGAAGGCCCATTCGCAAGTCGGATTTTCCGCAGCGCAGCAGTGACTTGTTCCCCTTGGCGCGTTATTTTTAGGCCAACTGCAAAACAGTCCCACAACTTCGCATAATTGTTCAAAAACACTGATGACCGTATCTATTGTTGTTTTGTTGCTTTACGTCCACGTTACACAGCTATGGTCATGTCGGGACGGTCAGTTAAACCTAACCACACTATTCGTGGGCAGGCTTAGAACTTCTAATCGGTTAATTGCACTTACTTTCGCCAGTAGCTGACTACTGCCGTTCTTGAAACAGCGGAAGGAGAAAAGAAAGTATGCGGCCGGACGGGGTATCGAACCCGGGACCTTTGTGACTGTCTCTAATTGTTTACGGTAAACACGATATTTTTCTGTAGACAAGGGCGCCTGTTATGCGGAAAATGTTGTTATGGATAATTTGATTGCATGCGATGGGAGTTGCTTCCATCCAATGAAATGGCACATTGGGAAATTCGAATTACGATTTTTTTTCTGGGGAACATCGTTATGACAATCGAAACAACAACAACGACAGTTAGAAAGATTACCAATCCATATTCAACTTCACTTTTTCTATTGCGCTTCTCATACATGTAACGGTTGGAAAGACTTATATCTCCATGAAGTCCGATTGACTCACAGTGCCCCGGTACTGCGGCCTTGGCTGAGTTTCGCTGAAGTGTGAAACATCGTAATACAAGAATATATATACACACACAATTCTACATCCAGTGGATCTCGGACACGGTACCAGCCGAAGGCGGAATACCTCCAACAGTAAACGAGATCCCATTGCACACAGCCTTTCATTATCACTCGCCCATCGACTTGATATGATTGAAATACTGTTATAAAGGAACTAGCCTGGCTCAAGTCGAATCTGTATGTTGTTACCCTGGTGGTCAAGAACTGCGACTGCTTGGGGATAGTTTATACCCTAATAAATATCCGCCGATAACACCCTACAGGGAAGTTGCTACATGAATTAGAAATGTTGCAAGATTTGAGCAGAGGCGACAGCGGTTGTTTAACACGAAACTGCGCTCCAGGCGGGTGTATGTGGAGCATATTGTAAATGACATTAGAGCATTTCAGTGGCTGGCAAGCATTTATAGACATTGTCGGCATTTACTGCCATCTGTAGTTGAGTTGCGTGCGTGATTAGCACGGCGGAAAACTGATTTCCTAAATACATTGTAATGTTAGACGTCAATAGACAAAATGGATGACTTGCCATTTTACGCCCCTTTTAACAGTTAAGCTGGGACCGCTGAATCACCAGCCGCAGGTAGGCGTTTAACCTACTCAAGCTACAGTAGGTACGTTAGATGTAAAACATATATATTATGTCAGTGGCCTATTATATGAGCCACGACACGACAAAACCAACAATGTAGTTGTGCGCCCAGCGAAGACTCAGGTAAGCCTGGGCAGCCGCTCAGTTTGATCAGACTCTTTGATAAGTGCACAAAGGGTAGCTAAGAGTCTAAGCTACCAGCATGCGAACAGCGAAGACTCTGATCAGACTGGGCGGATGCCCAGGTTGATCTGAGTCTGCACTGGGCGCACAACCACATTTTGTTTTGTCGTGTCGCGGCTCATATGGTGTTGTACAGAATACATTCATACAGTATACATTTCCATGCTTTATGTGTATATTCCTTTGCCTATTTCTATACAAATGTTATTCATCTACGAATGCTCTTGTTGGATTCGGCGAATGTGTAAAAAATTAAATAAAAGTGAAAATTTGGTAAACAAATAATGAATCCCCAATAAACAGCTTCTAACGTTAGCTATCGTTCGCCTATCGTCGCTAACGTTCGTTGGTTTTTGTACCGTAGCTTATGTCGGAAATCCCTAGTAAAGCCTCCTCAGTGACCCTGACAATATCTGGTGAAGAAACCGGAGAAACCATACTGTAATTTCTTCATTTCAATAGGACAGTCGATCCAAAGACTGCTTTATATAAAAAGGGATCTAAATAATGTAAAAGACGATGATCTATAATAAGAGTCTAAACCAAACTAAATGGTCAGAGTCCTTAGAACATATCCTCTGATCTCAAAGGACGAAAATAAAATATAATCTGCACTATGGATGGTGTACAGGGAGACGTTTTACGGCCGCCACACGGCACAACACCAGGTGCAGTGAAGTAAAAGTACAATCTTAAAGAGTTCCTTCAATAGCAGAGAACACATTCAGAAGCAGGAACATGGACCAGACTACGTGTGTTCGGCTAAAACGCTTCCTCAGTGACCCTGACAATATCTGGTGACGAAACCAGAGAAACTATACTGTACAGTCGAACCTGTCTTAAGGGGTCACTGTATTAAGGGATCACCTGTCTTTAGCAGTCACTTTTTGGGGGTCCCTTAGACCACAATATAGTGCAAATGATCCTGTATTAAGGGGTCTCCTGTCTTAAGCAGCCAATTTTATGGGTCCCATAGGGTGACCCCTTAAGACAGGTTTGACCTTATTTCTTAATTTCAATAGGGCAGTCGAGTCAAAGTCGTCCGTCTTGTCGGAAAACCTAGAAGCAAGATTTTCATCGTTGTGTTAGAGATAACAATCGACGTATGAGGCTGACTCTGGTGTGCCTTTAATTTCAAGTTTACATGAATAGATGATGTCAATAAACTTCGAAATCTTTAACATATTCAGAAATAGAAAATCATCTGTGTAACTTTCAAAATTACGAAATTTCTTGCATGAGTTCATATATGTAACGCAGGAAATTACACAAAGAAAATCAAGAAAATATTTTAAGTAGTAATGAAAATAACCCAGATATTTGCCCCTCATTTTTCAGTATAATAAAAGACTTATGAGATCTTGTTTTCAGCTGGTGAGTTTCTTTTGCTCCAATATATCACTGGTGTAATTTGACACCCAAGGGATCTTCAGGTGTAGCAATACGTTGTTTCTGTCGAATTTTCATCTTTGAATCGTCATAGTTTTTTAATCATTCTTTGATTCATTGATGACTAGCTAGACGTAGTGACCATTGCAGAAGTTGAGGGCGATCGAATGAATAAGGTAAATCTAATTTAAAGGAAAGGATCATCTTGCCACTTTATTCTTTTATTATTTGGGCAAATTTTCTGCCCTGTTCGGTTGTCCACGATACTGACTTCTTCTTACAGCGTCTTTGGTTGGTAGTTTGCCTTAACTGAGTGTTTTCGATTACCTTTTTGTCACTGAAAAGTTCAAAGGCACTTTGCAGACCGAATATATTTTTTCGTAGGAGCCGCGTCAGAAGGAAGCGTGAGCATAAACGTTCAGTCAATTCTCGATATCTCAACGCCAAGTTCATTTCAACATACTAATATCTCAAAGTAAATTTTCTGGTCCGGGAAATTTTCTTTGAGATACCAGTAGTTTGAGATAACAGAAATTGAAACGAAATGAAAATTAATAAATGTGGTGACAAAACCGATATATATATATAATGAAGAGGGTAGGTTCATATATCAGTGTTTGATATAACGAGAGTCAACTGTAATTTAAGTCAGTACTGTTCATTCCAAGGAAAACGTTTTGATACAGATGTTATCATCAGCCACTGATTATGCTTTCGGTTTGTTTTATGGTTACGCTCGTATGTGTTTTGTGTATTTCATACGGCATTTGATGTATTTTGCATTATTGTAAAGCTGTTCTTTGTTTTGGACTGAGTGCTGAGTGTTTCTTCTAGTGTTCTGTTCGATTTTGGTGTTCTTCTGATTTTCTTGTTTCGATGTCTTCGGCCCGGTGTTTTCCTTTGCGACTGTGGCCTTTTCTGGGCCCGGGGCTATTGCTACACGATTGGTTTATATGCTCCTTCGCACAGAGAGAGAGAGAGAGAGAGACAGAGAGAGACTGAGAGAGTACCCTCGCTGTTTGTGTTCTACTGCTCTATCCAAAACTGAAGAAGCCCGATGTGAGCTGAATATGAGTATATTAAATATATCTTTTATGCGTCATGTCTAAAGAGGTTTGGAAATCAATCATTTTTTGATTAAGAACAATATTACAAATTCTAAATGCCCAATATTTATTCTGAAACACCCTAACAATACACGTTATATTGTCCTACTGGATTATTAGCCAGAGCCATCTGTGCACATACACATAATATGCTAAGGATTTTATAGTCCGAATGGCGAATTGACTTTATGAAAGTTCATATAAAAACACTGCAGGGCAAACTTATGCCAACCACGTTTAGACGATAACCTGCATGTTTTTGCACGTTTTTAGACTTAAGACGCATTTTGTTGTATGACTCATTCGAACCTTTTTATTTTTACAGTCTGTATTTATAAACCTATTCTCCGTCACTTTAGGTGTTCCATTGAAATAAAGAACTAATGTAAACCAATTTGTTTTCTCGGCTATATAGTTTCGTGTTTTTATGTTGGCACTTCATTTTGCGACGGTACGTATTCACGATAGTCTTTGGACTATTGGCATTGTAATGTAGAGTTAGAATTATTCATCTATATTTTATTGCCAAATTTTATTCATCACAAAAGAGGGGTTGTGGGGGGGGGGGGGGGGGGGGGGTGGGGAAAGGCGAAACTTTTGAAACGTTTCCTAAACGGGGTTTCTCTAAAAAGACCTAAGTTTCAGCCTACAGTACTAAGTACTTGCTGAAAAAAGGACTTTAAAATTTTCAACCCAAGAGACCTTTGGCCAAGGTCACTAAATAATCTTGACCTCTTGAATTGAAAAGGGTTGACGTCGAATGCGTTTCCATATCACAGAGCACAGTAGCAACTGTAAATCCACTTTTTTAGTTTTCAAATTCGAAAGCCTAAGTGATAAAATTTACCCTTGCCATAAAATAGGTCAAGGTCAATCCATTGTCATCATTTTTATAAACATTGCAGCACTAGAGCGCCAGATCCTACAAACCAAGTTTCAAGGAAATCTGCATATTGGTTCTGGAGAAGAAGATTTTTTAATGTTTTAATCATATAGTGTATTTTGGCTTGCGGATGGTTTGGCCATGTGACATGAACAAAATATATAAATTCCGTCTTTGCCTGTGGGCTACATATGAACTTTAATTAAAACTGGCCCAGTGGTTTCAGAGAAGAATTCCTTTAAAAACGTTGACGGGCGATGACGGATGACTGACGCTGGTGGCTACCATACCATAAGCCCTATGTATCAGAGACATTACAGTTATAAAACCGTGAAAACGCAACTTTAAACGATAAGTGATTATATTGGCACGTCAGCTGTCTTCTATGAATCAGATTTTTTACATTACATGGCGTGCACCTTCTTACTTTCTTTTTTTTTTTTTTTTTGCTTTATTTTTACTTTGGATTAATGCTGGTTTAAACTGATTTGTGACGTATTATTGAAACAAATATGAATTAAGGTGAACGGGCACTTTTTCAGGTGAAGCAACTTTCAACTTTCTCATCAAGTATCAACTCTTGAAGGAAAGAATTTGCTCCGTATGGAGCAAATTATTTGCTTTCAGACAGGAAGTCACAAAAGTATTTTCGTAAGTAAAAAAAACGAAACAACTTGGGACTTGGGCGTGAGGGGGGGGGGGGGGGGGAGGGAGGGGGTTCCGATTCGGGGAGAAATTGGGAAGGACCATGCGCAGTAAATGCATATTTCATAACGAACATATGCCAGTGCTGCTCACATAGTTTTACTACACCGTTACTCATGCCAGCTTTCTCAAAAGATTATCTGGCTGACCTATCCGTATTGACGTTTTGCCTTTTTAATTTGAATATCTTAAGCGTTGAGAAAAAAATGAGGTAAATAAATGAATTAAATTCTAATTCTAATTAGTAAATACGTATATATATATGAAAAAAAAACATAAAAAACACCTATATTTCTGTTAATGTGGCGTTACCAAAATCGCATGCCATTCTTAAACATGACTGTTGCTACTAATTAGTGTAGAAAAAACGTAGCGTTGTAGCCGGCGGTGCAGTGTGTGTTAGAAGCCGACCGTATGTCGAGGATAGCATGAGAAATACGAAGCCTACCCTCCCTTTCAATGCTGCCTTTAATCTTCCTTGATTCGAGAAAGGTACCCATTTACTGATGAGTTAACAGAATTTTTCCGTCACTAGCTACCCAGATGTTGTTTCGAACTTGCGACCATCCGCATGTTGGCCGAGCGATATATTAAAATTGTATTATTTTACATACGAGTACAAATGCATATATACTGACACAAACAAAAAACGTCCGCTTTTCAATTGTGTCTGAGAATTTCAAATGAACACAGACATTTCATTTAAATGTATCGTTTCAATAACATCAATTATTCAGCAGTCGTGTGCGCTGAACGGAAATCCATTCAATGAACATCGACGCCAATGACAATGCCGCAAGCGCCAGTACCCAAATCTCGAAAGTCACAAAATCAGTATCTCGTGTTTTAACCATCGCAACACACCCCAGCATCACTGAGCAGACATGCTGCTGAGATTTTATGGGTGATAGATGCATTCCTAAATGTCGCAACCAATGGCATACATCTGTTACTTAAAGCGACGTCACAAAACGTCGATCACGACCGTGCGTAGATATTCGCAGACATAACCTTGTTGGTCCATCAGTTTGGAAACCAGTGGCATAGGGCTACTTCAAAATTCATTTCTAGCCATCAAAAGCATTGAAATCAGCATCATTCAACATCGCAAAAAGTTGGTTACAACAAAACCTGATTATTTTTCTGTAAGGGGTGGGGTAATAAAACCGGGCTTTAGTGAACTGGGATTTCAGATTTCAGGTTGAATTTTTATTTTCTGATGCATGTTGTCATTAGCCTACACAAGTATAGTCAAACAAAACAAAAACGGTGCCAAAATGATGAACGGTTATGGAGATATGGAAGTTCAAAAATCGTTATTAATTTAATAAAAAGGGAGATAATTTCATAATCCGAAGACTTTGGGCTGCTTTCTCGTTCATTTAATACACAGTTTTTGCTTTTAAAAGTTGATTTTTCGTTTTTCAACGTTTTTGACCCTCGTTTAACGCAAAACATTTCAGATTTTGATGAATAAATTGCTACTGAGGAATAAAATGGTGTTTTTGACACATAGTTCGATAAATCTTGTGGCTATGGAGAGAAATTAAAACGGGTACAACTTCATGTGTGCCAGATGCTCAGGACACATTTTGTTTTATTTTGTATGGCTACAACTTTACTGATTCAAAAGATACAGAACCTTACAAAACGGACGTTTCTTTTTTGTTTCAGTATAGTAGGCTCAACACAACCGTGGTATTATAGATCAGCTTTGTATAGCATGTTTTTAATGTGTAAGGGTATATTTTCAGGATGAAGCGACTGTGCAATTTTCAGTTATGTCTCCCTTCTAAAAGGGGTCAACTCTTAAAGGACAGAATTTGCTCCCCTTGGAGCAAATTCTTTCCGTTAAGAGGAGACCCTTTTCAGAAGGGCTTCGTCATCTATGGAAGCAAACAGGAAATCACAAAAATTGTTCCCTTTTGTAAATATGACGGAACACCACAAAAGCGTATCTATACACCATAATTCAACGCTCTAATGCTCCGCTGAAGCTTTGATCAAAAGATCACTTAGACACAGCACGCATAGCCTTAATTAAATTAGACTTAAGGTCATGTGTTCTCTCGTTATATATATAGCTTTTGTGAGAACGAGCCTACTTTATGTTTTATATATGAGTCGCGACACGACAATAACCAACAAAGTGGCACGTGCGCCCAGCGAATACTCAGATCAGCACTGGCATCCGCCCAGTCTGATCAGAGTCGTTGTTGTCAGCACTGAGGTAGCTAAGACCCTAAGGTACCTTTTAAGCGCACAGCAAAGACTCTTATCAGACTGAACGGATGCCCATGCCGATCTGAACGATCGCTTGGCGGACATACCACATTGCTGGTTTTGTCATGTCGCAGCGCAACAGGTTTAGTAGGAATAAGCCTACTTCATGTATTATATGTTTGATTTCTTCTTTCAGCTATTTTTTTTACATCGGATAAACAGACATAAAGTTATTCAAGTATTAATGGGTTATAAAAACGGCAGCATTACAAGATGGTCATTCTGTAACGACTTGATGTATTGAATCTACCTTCTTGTTTATTTTAACAAAATTATCAAAATAAGATATGCACCTTTTCACTGTGTACAATATTTCACATGAAATAGAACACGTGAGCAAGAACTGCAAAAATAATACTATTTAGAAATGGAAAACGTAATTCTTATTATCAATGTTTTATGGTTGTTTATATGGCGGACCAACGCCAATGCGTATGTAGCGATGCGAAGTAAAATACAACGCGAATGTTCTTGCTGATGATCAAAAATCTAAAAGCACATCAGTGACCGGTATTGCAATACCGAACATTAGAGGTATTCAATACAATATGTCCCATCATCTAGCCAGACTACAAACTGATCTGCGAATACCGTAACTAGGCGTTAGCGTTTTACACTTTAAATGACTGGTGACGAATGCAGCGTATCTGCTATATCGTATATTTGCTGTGTCCTTTTCTGGAGAGCACATCTTTTGATATAGGCCTGAAAACAAGTTTATTGAACAAGCCTTTTTTTCAAATACAGTCAACTCTCGATATCTCAAAGTCGAATATCATTCCAAACTTCTGGTATCTCAAAGTAAATTTTCTGGTCCCAGAAAATTTACTGTGAGATGTCAGTAGCTTGATTAAAAGGAGTTGAAATGTAAATCAAACTATGAAATGTGACCAAATTATATACTTTGGTATCAGATGGTTCTTTGAGATATTAGTGTTCGAGATATCGAGAGTTGACTGTATTCAAAATGCTTGTAAGTGGTAGTACTGTTACAACAAAGAAAATTCAAAGGATGGACATTTATAACTGTTACAGTTATAACACTATGCTGTTTATTTAAACTGGTCCAACTGAGCAACTTCATGCCAAACACTAATATACCCTCGTAACAATTAAAATACTATGCCCAATAAATAAATAATCTGGAAACAAATTACCCGTATTTTTATTAGAAACTTTTACTATATGACTCTAAGAATTTACTAACCATTGCATAAGCAATCGTTTGAATACTTAAAAAAAGTTAAAATAAAGGTCAAGGATATGCCACTATCACAAACCGCAGCCAACCCTCGACACCAAGAGAAAGAGAAAAAGGACAAACACACAAGTGAAAAACAAACAATTGCACGAGAATTAAAAAGACCAGCTTCCTCTTCCCCAAGCGATAAAATTAGAATGCTAAAACAAACGCAGAAACGAAGCATAACGCGCCCTGTGGATTTAACCATAAATTAACATAGAATTAAGAACAACATCGGGACTGCCGCCTTAGAACGGCCAGTATCATAAACTACATGGGGTTTGAAATTATTTTTAACTGTCGATTAACTTCACCCTTGGTCCCGATGTAATTCATAATACAAAAAATATTAAACAGTTCAGTTCGCGTGACGGCTCTCTAACACAGTCAATGCACCATAGCGACAACATAAAATCAAATTCATCACTATGATAAAACAAAGAAAACTACTATTGGCTAAACCAAGTTCCACTGCGAGCGAGTCTTAAAGGAAACCATTAGATGAACCACAGTGGGCCAAGGCAAAGACGAATCATCAAGCCAATTCGTTAAAGCTGTATGAAGAAGCCTTCAGTCTTAGGCCCGAACCACCTTCGTGCAATTAAAGAGTAAAGCATGGTCATCAACTACGATTGGGTTGATCATCATCATACATGTAGTACAGTCATATTTTCTGATCCTGTGGGATCATTGGGTTATTTAGAGTAATTTTGTAAATAGATTTCTGCTTTAGCCGGTGCTAGGGGGCGTGGCTGGTGCTGCCCATTTCATTACTGGTTACGACTCAATTAAACCGAGTCTGCTATTTTCATTTCTTTTGTGTATTTCATGAATCAAAGGATTTAATTTATAACTAGGCACACAGTCTGTCGCATAGTATATCCCTAATTGGTATGCACAGCACATCGTTTAAGATATGGACGATGTCATTTTTTCGTTACCATAGAAACCAATGTTCTTGCTTAAAAACTTAACTTAATTTTACTTCGATTACCCAGAAAGCTTTACAATATTATAATGCATTCTCGAAGATGCAGATGTTTGCGTTCTGTGACTTTACGTTACCAATAAATAAAAAACAACCAGTCTTCTGCACATAGTTAGCCAATTTCAACCTGTATGTATGATAAGCAAATCTGTCCACCACATTTACTTGAAAGTAAAGGAACTTGTGAAATTATTTACAGCAAAACTCCTGAAAGCGGTCATACCCACAGGGTATACGCGATTCCGCTTATTTTCGCTTCCTGCAGAGACTGTACATCATATTTGGCTTCCGCCGAGACTGTCCGCGATCTTTTGCTTCCTGCCGAGACTTCTGTACATGATAAATGGCTTCCTGCAGAGACTGTCCGCGTGATTCACGCGGACAGTCTCGGCAGGAAGCCATTTTACGAGGACAGTAGTCTCTGCAGGAAGCAAGAGTTCGCGGACAGTCTCGGCGGAAGCCAATATGACGGACAATCTCTGCAGGAAGCGAAAATGGGCGGAATCGATTATACCCTGTGATACCGAAATGTTGGTTTGCTCTCTTTCATGAGTTTTGTGATAACTCCATCAGTTTATCGTTTACAATGCTGAACTTTTATACTATTTTGTTTTTCACATATAAGAGTCGAGCAAATTTGATATACGAGGGTCATCCAATAAAGAGTGGGACTTGTTTTATGAACCCTACCCCGTTACTTAAGAATTTTACCTCCATTTGCAAAACCATATCTAACTTCACTGTAGTAAAGGTTTCATTAAAATTTGCCAACAACTTATTCGGCTATAGTTCGAAATGCAAAACACCGGCTTAGTCATTAGCCGGGATTTGCTTCGTAATTAAATCACACAGGCAGGAATTGAGGTCATGCATTATCCAAATAGTGGTATCCCAATATATTGTGACATTTTCTATATTTGGTTGCCTTACGTTTTAATTTGGCTTTTACCATTTGGACTATACATTAGCCCATTGACGAATGGTTGCCTAGCAACCAGTCTATTCCAGGAAATATGACCTTAAGTACTATGGACGATTTTCTGTTGCTAAGCAACACAAAGCTCATCATCCATGTGTTTCTTCAGTATGTGCGTTGTAATATATATGGTACACCTCACCGCTTAGAGTAACGTGCTTAGCATTATGTAAATTTACCTTTAGTTTATAACACCTATCTCATCCCACCCCCATTGATAATTTTTTAAACTAAAATTTCCAGCTATTTTGACACTTTCAGTCCAAAATGAGTTATTTTGACAAAGTATGTTTCAAACATAGTTAGGCTTTTAAAAAAATATATTTAGAATTAATAGAAGGGAGCCAGTAACCATGGCAACCATTTATACGAACCTAACTAGGAGCTTTTCCAAGGCAACAAAATAACAACGGTCAGATAAAAATCTGGGATACTTTGTTGCATGCGCTATAAGATATGCAACAAACTGGGTATATGTTTGATATGAAAAACATACACAGTCACAAATTATAAATAAAATCCCTCTCTTCATTGGCTGACCCTCGTATTTTGTAAATCTAAGTGCAAAACTTGATTATTTAATTATTTATCTTCCCGATCGGCTTGGGAATTTCGCGTTTACTAGGCGTATTACTTTTTGCAGGAAACCGGAACACTAATAGATAACCACCGACCTTCGAATTGCGACCACTAAGCATTCATGCTTAACTGTCTTTTTTCGAACTTTTTATCATATGACGTCTCTGTTAACCAGTGGATAACGTCGTTTCATAAAAATCGTATGACCACACGATGTAATGAAATTTGGCGCGTGCATGTAACGTCATTCACAGCGACAGTGTCAAATGCCTTTTATCATGAAACTAACGTTCATCTAAAAGGCTATAAAATCTTATTTTAAAGGGTCATGTGATAAACAGAATCTTACGCTCGTGGTCATTTTATGTGAATTTTATGAAACTCGCCAAAGGCTCGTTTCATGAATTTCATATGAAATGACCACGAGTATAATATCCTCTATATATAATCAAATAATTTAATTCCGTATTGATTATAACGATAATAATAAGAACAACATGAATCTCTGACATGATATGTATTATTAGTATGAAAATGATTTGATATCTGAGTATATGTAGAAGCATGTTTTACTGAGAGTTTCAGACATGCAGAACAGTTTCCGATTATTGCTCTTCTACACCGCTAAGCAATCTGCATATATTTTATACGTCTAAACTTATTCATGTAAATATGATCATTCAACTAGTGAAATCCTAGTTTAATTTCTATCAACTTTTGACCAGACAACTTTGTTCAGTAAAGTGCCACATTTTTATGAATATATTTTGTTTACAAGCGTAAAATAAAGAATGAAAACACTTGATTCGTATACTTGGCAACTACTAAATTAAAATATAGACGATATTAAATTGTTCAGTAAGGGCGCGTTTACACGAGCAAAGTTTCTATGTCACAGAAACTTTAACAAAGAAAGAATGACAAACATTTTGCGTTTACACGGAGCAAATTATTTGTTAAAGAAAATATGCCATAGAATCTTTGTCACATATACTTTGGCAATGAAATATTTGCTGCAGTGTTCATACGACCAAATATTATTCGTCAAAGTTACCTGCAGCGATGAAACAAAATCTTTGTCACATTTTCCACGCTTGTAGCAATGTTCTTTGTTACATAATCTTTAGCAAAGTTCTCCGTTTACACGGACAAATTTAATTTATCGAAGTAACTTTACCATATATATTTGTCAAAGAAACACTGTCATATTTTGGCATTTACACGAGCAAATTTTTCTGTGACAAACCTCATTTGTCATAGAAACTTTGGTCGTGTAAATGCGCCCTAAGCATATCATTGTGTGTTAACTCCGGTTCAATAGGGAAACTGCAAGCCAAAGCGTGGGAAAAAATTCAATGACAAACGTAGTCTTCCTTCCATACATAGTAAAACACAGATCTATTACATACAACGCATTAAAACACTGTGGTTAAACGGAAACAGTTGTTTCTACTCTGATGTTATTGCATGTATTGTGTAAAGTGAGAATCAGAATTGTTTACTGGTGATACGTCGAAGGACAATCTTTCACCAGGACCTGTGAATCGGAGAAGCTAGTCCCTAGCCCTTATAAGAGAAGCAAACTTAGTAACTGAATCCTCTGCCCACTCAGCAGCAGAAATAAGGGAATCTTCCAGAGAATTCCAATCTCTAATAGTCTGGTTGGACTTGTAAATGTCAGTCCCAGCCAATGGGGTTTGAAATGCTAGGGAATGATCATTACTGGTACGCCTACTTGGGGAACAAGGTCATTTATGGGTACACTGGCTGTTTCCTTCAGACCTTTGTAAAGCATTCTGAGTCTACTAGCTTTCCTCTTTTTCAGGGATTTCCACTTAAGTTTCTCCAGAATAACAGTCATAATCCCAGTTTCATATGTGTAATTCCCCGTTACAAATCTAGCTGCTCTTTTCTGCACCTTCTCAAGAGTATTCTTTGAGGGTCCCAAACTGAACTACCATACTCCAGGACTGGACGCACCAGTCTTTTGTATGCTGACTCTTTAAAGTCTTGTGGACATGCTGCCAATTTACGTCTGAGGAAACCAATAGTCCTATTAGCCTTCGTGCAAATATTGCTGACATGTGTGAGTTACATTTAAATCATTGGTAATGGTTACGCCGAGATACTTGATAGTGAGAGCAGCCTAATACTAAACTACGGATAAATGCAAATGCCGGTACTTTTAGGAGATGGCTGTCAAATTAGCATCGCGCCGAACGTCTTTCATAGTTTTGTTCATATGTACCGTTGACTACGATATATTTTAAACCAGTCACCAGCTCCGGAAAACTGGTGAACCAAGGAAACTTTAGATAATATTAGTATTCGGCTTGTGTTTACATTTTTAACGACCCTTTGGTAAATTCAGTCCTATTTTGAGACACCGAAATTCCACACAATGTTAGCTTCATGGAGAAAGAGGTAAAATAGTTCAGAAAGCTCATTAAACGGTATCTAGCTTAATTATTTGACAGTCTCCTTCAAAGTCTCCGAAACAAATGTGGACACAATTCGGAATTTTGAGAATGTAAATATTCAGCTGGCACGAAACGTTTAAACAACATTGAATCAACTTTGATTCAACGTTATAACACGAAATCAACGTTGACACGTCATGACGATGCACCAACAATGATTCAATGTTCTTTTGTGCCTTTTGGGTACAATGTATCTTCTCCTACTTGTTACATTCAAATTTTGCAGATTTCCAAAAAGATATCAACTGAACTTTAAAGAGTAGAGACTTAATCGCAGATCAAATCAGAAACGGATTAAACGAAACATTTGATATACCCCGTACAGAGCCTCACCTCTATAACTTCAGCAAAATACCACCAAATCGATTAACTTGCCAGCTAGATTGTGTATCACGTTTCTACGTCATGTGTTATTCACCTCATGTACTACCGCTTGTTGTTGATATGAACCGCTCATACAAAAAAAGGGTGTTAAGCGTTTTAACAAGCCGCGAAGTATTAAACCGGTCTGCGAATGAATTTATAAACTTCTTGTTGTTCCTGTAGACTTTTCAGGGTCAGTACATGATGTATGCGAACGGCAAACGCCCTGATCAAGCTGCGCAAATGCGCAGGCTTGTGTGAGACTTTGTTGTTTTTGCCTTATCGTATGACTTGTTGTATGACTCGGCTCATTTGTTATTTCGCTGGGGCGATACACACACAAAGTAACTGGAGTCGATTTGGAATTTTGAAACTTTGAAACAGGAAACAGTTGTGTGTTAAGATAACGATATACGATAGGCTTGGATTTGTGATAATATCCAGAGTTTTAGAGAATATAATGTGGCTATTTAGACATGCAATCAAGTGGGCTCCTCTTTTGTTTTTCTAATTCTTACAACGATGTTTTCAAAGAGGCTCGAGGGAATTAAATCATATGGGGTCTTCGGTCCATCCGCAAACATTTCAATATGTGATGGTAGACAATTTCCGTTTCTGTAGGGTAAAGCCAATCACTTTTGGAAGGCTAAACTGTTTCCTTGTTATTCTGTTTCTCTTCAGGACTCTATAGTCTGATTCGGCATTGCTGAGCCATTCTCAATGATGATATTCCATGGGAAGCTCAGCGGAACGTATCCATAATAGCACATTCCTTCCCTACTTTCATTCTGTCTCTTGGTCACTTAGCGTCAATACCTCCAGTCAGCCAATGAAATTATCAGAACTGGTAATCCTGGTCCACTGATTGGTTGAATAAATTTTCACATCTTTACCTATGCTATATATATGATGGTAACTAGACCGTGCGGCAGAGAAGCCCTGTCTTTAACATGTATAAATTGCTAATAAACGACCATCAACATTATTAGTTAGCTAGTCCGAACATGTAAAATATCAAAACCTGACATCTCTTTACATCTGGCCGGGTAAGATATAAATGAAGGTGCGCAAGAGAAGCACCAAAGCACAATCCACCAACGACACTGAAAGAAGAAAAGAGAAACACGGTTAAATTTAAAGAGTAACTACACTTCAGGAACTAACTGAATCAGATCCCAAACCCTATCCCTAACATCAAAGGGAAAGCTTGACAAAGACATCCCAACAAACAATAAATTACAAGTGTTAAGCCGAGTCAGCAGCTCTTTCCCAAATAGGTGGCAACTCAGCTATCTTTATTGAACTAAATAATTTAGACCAACAGAAGGGTTACAACAGACTAAGCAAATTATACGAAAAACATTTAACAATTATTTCTACCTATTTTCTATTTTTATTATATACTGCTCAAAATAAGTAAGGGATATTAAGGCATTTAAGGCAGCAGAAGTAAGGAAAATAAGTAAATGAATATTAAACTGTTATAATTCATAAAACAAATATTCATAGAGACCCTCAATATGAACAGATTAAGCTTGTCACGTGACCTAGAGTAAATTGGAAGTAGACAAGGGGTCGACACCCTAATTTCACACGAATCCAGCGCAGCAATGACTAATAATTTTTATGCAAACTTCATTAAGACGGACGCCTAATGCCTCAGTTAACAAGATGCAGATACTTTTTTCATGCAGTTTTATCACAGGTGAAAATGATTGGCGTAAACGATACCATTGTGTGGTGCATTGTATCATATATGGTGACATTTGTAACAGCCCTATACCTTAAATAACGCAATAAAACCTACCAAAGTGGGTGTTTTCAGTTTGGAAAATTATGGAGAATTTTATTATTCACAGAATCTGAGGGTCCAAAAGAATTTTTTTCGCCGATGTGAAATTGAGGTGTAGACCCCATAGTCCTTTATGTGCTGCTCTAGGTCACATGACCTGCATTGACTGTTTCTGTTTTAGTTGAATATTGTTACTTGAATAGTGTTCTGTCAATATACAACAATAAACCAACCCTGTCATTATTATCAATTTTTGTACACGCTTCCATGCCATAATATCCCCTACTTTGTGTGAGCAGTATAGAAGGGTTAAAATGAGAACACAATAAATTATACAGCACCGAACGTAAAACAAATGCAACCGCAACGAAAGTACCGCCTTGGGACGGTCAGTAATAACTACTGGGGGGGGGGGGGGGGGGGGCGGTTATACCGGTTCCTGGTCTTTGCATACTTTTTACTTTTACTGGGCCCAAACCTTCACCCTCACCCTCCGCGACATTACAAAGCCGCGACATGACAAAACCAACAAAGTGGCATGTGCACCCATCGAAGACTCAGTTCAGCCTGGGCATCCGCCCAGTCTGATCAGACTGTTCGCTACGCACTTAAAGGGCAGCTAAGGGTCTAAGCTAGCTCCATTCAGACAGCAAAGACTGATCAGATTGGCGGATGACCGAGCTGATTTGAGTCTTCGATGGGCACACAGGCCGCTTTGTTAGTTTTGTCGTGTCGCAGCACAAATGATAAAACAGAACAATATATCTTCAAAGACAGAGGCTCATTTCAAAACAGGGGAACTGTACATGCATTGAACAGACATAAAACAGACATAAAAATCATACAGCCTCATAAAAACAGAAATATCTACTAGTTTCTCACACGTTATCTATTTTATACCACCAATAAAAGAAAGAAGCAAAGCGGACAGCTTTTCTGGTGACTACACTACTTGAAATGCAATAAACCGGATATGCATCAGGACCGGGCATTGGCAGTTGTTACTTAGAGGTTAAATACTGTTATACGCACAGCCCCTACCTCTTCTGATGCGGTTAGTCCACAGATGATGGTGGTCAGGCTTCAACCTTCTATTTTAGATTCCTGCTGCAACAGATATTGAAAATAGCTGTCATTTAGTCTGAGGCCCGACTTAATGGGATTAAATTATTTTTCGAGAATCTGATGTTGGAATCATAGAATTAAACATCATCAACGGTTAACAGCACACCCAACTATAATATAGTATTACCGGAAATTATTGAGAATTTTTAAAAGATTTCAGCCAGTAATTTTCTACCTTCATAGAAAATAAATTAAACTGATTTCATATGTTGTTGGAGTATTCATCACAGTACTACAATGTGATGGTTTTAATATATGTCAGTCATCGATATGACGTGGATTATCTCCCCTTTAATCAACTAAGCCAAAATTTGAGCAAAATTACAAATTAGATGAAATGCAAATACAATGTCAACAAGAAACTGCTAAAGAAAGAATATATATTTTTTTTTCAGATACAGAAACAACACTGCTGTCCAACCAGCAACTATATGTGATATGAACTTTACCTTATAAGAAACCATTTGGCTCTTAGCAACAGCGAGATTTTCAGATTTTTACCATATTCTAAGAAACTAGTTAATTTTCAGCAGGGTTGGCTACTAAATGTAGTCACTAAATGAAATGTTATAATGACAGACAAGCATAAATTTACAGTTGCAAACACTATTAATAAAATATATGATATCAGAAAATAAAATCACTCTTGTTGAATATTCATTTCACCATGTCTTGAATATTATAGAGCCCAAAATTAATGAGATTTTACTGTCAATGTGCCTAACCCAATTTTCAGTTGCTTAAAAATCTTAGTTACCAACATTAAAACTTAAAATGATTTATAACAAATAACAACTATGATCAATAAGATATTGTTTTATGATGCTTAACACAACCCATAATGTGTTAGCTGGAAACAGTGCCGTCTAGTATGGGACATATACTTCTAAAAACCTTTCAAAAATCCATCTTATTTTGCGAATTTAGACCCTAAGGTCCATCAAATAGACAAAAGTCATTGAAAATACTAGTAAAATGAAAAATTACAGCTAGAAATTATCAATTACATTCATTTTTGGTATTTCAGTTTACAAAGAATTTACTGAAACAACAAGAGATAACATATTTTGAAAAACGCAATTCTCAATAATTTCCGGTCATACTATAAACATCAAACAAAATATTTACCCCATCGACTTTAGTGCATATACATGTACATTATTACAGGGAAACTAATTGTTTACGGTCTCCAGATATAAGTAATTATGCTGCCTGCACAATATATATCCCAGTCTTTCTAAACGACATATTGTTTTTCCCAAAGTTATCTGTGTGTTCGGCTGCCCGTCCTTCGTCTATCTTCCGTGACAAATCGTTTCCGCTTCGTGACTCTGAAACCGTACAAAAGATTTTCAAGAAGTTCGGTATGACTATAAAGTAACTGGTAACAGTAACCAAATCATAAGTCCGAACTCATATTTCCTATAAACATTGACAATTCCGAAATATCTTATATTCACAGACATGGACACCGAAACAGAGGTGTGATCAGGTGCTCGCGGGTAGTAGGTATCACCTGCCTATTTCAATTACCCGCCTGTGATAAGTCAGTGAAAATAAAAGTCCGGTAAGTAAAAGCCTTATACTAATACTATGCTTCTGTTGCAGCCATCAAATCAGAATTAATATTTGGAGCAGTCACATTGTAGGAATCCACAAGGTCATAGTGTTTTCCATGGATTTTTCAAGTGTTGACACAAACTTCGCTCTGTGACAACCTTGTGATAACAATTCACTGAACAGCTTCCCTCTATCAACAAAGTCTTCTTATTTGAAACAGGCTCTAGCACAGCGGGCAAACCGAGAGATATAAACTTTGTATGCACCCGGCAGGCACTCAAGGTTGAATCAATAATGATTCAACCTTGATTCAACAGCATGACGTTGAATCAAGGTTGATTCAAAATTGATTTAACCTTGTGTGTCCAGTGGGTAGGTGCATATGAAGTATCGTCAGACGATGTCAGAGAACATGAACCATAATAGCACATATAATGTTTAGATAATTATGCCCCTTGTAATTTTTAGTATGTAACTCGTGTCTGTTCTTTAGATTTGGAGCAGCTGAAGATAATTTCAAGAAACTTTCTAATTTTAAAGAGTAACTACACTTCAGGAACTGACTGAATCAGATCCCAAACCCTATCCCCAATATCAAAGGGAAAGATTGACAAAGACATCTTAACAAACAATAAATTACAAGTGATAAGCCGAGTCAGCAGCTCTTTCCCAAATAGATGGCAACTCAGCTATCTTTATTGAACTAAATATGTGTGGAACATCATCAGACCAGGTGCAAAGACCAAGAACCATAACGTCACTTACAGTTTTAACGGAATTATGACCTTTTGGTATTTTAGTATGGAAATTGTGTCCGCTGTATAATTTTAAAACTGTTAATTTATTTCAATGAAACTTTGTATTATTGATATATATATTATCAGACATTGTTAAAGGCCCCAATTGCTCTATCGTGGAAAGATGTCATGGAAGATTTTATCGTAAGATATCGCTGCAAGTTTCTCACTAAAGATTTGTCATTGTAAATGGCCGCGATTAGCCAACTTCACCCAAATAAAGCATCCTTGATTTTCACATAAAACTGTTGTAAAATTGATTTGTATCACTCTAGTGACCTACTTATTTTAAACAATATTTTATTCAATGAATAACTACAAATGTAGTAACATAATAAACATACAGCGGGATTAGATAACAAGCTTTGCAACTTATGGACATCTTCTCCCGATGTAGTGACCTACTTTGGACATAATCACCTGAATTAAATGGTGAAAATGCAATGTATAGGCATGGAACCCCACTTTTTTTTTGTTTGTTTTGCATCACGCAACGGGGAACCATGACTTTGTACAGTATTTTGTGGCGCAATATACCATTTATCAAAAACATGTACCCCTGTTCTTGACAGTTATATGACTCAGTTTATGCACATCAACCCTCATTTTATCAACAAACGTGAAAATTGAGTCACCTGTCATATTAATTTGTGTTTAGACGTTTTTTTACCAAGGGTAGGACTATGGAGACTTTAATATTCCAAGAGATGAATCAGCGGAAGGAGAAACGAAAGTATGTGGCCAGACCGGGATACTTTCGTTTCTCCTTCCGCTGATTCAAGAAGGGCAGTTGTCAGTTACTGGCGAAAGTATGTGCACTTAGTACTGGTTAACCGCTTAGGAGGTCTAAGCCTGCCCAGGAATAGTGTGGTTAGGTTAACTGACCGTCCCGACATGACCTTAGCTGTTTACCGTGGACGTTAAGCATCAAATCAACCAACCAACCAACCATTTTTAAATGAAACTGGATTAACATCTCTTGGAATATTAAAGTCTCCATAGTCCTACCCTTGGTAAAAAAACGTCTAAACACAAATCAATGGAATTGTAATTTTTAGTATGGAACTCAAGTCTATCCCAGCACTCTACATTGGGTGAAGATATTTTCACACAACTCGATGCAAGTATAAAACATATCAAATGATATGCATTTCTGTTTGAAATGTAATAGTTAGACTTCACATAAATGATCAAAGAAGCAGAATCTGTGTTACAGTCATAATTTTCCTCATCTTTTCCACATGGAAAGCATTTTTTTCTGAATCTTACTCTAAATGATGGACTTTACAAGAACCGCCTGTTATTTACAAAACAACTGGAGAAAGAGGTGGGCTAGGCGTGGGTGGCATATAGGCTAGGGTTCTGATAAGGGAATGATGGCGATGGGGGAGACATCTATCTGTATTTGTTTCAAAAACAAATTTCTAGTTATTCCAGCTTTCTACTTTTACCAAAAATAAATGTAATGGTGTCCAAAAAGTAACCAAACTTAATTTTCAGTAATCAGGAAAATGCGCTAAAGCCATGGGAATATTAGCTTTGTAGAAATACTTTTTTATAGCCCTTGACAGTATTTCACTACGACTGTTCTTTATTTTCTCGTATATCATGTTTAGCAAAACTAATTTCTAAAATCTCAATTTTAACATCTGATAAGTAGCTTAAAAATGCAAATGTTTTCAGCACTGTTTATACCACTTTGTATATAATTGTTATTTGCACCAGAAATTGGCGTTATCCCCAAAACTAAATGTCTGTGTCTAATGCTGCAGTAACAAAGTTGAAGGGCTCCTTAAAGCTGTAACCCAATTCAAAGGAACTTTCATAGCAATAGTTTACAGTTTCAGCGTTAACAGTTATATTTGAAGCTGCCGACTATATGCAATTATGCGAGCAATAAAATCCCAGTGCTGTAATTGCTACTGTGTCTGCAAAGCCTACGTGTCGTTGCTATAGAGATGATGATTCAGACACTCTTCTGTGTACGTCCCAATTATTTCGGATATGGAACCTATTTACAGTCTGGCTTGTGTAAGAGATTATCAGTAATGGTAGTATTGGTTTTGTGAATAAGAGCCGTATTTATAATTTCTGTCGGCTTCTCTATGAAAATACCGGTATGTTTCTGTTAACCGCAGGGGAGAAACCTGTCAAAAACAACATCCTTGTTAAAAAACTGTAACATTCACAGTACTTACATTATGAGCGTGCTCAATTTTGTTTGAGAATTCCGGTTTCCAAAATGGGAGAGAGCGTATAGGACGATTGTGTATTTTAGCCCTTCTCATAAGTACGAACTAAATACATTATTTCTTATCTTTTCCTGAATCAGATGTAGATTTGCAGGGAATACAGCTTTACCTGAATACTATCTTACTTTTTACGGAACGGAGCCTAAAAGGGTCAGATTCAAAATAGGTATTACTATGATCGTGTACTTAAGCGAAGTGCATAACGAGAATCTATACGCAAGCATTCATATCCGTTTTTATTCTCCGATAAACATCATTTAAGCCGCGACATGACAAAACCAACAAAGTGGCATGAGAGCCCAGGGAAAACAGAGATCAGCCTGGGCATCCGCCCAGTCTGATCAGAGTCCTCACTTTTCGCTTAAAGGACAGCTAAGGGTCTAAGCAACCTACACGCCGACAGCCAAGCCTCTGATCAGAATAGGTGGATGCATAGGCTGCTCTGAGTCTTTGCTGGGCGCACAACCACTTTGTTGGTTTTGGCCCGTCGCGCGGCTCAATTCTATCTCAATTAAAGCTGATAAGAAGGCAATGATCAGTGACCGACACTATCGATTTCCATAGTCTGCCCTCAACACCAAATGGAAAATGAAAACGAAAAAGAAGACGTACAAGGAAAACCAAGACAAGCGAAAAGCCAAGAGGTCAGCTCCTTCACAGCTGATGGCCGCGAAGCTATCCTCAATAATGCACAAAAAAGTCAAAGACTAATTGAAATAAGTTCTGAATAGTAAGACCCTTTGGAAACAAGGAATACATCAAAGAACAGAAAATAGCAGACTCGGTTTAATTGAGTCTGTTCATGACTAGTAATGAAATGTGCGACACCAGCCACGCCCCTAGCACCGGCTTGAGTTGTACTCTATCTTCAAAATAACTCAAATGAAAGCCGACGAACATAGGAACAATTGACAGAGGCACGGCCTTGGAACGGTCATTAATAGATCTATGTCTCTATGGTTCATAAAATGACAAATTGTAGCTTTGGAATCGCACCGAAAATTCAACATACCTGAGATAAGCCCTCACTAATTTCTGTTGAATAGCAATCACAGTTTTGAGATCAGTCATAGTTAAAGATCATTATTATGAATGCATAGCGCAAATAATATATCATGTATGTGTTTTTGAAGACGCCTTGTGACCAAACACATTTAATTATCTGCCAGTTCAAAATACTAAACTTATCTGTTCCATAGTATACATTATAAACCCCGTATACATAATCGTTTTTCTTGTACAGTACAACTATTGATTGTATAAGTTTTTCAAGGACAATGACCGTGTATGCAGCCAAAATGATCATTTTAAAACGTGTACAAGAAAAATTATAGAATAAAAACTCGTCGTATTTTTCATTAATTTTTCCATCAAATAGCCAATGTGAATCGAAAATGTTGGCAAACATTACTGCACTGGTGATTTAGGAAGTGTAGAAGCAAGAATTAGGCGAGCTTACTTATTTGGATGTATTCTACATACTGATTTGAGTTTTTAAAACATACACTTTAATAAAAACTGAATAAATATTTCATTCCAGTAGATATTTATTCATAAAAGCAGTACTTGTAATATGTTCTGAAAAGTAAGATCCTTTGGAAACAAGGAACACACCAAAGGATACAAAAAAGCAGACTCGGTTTAATTGAGTCTGTTTATGACTAGTAAGAAGCCACGCCGGCTTAAGCGGAACTCTATTTTCGAAATTACTCAAATAAACTCAAACATCCCAAAGGACCAGAAAATATAATCTGCACTATGGTGATATACGGGGAGAGGTTTTAGGGCCGCCACACGGCACAAGCACAAGCTTCAGTGAAGATAAATATGTTCTGAAAAGTAAGATCCTTTGGAAGCAAGGAACACATCAAAGAAAAGAAAATAGCAGGCTCGGTTTAATTGAGTCTGTTCATGACTAGTAATTAAATGTGCGACAAAATAATGACAAAATATTTACAAAATGCATGTTTATGGTCATGTTGTTTCATGTTTCCGATACTCTATATCATTTCAGGCAAAAACCTTGTTTGACATTGAAATCTTTTACCATATAAACATCCATCATTTCTCATTTTTCTTGGTCATTTTTCTTGTATAAGTAAAAGTTGTACAAGAAAACGATCATGTATACGGGGCTTGATACTTTCAGCGTACAATATAAATTGAAAATGTTACACTATACGGACGAATATATCAGCTTAATTTCAATAAAAATGTCATGATATAGTTAACGGAAGCTGCTATCAAGCTGTCACTTCTAAATCTTGAAATAATTTATTTCTCCTCAAACAGGATGTTAAGGGAATGAAATTTATTCTTACCTACTCCTGATAGATTACTCTAATACAGATAAAGTTATTTATTCCCTCAGCATTATTCAGTTGTTGCAAATACATGTTCGGGTAAATAAATTCGGGTAAGCATACTAAGAAAATTTAAAATGAGCCGCGACATGAGAAAACCAACAAAGTGGCATGTGCGCCCAGCGAAGGCTCAGATCAGCCTGGGCATCCGTCCAGACTGATCAGAGTCTTCGCTGTCTGCATGGAGGTAGCTTAGGCCCTTAGCTACCTTTTAAGCGCTTAGCGAAAAATCTGAACAGACTGGATGGATACCCACGCTGATCTGAGTCAACGATGGGCGTACAACCAGTTTGTTGGTTTTCTCGTGTTGCAGCTGAAATAAAGGAATACACTGGAGTTGTTACATATAATAGAAGTGGTCAAAGTACCAAATCACAAATACAAAGAAACAGTGGCAAATCCGAAATATTTAGAAACATAGACGTGGACTCCCAAAATGTGATCAAGTGCCAGCGATTAGTAAGTATCATCTGCCTAATATAATAAATAAACATTTTAAAGAGTTCCTTGAAGAGCAGAGCACACGTTCAAAAGAAGGAACATGCGCCATACTCATTCCCGCCATGTCTATGTATTGAGGGACTTATTAGTTAAGGTGGACGATCCCGGAAGAACTTTGTTCTTGCTTGTTTAAAAAACATACAGAGTTATTGTTCATCATCAAATCGACTAACTGTGGAGTAAATACAGTTATAATATACACTTACAATATCTACCGTAAAGATCCTAAGTTTTCGGGCACATAGGTCTGTACAAACAGTGGAAACTGAGATCAGACTGTTCCTTAGGAACCAGAATGATCAAGATCTTCACAGTTTCTATTCCATCTGCGCATTTTTGTCGACAGTACTCTATGGTAGAACCGAATAACAGGAAAATAAATAATAGGGCAAGGACCGGCTGTGCTTGCAGCAGGTGCAGAATTTGGGCAGTCTGTTTTGGGGATATTTGAACTTAAACATTGTTTTTCTAGGAAACGAAACGGTGAAATGTTTTTTTTTTTTTGTTTTATTCTTTAACATACGACGTAAGTTTTACTAAAATAATACGCATAAGCATGCCCCATCGATTGATAATATTTTTCATGACGTTTTTCATGAAATTCAATTCATATTGCATTTTTTCAAAGAATGTAAAAATATACTTATTAACAAGAAAACTGCAATTTTGTGTTATCAGTTTGTTTCAAATATCATATATTACAGATTATTTGATTTGCTGAAATGAAAGTGCATTCATGTGCTAGTGATATGAATTTTAATGGAAAATGTTTAAAAATAATATGTAGAAATAAAAAATATTGTTTATTAGGAAAACAAAACGGTGAAAATTGTTTTTTTCTTACCCAAATGGTTTATAGCTCTTTGGGTTATTTAGACGGAATAATGGTTTGAATGCCCCGCCAATATTTCTATTCAGTATTCGTCTACCTTAAAATGGAAGTCCAGTTACTGAAAGCCATTTCGCTATCAGGTCGAAAGTAGGTTCAGAAACGGCCCAATTGTATACAATCAGAGAATATTGTATAGGACGTTGGTGAAAATATCACTTTCCATATCTGCGCGAAACTAATGTTTTCGTGAAAGCCCCATGGCAGAAACTGGTCTCGGGCAGCTGAGAGATGTGATGTGAAGATATTCATTTAAAATGTATATACTACTGTTTTCTCGCCATTCTCTTCTTCTTCTTCAAAAGTACTTTCGGTAACTCTGTGGGTTATTCCCATTTGGAGTCGTGGACGAGATGTTCAGTTTGATTGTATTTCCCATTTACATTGCTTAAGCTTACAATAAAATCCTGGTATTATTGGAATTGTAATATGCATGTTGTGGAATTTACTTCCTATATCTTTTAGAATATTGCTGATGATGCTATGATATCTCTTGTGTCCCTAACAGTTTTTTCTCCCTCCTCCACTCTCCGACCTCGCCCACCCGCCAACCACACACACACACACACACACACACAAACTAGGATTTTTATTTATTTATTTATATCTATTTTTTTTGGGGGGGAGGGGGGGGGGTTGGGGGGGGAGGGGGCGCGGGATTTTGATTCTTTGTCATTATTTACTTCATAGAACGCTCAAAATTAGAAATTAGGGTTTATACTTAGAAGTTATTCATATAATTTGAATTTGGAATGATGATTTTACCTTACACAATACATTGTGTAAATGGTTGCTGTGTGGGATTTTACCTCTTTTGGCAGTTTGTCATAATGTTTTCGTCTGGGTGCTAGGTAATCATGCATCTCTTAAATTCCATAATGTCAATATGAAGCCTAAAAAAATGACATATAGTTTGAAATTCGCCTTGTTTACGAAGGCCAATGCTGCCTTTGGCAACATATGACCAATGGTTTTCTTAGGTCGCCGTGAAAAGGTTTCCAGAAAATATTCAACATCGTATTTTCCCTAATATAGGCTAGGAGACAAGCACCATGGTGAAGTGGTTTGAGCAACTCGGTTATGGTGCAGATAGTCGCTGGTTCGAATCCGGGTTGGGCCAACCGGCGACTGGAAAACTCTCCTCTGTCAACCGAGCAGTAAATGGATAACCTTTTGAATCAGTGAATGATAAGACAGCGAGAGGGGAGTGATAGGCTCCGCCTTTCAAACATTGTGGATCTCTACGGCCACTAGGGTATGGAAAAGATTTACCTTTAATTTCTACGAAATAAATGTAACTATTTCAATTTTAAGTAACGCGAGTAACACATCAGGGTGTATAGTAAAAACGAATATCACTTCACTCTGGCTTCGCCTTCCTACAGTAATATTTTACAATTATCCCTCCAATTGAATGCAATAAATCACGACTATTCACACTATGTAAAACATATTTCGTCTAAACGCCTAAACGTGATGTAACTTTGAGTTTGCACCCAATCGTAGATGCCCATATATCAGATTCGAATTCGTTCATGTTGGTATTGTGAATAGATAAAACCCCTTATGACATTCAGCCATTCAAGACTATGAATATACTTTATTTGCAATATGAGTCCGCATTTCCTTTGCGACCATAAAACATCGCCGTCAACTTTGCTATTATGTAGTTCTGTAACCATTACCCAACATCTGGTGATAATAAGTGATAACATTTTTCCTCGAATAAAGAATTGATAGCATTTGTCAACCCAGCTGATTTATTTGATAGCCACGCGGTATTTTAAATCGAATTTTGTGTTATATGCATATGAGCCGCGACATGACAAAACCAACAATGTGGTTGTGCGCCCAGCGCAGACTCAGATCAGGATGCCCAGTCTGATCAGAGTCTTTGCTGTCCGCATGAAAGTAGCTTAGACCCTCAGATACCCTTTGAGCACTTAACGAAGAGTCCGGTCAAACTGGGCGGATTCCCAGGCTGATCTGAGCCTGCGAAGGGCGCACAGCCACTTTGTTGGTTTTGTCGTGTCGCGGCACAATTATGTGTAACTATATTCATGTGAACCTTACTAAATGCCACATGGATTACGGCAGAAGCTAGTTCTAGGGTTGCAGTCCCGCAATAGGGGTAAAGATTCACCCTCGGTAATTCATTATTGCGGTTTCCATGGCATTGCTTCCATTGTGTTTAAATGATGTTTGATAAAATTGAGCCGCGATACGAGAACACCAACAAAGTGGTTGTGCGCCCAGCGCAGACTAAGATTAGCTTGAACATCCGCCCAGTCTGATCAGTGTCTTCCATAAGCGCTTAAAGGGTAGCTAACAGTCCCAGTTACCTCCATGCGGACAGCGAAGACTCTGATCAGACTGGGCGGATGCCAAGGCTGATCTGAGTCTGCGCTGGGCGCACAACCACTTTGTTGGTTTTCTCTTGTCGCGGCTCAAATTTTGCCTTTTATCGTCCTGATGCACGTTTAGGTATGTAAATAAATCGATAAGCTCTGAATAGTTAAATGGGAAAATAGATGAAGTGGGAAAGAACTGCTCATTTTGTTCTCCGTACATATTGGCTTAATACCTTTTTTTTACTTCATGCTGTTATTTCTATTTGATTTCGTTGGTGAAATGTATAATTTGATTGCCTCTGGCCATTCTTTAAAACCATGTGCGTTGTAGCAGCATTATTATACATTCAAATTGTTAATTACCTATCCGCAAACATTTAAATTTTTAGGCATATATTAAAGTATGGGTCAAATTTAAATAATATGCCGAAAGACGCAACATACCTTCTCCGTATTGTTCGGCAGAGTTTAGAATACAAAACAAAGAACGACATTTGATTACAAAAGAGGTATTGTGAGAAAAGATGTATGGGTAATTCATGGCACAAAAATCTTAATAATAATCACTACCAAAAATGCGATTATGTCTGAACTATTTCAATGAATGGAAATTGTAGTTTATCCTATTATATTTTCTACCATCTTTTTATAAAATGTCAAGTTGGAGAGACAAAAAGTAAAGAAGCCCTAGTCCAAATTTTAGATCAACTTTCTAACACCGAAACAGCTTCAAACACAAATGCATTTTCAATACTGATGAATATTATCGAGAGTCTTAAAACACATCTGCATCAACATTTGGATGTGGTGTAGCTTCTAAACATTTAAAGAAAGTTAATAGAAAGGTCCAGGGTATGCTACAATCAGAAACTGCAGCTAACCCTCGAGACCAAGATTTAGAAAAAAAGGACAAACACATTGTAAAACAAACAAATTACAAGAAGCACAACGACCAGCTCCCTCTCCCCCAAGCGAGGTGATCAGAATGCTAAAAACAAACGTAGGAATGAGGACAATGAGCATGAGAGGACTTTAAACGTAAAGCGTCCCGTGGTATAAACCACAGAGCTACATTGAATTAAGAACAACTGCGGGACCGCCGCCTTAGAACGGCCGGTAGCATATACTACCTAGGTTTAAAAATATTTTAACTGTTGACAAGCTTCACCCTTTGGTTTCGATGTAATTCACAATACAAAAGTACAATAAAATGTTCTGGGGCCGTTTCATAAAGTGACTTAAGTGGTTGCTATGCTGTTGCTAAGGCTAAATTTCTTTGAAGGAGATTCCCTACAACTATGAAATTTGCTCTGGAGGAACAGTCTTACAAAGACTGTTCCTCCAGACCAAATTTCATACTTGTAGGGAATCTCCTTTATAGATATTTAGCCTTAGCAACAGCATAGCAACGACTTAAGTGGCTTTATGAATACGGCCCCAGTTCGCCCAAACTCAATGAATGCACCATAACGACGACATAAACATTAAATTGATCACTACAATGATAAAACAACGAATAGGACTCTTGGCTAAACCAATCTCCACTGCAAGCCAGAGGTAAAGGAAAGTAATAACTGAACCAAAATGAGGCAAGCCAAATACATGGCATCAAGTCCCAACCAACTGGTCTACCTATAGAGGCCATCGTATTGGCTATGTTTTGGAAATATCGTTAATTAAATGAATAAATTTGAATCCGTACGTTCCTACAAAATGTATTCCGTTCTTTATATTTTGAAAGATCGGTGTATTGGATTCATATTTTATTCACAGGTATATAATCATAAAATATAACGGTCAAGTTCGATTTAGGATCAAATCCGCCGATTATTATGGGAGTTAAGGCCCTTTTTCAACTTAATTTTGTACAAAATTACTTGTTTCAAAGTTACTTGTTTCCGGGCATTCGCTTAGAAAGGTGCTTGGAATCCATTTCTATGGTAGGATACAGAATTCTATATCACATATCACAGTACCCCCTACCCCCACACCCCCAGCCCTACCACTACCACCCCTACCCACCGTGCTCATCTGCCTGAGGCAAACAATAAAATATGTGCCACACAAGTCTGCCTCTGTGAATCTAGTTATCCTACAAGCACCAGTACCTTTAACCCTTTAACGAGGCGCCATCTTACTTAACGCGCACTGGGCGGGGGCATCCATGGCCTTTGGACACATTTCTAGTTTGATTGAAAGTATCTGAAAATCAAAAGTTAATGGACATCCAGCTTTGAGCTGTAAGCCAAATATGAACCTACCAGCTCAAATATTTTCCAGGCAACACAGTAAATGGTGGTTGCGACTCGTTTTTCGACAAAGGACAAATAACGCTAAAACGACAGATAGAAAGGTATTGATCAAGAACTGACACTCGTTTGGTGTCGTGGGTGGGATGCGACATTTTAAACTTCTCGTTTGGTGCCGTAGGTGGGATGCGGCTCGTTTGGTGTCGTGGGTGGGATGCGGCAGTTGAAACTTCTCGTTTGGTGCCGTAAGTGGGATGCGGCTTGTTTGGTGTCGTGGGTGGGATGCGGCATTTGATCGTATCAGTTCCTGAACATTGGCCTTTTAGGAGTTTTTTGCTAGTAGTTATAAACTTGAACGGGTATCTAAATAGCTCATTCTAGGTAATTGATCACAAAGAGAATCACATTAAGGACATTAACCATATATTTTACGCGTAAGTTTTGTTAGCGTTATTTCATAGTGAAATTGTAACTGCATAAGGTACACGTAATCGCCGTGAAACTTGCTCAGATCTCTCTGTCCCAGCATTTGGATGTTTACTGTAGGTAGTCAAATCATCTTCATCGTTGAGACATAGGTACAGACGATAGTATCCAGTATGTGAGAAACCACGGTACAATTACCCGCCGTACGGACTCGGTTACCATATGACGTGATACAGAACGAGTCTTCTTTCGAGAAAAACCTTAAAAATGCCAATAATCTAGAATTTAATGCCTTTATAAAACAAAAAATATATGTTTTCAAAGATTCCCACATACAGATACGCTGTAATTGCATATGCGTTTACTAAAAATCAGGGGTATAGATGAAAAATAAACTGTTATTAACACTATTAGAACAAAACAAACTCTTTATGTTTACAGTTTTTGTTCAGATCCTCAAAAATTGTATGTGATGTTACCTTTTGCATGCTTCCTTTATTAGTACGAGTACATCCTATTTGATGGGGCTCGTCGGGTCGGACGATGGTGCTGGGTAACTTTCAGTGCCAGAGCGCCCTGCTAATTTGAAAAATAGTAGGGCAAGTGCCGGTTGTACTTGCAGCAGGCGCGGGATGGTGGTTGTTCGGAGATTTTACTCTCGTCTATCCTATCTTCCTTTCCCCCCCCCCCCCTCCAAAAAAAAAATAATATCAATATTTATAAGAACTTTTGCTGCGCGAAACACCAAATTAATGACAGCTAAGACTGTATTCCTCTCTATAAACAAGCGTTTGCATGTTGGTTGTTTGGGGTTCAACTTGTTTGTATATTTCAGTGGTGTTGTTTGACACCCCAGGACTCCGCAGGTGGTGCAATACGTTGTTTGTGTCGAGTCCTCATCTTTGATTCATCATATTTTTTATCCGTGATTTTCAGCTCACCTGAGGTGAAAGCCCGCGTAGACTTTATAGGATAGGCTGGCACCGTCGTCCAATCGTAACCAAATTTCATATAGAGCCTCCAGAGGTTGGGCTAAATTTGTTCAAACGGTCCAGATCACATGGCCAACATGGATCCACTCCCATATATGGTAAAAACCTTTAAAAATCTAGTTCAAATTATGACCTTGGGTTGGCCTTGACCTTTTAACGGCAAGGTAAAATTTGCTTTCTGGGGCGTTTTATACGAGCAAATGGTAGAACATAAGCGTTCATGCAAACTATAGAAAAGTTTGGCCTGAAATGGTTAAATACAGTTATCTAAATGAAAACGTGAAAATTTGTGAGTATAGTATTCCTCAAAATTATTGAGTATTCTTTGCAGAATGAAACTAAGAACAGTAGTTTACCTAGCATGTACGGACTTTATAGCTTAGTTTATTTAGTTAACTCTTTGAGAAATTTTTAGCACAGCAGTATCACTCATACGTTTGAGTTACCTCTGTTATCTGCCCTTAAATTGTGCAACCCGGAGATATTTTGTCCGCCCGAAAATTATGTACCCTTATCAAGTCAAATCAATATTTGTGGAAAAGATCATGACAAAGAAAGCGATTTTGAATGGTTGTCTAACCTAATTATAAAGTTCTGGTGATCTGAGAAGATTTTTATGTGAGCTTGTTAGTTGTAGATGCTGCTGGCTTTCAAGCATATGGGTTTATTAAAACAAGTTGCTAAAAACTCGGAAATACTGCAGTATTGACCGAGTTTATATTGCTCTTATTCATTCTTATTTTGCAAATCTCGAAGGAAACTGCAAGCAACTCATACTTTTGTAATACTTAGTGAACGTGCTTTAAGGAATATTACTTTTGACATGGCTACCTATAAACTGACATAAATATTTCGTTCAGATCATGACCAAATCAGAATTGTTGCTGCTCCTCATGCCTTCAGTAATTTTCTTATGTCATAATTGCCGGTCCCAGTCTCAGAAACTGGAATAAGTAACATTAAACAATGCAAACTAATAAAGGCATTAAAAATGATATAGACGATGGTAAACACTGAAAAAAATTAACTATCTCCAATGAGATTATCGATTTCCAGCAAAGGTACTATAGCGAAATAGAGCCAAAATCAAGGGCATAATTTTACAGGGTTGCACCGTAACCCATATTTGCCTAGCATACAAACATGAAAATGCATCAGATTGTCATGTTTGTATATCAAACCTGAAAGTGAGGTTCTTTTATTGTGTTTTACTCATCTACAATATTGCTAAACACGTAGAGCTATCAACCGAGGGCCAAAATGCAATTCTCAATACTTTTGAGCATCGGATACCCTAGTACTACCAAGATTCTGATGATGACTTTGAGTTGACCATGACCTTTTATTACGGCAAGGTCAAATTTGCATTCTGGTGTTTTTTGTACGGGAAATGCTTAAACAAATAGTTCATGGAACTTGTAAACGATTTTGAAGTAAAATGTGATAGATACAGTCAATTAAATGAGTACATGAACAGTTTCGAGTAATACAGGTCAAGTTCTTTGACCTTTGCACTCAGGTGAACGATATAGGGCCTGATGGCCCTCTTGTTTGTTTCCTGTGATGATTTCGTGATGAACTAGTAAACCTTTACGCGGACCGAACAAATAACTAAATGGTTTGAACCATTGCAGAAAATTTGGGCGTATTGTTGGATTCAGTAAAACTGGTTTAAGCCGGCTTTGCTCCCGCCCCCCCCCCCCCGTCTCTCTCTCCCCCCCCCCCCCCCCCCCCCCCCCCCCCCGACATATCAAAGGCGATACTGCTGTTGCGGTTCCTCACTTTTACTTGCTCTTGTTGTCCATATCAGCCGCGACGCGAGAAAATCAACAAATTGGTTTTGCGCCTAGCGCAGACTCAAATCAGTCTGGGTATCCGTTCGGTCTGATCAGACTCTTCAGACTCTTCGCTAAGCGCTTTAAAGGTAGGTAACAGATCTGAGTCTGTGCTAGGCGCACAACCAATGTGTTCGTTTTGTCGTGTCGCGGCTCAATTATAAATACGTTCATTCACCTGTTATGTGAGTGTTAGTAGGTTGTTTTGGATTTATCGGCTCTTTCAGAAAGTATTTCAGTTTATATGGAGCCGTCTCCCAGAGATAGGGAGAACGAAAAGGAGGATAGGATAGATGAGAATAAAGAGAACCGAAACAACTCCTTCCCGCACCTGCTGCAATTACAGCCGGTCCATCACCCACTATTATCCAAATTAGCAAGACGCCTCAGCACTGAAAGGTTACCTTTTTTGTGTGTGGTATTTCTTAGTTAAGGTAGCTGAATTACCACATGTCTGGGAAAGAGCTGTTCATTCAGCTTACCGTGCGAGACTTTTGTGAACTGCTTTCAATAATAACATTTTAGTTTGAAAATTTAAAGGGTAACTACACTTCAGGAACTGACTGAATCAGATCCCAAACCCTATCCCCAACATCAAAGGGAAAGATTGACAAAGACATCCCAACAAACAATAAATTACAAGTGATAAGCCAAGTCAGCAGCTTTTCCCAAATAGATGGCAACTCAGCTATCTTTATTGAACTAAATAATTTAGACCAACAGACGGGTTACAACGGACTAAGCAAATTATATGAAAAACATTTAACAATTATTTTTAACTATTTTCTATTTTTATGATAGATGGATTAAACTGAGAACACAATGAATTAAACAGCACCGAACATAAAACAAATGCAACCGCAACAAAAGTACCGCCTTGGGACGGTCAGTAATAACTACTGGGGGGTTTAAACCGGTTTTACTGGGCCCAAACCTTCACCCTCACCCTCCGCTGCGGTGCACACAATTAGTTGGTAGTTCGGTTCGTATGGAGGTCCCCTAACGCATCAGAGAGTCATCACGGTCAACAATTAAGATCAAGAAAAGACCGTGATGAAGCAAGGATGAGGACTCGACAGCCAAAACGTGTTGAGACACCCGGAGATCCATGGGGCGTCAGCAACACCACTGGAGTACTGGAGCAAAAGAAGATCACCAGTTGAGCCCCGGTGGGCCAAGAAACAGACACACATCCGGCCCCAACCAACTAATATATAGCTTTATGTAGGGGCTATCATAGAGTCTGAACCCCGACCCACCGGCGTGCAATTAAAGAGGACAGCAAAGTTGTCAACCGTGATTGGGTTAACCACTAAGCATGCAGACTGTCGCATTACATCTATGTTATAGCCAATGCGTTTAAATCGTATGATAATTTTCTTAAATTGATCGGGAAATTCTGTTTTCCCTACGATTTTGCGTAATTTATATACTAAGTCACCATAAAATTCAGGTTCCGATAGGCCTTGTTGCAAAAGTGACCTTAACCCTATATTATATTTAGAAACCAATTCAAAGTGTCTACGATAAAATTTAGAAAAAGCTTTCCGAAGTTTATGATACCGATACCCCTGCTGTAAAAGCTTGGCAGTCAAACTTTTATTACGAGCATTGAAGTCAGCCAGATGACTAGACACCCTAGCGAAGCGAATAAGCTGAGAAATGTAAACACTGAAGGCAGGATGTGTGATGTGATTGTATTAGTTCCTGATCATTGCTTATTATTCCTTTTTTAATTTATGTTATCCTTATATTGGGTCTGTTTGCAAAAACGTTGATTGGATGGTCCAGGTTATGCCACAATTAGAAACCACAGCCAACCCTAGATCTTAAGAGTAAGAGAAAAAAGACAAATACATTCGCGTTAAACAAACAAATGCACAAAATCCACATAGACCAGCTTCTTCTTCCCCAAGCAAGGTGATCGGAATGCTAAAACAAACGCAGAAACGAGGGCAAAGAGCAAGTCAGAGAAGACTTTAAAACATAAAGCACCCCGTGGTATAAACAACAATTAAAGCTACATAGAACTAAGAACATCTGGACTGCCACTTTAGAACGGCCAGTAGCATTAATTATCAGTGTGTGTGAATGGGGTGGGGAGGGTTGTCAACAAATTTCACAAAAATACATACACATGTAAAAAAACGTTCAGTTTGCGAAATGGCTCCCTAACTCAATCAATGTACCATAGCGACGACATAAAATCAAACTGATCTCTATGAGTTACACAAAGAACTGCGAGCCAGAGTTAAAAGAAACCATAAGTTGAACCACGATTGGCCAAGCCAAATCAATGAAAGAGGGAGTAAGATTAGAAAGACAGAATAAAACGATTGTAAACAAAATACAGCCGCACGTATCTCGTCATCTTCAACCATCCTACCACACTCATGAATAAATGTTGAAATAAATAAAATAAAATAACACTTAAAACCAGATATAATCGTACAGACATATCACCGTATTATGAAATAGCCTTGCATATTTGTATGAAGAATTGCATTCATGTATGAAGCACCATCAAAACGAAGACTCTATGCTTTGATTTTAGTTAGGTTTGTGAGTATCATAGAGCTGAAGAATGAGTTGAAACGCCCACTATCAGTTAAGGTTCAGATAACTTATTTCAGTGGCTGATATCAGTACATTAGCCTTTAAGATAGGTTACGATAAAGACAGGGCAATCCCGATAGCAATCTATTTGCGAAGAAAGTACTTATTCCGTGTAATTTAGCAAAACAAAGAAGCATTAACGCGTTTAGAGCTTACAATAGTTGGTAAAAAAAACTTAAGTAGAAACAATTCATATCTAATGATGAGATAAGTTGTACTTTTTGTTTTTAATCGATAAAGGTTTAAAAAGTTGTGTGGGTTTTTATTCACTATAATGCGCTAAATGACATTCTAGATAGGTTACAGAACATTCTTAAGTAATACGAATATCACCTTATAATTGAGTGCCTTAATACCGTAAAACTTTTAAAAATTGTGACACTTTCAATAATTACCGTAACTGTGCAAAATTGGAACCGATTGGTTTGTCAATGCAGCATTTCGTCTGAAAAATGCAGATGGAACGGCAAACAGTGTTGACCCTGATCAGACAGTCTGGTCTGGGTCTTCACCGTTTGCTCAGGCCTATCTGTCCCAAAATTTAGAATTAACGGTTGTTTGCCTCAGGCACGTCAATCTAGACTAGATGTGTCATTTGGATGTCCGACGTACCATTTAATTTGTTTCATTGCTTGCCCTTGGGCGATTACATAGCATTTTTGACAGGTAGTGAATTTAGATACATCTTATTAAACAAACTTATACACTCCAACAGCCATTGGATCAGACAGCAAATACGCACTAATGGAATAAATAATAGTGTCAGAACATCGGTATACGCTTAGAATATAAGAGTATCTGACACTTTACTTTACAAACATGGCCAAACATGACTGTGACTGTGCAGTTTAAAAGTTCTATCGATTTACACTACCTCAGTTCTATATTATGATACTGGTATTTCGCTCTTACCAACATGCACATTTCTATCTGAATTCGAGGGCATGCCTGGAGAGTTATACTGCAAAAAATTCTGTCTGCCGAAACACGTCCTGAAAGTATTATTATTTAAATGTAACTTGGTTTTGTCATTAATCAGCTGAACATTTTGGAATTGCACTTAACATGAATTAATATAAGGATGATTATGACACTTGTAACCTTAGAGAATGTTGTTATCATTCATATTTCGAAGGTCGACAATTTTATTATCACCCTCCAAAGAATGCCGTATCAAGTTAATCATGTGCAAATCACAAAATACAATTTGAATAAAAGCCCTATACTTATGATAATGATGACTTTACATGTATGCTCTAAGTAACATCTAGGCCATACCAGTTTGATTCCTTTTTCTTCGGGACTCACTCATAACAACAAATTTAGAAGTCAGAAATTAAAACTAACATTCCATCGCTCGCCTCAGTTTTATCCAGTGCTCACCATAAGGGAGTTAAAAGGCAATGATCAGGAATTAATTAATCTAATCCCAATCCCGCTCTCAAACCAACAGGGAAAGAAGCACACACACACACACACACACACACTCGGAAATGATGACACAAGTACACGAAAGACACGCACGGTAAACCGAATGAGCAGCTCTTTCCCAAACAGGTGGTCATTCGGCTACCCTAAACAAAAGCAGCATCAACATCTATTTTAATCTATTTTTTTAAACTTACAAAACAAAACAAAAGAAAGGCAGATTGGGTAGCAAAACAGGTGACCAAACCGCCAAAGAACATAGACAAGCGAACATAGCACAATGTAACATCAAGGGACCACAACAGAAGTACCGCCTTGGAACGACCAGCAAAAGATTACTTGCGGGAGTGGGGGTGGGGGGGGGGGGGGGGGGGTTAGATACTTTTTTTTAATGCCACCATTTTCCCTCTTTTTCTGTTTTCTTGGTTAATGCTTTAAAAGTCTTCTTAACAGTCAAACGCATTTTAGAATGAGTGAATAGGCATATTAATCACTCATAATACCTACGTATTCAAGCTGAGGTGAAAAATAACTGAAAAATGTAATTTCAGTAAAAGGTTAAGTGCTTTTATCGCAGATTATTTTTTGAACATATCATTGTCTGACCGTCTTAAATACAGCCTCGCTAAACTATGAAAATATTTCTTAGAAATATTTACATGATAGTTTTGATATAGCCTACACGGACAATAAGTCATCGGTTAGACATTGGTTTGGAGCATAATATTGCGACAAAAGATACAAGAAATCTGGAATAGTAGACCGCAAGCGAAATCGTGTGATTGGCCCAAATGACGTGTCAAATATATGCGCGAATGAGAAAATTGAGTATCGCCACGTTATCATACGACCCAATGTTCGTTTTATTACTGGCTTAATTTTTCTTATTTGCATGTACGTTTTGAACGTTTTTTACTTAATAATTATCAAAAAAAAAATAAAAAAAATAACAGAAGATGTTTCTTGAACGTTCACCTAGAATTTAGATATAATAATATATCTTACGAAATTTAGTAAAAAAATCTTATTTGGAAATCGTGAAATGGTGAGAGAGTATATCTTTAATGCATCAACATTATTTAATTCAATGAATTTGTAGATCGTAAAATATGAGATTAATGGACTAATTTGATTGAAGACTATTTTGATAATCTTAATTACTTACTGTTAAACTCCAAACAGGCTACAAACATTGCATAGTAACAAGGTATAGAAGGTCTGAACAAAAATATACTTGGTATCAAAATTGTCAGTACATTATGTATTTTACATATGTTAAAAGATAGCTTTGCAGGACCATAGACTCTTTCTATACAAAAGTAAGTTTGAAGGATCTTTTGCTAATCTTTTATAGGTTTACCATAGAAGTTAAAGTTCTAAAAGAGTAAATATGGGGTGACCAAACAATCTTCTTGGCCATCATTGAAATCTGCTCGACCACTGATTACAGTTTTTCTGCACTTGACATGCTGTCATCTATACTCTACAGCAACACCAGACAGGCCCGGATCCAGGGGGTGGGCTTTGGGGCTACAGCCCCGCCATTTTGGCCTTTGTGATATAGTCCCCAGATGACAAGGAGTATCTGCTGACAGGTTGAGATAATTTATCCATGTGGTTAGATTAAAATATATGTTGTGACATCTCAGTAGAATCGCATCGGAAGGCGATTCTAATGAGATATCACAACAAATATTTCAAGGCAAAAAGATATTTTCAAAAAAAAAAACTCTTTAAATTGATCCCTTATTATGTCATATTTCCAAGCCCCCCCCCCCCCCCCCCCCCTCTTCCCCATCCCACATACACATCTCGGCACCTCCGAGCCCCACCACTTTCAGAGCCCCACCAGTAAGTGGTGGTCTGGATCCGGACCTGCCAGAAAAGATACATGTGTGTTTTGATGATGATGTTCTAATTCTTGTAACGCGTTTTCACCACTGCAATCTTAATTTCATAGGCTGTTGTTGTACTTGGTTTAGTTACTTGTAAATCAGAGAAATATTTAAACCCTCATTTTTCTTGATGATGCTGTTTAAAAAACTAAACGCACAATCTTTTGGTATGTTTGAAAAACGCTCCTTTGTTATAATTTCTTTCGCTTCATAAATTAAAAGATTTTAAATAAAAATAAAATATTGCTCTATCGTTTAATATTTTAAAATCCAAATCCGAAGAACAAGAAATCAAATTGTTGTGTCCTTATCAGAAACATAAAATGACAAGCGGAACCCATTTAAGGCTGATGTCAACTATCTGTTAATGGCACAGTAAGTACAAGAAAGCATTGCTGCAAAGCATCAATATACTTATCTTTTGAGACCAGAGTAAGTGGATATATAAAGGAATGTTGACACTGGCAACGATTAACTAGAGTCATGATTAGGTGTAGGTGGTTTTCATTTACTGTTCTTGTGTACCTGTCATGGACCAGTGAGCAGATTTTTAACATGCATGAATGATTTTGATGTATTTCAGAGGTGCTCAGGTTTTTTGTGTTCTCGCGATCGCTCACTTCAAATTAAAATCTAATTTCAAAAGCGCAGAACACATTCAAAACATTCAAAAGACGGAACATGGGTCAAAGCCATTCAAAAAAAGGAAAATGGATCAAAGCCACTTAATACGTCGTATATTTCAATTTATGGAAGCTTCTGGGAGACACGACATATGATACAGCTTATACATAATCATAAAGGTCGAATAACAGTTTTCGATTTTTAGTATACTCCCTTGTTATCATACAATGCATCTTAAGACTCTGGTAGTTCTAAATATTTGTATTCGTCCAGGTCTTGTTTTTCATTGATGTTGTAGTTGTTTCATTGATCCGCATATAAATATACTTAACCCAGCTTCTAACAGACCATTTTTGAAAATCTTTTTATTTTCGTTATTAGTTGGAACGAACTTTAATTTCTGATGCGTTTTTGGACGATTCTCAAAAATACTCTCTTACCATTTAAGGAACTTTACATAACATATACCATTACATTTGGCAAACCGCTTCCATCTTTGTAAAATGTAAACAAACCCAAAAGCCGAAAAACAAGTGGTCGCTTTGAAACAAAAATGAGCCGCGACACAAGAAAACCAACAAAGTGGTTGTGCGCCCAGCGCAGACTCAGAGTCTTCGCTGTCCTCATGGAGGTAGCTTAGACCCTTAGCTACCCTTAAAGCGCTTAGCGAAGAGTCTGGCGAAACTAGGCAAATGCCCAGGCTAATTTGAGTCTGTACTAGGCGCACAACCACTTTGTTGGTTTTCTCGTGTCGCGGCTCAAATCATAAATGAGATCCTTTGAGAATAAGGAAAACATTCATTACAAAGACAGTGGGTCGTGCCTCATTATTTCGGCTAATAAAGACTCATCGGTGACCTAGTAATGGTCTGGAAACAAAAGCGAGAGAAAAACATACTGGCGATATTGGCGATTAAGGCATAGAGCGCTAAAATATAAATCCGGCAATATTTGATTTTCAACAGTTTACATACGCTTAGCAAAACAGAGGTTTTGATAAAAAAAGAGTACCTGAAGAGTATTTGAGATACTTGCTATACCGTTCCATTAAACTACACATTCTGGCATCCCATTAGAATCGCCTCCACAAGGCGATTCTAATAGATGCCCTAATTTAGAGTTAATGGAAACGTAAGAAACATTGTCACAAATTACCATCAAATTTTCTTTATCATCTGGAACCATGATTTTATCATGAACGACAAATTATATATGCGCCAATAATCCGCAAAATTTTGATACCGCAGATGTTGCGTTTTACAGTTTCACATCTAGGATTTAGTCAGTCTGGCTCATAGTTCTTAAGTGAAACTGTTGATCTTTTCTCAATCCTTTTACACATCTTACAGTAAATGGAATGAGATGCCTTCAAATCCGACGTGTATGTTATACCTACATTGACCCATAAATAGCTAGCGTCCCATAAACAGCCCATATACCCAGACCATACGGTGCGCGGCATCTGATCAGGAGTACACTGATAGCGGTAAAAACAGGAATTTCAGAGACTGAAAGATAATCAAAATACGCAAAACACCAGTTACTGTCCGAATTATGAGGTAGAAGATTAGTTATTCAGCATTACGCGAAGCGGTCATCATGAAATAAAGCTATTTTTTTTTAATTCATACTTGAAAGTGTTGGAAATAACCTGAGGCACCTTATGTTGCTTCATATGCTCGTATGCATAACCTTAGTGTATTGAATTAACAATAAACTTGAAACGTGGAATCTATTAAATAGCAATTTAATGCAAAACAATGTCACGACTGCACATGCGAACGACGCGTTGTGAGAAAAAAAATAGGCTCGAGGCAATATACAAACGGCGCATTCTCAAACATGCCTGCATCCATACACAAGTTGATTAGCATATGCATAGATCCCAAGGACACGGTAGATTTTCAAATCAAGGTTTGTGCATGTCCTGACTCATACTGCTTATTTGCACAGGCTGTTCTGAAGGTACACAGCTCGCATGCACAGGCTGTTCTGAAGGTACACAGCTCGCATATACCCGCAGACAGAATTATCTCAACGCGACGCATTTTCATTGTTTTACATTCCTCGTATGGAATGTTATGGAGTTCCATACACGACTTATCCTGTCTAATGTTTACTGTCGTCTACGACATTGACTTTGCATATGCGTTTGTGCAAGCGCATATGAAAAGTCACGGCCGCAGTATAAAGTAAGCGAACTTCCAAAGTCGATGCCACAGTAGACAGCATGCGCACGTGCAAAGTCAATGTCGCAATAGACAGTAGAGGTAATCAGTACATAATAGACAGTGGATAGGATGCAGTTAGAAGCAAGCAGTGCACGTTAAAAGTAATTATCCAGTATGTGCACATGTATTTGGGCATGCGCAATGATATCATTACTGAACGTACAGTCAGAATGAACATACAGTCAGCATGGACGTACAGTCAGCAAATGTGCATGGCAAATGGCACATTAGACGGCACAGACAAAGCACTGATAAAGACGCAATAGACAGCAGAGAGAAAGAAATCAGTTCATTGTAGTAGACAGTATGCAATGAACAGATGCTCTGCAATGGTATATGGATTTTCAGACTATGCAACTCTATATATAGCCTGTGATGTACATACAATTTATATGTAGCAACCAAATAGCAGAAACACAGCAAGAGAGTTAATGCTATCCAATCTATTTTAAATGACATACTGCGCAGCTGATAGTCTGGACACAAAAATATATCAAAGCTGACATATTGTTTTTGCAGTATCAATTGTCACTCCATATAAACCATATTTATATGTAGCAACCAAATAGCAGAAAAGACAGGCAACGATTCACGTATCATAGATTTATTATAAACTTCATTCAAAACTTCCCTATTTGGCAAAAAGAACCAACCCAGCTGATAGTCCGGACACAAAATTATATCAAAGCTGACATATTGTTTTTGCAGTTTCAATTGTCACTCCATATAAACCATATTTATTTACCAATATATATTCATTTACCAGATAAATAAATTTTAATTTTTCGGGTCGATACTATGGGTGTGCTATACAAAGAACCAATGGTGGAATCTTTTGTACATTGGAACCCATTCTCGATCAGCCTAGTTCCGAAGATGATTTATCGGCTCTTATTTGCACTTGATGCTGGTCAGCTTAAGCTGAACCGCTGCGTAAATAATTATTTTGGATATATTTTGAATTGTTCTCTGAAATCTTACCAATATCTTATTTATATATAAAATACAAGTAGTACATGTAACGCTTTCATTTCCTATAGCTCAATATAGAAATGGTAATGTTACAGAATCTTTGAGTCTCGCCTCCCGTCCCCACTCCCCAGTATTTTATACTGACCATTCCAAGGCAGTGCTTCCATTGTGATATATCTGTAATATTGATAGATATGTCCGCTTGTTTGCAGTCTTCGTAAAATCATTTTTGTAAGTTTTATTCATTCTGATTTATGTCAGGCGAATAAAAAAATAGAATATAGGTATGAAAATATTTTTTCAACCCAATCAAAACAAGTACCACCACACAATAGACCAACGAAAACACCAATCCTGCCAAGAACAAATTATGCGAGATACATTCAAGATCAAGCTTTACATATTTTCTATTTTTTTTTATGTCCGGGCTAGCCTTTACATCACAAACACTATATCAACAAGGCATCGCAGGCGATACAAATCCCCTCACACAAGACTACTTGCTCGAGATATTGCCATATCCTACATTTGTGTGAAGTTATTTTAAAATCCATGGAGAAATGTAGGCGCTAGAGCGATGACAAAGTTTTTCTAAAAATAGCTACAGTGACCTTGACCTTTTAAGCGCAGCACCCTGAAAGTCGAACTTGCTCGAGATATTGTCATGCCCTACATTTGTGTGAAGTTATTTTAAAATCCATTGAGAAATGTAGGCGCTAGAGCGCTGAAAATAGCCACAGTGACCTTGACCTTGGGCGCAGCACCCTGAAAGTCGAACTTGCTCGAGATATTGTCATGCCCTACACTTGTGTGAAGTTATTTCAAAATCCGTTGGGAAATGTAAGTGCTAGAGCGATGACAAAAGGTGAACATACGTACGTACGTACGTACGTACTTACGTACGTACTTACGTACGGGACAAAACCTATATCCCCTCACCACTTCGTGGTGTGAGGGCATAATAACAGACAAAGCAATAAACAACACGTAAAACAACCAAGCAGAACTAAAACAGAAATGCCGCCTTTGGACAGCCAGCAATAAAATGGCTGTGGAGGGTATGGATGCATAACTATTTTGTGGTCGACCAACCCTCGCCTTTGGTTATGCTTTGGTTCATCAGACACTCAGTTGTTCGGGGTGCATGGACGATTCCTAGCTCATAAGTGTAATATCTCAGAAGCATAGAAATGAAAATTAAAGCTAAAGGTCAAACAAACATGAGGACTCACAGAGATTGCAACACTGAAATTCCAGAGATGAAGAAACCTACCAGTTAAACCACGGTGGGGTGGAACCAAAACGTTACGGAACGAGAAGCCTAGTTACAAGCTCCCCATTGTCAGTATAGAGATAGCAATTTCAAGTTGGTATGGGATGATGATATTAATAACCTCCGGAACCTTTGAATTATTCAGATATAGACCATGATCTATGTACCTGTAGGTAAGAAATCAGAAAATTTTGAATGGTTTATACTCTTATTTCTGATCATTGCTTTTGAGTCAATAGATTTTTTTTCGATATTTGTCAGTCTTTGAATGGACTCCCTTATTCAAATTTAAGAATTTACAGTATGCTTTATTTTGCTTTTGTCGCAAGATATTGTCAGGGTCATTGATGAGGCTTGCGTATATGAAACTTCAAAGTATGGCTCATGTTCCTTCTTTTAAATGTGTTCTTTGCTCTTGAATAAACTTTTTAAGGTTTAAATTTTACTGCACTGCAGCCGACGTTGTGCCGTGTGGCGGCCGTAGAACGTCACCCCGTACATAATTCATAGTGCAGATTATTTTTTTATCCTTTGAGATCAGAGGATATATTTTGAGAAATAAGAAATTTTTAAACGTATTAGACTCTTATTCTAGTTCATCGCCTTTTAATCAGTTGAGCCAGTCTTTGAATCGACTACCTTATTCAAATTTAAGAAATTACAGAATGTTTTTCTGTGGATGCCGTCGTCATGTATTGTAAAGGTCATTAATAATGCTTGAGTAGCCCAAACTTTTAAGTATGGCCCATGTTCCCTCTTTTGAATGTGTTCTCTGCTCTTGAAGAAACTCTTTAAGGTTTTATTTTTAATTCACTGCAGTGGTGTTGTGCCGTGTGGCGGCCGTAAAACGTCTCCCCGTACATCATCCATAGTGCAGATTATATTGTATTTTTGTCCTTTGAGATCAGAGAATATATTCTGAGAAATCAGAAGTTTTTGAACGGTATAAACTCTTATTCTAGATAATCGCTTTTTAAATCAATTGAATCTTTTTCGATTCTAGTCAGTCTTTGAATCGACTGCGTAAATTAAAGTTCAGAAATCACAGTATGCCTTTCTCTGGCTTTCGTCGCCAGATATTATCAGGGTCACTAATGAGGCTTGAATATCCGAAACTTCGACGTATGGCCCACGTTCTTTGTTTTGAATGTGTTCTCTGCCCTTGAAGGAATTCATTTAGGTTTTACTTCAATTACTGTGCAAGGCGATTTACCTGCTTTTCAGAGCCCCTGTATGAAGTCGAATAAAAGAATAAGTCGGTAAGAAAGAGGGCGCAGTTAGTACCCATTGGAATGCCATCTGTCTGTTGAAAAATAATCCCGTAGAACTCCAGGTAATTATTGTCGATAAGGAATTCCACCATTTTAATGACATCAACTTCACACTATTTTGTATGAACATCAGAGTGGTCCTTCACGAAGTGTGTATCCAGATACCCTAGAAAAATGTATTTATATCGACGACTTCCGTTTTTGTGAGATAAACGAGTGTTTGTAGTTTCTTTTAATTTTTATTTTTATTTGTCATGTGGTATAGGAGTATACAGTGTAGAGAAATCGAAAGTTTTGATGTCTGCTTCAAAAAGTGCTTCGGATTTGAATCTTTTCGAAAATTTAGATTTTTTGTTAGGATCCACACCTGAATACCGCTACTTCTAGTGTATAAAGCACAATATTTCTGAAGCTCATCCTTAAATACCGTAAGTATTTTTGTAAGGGTCTGAGAGACTGATTTGGTGGAACACTTAGCCCAACCCGCAATATTATCGTTGCTTATATGAATCATGACGTAACTTTGGGATCCAAAACAAAAAAGGATGTTTGAATGAATTGGCCCTTTTGGTTCACAAATAAGCTGCGGCACGAGAAAACCAACAAAGTGGCATGTTTCTCGACACGAGAAAAACAACAATGTGGTTGTGCGCCCAGCGAAGACACAGATCAGCCTGGGCATACGCCCAGTCGGAATAGAGTCTTCGTCGTGCGCTTACAGGATCGCTAATGGACTAAGCTACCACCATGCAGACAACAAAGACTGGGCGGATGCCCAGGCTGATCTGAGTCTTCACTGGGCGCATTACCACATTGTTGTTTTTCTCGTATCGCGGCTCATATATTCTTCACAGAAGACGTTTCGGCATAAAGTAACTATATTGAACCGCGAAAAATAGATATTACAAGGAAAGGGCACTGGAAGCATATCATTTTTCGATGCTTATCTTACATGCTTTCAATTTCCGAGCCTTAATATGTTTCAATTTGATATTTTCCCGTTTCAGCTATATTGAATTATTCAATCTTAATTAATTAAATAATTCAAATCTTTAATTAAACAAAAAAAAGTGAGGCTTAATCAATAAATATCAACTGTTCTGCACGTCTTCTGTAAAATAAACTCAAGTTGATCTGGAAAAGATAAAATATTGAAAGCAACCCGCTCACCTGCATATCTGAATAACCTTTTTATGAAATTAGAAGTGTCCAAATGACTTTTGAAAGGTATATAGGTACTAGTTATTACATGAATAATAACGAATGCAGGCAAGCTTATGTTATTCGTTTATTCAGTCTAATACTAATTTACGGCGATTTGATAGGTAAAGAAGAATGGGACAATAGTTTTAATACATCGATAAACCCCCCTCAACTGGAATCTTGGAACTACTTGAAGCTACCTTTTTTTGAATTTGTGCGGCGATTTCTAATTAACATCTAAAACGGGCCTTCAAGAGCAGAAAACACATTCGAAAGGAGGAACATGGGCCATACTTCGAAGTGTGCCGGGCCGGGTAGCGCAATCGGTAGGGCACCTGACTCGTAAGTCAGAGGTCCTGGGTTCGAATCCCGGTTTCGTTTCTCCTTCCGCTGATTCAAGAAGGGCAGTTGTCAGTTACTGGCGAAAGTATGTGCACTTATTACTGGTTAACCGCTTAGGAGGTCTAAGCCTGCCCAGGAATAGTGTGGTTAGGTTAACTGACCGTCCCGACATGACCTTAGTTGTTTACCGTGGACGTTAAGCATCAAATCAACCAACCAACATACTTCGAAGTTTCGGCTATTGAAACCTCACCAGTGACCCTGACAATATCTGCTGACGAAAGCCAGAGAAAAGCATACTGTAGTTTCATGATTTCACTACGGCAGTCGACTCAAAGACTGAAATATCAAAAATAGTCCAAATGATTAAAAAGCGACCATCTAGAATAAGAGTCTAAATCAATCAAAATCAAGAATAAGAGTCTAAATCAATTAAAAATATCTGATTTCTCAGAATATATCTTCTGGGCTCAATTGACAAAAAAAAATATATGATACAGTGCGTTCGGATACTGTGATATATAGTCCGTTTGCTCCCAAATGCAAACGGCATCCCCAATATTTTCTCAAAATTGGTGAGAGGTAGAAGATTTTCAAATTGCTCATTCTTAATTTTCACCCTATACATAACAAAATCATAATTAATTAATTTTTAATTAATATAATTTTCTCTTCGGTCTTTTACTATATTGCCCTGTACAATGAAAAACTCCTTGCCGTCTAGATTTTTTTTCCGAACAGCTTAATTTAACACGACATTGTGTCGTGCAAAACTTAGCTATCATTCTTTTATCAAAACTAACAAACTGTAGATTGATAACGCCTTCCGTTTATTCTAAAGATTTTTTATAAAACAAGTAAGAAAATGCTCAAAATGGTTTAAGAATCATGTCAAGGGCGATTTGAATACTGTACCAATTACTACCCACCATACACGACATTGTACAGGGTAATAAAGTAAAAGACCGAAGAGCAAATTATATTAAACTTACCTCTTTACATTTTCGAAGCTGAATAGCTATATATGACGCAGCAGATTCCGGATAAAACCTCTAAACATAATGATTTCCGACTACTGGTTATAAGCGAACGTTTGTACTCTCGATTCAACGCTATGAACACCGGAAGAGATTGGACATGTAGTTCGGATACTGTGCATATAGTATTAACAGAATTCCAAATAGAACCGCACATTTCAAAGTAGAAGATGTATTCAGCACTTGGGACAGAAACTAACGTACGGTCCCCTTTTCGAGGTTTAAATTAACAATAAAAAAAAATAATAATCTTTATTTATAGGCCCTTATTTTTATTAACAACTAACATAAGCTCTGTAGAGCTTTTATTGCGACTTCTTAAGACTATATAACTATAACTCGAAAAAAATATTAAGGGGTCACACTTTTACCCTGTGATTTCTGGATCATTTCAAATATTTGGTAAAATAAATCATTTCTACCTTCCATTTCATTCATTTTGCAAGTTTTGTACAAATGAAGTTTGAAACTGAAGCCTTTATCTTTACCAAGTCCAGACTTCAATTCACACTACCCTCAAAATCAGTGTGGGTTGAAAGCCATAAGGAACAAATTCACCAAAATTTTCGATTTCGCCAATTCTCGATTTTTTTGCAAAATTTCTCGATAGTCATCAAATTGAATCATTTTTTAAGGTCAGCAAGCTGTAACAATTTTAAAACTCAGAGCAATTTTAGAAGTTATGCTCGACCAAATTGACAAACTTTCAGTTCTCTATGGGAATTCAAACTACTGTCATTTTAGGGGTAGTTTGACTTAAAGCCTGACCTTGGTCAAAACAAAGGCTATAGGTTCAAACTTCATGTGTATAGAACTTGCAAATGAATAAAAATGGAAGGTAGAAATAATTTATTTTACCAAATGTTTGAAATGTTCCAGAAATCGCCGGGTAAAAGTTTGACCCTTTATTATTTTTTTCGAGTATATGTTTGATATACAGTCAACACTCGATATTTCGTACACTGATATCTCAGAGTATCTGTTATATTAAAGAGCATAGTTTGGACAACTGTTTATTTTTATTTACATATCAACTCCTTTTATCTAAAACTACTGATATCTCAAAGTAAATTTTCTGGGACCAGAAAATTTACTTTGGGATATCAGTAGTTCGGTATGAACTTCGACTTTGAGACATCGAGAGCTGACTGTACTTTGTATGTCTTTTAATGTTTGATGTATTGACGTACAATTCCTCTGTTTTACTGTGTGTTTCTGTTGTCGAATAAGTGCTGGGGCCGTATTTATAAAACGACTTAAATCGTTACTATGCGTTGCTAAATCGTTACAAGTTTGAAATTTGCTCTGGAGGAACTCCAGAGCAAATTTCATAATTGTAGGGAATCTTCTTCATAGAAATTTAGCCTTAGCAACAGCATAGCAACGTCTTAAGTGGTTTTATAAATATAATCTATGTTCCGTATGTACACTGTATTGTTTTTAGCGTTTTTATCCTTCTCCTTTAGATGTCTTGGGTGTTTGTTGCATTTTCTGGGTACCTTCATTTAAGAATTAACATTCCGATCGGTTCATCGAATAGATCGGAATATTTGTCTTGTCGTTACAAGCTATAAAGATTATACATAGTGGACCTGTTCAGGTAGTCTGATTATGCGGTGTGATTTCGAGAGTATGTAATTGTACATGCTTTTTGTGGTCAGTTTCTAGACGGCTTTCGTACAGTGAGCATCACACAAAATTTTGTATAGATTCGTACATAAGTTAATGTCAGTTTTTGTTCTTACTTGATCTTTGGTGATGATTTGCCACCTCCCCATTGAGATATACTGCACTGCAGCAAATCACAGCTATCTTTTTATCCAGACTAAAAAAAAAAAAAAAGGTTTGGATTTTTCTGGGCTGGGCGGCTGGTATCTCCATAATGGGAATGGATCAAGTGGTAATAGTTGCTGACATTTATATGTAGCCATGTAATTTTTGCATATGTATATACGCCTGTGAGAGAGTCTTCTCTGTCAGAATTGCATCTGAATATTAAGGATATAACTAGAACTGTTTTTCAGAGAAAAACTGATGTCCCCCCACCAGCTCATTTCTCATCCCCTCTAATGAATAAAAAGCCTGTACAAATGAAATATTTATGCAATTTATAGAAAATCCATCCACTGATTCTAAAGATATCCTACATGGAAAAGTATGTCCTGAACAAATGGGTGAAGGTCACCAACTACATGTACTAAACATGTTTTAAACCTGTCACAACGATATATTCATGCAAATCTGATAAGTATCCCTCTACTGGTTCAAGGTATAACTCATTGTTAAGAGAGAGAAAAAAAGGATTTGTAAGTAAGCTTTTGACCGTGGAAATAGGGTCAAAGTAAACTCTTGAAATTTGTCCCAAGGGTATATCTATGAAAGTAAAGTGGATATCAAGCCAAAGGCTAGTGAGATATTATCAATTTTAGATAAACTTTCACTTATTTAAATCCTCTTGTGACCTTGAAAATGAGGTCAAGGTCACCAAACTCTGATCAGCTCTTAAGCTAGTCCAAGTGATGTATCCATGCAAGTTTGGTGAAATTCCATCCACTGGTTCATGAGGTATTGTAGGTACAAGAAATTATAATCTACGTCCTCCAGTGACCTTGAGAATGAGGTCAATGTCATCAAACTCTTGATCAGCTCTTAAGCTTGTCCCAATGATGTATCCATGCAAGTTTGGTGAAATTCCATCCACTGGTTAAGGATATCGTGCATACAAGAAATTGTCATCCAAGTCCTCCAGTGACCTTAAAAATGAGGTCAAGGTCACCAAAATCTAATCAGCTCTTAAACTTGTCCCAATGATGTATCCATGGGGATAATGAGCATACAAGTAATTTTGTCATCTAAGTCCTCCAGTGACCTTGAAAAAGAGGTCAAGGTCACCAAAATCTAATCAGCTCTTAAACTTGTTCCAATGATATATCCATGCAAGTTTGGTGAAATTCCATCAATTGGTTCAAGAGATATCGTGCATACAAGAAATTGTCATTTAAGTCCTCCAGTGACCTTGAAAATGAGGTCAAGGTCACCAAAATCTAATCAGCTCTTAAACTTGTTCCAATGATATATCCATGCAAGTTTGGTGAAATTCCATTCTTTGGTTCAAGAGATATCGTGCATACAAGAAATTGTCATCTAAGTCCTCCAGTGACCTTGAAAATAAGGTCAAGGTCACCAAAATCTAATCAGCTCTTAAACTTGTCCCAATGATATATCTATGCACGTTTGGTGAAATTCCATCCTTTGATTCAAGAGATATCGCGCATACAAGAAATCTGTCACGCCGACGCCGACGCCGACGGGATCCGCACTGAAACCAATATGTCCCCCCTCACCTTTGGTGGGGGGACATAATGAAGCAAAGTGTATCTTGCCGTAACATTAGCTATGCTTCTGTGTACTGTTTGTGTCACGTTCACTGGGATCCCAATAAAGCGCGTCAACTTGCATTAAGTCGTTAATGTTGTCTTTGTTAGCAGTTAAGACGAGACTTAAAATTTGATTTTTCAGCGTTCATCGTGTGATGAAGCCAGTGGGCAGAGCTGAAATTCCATCAAGCGCGAAACGCTTCTTGTAAAATTTTAGCGACGACCACTGGCTTCTTCACACGATGAAGGCTGAAAAATCAAAGTTTCATTCTCATATTAACACTTTATTTTTAGACCCTTTTTGTGCATTTTCGTGGTAATTTAGTGTAGAATATGCAAAATCTGGGTCGAAGAAAAGTTAGCGACGACATGTTCCGCTATTATGTTAAACAGCCGTCGCCATGACGTGGCGTCAATCGAACGTCACATGGACCAATCAAGACGTTTGATACCCTTAGACGTCGCTTTGCGTCACATGATCGATTGTCGTTCTCCGGCGTATGAAGCCAGTTGCTCTAAAGGGTTCACCTAGGGGAGGTCAGTGGCAAGTGTAAATATTTATATTTTACATTGCAAATACTGGAAAATTGCTGGGGCTTGTACATACCGGTAGTAGGAATGTTGCTTCCAAATGTTAGCGCTGATTGTCGTGACTACATAGATTTATGTACAGACATTACAGCATTGTTTTCTGTAAATTTTCCAAATATTGGTAGAGATAGGTCTGAGCAAACCGTGCGCTTAAAGGATATCTAAGAATCTAAGGTAGCCCCTGGCGGATAGTGAGGACTCTGAAAATAATGAGCGGACGCCCAGGCTGTTCTGAGCCTTTGCTGGGCGCACATGCCTCTTTGTTTTTTTTGTCGTGTCGAGGCTCATATTTTCGCATGAAACGGCTCCAGTATTAACGCTACAATATTGGTACTTTGTTAGTACCACAAAAAGGATTTATACCTATAAACTAATTTATATACCGACTATGTTTCACATAATTGCCTGTAACTTGCCACTTACAACATGTTTGTGCAATAACCGGTATCAGTGTGTAGGTAATCAGAACATTGGCCCACATTCTTTTATATTTTTTTCTTTATCAGGCCAAACAAAATTATTTCTATAGTTTACGTCCGACGGTGATCTTATCGTTCCGAGGCGGTACAGCTGTTGTAGTTCCTCGCTGTTAATTATTCTTGTTGTGCGTATCAATACTCGTATTGTCCATTTTGCTGCACGTCCAAAACTCGCATGTACGTTCCGCGCCGCTAGTCGAGCGTTTCAATAAGTAAATTGATGTACCTGGGGTACAAATAACCCATGCAAAATTTCAGACATGAGCCATGAGTAAGGAGTAAAATATATGCATTCAATAAGTGTTTACTTTCTTTTTCCTCTGAGTATATACTTGTTTTCCCTGCCATAGAGTGTTTAGGGCAGGATGTTCCGATTCCTGATCACTGCCTTCGCGACTGAACTCCATGAAAAACTGTATGGGAAGACTGAACAGTAATGTTTACTAAAACTTTGATAGAATCAAACGAATTGATCAGTATTTGTGAGTACTTCTTGGAGACCAAGACTGCGTCTGCACCGATTTCGCGTAACCGTCGGTATTCATCAGATCATGCAAGAGAAGTGCGTTACCAGGGCTGAACTCATTTGGAAAAAGTACTTAGTACCGCTGATTAACGGGTGAGTATCGATTCGCAGCACTTTCTACTTTCGAGTACATAATTTGCCGAAACTAAAGCGTTATTACGAAGTTCGCAGCATTATCTCTTTCTCTGGTTAGTATTGTAATACATGTAATAAGTATCATCATGTTGTAATCACTTTCTGTATTTTATTTACTTATTTATTCATTTTGTTTATTATATTTATAGCAATACCATTAACGGAAACAAATGTTCAGGGTTTCTTTTTGCTGTATATAAAACGAACAAATACGGCAATAGTCTTCAAGCAGGGGGTGATTAAATAAAAATTGATTTCACAGGTCAAAAGTTTATATGGTCAAATTTGATATTTGAAATTAGCAAACAATTTTACTTCTAAATATTAACTTTTCTATTTGACTATTATTATTTTACCATCATCATGCCGATTCGGAAGTGAAAAGAATCGTCAAAATGTAAATATTGGGGCAGATAGTTCTTCGCAAACATTTCAGACCCAGATCAGGGGCCGTATTCATAAAGCCACTTAAGTCGTTGCTATGCTGTTGCTAAGGCGAAATTTGTATAAAGGAGATTTCCTACAACAATGAAATTTGCTCTGGAGGAACAGTCTTACAAAGACTGTTCCTCCAGAGCAAATTTCATAGTTGTAGGGAATCTCCCTTATAGATATTTAGCCTTAGCAACAGCATAGCAACGACTAAAGTGGCTTTATGAATACGGCCCCAGATTGCAATTCCCATCTGCATCTTTTAATCGTATTACTGCATTGAATGCCAAACTGTTCAATTTTAGGACAGTTACGGTAAATTATGGTTCCACTGTTTTCTTTTATACTTTTCAATGAATTATAGAGATTTCTTGGTGAAATCGAAACTGATAATCTCACTGTTTCAAACAGTGAAATTATCACTTTCGATTTCACTGTTTCAGAAATAGGATTTTTGCGATATAGCCTCAAGTTTATTATTGATTAATTGGCTAAATCTTATCTCGCTTGACAAAAATTACGTCACGCATGTTTGCACGTCATTACGACATTAATGACGTCACTTAAAGCGCCATCGTAACATTGTTACTGCACGCGACGTCAGACCGCCTAAGTCTCCTGTAGGCATTCTTTCTTGGCAATTTTTTTGAGATCTGTTTATCAAAATGATATTTGAAGCTATTTTTCAGTTGCAAACTTAGTTTACAACCAATATCATACCCAATAAACACGCTGGAAGCATCAAATTTGACGCAAAATGGCTAGAAAAAAGTTGTGTGCCCTGTCGTGATGCCTGACGCTCTTGAATAAACAGAATTATTGCAATTTTCAAGCATAAAAGAAATAGAAAATTTGACTTTTTCAGTGTAAGATGAATTTTTATTTCACTCATGAACACTAAAAGCAGTATTTTCACTCGTGGCTTCGCCACTCGTGAAAATACTGCTTTTGGTGTTCATTCGGTGAAATAAAAATCGATCTTACACTGAAAAATTCAAATATCCTCTATTTAGTTCATCTCAGCCTTTAAGGTCAGAGGTGAGCTTGTAGTATAACCAGGCATCCGTCGTCCATCCGTCCGTCGTAAACATTTTGACAGATCTTCTCCTCTGAAACCACCGGGCCGGTTAAAGCCAAATTGCAGTTTAAGCCACATAAAAAAAGTTTGTTCCCAGAGTCTGGGTCACGTGACCAAAATGGCCACCATGTCCATATATGGTAAAACCATTCAAAAACTTTCTTCTCAAGAACTAAATGTCCAATGACCTTGTGGCTTGGTATGTAGCATTGTGAACTCGGGTCCCTCTAAATTCACACAAATGATGACCGTGCGTTGATCTAGCCCTTATTCATAGCAAGGTCGATTCTGGTGCATAATGCTTTTATATGGGAATATGCTTTAACGGTAGAGTTCTAAGAAATTCTTTAAGTTTAAGGTAAAATATTTGTATATGAGGTATATGTGGTTAACTAACTGAGCAAATGACGAATTTATGTTGCTAAAGGTCAAGGTCATTCTTTGACTTTTGTTTAAGGTAACTGAGATTTTGTCGCCTGTCAACATTTTCAAACATCTTCTCCTCTAAAACCAGTGAGCCGATTGAAGCCACATTTCATGTGGAGCCTGAATGGAATTGGGGAAATAAAGTTTGTTCGCAAGATCTTAGTCACATGACCAAGATGGCCGTAATTCCCATAAAGAATAAAAATCCTTCAAAATGTTTCTTCTCCAGAACCAAAGGTACAACAACATTCTGGCTTGGTATGTATCATAGTGGATTCGGGTCCATTATATTTTATACAATTGATGACCGTGCCTTGACCTTATCTTTAATTATAGCAAGGTCGAGTTTGGTACATAATGCTTTTATATGCGAAAAAGCTTAAACAATGGATTTCTCAGAAATTAATTAAGTCTAAGGATTAAAATTTGGTATATATGGTTAATTAATTGAGCAAATGAGGACACTATGTTGCTCAAGGTTTAGGTCATTCTTTGACCTTTGTTCAAGGTCACTGAGATTTTGTACCACGTCAATATTTTCAAACATCTCTTCTGAAGCCACTTGGCCAACTGAAGCCATATTTCATATGAAGCCTGTATGGTAAAAACCCCTTCAAAAATCTTATTCTCAAGAACCAAAGGCCCAATGACCTTGTGGACTGGTATTTTACATTCGGGACTTGGGCAAATTATAATTAATACAAATGACGACTGTGCATTGACCGTGACATAATTTATTGCAATGTCAACTTTATACCTAATGTTTTTATACATAAAATACTTAAACAGTGGTAATTTCAGAAACTATTTAAGTCTAAGGTACAATATTAGGTATATATGTATGTGGTTTAGTTAAAGTGCAAGTGAAGACATTCTGTTATTAAAGGTCAATGTCATTCTTTGACGTACTGAAGTCATTTGATTGAGTCCAAACAGATCCCATTCAATCTCTTACATCGAACCTACCGTAAAAATTTCTGAGATTGTAACAAATAGGTCTGAGCAAACTGCACATTCAGATCCAATTTCTTCTATACTGACCACGGTTTACAATGATTGCAATACCCTCTGCATTTACTGCATTGCAAAACTAAATTGCAATATCATTTTTTCTAATTTTGGGTCGAATCTCTAAGCTTTAACATGGACAATATATCTTCATGGGTGTGAGATGCGGATAGTAAAACTCTGTTCAGCATCTCAAGGCTTGCTAAGTGATGACGAACAATTAAATTTCCCGGGGGAGAAGAAACTTCTGGCCGCATCTCACAGCCATGGTACAGCTAAAGATTCATTGTCATGCATACCCTTTTGATAACACGTACAACTGATTTCTATAGTAAGACTTACATTATGCATAATACTATTGTTAAAGAACCCCACGCCCTAGACGGCAGACTTTTTGTTATTAACGATGATGCCCGGCGTGTTATCAACTGCTATTATTTTTGCCATCTTCTTGACGTTGTTGTCTGTTTTGAGAACAGAGGAACATGACCTCTTGTACGACCAATTCTGACAATCGGTTTCGAAATGCGACCATAAATATTTGCTGATTCCCAACACTACCATCCCCACCCCCTAGATGGCTTTAATGTCAAGATTACATATATAGTCAGAATTCTTACGTTAAAGGTTTACGTCAAAGATTTTTTGACCTTAATACATCCGAACCCTTAAGAGATAGATTTAGTGTTCATTTAGTACAATGATAGATATTGGTCTACAATTTCACAGTACCATGTGTTTCCCCTTACATGACGTCATGCCGGGCTGCGTAGCACAGTCGGTAGGGCGCCTGACTTGTAAGCCAGAGGTTCTGGGTTCGATACCCGGTCCGGCCATTTACTTTCAATTCAATTTCCGCTGATTTAAGCAGGGCAGTTGTCAGGTACTGGTGAAAGTAAGTACATTTAGACTGGTTAACTGCTTAGGAGGTCTAAGCCTGCCCAGGAATAGTGTGGTTAGGTTAACTGACCGTCCCAACATGACCATAGCTCTTTACCGTGGACGTTAAACAATAACACAACAACAACAATACATGACGGTATCCAGTTTTTTGTTAAGAGACACTAAATGAACTATGAAAATAAGATGCAATACCATAGGTCAAATATTCTCGATCATCAAAAATTGAAAGAAAAAACATCATTCTTGCGCCGTGCATTATCTTTTGCTGCATCCTGCAGCAACCTTTGTACTTGTAGTGATGATTTATTATATTTATTTTAAGTTTCATGAAATTCCCGTCAGTGGTTGCTTTGTAAATGGCATCGTACGGAGGATAAGAAAAGTAACCCCTATTTAACCTGCTAGAAGCAATATCATATTATTCATATGCAGCCAGTGCGGATTTCGAAAATTTTGCTGGTGAACGAGCACTTGTATCTGAGTCTACAGTCTCTCAAATTATGACTGTATCACAATGCATGCATTAGGCCTCGTTCAGAAGTAAAACAATGCAAATGTTGAGGTAGCATTAATTAAAGCTTCATTCATATTCAGTGCCCAAAAATAATCTTTATATGCTGTGTTAACTTCTCTCTGTGTCTTTTGGAACGGTTCTGTATTATATTCGCACATAAATATATGTTAAATATCGTCTCGCAATCTTTATAGGTAAGACTATAATATATAACACTTATAATACGATCACGTTCCTAAGCAACGACAAGTCGTGACTCATGTTGATAACCTAGCCGATTGTACTGCGGTTCATGTGTAAAGAACTTCAGCGAGTCTACCGCAAAAAATCTAAAATTTAAGACACTGAAAATATTACCGAAACTGTAAAAGAAAGAAAATAGTGGTTTATAAAAGAAATAATGCCAGTGAAAGATGCTGATAGCATTGACAAACAGTGTAGACCAAGATCAGACTGCTTTTGTGCTTAGTCCTATCTGTCCAAATATTAAGAATTTTTGCGGTATATTCTATACATTATGTATGAAAACAGCCAAGCGATACGTATTTTGATCTTTAATGGCGTATGCAGTTTTGTTGTATAAAAGTATAAGGATGACGGGCTCAGTAAATATACCTTTCTATATATATTCTTGATGACAATTGCCAGCGCCTAAACAGACTTTATTTTAACCCTCGGTAATTAGAAGTTATTTGCACAATTTGTTTGACTGCATTTAGTTTCTCGAACCTGGCACACACAATGTTTGTATATATCATATGACTTACCTGTGGGCCAATTAAAGGGGTGTTTCATAGTCGCAACATACATGTTCAGTCGTATGATGTAGGATCGTATAGGAAGCTAATTGTACCAACATCGCCAGTCCTAGGGCCGAAATTTCAAGTCTGTCAAAATAGGGTTCATAATATGTGAAGCCTGCGGAGCGAAACGTTTTTATCAGTCTTGGTTGTTGTTGGAACATTCCCAGTGGCAGATAACGTTGGAACACAATGAAACAATATTGAATCAAGTCATGACGTGGGATCAGTGTCGATTCAATTTTGTTTTTATCGTGCTTGCAGTGGGGCTTATTCTTCCCTGGACGTACGTTTTCCTGTGTTCATTTTCCTTTCAGAGAGACCCGCTTCCCACCCACTATAACATGTATAATAATTTTAAATGGCATGGATTAACACAAATAAGTAGATTCTCTGAACATGTAGAAACAGCTGAGACTATGTGCTCATCATTCACGCCCACCAATCGCTCGTATGCGAAACCGCGGTTCAGAACGCAAATCCATGAGAGGAGTTTCCGGTTTTGCAGAAGGGAACAAATTTGACATCGGCTCAAGGTTTGGGCTATCTTTTTTCTCTGAACTCTATTTATGCAAAATATAAGAATGCTATTTTATTGCATATTGATTGCTTCTTCCGCTCATTAAAGGTTTAGGCACATGACCTTGCATTATTCCAGATATTCATTTAGTACGGCGAAGCATGTGTTCAAGGTGAGTCTCGGCGATATGTACATGTGGGAAAAAGTCACATTTTCTTGTTTGATTTTGAGTCTCTTACCTTGTCAGAGGCAAAGAAGTGATTAGAATGAATCCAAACGTTGGAAGTAAGCTGTCCCTGATGGACAATTTGGCACATAGACAAAATACGCCAAATCTCGGCATCGTCAGCACAGTTCCGCATGAGATGATAGAAAATATAAAGAATTCTTGGCAAAAACCTAAACAGCTTCTGAAAATAAGTGGAGCTAGACTGACATGAACGCTGTGTTATTTCATTGTGTTATACATTGTAGATGATTTTCTCCCCGTTTGTCTGTTTATGAGGTCTTTTATGTGTGTTGTTTGATGACTCCAATTGTTTTAATGTCTATTTTATTTACCTATGGATATAAATTAATCTAAAATTTGGCCTTTTGTGCACAGTTTCTGCAAACCTTCACCGACTGCCTGCCAAAAGTTCATACAAGCCTAAATCAAATCATTGTTCAGAAGCTTTTTTGGTTTTTGATAAAAATCTTTATACTGTCTAATATCTCATACGGAACCGGGCTAACGATGCCAATATATTAAATATATTTTCTATTAGCTAAACTTCTATCACGGAACACTTACTTCAAACGTTTAAAGTCACTCATACAGTAGTTCTGACCACTTCTTTGTCTCTGACAAGGTAAGAGACTCAAAATCAAACAAGAGAATGTGACTTTTTGCTACAAGTATGTACCGCCAAGATTGACATTGAACACATGCTTCGCAGTACTAAATTAATATCTGGAAAAATGCAAGGTCAAGTGCCAAACCCTTTACTGTGCAGAAGAAGCAATCAATATGCGACAAAATAGCATTCTTATATTTTTCATAAATAGTTTTCAGAAAAAACAAATAACCCAAACCTTGAGCCGATGTCAAATTTGTTTACCTTTTCGACTACCCTTCTGCAAAACCGGAAACTCCTCGCAAGGATATGCGTTCTGGACCGCGGTTTCGCAAGCGAGCGATTTGGTAGGCGTGTCATTTCTCTCTGACATGTCACGTCCGTTATACGATTTCGGCATGTGCCATCGATATTGAGACAAGACTGGCCATTTCATGTTAAATGAATGAAACGAGCCTTTGGCGAATTTCATAAGTGTAAGATCCGTTGTATCATATGACTGTTTTAATAGGGGTTTCATCTAAAGTGTTGCGATTATTTGTATAGAAAGCATAACGTTGTCACAGGCAGCACCATGACGTTTCGCGCCAGTAACTAAGTGCAACGCAACGTGTTTCATACGATTTTGTGACATGACGTTAGAAGTGTCACTGAATAACAGCGACATTGCATGATAATTTGCGAAAAATACGGAGAGTGTCAATTTAATCCTAATTTCCAGAAAAATTCAAAACCTATGCTTTCACATGTGCCAGATATATTATCCAGTTTCATAATGTAGAGTAAGTTTTTCATTATACTCCCAGCAAACTATGTTTGAGGGGGTATACTGTAATGACGTTGTCCTTCCGTCCGTCCGCAACGCATTAAACTTGCTCCGATTTGTTTCAAATTTCGTCAACAGATACAGCCTAAATAAAGTAGTTGATACGTATTTTTCAGTTTTTCCGGGAAGGTGTTTAGTGCGGAGTTACGCCCCTTTATATTTTTCGTAAAAAGAGTTTGTTATCATAACTACTCCTAGAAGGTTTCACGGAATTTCTTGAAATTCAATACGTGAACACATATTGGTATGAAAAAGTGCATTAGGGTTAGGATTTTAAATTCTGTCCCTTTTTGCTGAGTTATGCCCCTTTTTTATTTTTGGCCTCATTTTATAGGGTTTTTGCCATTTTTGCTTGGATTTTGTTCATATTTGGTTTATAGATGCAGTATAAGAAAAGACTTGATACGTATTTTTCAGTTTTTCCCGGAAAGGGTTTCCTACTGAGTTATTTCCCTTTGTATTTTTTGCAAAAAAGTTTGTTATTGCAACTCCTCCTAGACGGTTTGACGGATTTTCTTGAAATTAAGTATGTGAACACATATTGGTATGAAGCTGTGCATTAGTGTTACGATTTTTAATTCTGCTTATTTTTGCCTGAGTTACGCCCCTTTTGGATTTTATTTTGCCTTATTTCATAGGTTTTTTTTCCATTTTTGCTTAGATTTTGTTAATATTTGTTTTATAGATGCAGCATAAGAAAAAAGTGTATATGTATTTTTCAATTTTTCTCGGAAAGTTTATTTTGCTGAGTTATTTCTCTTTGTAATTTTCGCTAGAAAGTTTGTTATCGCTACTCCTCCAAGACCATTTGACAGATTTTCTTGAAATTAAGTATGTGAACACATATTGATATGAAGACGTGCATTAATGTTTTGATTAAAAAATCTGGCACTTTTTGCATGAGTTATGCCCACTTTTATATGTTTTGCCCTACCTTGAAGGTTTTCCGGGCAGTTTGGCTTCCATTTTATTCAGATTCAGTGCATAGTTACTGGAGAAGGCAAGAATTGACACGTAAAGATCAGTTTTTCTCCAAAGTATTTTCCAGCTTCTTTATACTCCTTGGTAGTTTTCGAAAACAGTTTGTTGTAGCTATTTCTCCTAAATCGTTTGACCGATATAATATGAACACATATTGGTATACAGATGTGCACTGAGTTTAAGTTTTGAAACTCCAGCATGTTTCCGAATTCTGAATAATGCCCCATTTTGATAGTTTTTGCTCTATTTATTGTAAGTTTTTTTGACCATTTTTACAACAGGTTCTTCCAGATTTGCTCTCTGGAGCCAGCATCAGATAAGAGTAGGCCTATTCAGTTATCCTGGCAAGATTATAAGAATGAGCTAGATTTGTATGTAGTTGTCATACCAAGTATGCTGTGTACATTTAAAACTTAGATTACAAAGCTACATGCCTAACTGTTAAATGCGGGGGTATTTAGTAAGCCATGCTTACTGCCACCTCTAGTTGTGTCTATGCAGCCTGTTCCCACGCTATGATTAGATCGTGTTGACAGCGTGGAATCGGTTAAGTTGAGATTCGGTTGACAACAATTTAGAGGTATATATGTTTCCTACCAAGTGTAGTTATCCGATTGCAGATCTGTCGCGTGAGCGCAGGACTGTTCTAGACTAATAAAGTGCACTCTTCATCCAAAATACAGAAATTAGTAAAGCAGAAATAGCCATAGCCACGAAAATAAAACGAATACCGTTTAATTGCACATGGCATACTTTGATACCTAATAACGAGTAAGATCACTGGGTACACATTCTGGGAAATCAACTCAGCCATTTTCAGTTTTTCCCTTTTCAGCTGGGATCAACTCGTAAAGGAAAACAGATCCCTAGGTTGAAGTTATATGAGTAGATCCCGTTTTGGAAGCGCTATGACAACTATGGAAGCAAAAAGCTTCCCCTTGGTAAAAAATAACATGGATATATAGCCAAACAACTGAAAACGAAATAGCGTTGAAACATCTTATTTGCATGATATTACGCGTGCAAATATTCGATGTGTTTTCTTGAGATAATTACAAATCTTTTTTTGCAACAGGCCAAAACAATTTTGGTCTCCTGTTTGTAATAGCATTTCGGTTTGCGAAAATTCCTCCATAATTTATTTAATTTATCTAACCAATAAACAAGTTTTTAAAATCACCTGATATGCGTTAATTTATGTTTATATTTGAAACGAATGTGACATTCGGATTTTGTTTTCTTGGCAACAACATCATTGATTTTTTGAAAATGAACTCGTTCATTCATATAAAAGTGACTTTTTTTCCGAATCTTGCAGGTGTATTCAACGGTTAGGCAAATCAGGTACTTCAACAAAATTTTCTGCTGTTCACAGTGTATGGTACTTTATTTATTCTTGCAGCTTTGACCGTTCCAAGGCGGTAGTTCTGTTGTGGTTCTCTGTTGCCTGTTTTTGGTGTCAGAGTTTCTGTGATGTTTTACCTTATGTATGTTCTTATTATTTTTGGTTCGGTTTGGGTTGCTGAGTGGCCACCTTTTGGGAACAAGCTGCTCACTCGGTTGGCGATATGTTCTCTGTATCTTGATTATTTGTAATCTTAGTTGTTTCCAACTATGGTTTGAGGGCTGGATTTGGATTTTGATTGTTTCAGTTCCTGGTCTTTGTATACTTTTTACTTTGATCACTTCCTGCTATACCTCGATTTCCTTTCCTTGACTGGGCGGTGCTTATTTCTGACCTTACCTTCGACGAGTACATTTTCTAAAAAGGTATAATGCGGTAATGATTTTATGCTCACTCATGCAGAATAAAGCTTACCTTTACAAACGCATGGAATGATCAGAGATCGCACAACAATCTTCTTTATTCTTCTTTTCAACCCAGCATACATACATCGTCTAAACAACATTGTGACGACGTCAATGCAACATTATGATGTCGGAACAGCCTTGCATATACGTCAATAAAACGTCATAACGCTGCATCGCACTTCTTCCGACGTTTTTACGACGAAGTGTGCCTGAACGAACTGTCTCATCATTTGAGATCACCGATAGCGTTTACTAGGCATTTTTAATCTCACAATTTTCATAACAACTCACGCGCCTGCTACGTTACAGATTTTTCATGTGGACTGCTCGGTTTTGACATTGAATGGCTATCGTCTAACTGCCCCGCCCAGTCTTCCAATTTTAACTTTAGAAATTCCAGATGGTTCCTTTACCGTTGCAGTAACGCTTGGCATGATATATATTTGGTTAAAGATATTCTAACTAAGGGCCACATGTCATAGAGTGATATTTAAGGTGAGCGGGTACAAGCAGATCCACCCTTTTTCAATTTGCCTCCTGTCCCAATGGAGTCAACATTTAGAGGAAAGACTTTGTTCTCCTATGAGCAGATTCTTTTTTTACAGAGAAGACCCCAATTTTGAAAAAACGTAGCTGTATGGCGTATAAGAAAGCAAATATTAAGTCTAAAGAGTTGTTTCTCCTTGTAGACGGCACTAGTTTTCAGCAGAAAATTATGACGTTAAAACCGTGCATCAAAATGACAAGTATCAATGCCGATGCAATCTGCGTTGATATGGTATTTTCAACGTTGTGTACTTGCTGGGTCATGATATGACCATAGCTGTTTACCGTGGACGTAAAACAACAAATGTTTTTATTGTTCGCTAAAGCATTTATGTTGCCATTCATGTGTCACATCGCTTATTGTGTTACAAGGAGAGGAACTAAATAAGCAGTGATTGCTTCCGCTCTCATCCTTACTTGAACTATGTATGTGTAATACGTATCTGAAGAAGCGAATGAAATATGTTTAAACCAAAACAACAAATCAACAACAACAACTTTCTTTGTTAGCTTTGAGCTTTGGAGGATAAATGTTTGCAGTTAGCTGACTAGATCTTGGACTGGCGCCAATTTTAAACCAAAATGATTAAAATGTGCCTAATAACAAGTTGAATAACCTCGATTTACTAATTTGATAGTAACATTCTTTATTCTACACCGGTATTTCCACTACTTTACGTAAAAAATCTAAGAATTGGAACATATAGCTCTGCGCAAACAGTAGGGACCTTTAGGAGCAATCTGAAAAGGTTTTACACTGTTACTCAATTCGCGTCTTTTGACGCATGAATGCATCTTAAAACCAGACCTCCATTTCATGACATTTACGACGTTTAATATCTTAAGTGCCCCGATTTTGAGAATTTGTTACGGTTAGTATATTGTTTGTTATAGCACACAGTAGTAAGCATAATTTGATACCGGTCTCTTGTAAGTAGGGCTTATTTTTATGCCCCCAACTTCGGAGAAGTTGAGGGGGCATATTGGTTTGGGCCTGTCCATCCGTCTGTCCGTCCGTCCGTCCGTCTGTCTGTCCTACTGTCCGTCAGTCCGTCCGTAACACTTTTTGGCTGGTGGGAAACTCAAGAACTGCTTTTGCTAGGATCTTGAAATTTTATGTGTGGCACATACATGAAAAATAAGCGCACCCGTATTTTTTCTTTTTTCCGCTGGTCACGTATTTTCAGAGTTGTGCCCCTTTTTTCGACTTAGTCTATGGAACCTTGTGAACAAAATATCTCGAGAACCCCTGATGCTAGGATCATGATTTTTTGCAGGATGACATTGCTCAAGGTGTAGATGACCTGATTAACTTTTGAAAAAAAATCGTGAATTTTTGACCGAGTTATGCCCCTTTTTCGACTTAGAGCATTGTAAGCCTATGGAACCTTGTGAACAAAATATCTCAAGAACCCCTGATGTTCGAAGCATGATTTTTTGCAGGAAGATACTGCCTAAGGTGTAGATGACCTGATTAACTTTTGAAAAAAATCGTAAATTTTTGATTGAGTTATTCCCCTTTTTCAACTTAGTGCATTGAGGCCTATGGTACAAAGGTACCTTTACACATAGTCAAGATTAGTAAGAGCTAGGAACTTGAAACTTTATACACATGATCAGTATGGAAAATAAGCAGACCCGTATTTTTTTATTTTTCCGCCAGCCATGTATTTCCAGAGTTATGCCCCTTTTTCGACTTAGCCTGTTGAACCTTGTGAACAAAATATCTCAAGAACCCCTGACGCTAGGATCATGAGGTTTTGCAGGATGAGAATGCCCAATGTGTAGATGACCTGATTAACTTTTGAAACAAATTCGTGAATTTTTGACCGAGTAATGCCCCTTTTTCGACTTAGTGCATTGTAAGCCTATGGAACCTTGTGAACAAAATATCTGGAGAACCCCTGATGCTAGGAGCATGATTTTTTGCAGGCAGATACTGCCTAAGGTGTAGATGACCTGATTGACTTTTGAAAAAAATTTGTGAATTTTTGATCGAGTGATGCCCCTTTTTCGACTTAGTGCATTGAGGCCTATGGTACAAAGGTACCTTTACACATAGTCAAGATAAGTAAGAGCTAGGAACTTGAAACTTTATATACATGATCAGTATGGAAAATAAGCATACCCGTATTTTTTTATTTTTCCGCCGGTCATGTATTTCCAGAGTTATGCCCCTTTTTCGACTTAGCCTGTGGAACCTTGTGAACAAAATGTCTCAAGAACCCCTGATGCTAGGATCATGAGGTTTTGCAGGATGAGAATGCCCAAGGTGTAGATGACTTGATTAACTTTTGAAACAAATTCGTGAATTTTTGACAAAGTTATGCCCCTTTTTCGACTTAGTGCATTGTAAGCCTATGGAACCTTGAGAACAAAATATCTGGAGAACCCCTGATGCTAGGAGCATGAATTTTTGCAGGAAGATACTGCCTGTGGTGTAGATGACCTGATTAACTTTTGAAAAGAAATCATGAATTTTTGATCGAGTTATGCCCCTTTTTCGACTTAGTGCATTGTAAGCCTGTGGAACCTTGTGAACGAAATATCTCAAGAACACCTGATGCTAAGAGCATGATTTTTTGCAGGAAGATACTGCCTGTGGTGTAGATGACCTGATTAACTTTTGAAAATAATTTGTGAATTTTTGATCGAGTGATGCCCCTTTTTCACTTTAGTGCATTATTTGCCTATGGAACCTTGTGAACAAAATATCTGGAGAACCCCTGATGCTAGGATCATGATTTTTGCAGGTTGATGTTGCCCAAGGTGTAGATGACCTGATTAACTTTCGAAAACAATACCTAAATTTTTGACTGAGTTAAGCCCCTTTTTCGACTTAGTGCATTGTAAGCCTATGGTACAAAGGTACAAGCATTATTGGATGAACCTTCTTTAGAGACAAGCATATGGTTGGGGGCATAGTGTTTCATAAACACATTTTCTAGTTCTGATCATTCATACCTTACAATCGTAGTGGCTAACATACATGTAATGCTACAGGCTGCATAAGTGGTTAACGTTAACCTATTTTCCTCTTTAATTGCACGCCGGTGGGTCGGGCATGATACTCAATGATGGGTCTGTCATAAAGCTATTTATGTCAGCTGTTTGGTAATGGGATATTTCTTGACTATTACTCGGCCATTCAAGATTCATCTGGTGGGTTTCTTTTGTTTTTCAGTGGTGTTGTTTGGCATCCCAGTGATCTCCAGGTGTCGCAACGCATTGTTTCTGTCAAGTCCTCATATTTGATTCATCACCGCGTTTTTTTTTTTTTTTTTTTTTTTTTTTGTGATGATTCATAAATGGTTTGGTAACTTTCACGCGTTAACTAGATGTTTCGAACCATTGCAGTAGCTGAGTGCGAGAGTTTTGATACCGTAAATATGGATTAAGCTCCCAGTAATTAATAACTGACCGTTCCAAGGCGATGCTTCTGTCGTGGTCGCTCACTGTTACTTGCTAATGGAGTTCATGGCCGTATGTTCGATTACTTTTCTTGTATGAACGGTACTTTTAGTTCGGATAGCTGAATGACTTTCTGTCTGGAATTCGGTCTACCGTTCGTGCCTTTCATGAACTTCTGTCAGTTTGTGTAATTACTTCTATACCTTTTGGTTGTGAGGGTGGGATATTACCTATCATTTTACTTTTTCTAGGTCAGGCAAAATATGAAGGTTGAGGATTTCGTCTGGGAGTTTTGTAATAATGACTTTCTTCTGTCAAACTGTCTGAAATATTTAATGTCCCAAAGCATGTTTATTGTACCTGGTTTTCTCTCCCAAATTTTATGCCATTCTTACCCACCAGAAAGAACATTTTCTTTATTGTAATAAGTGACAACAAAATAAAACATCATTTTTAATGTACACACTCGGGTCCAATTCGGGGCAAACTGGTTTTGTATGCTTCTCTTGACGTAAATGTCGGTCAGATGTTAATAAATTTCTCACATAAAGCATAAATTGGGAACGCTTTCTATGGTTAGAACAGAAAATGTAAACTTTAAAATTCAAATATCTCAACAGAATGTAAACTGCCATGATAACCATGTTTTGCGATAGCTTCTCGTATTTTTCAAGGACCAGGGGCCGTATTCATGAAGCCACTTAAGTCGTTGCTATGCGGTTGCTAAGGCTAAATATCTATAAAGGAGATTTCCTACAACTATGAAATTTGGTCTGGAGGAACAGTCTTTGTAAGACTGTTCCTCCAGACCAAATTTCATAGTAGTAGGGAATCTCCTTCAACGAAATTTAGCCTTAGCAACAGCATAGCAACCACTTAAGTCGTTTTATGAATACGGCCCCAGTTAAAATAGTCAATCTTCCGCGTATTTTCAACAGTTCAAAAATACACAACTAATTTTGTGACTAGTCTGGAGCTTATCAGTACTAGCCAATTTTGAGTTCGGTCTGCGAATACGTATAAATTATCTTACTCTTTGGTTTAGAATGATTTGTGACCATCATTGTTCTCCAGCCATACGCGCTTTATCCTCATCAGATGAGTGGAAGGCTTTCAGTACGTACGGTTTTTACGAAATATCCTGTATGATGCCTTGTTATGTGTTTCATCGTTGAGAACAAGAGAGCTGGTTGCTTTCCCTTTTCGTTATTTCGATTCTTATTTACCGTAAATGTCTTAATCGGAACACTCTTCCCCTTAGCGTCATTGGAAGGCTATATCTCTGAACGGGACACTTCTGGGATCGCTTAAATAAGTATCTGTCCAGTCTCCATAAAGCTTGCCTTTTGGAACCTCGGTAAAGAAACAAGTCAGCTCTGGAGCATCTTAGAAAATTTATGGAGAAAGTTCTAATAATAATAATAATAATAAACAGTGCTCTGACCAAGGAGGGTTAAAAATTCTGATATATCGCGCAAAAATTATCTTTGAACCCATCTTATTTGGAACTCAGATTTTTTTATTACTGTTTTGTTTTTTCTGTTTTCTGATAGAACTGTTTTCAAAACCTTTTACACTAGACGCATAGATGTTGCACAGTACACGTAAACCTCCCATAGTTTAACTGTAACTAGGACATTAACATTTTTGTTATTTGTATACATAGCTCAAAAGGTGGGCGTGGGTTTCAAATGTACTATTGTTAATTACATGTAATGAATAAGAAAACTAAAGACTGTTAGAACGTGGCTACGAGTTTGTTGGTTAGCTGGTTATTTTGAGTTTAACGGCTCTTTGAGACAGTATTTCATTCTACATCGAGCCGCCTCCCAGAGAGAGGATTAGAGATAAGAAAGGATAGAAAAGAAAGTATAAGTACTATGTCAGTTGTGTTTAATCAGTTAAAATATAATTTCCTCTTTCTTGATTTTGACAATGAAGGCATTGTCTGATTTAAAGTGTTTTGTGTTTTCGGGGAAGTACTTTTTTTTGCAAAAACCAGATAGGTGGGAAGACGAGAGGAGTAAATCAAAATTCATACAGCAGCCGACACTCTCATTTCGCACCTGCTGTAAGCGTAGCCAGTCCTTGCCCTACAAGTGTTCAAATTGGTAGGACGTCCCGACCCCTGAAGGTTATCCAGCACCATCGCTCGACCCAACCACTCCATCTGATTTCAAAATACCTCTTTTCTACACCTAATGATGGAATCTAAAGGAAAATATTAGGACACCAAAATAAGCTATATATTTGAATAAGCTGTTAGTTTCTGTTATGGTGTATACATAGCATTTAATTAAATAATTGATTTAAAAAAATACCGCTCAACGGGTGATATAACGTTATATGATGATAACGTATATCTGCTCGCAATCAAACTGTCCACAAACAGTACTAAATCAACTCTGAATGAACGACATACAACGTCATGACGTCATGAAGCTGAAGTTGCGTTGTTACGACGCCGATTTTTCATTGTATGCCCGTGGGATTTATCTGACTTCTCTCTGTTATTATGTAGATTTAAAGAGTAACTACACTTCAGGAACTGACTGAATCAGATCTCAAACCATATCCCCAATATCAAAGGGAAAGGTTGACAAAGACATCCCAACAAACAATAAATTACAAGTGATAAGCCGAGTCAGCAGCTCTTTCCCAAATAGGTGGCAACTCAGCTATCTATACTGTACTAAATAATTTAGACCAACAGAAGGGTTACAACAGACTAAGCAAATTATACGAAAAACATTTAACAACTATTTTTACCTATTTTCTATTTTTATTATAGAAGAGTTAAAATGAGAACACAATAAATTAAACAGCACCGAACATAAAACAAATGCAACCGCAACGAAAGTGCCGCCTTGGGACGGTCAGTAATAACTACTGGGGGGGGGGGGTTTAAACCGGTTTTACTGGGCCCAAACCTTCACCCTCACCCTCCGCCGCGGTGCACACATGTACCACACAACAGACTAAACAAATAATACGGAAAACATTTAAGCATCTCATCTTGCTGCTAGCTGGCAGATGTTGTAGTTAGCTCTTCTAACCCCACTGGATACACTACGTTTAGACAACATCAATGGCATGACGTTGAATCAACGTTGATTTAATGTTGTTTCAACGTTGTGTGCCCGCTGGGACATGTTTTTTATGTTTTAATTCAGCCACGTTGACTTTACACAGCATATGAGGTAAAATTTAATGTTGCTTATTTATGCATTGTTAGTTTAACTTAACGTTACCATTTAGCCTTAGAATTAAAGCAGAATGTAGACAGCATTTAAACGACGTCCTATCGACATCCATGCAACGTTATGGCATTTCAGTATTTAGTGCTAGCTTGGAAACTGAACACATGAATGATAAGTTGTTAAAAATAGTCAGTTTAGTCCCTTAAACTGTGATTCTCAGTATATAAACTAAACCAGACATGAATAATCTGCAAACAGACGCCGGAATAAGTTTTTGACCGACTCATTAAGTTTGGGTTTTATTCCCGGAAAATGAGCACAATCTGTCAGTTGTTAAAATATAACAGCTATAATCAGTTAAGATATAATTTCCTGTTTCTTGATTTTGACAATAAGGGCATTGTATGGCTTAAAGTGTTTTCTATGAAATACCCATTCGCGTAAATGAGATAAATGGGCAAGGTCACAATTTTCGGAAATATTACATGTTGATGAAAAATCGATAAAGCTTTTGAAAAACGTTTGACTTGTTATTCACAGAAGTTTTACGGAGACCGTTTCAGTTTCTGTCTACATTTACGGTCTACTATTCTAGTGCCTTTTATACAGATAAATGTAGTTAGACATAGTGGAACCCCTTAAAGTTTCGAGTGGTAGCTTAACAGTGGCGTAGCTACTTATATGAACTTTGACAAAGTTTTAGGCAATTTTGCAATTGCAGGGTAAAGATGACGTGTGTCTGTAGACCTCATTTGTACCTGGAAACTCGCTTCTTCGATAGATAACATACTTGAAATGAGAAAACGTGGTGATAATATGCGTATACTCTCTTTCTTTCTCTCTGTCTCTCCCTCTCTCTGTTGTGTTACATTCTGCAATGAGTTTGTTCAGAACTATGGAAATCCGTTCACATGTATACATCGATACGTAAAAATTCCAAGTACCGCGGACAGATAGATCTGAGCAAACAGTGCAGACCCTAATCAGTCTGACGATCGATGGTGCGATGGTACTGGGTATAACCTACAGAGCCGGGGCGTCCTCCTTATTTGGCGTATTGTAGGGCAAGGGCCTACTGTGATTGCAGTAGGTGCGGCTGGGGGTTGTATGGACTTTTTTTCTCTCTCATCTATCATTTCTCTTCTCCCTCTTTGTGGGAGGCGGTCCGATATAGACTAAAATACTGTCTCAAAGGGCCGTTAAACCCAAAACAATCAGTCAATCAAAAAGCCGCAGCACAGAAATTCGACATCTAGGTACGTGGTCGAAATATAGATATCTTTACCAAAGATAGTGCGATAGATGTGCATTTCTGTATTTGAGCCTCGACCCGACAAACACACAACGCGCCCCGCGAAGAGTCAGATCAGCCTGGGCAGCTCCAAATCTGATCAGAGTCTTTGCTGTGTGCTTAAAGGGTAGCTAAAGGTCTAAGCTAGCTCCATGCCGACAGCGAAGACTGTTCAAACACGGCGGATGTCCAGGCTGATCTGAGTTTTCGGCGGGGGCACATTCCTTTTTGTTGGTTTGGTCGTGTCGCTTAGCCCCACAACATCGGAATATAAAGGTGATGGGCAGGTCCTGTCACTCTCCGAGCCACAGTAACTGACGTACGTTAGAACTCGCCAGCGCAGGCATCTCAACATCGGGACGCTATAGGACCCGTTTATGATTTTGTTTAGCTCTTTGAATGACTTTTTATGTTAGATATTTACATGTGTCCATTAGTGTTTGTTAATAATGTACTCGGTGGATTAATACGGTGAAACGTTTCAGAAATTGTAGTTTTTTTTATTATTTATTTTGGACAATAACATACCTATATCTTGAGCATGTCTCTTCACATGCGCAATCTGTAGTTAGACATTTTTGTAATCCATGGTCCAATACTTCGAAAATGGAATGCCTTTTTTCTCTGACGAGACAGGGTCATCTAAACAGGCGCAGATTGGTTTAAAGTGTATGGATATACCGCCATGGGCTTTCCGCTAATTTTACATAGCGAAACAACTTTTATGACTTCCTGTTTGCTTCCGGGAAAAGAACCTTTTCTAAAAATTATTTTCTTTTCACTGTAAAATATTTCCATAGAATCTCAGCCCCGGATCCAGGGGGTGGGCTTTGGAGCTTCAGCCCCGCCACTAGGGCCTGATGAGATTAAAAAATATGTTGTGACATCTCATTAGAATCGCCTCTGCGAGGCGATTCTAATGAGATATCACAACATATATTTCAAGGCAAAAAAGACATTATCAAATATTCTCATCAAATTGATCCCTTACTATGTCATATTTCAAACCAGTCTACCCCCGCCCTTCCCAAATACATCTCGGCACCTTCCAGCCCCACCAGTTATCCAGAGCCCCACCAGTATATGGTGGTCTGGATCCGAGCCAGTAGATGTTACGGAAGAATGACTGGCAACGGCAATCAGCTGCCAGTCCATTTTCCCGTTATTTTGACGGGCGCCCGTAATAATTTTCAGGAATCATCAAGCAGAGTAGGCAAGAATAGAACAGGCTCCGAGGTTATAAAAAAAAATTGTGCTCAACTCAGCTGAGCATGAAATTGTCCCTGCTGATAAATATGAAAATGCCAACTAATGTTGGCATTTTCATATTCATAAGCAGAGAAAATTTCATATTCAGCTAAACTGAGCCAGAAAAGAAATGTACTTATCAGTAATTTGCAATGTATTAGCAGGTAAAATTTCATGCTCAGCTGAGTTGAGCATGAAAAAAGTTTTATAACCTCGAGGCCAGGTGTTGTTTTAGTCGTATAGCCATTCAACACTATAAACGTATTTTCGAGTGCGGACAGTAAACATAACACTACCATACCGTGAGTTCAAACAGTGTTCTACAGGTAGACGCCCGTAAAAATAATCATTATGGTAATTGAACTGGCAGCCTGATGCAAGGCATTTTTAACGTAAGATCTACGGATTTTATTACAGTGTAGGAGTTGACCCGTTAAGTGGAAGACAAAAATGAAAATGTAAAAGTGGCAGACATGCTTCTCCTAAAAGTATACCCATTGATCTAAAGGTACTCGGAAACAAGAAATTTATTAAGGATCTAAAGCTGAGAACATGATTTTCTCACTATGCAATGCAAATATCTGTCTATGCAACTTTTGCATTTATGATTGTTTGTATTTGTGAGTCATATTAAACATTTGCAGATTGATTTGATTGAAACTGAGGTGATTTTCCACGACTCGAGGTCTTCTGGCTTACCACGGGACATTCTACAGGGCACAGTGAAGAAAAAGAAGAAGAGGTAGACAGAAGAAGAGGTGGGAAGACAGTATTAAGGAGTGAACAGAGATGGACTCTGTCAGCATAACTAGGGCAGCTGAAGACAGAACTACATGTATATGGAAAGAGATTTGTTGTAGTCTTCTATGGCGCCCCAACGATCTTGCAAGATCTTGGGATAGATTAGACTTGATTGATTCCTGTTCAAAGTAAAAATATGAGCTATGATCAGGAACTAGTACAATCAGGGTTCGAGGTTATTAAACTTGAGAATAATCTCAAACTCAAAATAAAGCACAGTGATTGGCTGCTTCCGAGCATGTGATCGGAAGCAGCCGATCATTGTGCTTTATTTTGAGTTTGAGAATGTACTCAAATTTAAAGAGTAACTTTTATAACCTCGCGGCCTGATCCCATATCCTACCTCCAAAACTAAAAGCGAAAAAAAGTATACATAAACGAACAACAGTACACAAAAGAACACTTTATAACGGAATGATTTCATTATGTGTTCAGTATAGCTGGTATCTAGTGCTTAAAGTACCTCGTTCTTGTATAATATGCAGAACTTTGAGATTATTGTGCACAATATGTATCGTGGTGTGCTTAATCCATCGCTGATGGGCATGAGCGGCATTGCAAATTAACCGCTCTAATGAAACCGAGTATGAAGTGTATATTTTAACCCAGGTTTCAAGTTTCGCTTTAAATGTGTTCCTTGCTTTGAAATGGTGGTATTTTTGGCAAAATACAATGGCTTTGCTTTTAAACAAAGTCGCTCCAGCTGAGAGCAAATCTCTTGATTCTTTACTACCCCCGCTCCCATAATCCCGTATGAGCGCTTCTCAATACAGCTTTAATTAGACTGATAAAATCGTTCGAAATGAAACGATATCAGATGTTTAAAAAAAACAAAAAACAAAAACAAAAAAAAACAAACACTTGATACGTTTAACGAAATTGAATAAGTATCCAATTTCTGATAGTGCTGTTAAGTACTCTGTGTTTATTAAATGTTTAAAACAAAGCAATATGGCGCTGATACAATTGACATACATGATACCTATATTAACATGATAAAAAGCAAAAAGATAGGCAATAATCAGGAATTAATACAATCAAATCCCACATCCCGCTCTCAAAACCAATAGGGAAAGAAACACACACACACGGAAAAATAGACACAAGTTCACGAAAGACATGCACGGTAAACCGAATGAGCAGCTCTTTCCCAAACAGATGGTCATTCAGTTACCCTAACCAAAAACAGCATCAACATCTATTTTTATCTATTTTATTTTTAACTTACAAAACAAAACAAAAGGCAGATTGGGTAGCAAAACAAGTGACCAAACCGCCAAAGAACATAGACAAGCGGACATAATAGCACAATGTAACATCAAGGAACCACAACAGAAGTACCGCCTTGGAACGGTCAGTAAAAGATTACTGGGGGGGGGGGGGGGGGGGGGGGAGAGGGGGGGGGGGTTAAGGCTTAAACATGTTTAACTGGATCCAGACTTTATTTAAAGTCTATTTCGAAGTAAATTCTGAAAATCAAGAACACATCAGAGAAAACGAGGAAGTAAATGTCTTGAGAATAAGTATTTGTTTGAGAGAAAGTCTGAAGTTTCTGTTGAAAGAATTTCAGCATGTAATGTCATTTAAAAATTGACAGAGCCTGGCAAACAGCGTTTGCGATGCTCCTGTACCAATGTCGTCATAGATCTGCTACCATAGCTACTATGGAATTACCAACTGTTGTGCTTAGTACCTTGGCAGAATGACGTCTTGATGAGGTCACTGTGACATCAATATGGACTCCTAGTTGCAATAGTAACTGATTTATGACTTCGCTGGCATTGGAGCATGGCATACAGTGTTTGCCATGCTCAATCAATGACATTACAAACTATAATTCTTTCAACAAAAACTTCAGATTTTCTCAAACAAATCATTATTTTCAAGTCATTTAATTTCGTGTAAGAAATGAAAACAGACTGGGTTTATTTGAGTTTGTCCATATGCAGTATTGTAATGTTGCAACACTGTCCATGTCCCCTAGCTAGCACTGCCTTCAGATGACCTCTAGTAGAATAAGCCCAAAAATACCAAAGGCCCAGAAAATTTAAATCTGCACTTTAAAAAAGTAGAGTGATTTTACGGCCTCCCCACGGAGTGAGTGAGTGAGGGAACTCGGGTTTAAGTCCCACCAACAACGAGGTCATATGGAGACGGGACCTTGGTTTAAAGTCTCATCCGAAAGACCGGAGAAGCGGGGGATCGATCTTGCGACCCCTGGATTGGTAGTCCGGAGTGTTATCCACTACACTACAGCCGCTCCTCCTCCCCACGGAAATACCCACCAGAGTAGTGAAGTCAAAATTAAGGAAGATCCTAGTGAGGAATGCACCATAGAAGACATTAAATCCATGTCTACTAAGGGCGTACCATTTAATATTCTGGGGGGGGGGGGGGGCGGAAGACTCTGATATTCTTGATGGATAAAGGATTTCTTTTCACAGACCTTTGAAAACAATTTCCTTTATTTTATTTCACCAAGAGGGAGCTAATTTATCTATTTATTTTTTTTACAAATTTACGTGAACATGTTGTTTTTTAATTTTATAGGCTGAACTATGAGATCCTGATTAACTGACCTTTACATATGATTACAAACATCAGAGAAATTTCATGTGACTGTGTGTTTATTTTCTTACATATAGAAATGGCACTGTCAATTGTAGCATCAGTCCATTTATACGAGAGGAGTGAATACCATTTTAGTTTACCCAGATCAGTAATTTTACACCTTTCTCTCACAAAGAACATGATTCTTTCTGTAACCAGGCAAAGGGCATGGTTTAGCTTGCTTTAGCAAACCAATTCCCGGGAGCATGATACTGTCTTAATGGCCACCATTGCCGTAATGGCTTTGTCTCCCATAAGCTAGAGTCTGTTTTGCAACTCAATTTAAATGGAAACATTTTTTCAGTAATGCGGCAGATCAATTATGCGTGTACATGTAAATGTTTGTATATGATAATTGTGAGTGTACGTGCACGCAGTCTGCTGGTGTAAAACAATTGTAAATGTTAAAACATCGATAACTTTAAACAAAGGGGGTATTGGGGTTCATGGCCCGCAAGAAGCCAGCGACAGTTTGAAAGCTCAGCTCAAATGGAATTATCTGCAGACTATATATTTTTACTAAATTTTGAGCGGAGCCAGATAATTTTTTTTCACATATTTTTGAGGCAGAATTTTTTTAAATCCCCTGTTGAGCCAATTTATTTTTTCCTTACAAGTCCAAAAACAAAGATTTTTTTTTGAAAAATATGCCAGGCGCTCCCCCACCCTCGACCCCTATATACCGTGAACTGAGGTGGTAGTAAATCACGTAAGATGTTAAACTGTTGTAGGGTACACCTCCGTATTTCTCCGCCATTTGACCCGCCTTTAAAAGCGGGACAAAAACGGAAATGGTGTTACTCCAGCGGTTGAATATTCGCTGATAGGATCGTGAATGCTGTCGCTGTTGCCTTATCGCGTTTAAACAGTCTGATTCTCGAAATATTAAGCCTCATTTCGCTTCTTCTGTGAAAAGAACAAGCATACACCTCTGGAACAACGCCGATGCATCGTCGATACCTCGTCATAAAACTGACCTAACGTCGACTCGACAATGTTCGTCCTTTTGAACCTCGACATGACACTGCTTTGACGTCGATACCAATGTCATAGCAGTATCATGACGTGGCATTGTGACATCGTTCGCCAACAACAGGACTCGAGGTTTTGCCAGTCGTTACTATTGCTCTGCCTTAACAATTGTAAACATTGCAAGTCACCAAAACAGTCCAATCCCATCGCAAATTACATCAAAATACGATCTGCACCATTAGAAACCTGCTTACAGAATGTGCCGACAAAGAATCAGGTCAGCCTGCATATCTTTAAGACGTCAGTTTTCGACTTTCTTGCTGCCTATATATACATCAGTACTCATAAATATTTCATTCTTACAAGAAATTGTTTCTGACTGCGGCACTGATCAGGTTGCACAGATGAACAAAAGCTATAAGGTAACTTTTTGAATAGCGTGGACCATGAGAACAGTTCAAATTTACTCAAAATATTTGATTTAGAAACATGCTGGCATTTGTAAACAAAGTTATATACTCGGCGCCATTTTAAGCCATAAAACAAAAGCTAGGCTATTAAACTAAGTCTAATAGCCACTTTACACTGCGCACACAATTACTTTACTCAAATTAGTCATCCAAATTACATGATTATGCCTGAATGTATGTTTGACGCAAAGGTAAATTTTGTCTGCTTATTGAACCTAAACATGTCCTAGATATTAAGCTGAAGGAAAGCTTAGAAGAGGGGCACCATATAGGGCCAAAGTATTCAGCAATTGCGAACAAGAAGAGACCTATCTCTCTGTTGCTAATTAATTTTTATGTTAGAGTAGAAACATGGATAAGTAGTATACATACTTTGTAAACACATAGGGCCATTAGACGACTTTGACATGTGCGCAGATTTTTCTGGTTTATTAATATTGTAATGATTGACCTTTTCCCGTGTATAGCCATCAACATAATATACGCGCTATGGTTATTTATAGGAGCGCCCAACGGAACACTATTGTGCTAATATAATAGACTTCGTATCGATTTTCAGCAAGTTTTGAAGGGAACAAAGGATTGTTTGGTCGTGTGATTATTCTGATAATCTCGCACTACACAAAGAAATCTCGAACCTCCCAGCTATACAGGTTCTTTAACTTACAAATAATAGAGCATGTTTTTCGTTTGTGTAACCTGTTCCTATTTAAGCAATACTGTAAGATTCATGCCAAAAGTCACTACTACCTCTGTCATATATTCATGGGGGTGGCACAGTGGGGGTGGTTGGTTGGGTGGTGCGATGGTGCTGGGTATAACTTCCAGTGCCGGGGCATACTGTTGGTTTGACTAATAGTAGGGCAGGGGCCTACAGTGTTTGCAGTAGGTGCGGGTGGGGTTATTTGGACATTTTTTCTCTCGTCTATCATTTCTCTCTTCTTTCTTCGTCTCTTTGGGGGACGGCCCGATATAGACAGAAATACTGTCTCAAAGGGCCGTTAAACTCAAATCAACCAACCAACTAACCAACATATATTCACGTTGTAAGGATTCTCTGTCACATGTTTATGATAAATCCCACGATTAATAGATATTGGGACATTTCAAAACTATTTTGGATTCACAAAAATGCGTATCTCTCGGAAGGCTTTTCTCTTATGCTGACCGTTCCAAGGCGGTACTTCTGTCGCAGTTCTTTGATGTTATATTGTGCTGTGTCCGCTTGTTTATGGTCTCTGGCGGTTGGGTCACCGGTATTGCTGCCCAATCTGCCTTCTGTTTTGTTTTGTAACTAAAATAAAAAAATAACTTAAAATAGGTGTTGATGCTGTTATTGGGGTAGCTGAATGACCATCTTTTTGGGAAAGAGCTGCTCATTCGGTTTTCTGTACGTGTTTTTCGTAAACTTGTATCACTTTCTGTGTAGATGTGCTTCTTTCTTTATTGGCTTTGATTGCGGAATGTGGGATTTGATTGTATTAATTCCTGATCATTGTCCATCATTTTACTTTGTAGTGGCTGATGAAATTTCTCGTGCTAATTTGTCGGCTTTTTTCTTTCCTTTTTCTTGCCGAAATATTTACTCTTTTACTGAATATCTCCGATAAGTCTGTTAACGAGGATGGCAGAACAACACAAGAAGTAATTAGACAACACTGCGAACTCCTGATCATAGTCAAGGAAAAAGTTGGTTTGGCCAATCTTGCGGCTAAGCCATTGTATAGGACAAAGAAGACGAAGCAGGCAGAGGAAAAGGTGAGGAGACATATGAACTACTAGATGTTTGTTTTTTAAACGAAAACAGATGTCTCACCCCATCCCATTATTTGTCACCATCCCCCTCCCCCCTCCACCCCATCAAAAATTTAAGAAACTTTATGGTTCTTATTGTCTGACCGTCAACGGACAATGCTTTTTATTTGTGCCAAGTTTTGTGAAAATATCAGCAATGGTTTTAAAGTTATAGAGAGGACCAGTTTCCATACGACAAATTATAATGGGACATAATTCTTTAAACAATGTAGGTGGAGTAAAGGCTCTTGTTCTCTGCACATTGTCTCTCAATGCTTTATATGTGTACAAACTTTCATGAAAATGTGTTTCACAGTTTTAAGGTTATAGAGGGGACTCGATTTCCATATTAGAAATTACAAAGTGGTATAATTCCATAAAATGCAGGTGGAGTTACGGTTCTTGTTCTCTGCACATCGTTTGGTCATGCTTAACCCAGCGGGCACATGACGTCAAAATGGCATTGCACTGAAGTAAATGCGACGTCAGTACGTCGCATCGACGTCAGTACGACGCCAATTCAACGTCATGTGCCTGCTGGAAAGTTTCGCGAAAATCTCAGTAATTTTCAGAGTTATGGAGCTGACACGTTTTCCATATTAAAATTACAAAAGGGCATTATTCCGTTAAAATGAAGGTAAAGTCTCTACCCATTGATTAATAATGTTTTATGTTTGTATCAAGTTTCATGAACATATCGTTTACTGTTTTAAAGTTATGTAGCGGGCACGATTACCATACTAAAATTACCAAGAAGCATAATTCCGTAAAAACTGTAGAGCGAGCTATGGTTCTTAGTCTCTGAATACACATCGTCTGATCATGTTTTACTTTATATTAAGTTTCGCAAAGGTGACCCAAAAAGTTTCAGAGTTAAAGAGGTACTAAAATTTAAAAAGAGGCATAATTCCGTAAAAGCGTAGGTAGAGTTATAGATCTTGTCCTATGCGCATTGTCTGTTAATATTTTATATTTGTACTAATTTTCATGAAAATTTCTTATATCGTTTTTAAGTTAAAGAGCAGACACGATTTCTATACTTAAAATTACAAAGGGGCACAATTCTGTAAAAATGCAGTTGAAGTTATGTTTTTTGTTCTCTGCACATTGTCTTATCATGGTTTATTTTTGTACCAAGATTCACAAAACATCTCAAAGGGTTTCAGAGTTATGGAGCGGACAGACACGATTTCAATACTAAAATTTACAAAGGGGCATAATTTTGTAAAAAATCAGAAAGAGTCATAGTTCTTGTTGTATGCACATCGTCTGATGACGATTTATTCATGAAAATATCTGAATCAGTTTCAGAGTTATTAAGCGGAATGATTTGTGATGGACGGACGGATGGACATACAGACAACTATGGGGAAAATAATATGCCTCCCCATCTGCACAATTAAAGAGTGGACAGTGATGGACTTTACCAGCATAACAAGGGCAGCAGAAAGCATGTCCAGGGGCAGCTCATCTGAACTTGCAAGATTATGGGGTATACTGGACTACTAAGGAATCAGCATAGCTCGAACACAACGTTGATACAACGTCTGTATAACGTTATTGCAGTGGGGTATCATTTAAGCCGCGACACGAGAAAACCAACAATGTGGTTGTGCGCCCTGCGCAGACTCAAATCAGCCTGGGCATCCGCCCAGTTTGACCAGACTCTTCGTTCAGTCCTCAAAGGATAGCTAAGGGTCTAAGCTACTTCCTTGCGGACAACAAAGACACTGATCAGACTGGGCGGATGCCCAGGCTGATCTGAGTCTGCGCTGGGCGCACAACCACATTGTTGGTTTTCTCGTGTCGCGGCTCATTTGTAAGACGGCCACAGTACATTTTGTTAGAGTGAAGTTGTCTTCAAATACACTAAACGACAATACAGCCGAAAATCATCTTCACAGTTACAGGAATATCTCTACATGTAGTGTTAATAAGATGACTATCCAGCTAGATAAATGACGTCATTGCAACTTTGATGTATCAACTCACATAGAAATCACATAGTCCATCTGTTTGCCATAACTCTGACACCGTCCAAGATGTTTTACGAAACTTTCTACAAATAATATACATCAGCAGACTATGTGCAGGGAAAAAGAACCGTAACTCCACCGACATTTTTATGGAATTATGTTCCTTTGTAATGTTTGGATGGAAATCGTGTCCGCTCTATAAGTTTAAAACTCTCAAAGATATTTTCATGAAACTTAGTATCACCAGACAATGTGTGTTGAATAAATAGCAGCCGTAACTCCATCTACATTTTTAACAGAATTATGCCCCTTTGTATGTTTCAGTAAAGAAATCATGTCCGCTCTATCACTTTAAAACGGTCATAGATACTTTCATGAAATTTTCTCCAAATATAAAGCATCATCAGGCAATGTGCAGAGAATAAGAGGAGTAACTCAATCTTCATTTTTACAGAAAAATCCCGCTTTGTAATTTTCATTATAAAAATTGTGTCTGGTCTATAGCTTTAAAACTGTTGAAGAAGTTTTCACAAAACTTGGTACGAATAAAAAGCATTATCAGACAATGTATAGAGAAAAGAAACCATAACTCAGCATATATATAAAGAGATTTGCCCTTTTGTAACTTTTAGTGTGGAAATCTGCCCGCTCTTTCACTACAAACCGTCAAAAATATTTTCATGAAGCTTTGTAAAGATATCAAAGATCATCATACGATGTGCAAAGAATAAGAACAGTAGCTTCATCTACATGTTTTGCAAAATAATGTTCCTATGCAATTTTCAGTATAGGAGTCATGTCCACTCTATAAAGCTTTAAAACTGTCTAGGATATTTTCACAAAACTTGGTACAAATATAAAGCATCATCAGACAATGTGCAGAGAATAATAACTTTGGCTTCATCTACATTTTTTGCAGAATTATGCCCCTTAGTATTTCTTCAGTATAGAAATCATAATCTTTCTATAACTTTAAAACTGTCGAAAATATTTTCATGAATCTTTGTACAAATATTCCTCATTATCAGATGATGTGCAGAAAATAAGAACCGTAACTCCATCCACGGATTTTACAGATTTATGTCCCTTTGTAATATTCTTTAAGGAAATATTTCCTGCTCTATAGCTTTAAAACCGTTGAAGATATTGTATAAAAAACTTGATACAAATAAAAAATCATGAAACGATGTGCGGAGAACAAGAACTGTAAACCTTCACTTTTAGCAGAAGCATGCCCCTTTGTAATTTAAGGTATGGAAATCTATGGAGTTCTATGGAGAGTTTAAAGATTTTTTCTCAAAACTTGGTAGAAATATAAAGCAGCATCAGATGATCTGATGGTGTGCAGACTGTAAAAACGATCCTTTAGCTTCCTACTTTTCAGTTGTCGCCCTTTACAGGCGACTTTACAGTTGTTTTAATCAGTTGTTCCTACTTTACAGTTGTTTTAATCAGTTGTTCCTACTTTACAGTTGTTTTAATCAGTCTAGATTTTGTATATTTCCCATTTCTTAATAGTCAGAGGCTTCATTCAAAACAATATATTAAATGTAAAGGAACAACATAATAATAGAAAGATGTTTTCTGGTTGGGGAAATACGAGTTAAATGCCGTCAATAGTCTCAAAAAGGCGAGTTCCTATTAGTTACCATGTTTCTAGCTTTCACTGAATACAAAGTGAACATATAAAAGCAGTAAGTTTTTAACGTGTCATTTCACATGCCAAGTTAAACAAATATAATGAAATCAGCATCGTGTCAGGACCTATTTAAGGCAGTTTACATATAGAGTGAAAATTTATCCGAGCGGCGCACGCGTGAATTAGATGATTTTCCTCATTTACTTACTTGAAACTCGGTCAAATTGTATATTAATTTGTTACTTGAGAATTGGGACGTTTTTAAAGGATAAACATGTCTTTGTGTTATAACTTGTCGCATTCTTTGTGGTATTGGTATATTCTGCTGCATTTTATACCCTTGCAGTTTTGCCTGGGTATCTGCACACTCTCACGATTTGCTCATAACTGTACCCAGCAGGCACATTACGTCGAAATGACGTCGTACTGACGTCGATGCGACGTAATGACGTCGCATCGACGTCAGTGCGACGTCATCTCGACGTCATGTGCCCGCTGGGTAATGACGCAGGTGAAAATTTACCTTTTCATGTGCGCATAATGTAGTAAACAGTGCACTTCAAATTCACATTCGTATATGTGTTTCTCACATATGACTATCACTTGAATGATGCATTAAGATATTCAAAATGTTTCATTTTACCGAATTGCAGAACTTTTAAACAAACAAATAAACATGCAAAAAGTACAAATAATAAAGTTCCAGAGGTCATTTCACAGGCATATACATTATAAATTAAGTCTATTGTTTTCAATGGTAAGTAATATCCTTTATACAGACAGTAAATGAGCCGCGACACGACAAAACCAACAATGTGGTTATGCGCCCAGCGCAGACTCAGACCAGCCTGGGCATCTGCCCAGTTTGACCAGACTCTTTGTTAAGTGCTCAATGAGTAGCTAAGGGTCTAAGCTACCTACATGCGGACAGCGCAGACTGATCAGACTGGGCGGATGCCCAGGCTGATCTGAATCTGCGCTGGGCGCACAACCACATAGTTGGTTTTCTCGCGTCGCGGCTCAAATGTTGATAGGCGTTCATGGTAATTCGAGGAGATAAAAGCCGTAGTCTTTTCCGGTAGCAAAGACCTACTACAACAACAAGGTTTCGAGTTTGTTGAAGCAAATTAGGTCGCTGAAATGAAATTATCGTTTACAGAGTCAATTAACTGAGTCTGCCCCTCCCTAATTTACAGAGAAGACCAGCAGTCACATAACGTTGAAAAAGTATTGCTTCAAAGTTCATCATGACGTTGTATCAACGTTGATTCAATTTTGATTCAACGTTGTGTACGCAGTTGGCGCTGGTATTTTCATTGCTAGAGAAGGGTTCATCTTTTCAGAGCGTACATTTAGGGGATAACTGTATTGAAAATTGTCATTTGGGCAGGTAAATCGTCGGTTTTATGGTCGGAAATTTCGTTTTACGGCGACGCGCCAGCGGAGCCGTAAAACGCAATTTGCGACCATAAAACCGATGATTTACCTCCCCAAATGACAATTTCAATAAAGCTTTCCCCATTCTAATGCACGTTTTACATTGTTCAATTTCAAAGGTGTGCTACTTTCCACCCATAGCAAACGCTTTCAGCGACATAAAACCAGATATCAACCAATGAGAAGCGACGTTACGTAGTGACGTAGGATTTCCGACAGTATATCGCAGGATATACTGTCGCAAATTTTTGACGTTATCGAATCAGACGTCGCGTTACATACGTAAGTGCATTAGATTGTTAGATAAGACACATGGTCTGACCTGGGTCTGCACTGTTTGCTCAGACCTATCTGTCCCAATACTTAGACTTTTACAGTATGGAATAAAATGAAATAAGGCAGCTGACGGTGATATTCTTGCTCCACAAATGACAAAGAGGAAGACACACCTAGTTAACAATGTTTTCAAAGATGTTACGAAAAGAAAAAGAGCTGGTGCGAAACGAAAAAGAATCATTGTTACCAAACGACCTGGTCATCGGGTCGTTTGGTAACTATGACTCTTTTTCGTAAAAAGAGCTGTTGGAAAAAAATCATAGTTACCAAACGACCTGGTCATCAGGTTGTTTGGTAACTATGACTCTTTTTCGTTTCGCAACAGCTCGTTTTCGTTTCGTAGTAACCAAACTACCTGGTCATCAGGTTGTTTGGTAACTATGTCTTTTTCGTTTCGCAACAGCTCTTTTTCGTTTCGTAACAGCCCTTATATGTACATATTTACCGGGAGTAAAGCGGGAAAAAATATTTAGGAATAAAGGAGATATGTGAACTCTTTCTAAACATTCTTGACACTTGAAAAAAAAAACCAACAAAAAAAAAAAAAAAAAAACGGAAATCAGACACAGGTCAAATTGTCTGATTAAGACATAGTTCATGCCATTTAATCGCTAGTGCACGTTTGAGTCTTAAATATATGGAAAGAAGTATGTTAAGCACGAACTTAATGATACGTTCTTGATTTATTACATTTAGTAAGTGACAGCTGAATTGATTTGATTTTTATTACTGAGGTCGTATTAATTTAAGAAATCAAGCGGCATAATGCAGAGCAAACCCATACAATTATTTCCTGCAACTCCAGGGGCCGTATTCATGAAACGACTTAAGTGGTTGCTATGCTGTTGCTAAGGCTAAATTTCTTTGAAGGAGATTCCCTACAACTATGAAATTTGCTCTGGAGGAACAGTCTTACAAAGACTGTTCCTCCTGACCAAATTTCATATTTGTAGGGAATCTCCTTTATAGATATTTAGCCTTAGCAACCACATAGCAACGACTTAAGTGGCTTTATGAATACGGCCCCTGAGCTAAAGTTATGCCAATTTGCCAAAATATTCAGAATCCATTTCAGCAGACATATACTTAGACACCATGCTACTTGAAGTGAAATATAGTCGACTTTAAAAGAATAAAGCATAAAACAAATTTTAATGACTTTCGTCACGCATACAACTGAAGTAGAACAAGAAGTACTTAGGACGACATAATCAATTTAATATTTGACACATTATGCTATTTAGTTGGATCCGTTAAAGTACTGAAATACGCCTTTGAAAGCAAAATACGATTTCACTATCACTCATGACCAACATGGTTTGCAGTGGGGGTAACGTAATTTCATTAATTTTGATGTGACCGCACGTTACGTCGCCTTACAATCTACAACTATGTTAAGTATGAGACAACTTGCCTAAAATCCCTGAAATAGACACAGATCACCACAGAGAAACTTTACACCAATACTAACTATAAAGATTAAAAGCCATACGATAAAAACATGCATTTTACCAGTTTTCTGTTTCAAATCACGGAAAGAAATAGAAGAAATAGATAAATAAAAGAAGGAAGCAAACAAGGGGAGCTATAACGGTGGTTTGTTGATTATTTTGCGTTTAATGTCTGTCTCTTTTAGACAGTATTTCTGTCAGTTTCGAGCCGTCTCAAAGACAAGGAAGATGGATAGAAGGCGAGAGCTATGTACATGCAAAACCATATAAGGACCCCGCCCCAGTGGTTCATTACTTACGTTCCAAGGCGGTGGGTTTGTGGAAAGGGTTTGGGATCTGGTTCAATCTGTTCCTGAATGTAGTTACCCTTTAAATTTGTTGTGATTGACTACTATTATCAATCCTTTAGTCTGTCATTTCGTATTTTATTTAGAATAACATCGTGGTTATCTGCTGTAAAATGCCGACATCATGGCTTTTCGCTTGTCTTGTTTTGCTTTGTGTGCCGTCTTGATTGTTTTCCTTTCCCATTTGGTGTTTGGGCAGGATGTGGAGGTTTCTTATCATTGCCTTCTCATCTACTAATAAATTAAGTCACTGACGACACGAGAAAACCAACAAAGTGGTTGTGCGCAAGTGCAAGCTCCGATCAGCCTTGGCATCCGCCCAGTCCGATCAGACTCTTCGCTAAGCGGTTATAGGGTAGCTTAGGTTCTTGGTTTAAACAATATTTTATTTCATCTTTTGTACAAATCATATTCACAAGTACAGATAATGTTAGGATCGGAAAACAAGTTCCAAGAACTTATAGGTATCCTCTCCTAGCTTAGGTTCTTAGCTACCTCCATGCGGACAGCGAAGAGTCTGATCAGACTGGGCGAATGCCCAGGCTGATCGGAGTCTGCGCTGGGCGCACAACCACTTTGTTGGTTTTATCGAGTTGCGGCTCAATTTATTAATCAATGAAGAGCAATATCAGAATATTCGTCAGGTGAATGGATACACTTTCAGGGGATGCAGCTCCGCCAGTTTCATGTTCCCTCACTTCTAAATCGAGTCGTCCCTTGAAGGAAAGAATCTGCTCCAGGTCTCCTGACTGAAGCAGCATTCCCGATACACCATTTGCAATAGCATTGTACTCTGCCACCCCGCTAAACCTTTTATTATGAGGTTATATGTTATTGTTACCATAATTGGTCAGCTATTTTTCCTTTGATGCCGGTCCTTCAAAGTTGCCACATAGCTGCATTTTGGCATTCACTCTCAGATTTCGATTACCTGTTGACAGCACCACATTATCTATCTACACGTATATGTTAGAGTAAACATATAATAATTATTAACGTCATGTTTGTATATGATTGTAAAGAGGTACGGCATTTGCGAACAGGAAGGATACAGAATATTCCCTGTGCGCATAAATCATAGATCTATGAATCCTGGCAAATTTAAAAAAAGAAAACTGATGAATCGGTTTGTGCAGCTGCGCATGCTGATTTGAGTTTTTGTAGTATGCAAACGACTATTAGTTCCTTTTCGCGCGACGCCAGTCATGAATAAACAGGAACAGAAGGTCAGCCAAAGTTTACATTTTCAAGCCGATATACCTAATTGGACACTTCTGCAGACAGTGCTGCTACAACTAAAACGGGCCTTAATGGTTACTCGCATTTGAATCTACACTGCCATTCTGTAGGAGAAAATTTACATTCGGGTGTCGTACTTTTGTTTTGAGGCATCGCTGCAAGCTTCGCACTAGATCCTTCTATTTCGTCATTGTAAATGACCGTGATTAGCCAAATGTAAACAAACCAAACATCCTTGAGTTTCACATTAAAGTTTTTAAAAAGGTTTGAGTTAGGGTCATTTTAGTCGGTGACTGAAATATGTACATTATTTAGAATAGCCTCGCGGTCATCTGCTGAGAAAGACCTGACCCCGAGGTTAAAACTTTTTCATGCTCAACTCAGCTGAGCTTGAAATTCTATCTGGTAATAAATAACGAATTATTGATAAGTACACAGTTCTTTTCTTGCTAAGCTTAGCTGAGAATGAAATTTTCTCTGCTTATGAATATGAAAATGCCAACATTTAGTTGGCATTTTCATATTTATCAGCAGAGAAAAATTCATGCTCAGCTGAGTTTAGCACGAAAAAGTTTATAACCTCTGGGCCTGACCTCTTGGCCTCTCGCTTGTCTTGTTTTAGCTGTTTTCCCTTTTCCATTTGGAGTTTTAGGGCAGGATGTAGTAAACGGCTGTGTCAGTTCCTGATCCTTGCGATCCAATCTTATTTTTATGAACCCATTTCTTAGGCACTGTTCCAGATAGAATCTTCCCAAGCAATGGGCAATAGATGGCTAGATTGAGAATCAGGCTGACTGTTCTTGTCCCATCCTTTATTTGTTCACTTTGTTGTCTTTTAAATGTGAATTTGTATCACCGCTTTAATGCCCCGCGCCACGAAGTGGGGAGGGGCATATAGTTTTGTCCTTGTCCGTACGTACGTACGTCCGTTCGTCACCCTTGTAGTACTGTTCCTGTCTCCGTGACTTATCCTACAGTGTTTGATGCAGGGATTTGAAACTTGGAACACAGCTTAGACGTGCACTAAACATGTGCATAAAGGAAACGGAAATTTCTTCCAGGTCACCATTGCAGAATTATGGCCCCTTTATTTACATAATATATTTTGCTTTTTGAAAATACTTTGTCATTCCTCTAGTGCCTTGTTTATGGGCTGATTTTAATATAATTTCTCGCAGATATTAAGCCTGACAATATCTGGGACAAGTTCAAGTCTCAGCACTGTAGGTCCAAAGGCAATGTCACAAGGGCTATTTTAGGCAAAACGTTGACATTGTCATAGTTCTAGAACATTTATTTGTGAGCTGACTTTGATATAACTTAAGACAAATGTCAAGGTTACAGTTGCTAGTTTCAGAAAAACTTTGTCATCCCTCTAGCACCTTTAATTATTGACATATTTTGATATAACTGTACACAAATGTTTAGTGTGACAATATCTTTGACAAACTCGCGATTCAGCCTTTGAGGCAAGGTCAAGGTCACGGCTGCTATTTTTAGAAAAAACTTTGTCATTTCTCCAGCACCTTTATTAATGAATGAATATTTATATAACGTCACACACATATGTCTAAACACAGTACTCATCTAGTGAGGCATATGGCAGGGGCATTCATCACCTTTAGTGATTGTCTAGTCTTAGGAACTATGCATACTAGAATGTACAAACTTGGTATAACATTGCAATGAGTTGTTGTATTGAGGGCTTGAGAATCGGGCTCATTGGTTCTTTATTTATACATTTTTCTTCCTTTTCATCTATTGCACATTGAAATTTTCTCTCCAAGTTTTATCAAAAACCATTCAAGCTACGATCTTAAACTTGGTATACATATGGCCACTTAATTGTTGTATTGTGGTCTGAGAAGCGGGCTCATAGTTTTTATGCTTCCTTTGTTTATCCATTTTTCTTTCTTTTCATATGTCGCACATTGACATTTTGTGTCAAATTTTCTCGAAACATTGATTCTACGAACTTTACTTTTGGTACAAGTATACACATGAAAAATGAGTTGTTGTATTATAGGATTGAGAATCGGGCTTGCACTTAGTCTTTCAGTTATCTATCAATGTTTCTTTTTTTCCACAGTAATTTTTTTTCCGAAACTGTGAAAGCTAGTATCCTCGAACTTAGCATATATGACCAGCAAATTGTTGCACAGTGGGACGGAGAATTGAAAATAGCCCTTATTCATTCTTTTATTGTTCAATTTTTCTGTATTCATAGTAAGTTTTTGTCAGAGTTTTCTCAAGAACTATTCAAGATGGACTCTTAAAAGGACCTGGTATGATAAGGCCTATATTTTGCCCCCAGAAAGTTCATTTGCAAAAGTTCTAATTCGATAAAATATGTTTACAAAAGTTCCAATGTAGCACGTATCAGCAAATACAAATATTAACCAGTTCTCGCATAAAATATTTTTGCATTTTAGTTTGAACGTACCCATACTCATAGCCGTTGTTGACAAACATTACGAATTTGGTCGGGGATGGTTGGGTGGTGCGATGGTGCTGGTTATAACTTCCGTACTGATTTGGAGAGTATAGGGCAAGGGCCTACTATGCTTGCAGAAGATGCGGGTGGCGGTAATTTGAGATTTTTCTCTCCTGTCATTTCTGTGTTCTTTCTCTCTTTCTTTGGGAGACGGCCCGATATAGACTGAAATACTGTCTCAAAGGGCCGTTAAACCCAACACAACCAACCAACCAACGAATCTGGTCGTCTTATAACTTGCAGTGTTTGAAATGCCAATAATTCCGTTTATAGACAAAATAAACATATGTTGTGGGTTTTTATTTACTTAGAACAAAAGGGATGATTTGGTTTTCATTTTATTTTGATCAGTTGACCTACAAACTTAAGTTAGGTAGGATAGTTGGAGAGGCCTTGTGAGTGTTTAGCTGGCTAGCAAATCTATTTCACCTAAGGATCGTACTTACTATTGTTGCAACAACAAAGGCATGTCAGAAATTATATTATTCTGAGAATTTACATAGAGGAAACATATAATTTCTGTTTGTACACATATGTACAAATAATAAGCAATAGAAACCAAGCAAATTTAAGAGAATTTGAGTAGGGGCCAAAACCGGCCCTTATCATACCAGATCATTTGATACACAGATGAACAATGAGTTGATGCCTTGTTTGATTCAGAAGCAGGATTATTGCTTTTACTCTTCTTTATTTAATTACATTTTCTTCTTTTCATATTTAAGACGTTGAAAATGTGTGTTACAGTGTTTTCTATGGTTTCCAAACTTGGTTGGTTGGTTGATTTGATGCTTAACGTCCACGGTAAACAACTAAGGTCATGTCGGGACGGTCAGTTAACCTAACCACACTATTCCTGGGCAGGCTTAGACCTCCTAAGCGGTTAACCAGTACTAAGTGCACATACTTTCGCCAGTAACTGACAACTGCCCTTCTTGAATCAGCGGAAGGAGAAACGAAAGTATGTGACCAGACCGGGATTCGAACCCAGGACCTCAGACTTACGAGTCAGGTGCCCTACCGATTGCGCTACCCGGCCCTTGGAAGGCATATGAGTAGTGACTCCCTGTAATGTGTGACTAAGAATCAGGATACTGACTCTACATTTTACTTTTCTTATCACTACTTTCACTGCACATTTTTTTCTGTTCAAACTTTGAGTATCCGTTTTCTCGGGAACTATATGCTGGCTAGCTGAAATTGATATTTTTTATCTCTTTTTTTCCAAATGCAGTATATTACTAAAGTAGCATAGCGGGATCATTGTCAGATGCTCTTACAGCTCTGGTTAATTTTCTTCTTAAACATCTAGTTCTTTTATTATTTTACGGGTCATTTTCTATGACGCAGAATCTTGGTGCGTTGAAACCAAAAGGGTTGATCAAGAAGTAATGTCACTGTTTCCGTGGCACGCTTACCCATCATGGCAATAATAAAAAACATAATATCAAAGTACAAATTGAAGACCTTTATTTGCTATGTCAGACAAGAACGTCACTCTTCGCTTAGACACCATAAGTGAATATCGAGTTCTGCAATTCGAAAATGTTGTAAAGACTTGACCATAAGCTGCGGGCTGTTCAAAAGATAGGATGAGATAAATATGGATAAAAGACATTAGAGTCATGATGAAACAACGAAGATGCTTCTTTGGAAAGGAATGACATAAAATCGAAACTTCATCTGGAACGTCAATAACGTCGCCGACGTGCGGCGCGTGTCGTTACCATGCCTTCCGTTGATTTGGATATCTAGATAACTGCGCACTTTATCTTATGACATTTCCAAATCATATTGCAAAAACAGACTCAGGTACTTGGATATGAATTGTGTTGCTTTTCATTCTACTCGATTTTATAGCTGCATTGACATTACTTCTGGATCAACCCATTTAAATTTTACTGTATTTGATAATAGGTCAGCACTGCCGACGATAACAAGCACAATTACTGATAGAAAATGTAGTATTTTGATACAACTTTATTATCTACATGTTAGGCAAACCCGATCATACAAAATAATCGAAAACTTATATCTAATACACAAATTTATATAATACACATTCATTTAGGTGTAGGGGTACAGCGCCCTCTATTTCCCCGACATTGTTTTCAAAAGGAGACAACATTAGTGACTCGCTAGCGACAACGAGGCCTTATCAAAAAAGGGGTCTTCTCTTAAAGGAAATATTTGCTTTTACGAGCTGATCAGTTTGAAGACGGAGCCGAAAAAAAGACAGAGTTGTGATCCTCAAAAGTGTATCCATCCACCTAAACTAGCTGGCTAGGTCTCTAGCCGTAGTTTGAAGGACAAAATCATTCACACCCAAGCTATAGAGAAAAGATGTAACTATAATAAGTGAAAAAAATAATAACTGCTTAAAATATTTAAAGGAGCACAGTAAAATTTCCATAAATCTCCATATAAAACTCTTCAACATCAGATCGGTATGAATATGATGGTTTGATATAGCGACTTATGGAAATTATACTTTGAGCAGTGTGGTAAAACGTCCATTTGCGATAATAGCCATACCCAGAAAGCAAAAAATGAACACAATATAAGTTTATGTTTTTAGTTTTTTTTTTTTTTTTGATAAAAAGTATTTTTATTTGTATTATTATAATTACTATCATTTTTATAACTGTAATTAATATTATTATTATTCATAGATAGATATTATTATTTGTATAATTACAATAACTTTTTCATTATTAGTGTTATTGTTATCATTATTATTCATTTTAGAATCATAATATGAGCCCAGTCTGATCAGAGTGTTCGCTGTCCGCATGAAGATAGCTTAGAACCTTAGCTACCATTTAAGCGCTTAGGAAAGACTCTGATCAGACTGGGCGGATCTCCAGGCTGATCTGAGTCTGCGCTGGGCGCGCAACCACTTTTGTTGGTTTTCTCGTGTCGCGGCTCATCCTGGCGATGAAACTTGTGACAAAAAAAGGCTTTTACATCACTCCTCGATAATTCAAGGCAAGCAAACATAGCATTTGACATTATCATAGCATCTTTTTTTGCCTGTACATTTGAGTGAATCAGGACACGACAAAACCAACAAAGTGGCATGTGAGTAGTAAAGGACGTCACTATGGCCCCCTTCGTCCGGAGACTAAGTCCGCAACCTGGGGCAGTCTCCGGCCGGGAGGGGGCCATAGATGACATCGCTTTAGTAAACTTGAAAAGGCTAGTTTGAAATAACTTAGTCTTTTTCAGGGTAAAAGTCTATGTTAAATGGCATAGTAGATGTCTTAAGAGGCGATACAGTAATATGCGTCTGCTATGAGTCTCTTTGCCTTGTATCTCAAGACCTCACTATACCAGAGGCATAACTCTATAGTGACAGTTGATGGTGTGAGTTGCTGTGGCATACTCTTGTTCATTCTGTTCAATTTCTGAGGCTTTACAGTAATATGCGTCTGCTATGAGTCTCTTGGCCCTGTATCTCAGGGCCTCACTATACCAGAGGCATAACTCTATAGCGTCAGTACTTGTTCCTGGGGAGATTATAAAATCTTGTATCTCAAGATTTTAATGTTCTGGACTGAAATTATTTCTTACTAGCCTTCTTAAGCCTGACTACTGCATTTGATGTCGAGAAGATCTCTGCTCCCAGTGTGATTGAACTTGTGGGTATCTAGTGGAAGGTCCACATATCCACATTGAAATTGTGGAGCTGATGTGGATGTCAAGTGGAAGGTCCACATATCCACATTGAAATTGTGGAGCTGATGTGGATGATGTGGACTTGATGTGTATGCAATGTGGAGGTTATGTGGATGATGTGGATACACAATGTGGAGTTTCCACATGTCCACATCTACACATTAGACAAATCGGCTTACCCTGTCCCATTTCTGACAGACTGACACAATGCATCTCAAAACCTCACTGTTACAATGCCAACTGCTCAGGGGTTCACTTGTTCCTCATACATCCTAACTCTGAGTTATATCTGATTCCTACCTTCTATTCTGTACATGCATATTGTGGTTTATTATTTTGAACAAAATTTGGTAGGTGTTGACTTGTTCTTTCCAATAAAAGAAAAAAATTGAAAATCCATTGAGGCAATATGGAGTTATTACAGGTTTCTTACCCTCCATATTCCGTGCATGCACAGTGTGACAATTTATTTTAAGAGTATTTGGTAGGTTTTGACTTGCTCTTTCTAATAAAAAAAAAATTATGAAAATCCATTGAGGCAATCTGGAGTTATTACAGTTTTCTTACCCTCCATATTCCGCGCATGCGCAGTGTGACAATTTATTTTAAAAGTATTTGGTAGGTTTTGACTTGTTCTTTCCAACAAAAAAAGAATTATGAAAATCCATCAAGGCAATCTGGAGTTATTACAGTTTTCTTACCCTCCAAATTCCGCGCATGCGCAGTGCACATGCCTGGCAAAACATGCTTCTTTTATTTTAGAGCTAGTAGTTAACACAAAATATACTCATAACAAAAGTTCTTATACCATACACATATTCACTTTTCATTTTTATCATTTTTTCTGAAAGCTATTACTTGTTTTGTCTATTTATAGTATAAAAGAAAGTCAATCCAGATTTACCTCCCTTGTAATAACACCATAATATGAAAAATTGAATAACTTTGTTATTTTTCGGCCGATTTTGATAAAATAAACACCAAAATGTAGATTTTATTATTCTCTAATTAATTTTTATATTTTAAAATGTGTTACTATAAATAGTAACATGACCTAATTCAAATAACATATACATGATATGCAAATTTTTAACTTGTTTCCAGTTAACTGGGTTTATGTTTAGGTATATATATTGGAAACTAACATATTAATATTGCTGGTTTGCCGGTCACCACTGGACTGGAACTGGTGTGCACAACGGTTATACCGCCTGGGCCCGCAGATGCGAAGTCTATCGATTACATGTGAAACAGTAGAAGCCTTATGGCTTAAGGGGTCGGAACATCCATGGTTCCGTAAAAGGTACCTCCGCTGGCAGGTCTCTGGTCCATAGCGACATTCAGGACTTGTGATCATGTAGATATGGCTTCAAATCGCCAGGGCTTCCCAGGCATAGGGTAACCGACCGGGGAAGAAATAGTGCTGTACAGCACACTCTTCTTGCTAAATTTTTGTCTTTACTGGCATGCAAGAAATAAAGATTGCATTTTTGTGGCACTATAATTTTGATGAGAATTGTGTAAAATAATATATGAAACTCAAAATGCTATCCGGTATATAAGTGTGAAGTTCAGATATGAATTCATTCTAGTTTTGAACAGAGAGAAGTAAGAAGCAAGAGAAAAAAACAAAGCAGTTTAAGATATTTGATGAGTTATAATTCATCTCCTGATCATGAAGGACTTCTATCTGACACTTCTGAGCGATGGTTCTCTGAAAACTTTCCCTCAAAACACACAAAGCTCTTTTACTGTGAGACTAGATCATCCGATAAATATCGAAAGCGAAAAGTGGGAAGTTGCTTTGGTGGAATTAATTACACCATCTCGAGTCAATAATATTTCAGAAAACAATAACTTTTTCTTTTTGTCATTTCTGGACCAAGCGGTATTAAATGCTCAAGGAATAGATACCACAAAGGATTTGTGTGCTAGTGGAGAGGGCTGTCATGAATATAAATTATTTCTTCCTGAAGGAAATTACAACTCTCCACAGCATTTGGTGGATGAGATGCAATCTGTTATAGATACAAAACATGGATCTTTAATGAAACAAATAAATGCTTCTATCAGCATTACTTATGTTAAAAGCACAAATCGTCTAAAAGTTGTTGCACAAAATCCAAACCAGGTCAGGATTCGCTTTCCAGCTTCACTTGGACAAGCTCTTGGAGTTAATCCGGATATGTCAGAAAACCCCATTGGAAACGAATCATATGCTTTCAAATATGGAGTAGACCTAAATATATTGCATAATCGCTTGTACGTGTACTCAGATGTAGTTGATTATACATACCTTGGTGACGTGACGGCCCCTATTTTGAGAGTTGTACCATTTGAGAATTCAAAACGCTCTCAGCAGTCACACAAAGAATTTGTCAACATGCACTACGTTCCAGTGGGAAAATCTAATATTGATCAAGTTCATATCAGTATCAAAGGTGATACCGGTAAAAATATTCAGTTCAGCTCTGGAAAGACTTTAATTAAGTTACATTTCAGGCGGCGAATTAGATAAAAAAAAGAAATACAAAATAAGTATAAATACAACACACTGTTACAAACGTCACCATTTCAAGTAAAATCTTGAGAGAAAGCAGAATGTCTGGTAGTTCCAATAACCTAACAAAAGCACACTGTGGGCTAACTTGTGAATCTTCAGGCTTGCCTGTCATTCCTGTTGTACAAAAAAGAAAAAGAAATCCTTCTACCTTTGGACAGATTCGATACCTCATGAAACGATTGTCAACTGCTTTGGACAAAAGGCTCAGAGAGGGTAGACCTTTAAAGTATTGCCGACTATGCAGAGCAGAAATTCGTTCATTATGTCGTGAGGAGAAAGAAAAGCAACACAAACTCAAAGGATACATACACAAGAAGAATAAACAGTTAAGACGTTCCAGGCGGACAAAGAATGATTCTGGGGGTCAGAAATGTCATAGACGTAGTGAAGCTAAAGAAGATATCAACAGACAGACAGGGAACAAGCTGGAGTTAAAAACAATGAAATAAAGTGTTAGTCACTTTTATAATGCTATGATGATTGAGTAACATTGGAAACTTGTATCAGTTTACTAAATGTAGGTTTGTTAAAATTCAGTTGGTATTTAAACTATTGACAGAATTAATAAAACTGATATTAAATTATACACATTTTTTTCACAATTTTCTACATCATTTAGTTCACAAAAGTGCATGCAATTGGTAAAAATGTAAGAATTGCAGTGGTTTACCAAACTTAGCTCAAGTTCTTCAATATCTATTGCAGACTATAAAAGAAAGAGTCAAAGGATAAAACTTCATTCTTCAACCAGTCGTTAATGGGTCGATACCAGTGCAAGCAGTGCTTCCGTGAATTTGCTCGATCAGACAGCCTGAGAAGACATACGTCCAGTGGTGTTTGTAAAGCAACTACAACTATGTCTGACAGCGAAGAAAGTACTATCTCAGAAGCATCGGATGTAACTACAAACAGAAAATATTTGAAGGGAATGAAAGGACATGATATCTTTGGAGAATATGATTATAGTAAACTCTCGGACGATCCAGACACAGAACCGTCAGAAGTGGAGACAGACAGTGAGTCTGCCAGTAAAGAGGAAAAACAGAAAGCCAAACGCAGGAAAATTCAAAAGACAAGTCCTTGGGATAGACTAATGAGAAGTACTTACAGAGACAATCAAGATCAGTTCGATGAAACAGTGGAAAATACCATGCAGGAGACACCTAACATCGATGTTGAATCAGCTGAGGAAATGGCATATGAAGAACTGAAACCAAAATACAGATCAACGCTGGTTACCAAGTATCAAGACCTCGTGGCACTCGGGTCTGCTTTGAGAAAAGATCCTATCCACAAGAAAGTAATATCAACAGCTCACAGATTGAAAGAAGATGAAGACTATGATGAAGAAGAGGCGATGCAGTATGCAGTGAAAAAAAGAAGATATCTACTTGAACGAAAACTTGACGAATATGAAAGACCAACTTTAACTGTTGAAGAGGAAACCCAATGACATTGATTCTTGATAGGACTTTGAAATTAACCATTTCAGCGATGGCAAAGCATTGAGATCATTTGAATAATAGTAGACCTGCAGTGGGACCTATCAAAAAGTTTTATTTACTATGAAAGACTAATGATCATTATGTAAACGAAGACAGAGGGACGGTCCTAATTCTCTGTCTGTCGTAATGAATAGATGAGCGGGACAAATAAAGTTGTTCTGAATTTAAACTGTTGTTAATTGTTCTTTTCTTCCTAGTTCTTATTATTGTAACAGTGAGGTTTTGACATGCATTGTGTCAGTCTGTCAGAAATGGGACAGGGTAAGCCGATTTGTCTAATGTGTAGATGTGGACATGTGGAAACTCCACATTGTGTATCCACATCATCCACATAACCTCCACATTGCATACACATCAAGTCCACATCATCCACATCAGCTCCACAATTTCAATGTGGATATGTGGACCTTCCACTTGACATCCACATCAGCTCCACAATTTCAATGTGGATATGTGGACCTTCCACTAGATACCCACAAGTTCAATCACACTGGGAGCAGAGATCTTCTCGACATCAAATGCAGTAGTCAGGCTTAAGAAGGCTAGTAAGAAATAATTTCAGTCCAGAACATTAAAATCTTGAGATACAAGATTTTATAATCTCCCCAGGAACAAGTACTGACGCTATAGAGTTATGCCTCTGGTATAGTGAGGCCCTGAGATACAGGGCCAAGAGACTCATGGCAGACGCATATTACTGTAAAGCCTCAGAAATTGAACAGAATGAACAAGAGTATGCCACAGCAACTCACACCATCAACTGTCACTATAGAGTTATGCCTCTGGTATAGTGCGCACATGCCACTATGATGGTTTTGTCGTGTTGCGGCTCATATTGTAAAACAACTCGACACGGAACTACTTGACCTATAAAGAAACTATTGTAAATAGCTGAAACATCCTTGTTTCTAAGTCATAGCGGATCTGGTATGACGATTACATGGTAATTTGATTTTAAATCCCTAATCGTTTTTACTACTGACCATTCTGAGACGATAGTTTAGATATTTTTCCCTCTTAGTATGTTTTCGGCCCCTTGTTACAGGGCGTTTTCACATGTGATAAAAAAAATTAATAGTCGATAAAACAATATACTGGTTCTTCTGCACTCGGCAAATGCGACGACAGATGATGCAATAACAAGGCATACAATATTGCATCATATTAGTTTAATATGTAACTTAAGTTTTCACGACATGTAAATCCGTACACATTCACATCTAAACCATTACCCTTGCCAATGACATTATATAATAGTGTCCTTTATTTATCCATTTCATGGCAACATCAACACATACATACATACATACATACATACATACATACATACATACATACATACATAGAACTGGGCATTCGGCTAATTCTTTATTTGTCCCCTTTATGCTGGTATGGTCCTAAGGCATTATTGACAAGATTTAGCTAGAGGCAGAACACAAATAATACTCATATTGCGGTTTAAAATTAGTTCCGGAGATTCCTCTTTTATCAACATGGCTGCTTAGTCGTTTTTATTGCTCTTTTACGGATTTTATTCCAACAAAATACATGTATATGGAATGTGAAGATAGATACCATATTTGCAATTGCAGGACTGAAATATGGCAAAACATCTCTTTCCAAAATGTTATAAGCCTTCTTAAGTACCTACTTTGACAGCAGATATCAAATTACAGTGAAAGCAAGCGCAATGATTATATGGGTCGGCCTGTTTGCTCCGGAACCTATTCATACTTGATTTAGCTAACATATAGTATTTTATGCTCTGTTTATATCCTTTGTTCATGTGTAAATTTATTCAAGAGTTTTTTGTCGAGCCCGCTTGCGGAGAGCGAGACATAGTTGTTACAATGTCAGTTCGGTGTATGTCCGTGGGTGCGTGCGTGCGTACGTGCGTGCGTGCATGCGTCCGTCCGGATTTGTCCGGGCCATAACTTCTACATTTATGGATGGATTTCAAAATAATTTGGCACAATTGTTCTCCTTGATGAGTAGAAGTGCCTTTTGAAACATTTGTTCAGGTAGGTCCAAGGTCAAGGTCACACTAGAAGGTCAAATGATAAAATGGCCATAAATTGAGCTTGTCCGAGCCATAACTTCTACATTTATGGATGGATTTCAAAATAATTTGGCACAATTGTTCTCCTCGATGTGTAGAAGTGCCTTTTGAAACATTTGTTCAGGTAGGTCCAAGGTCAAGGTCACACTTGAAGGTCAAATGATAAAATGGCCATAAATTGAGCTTGTCCGAGCCATAACTTCTACATTTATGGATGGATTTCAAAATAATTTGGCACAATTGGTCTCCTTGATGAATAGAAGTGCCATTTGACATATTTGTTCAGGTAGGTCCAAGGTCAAGGTCACATTTGAAGGTCAAATTATAAAATGGCCATAAATTGAGCTTGTCCGAGCCATAACTTCTACATTTACGGATGGATTTCAAAATAATTTGGCACAATTGTACTCCTTGATGAGAAAAAGTGCCATTTGAAACATTTGTTCAGGTAGGTCCAAGGTCAAGGTCACACATGAAGGTCAAATGATAAAATGGCCATAATTTGATCTTGTCTGAGCCATAACTTCAACATTTACAAATGGATTTCAAAATAATTTAACACAATTGTTCTCCTTGATGAGAAGAAGTGCAATTTGGAACATTTGTTCTAGTAGGTCCAAAGTCAAGGTCACACTTGAAGGTCAAATGATTAAATGGTCATAAATTGAGCTTGTCCGAGCCATTACTTCTACATTTACGGATGGATTTCAAAATAATTTGGCACAATTGTTCTTGTTGATGAGTGGAAGTGTCGTGACGTATGTGTTTGGGTAGGTCCAAGGTCAAGGTCACACTTGAAGGTCAGATATTGTAACTGTCATAAATTGAGCCCGCCTGGGTCATCACTTCTACTTATTTTCCTTTGTGAAAATTTGGAGAAAAAAGAAGAAGAAAATGCTGGCTAAGCATGATGTTTTTTGGCTTCTTTCTAGAGTGAAGCAGTTACTTAGTCTTGACATACTTATAGGTCACTAAGCAAGCAGCGGGCTCGACCAGTTGTCCCTGGACAACCTTCTAGTTTTTCTTATTTCTTTCTCTTTGTTACTGGTGGAGTTAAATAAGGGCCGCTCTCTTTAAGCCTTATAACCACGGTATCCTGCCTAATCCCAAAATATTTAAGGAGTTAAAATCTTATTCCGATTACTAAAGTCAAATACTAAATGCGTTCAAACCGTTCAAGATTATCAATTACATAGCCACAAAAATTAAAATGCGATCCCAGTTTATGTATTTTTGCAGCGACTCAAGTGCAGTATGTAGTATTTAAATTACTGCCTGCAGATTACAGATGTAAAGAGGTTGATTAAGTATTCTTATCGAAAGTGAAAATTACAAGCCCCTTCATATTTTGATCGTAAATGGTCGACCTACGATATCTATATGTCTACTGGTTTTCAAAGTACGGAGACTATCAGAAAATCTCTAAGAACATTTAAACTTCATCCAAAACATTTCTGTCCTTTGTATTCACCAGTTGCACAAGTGACACCAGTTGCACAAGTGGTTTAAAGCCAAAAAATAAAGAGATAAATAAATATTGATGATCCTGATCAAAGTGTTCCTTCGGAGCTGTCTGAGCCAAGTCCACAATGTTTCCAAAATATCTTATGTTCATCTCAAGGAGGTTAATGGTTAATAACACGTGGCATTCTTCCGCATTTCAGGTGAACCACGAGTAAGACCTCAAATGCGTGTTAATGGTTCCGCCAATCTGCGGTTAATTCTCACATATTTCGCTTCAACCCAATAAAAGTCCCCTTTATAAACAAGGAAGTTCCTCATTTTTATTTCACATGGCTGGTTACTTCAACAAGGATTGATTGCACAGATATTATATTACAGGACGTACGCTCACTAACATAATACACGTGTACTTTACAAATTACCTGCTATAGCGGCTTGGCATAGTACCCTAGAATTTCATGTGTACTTAAACGTGTTTGAGAACTCCTACTTGAGCAAGACACAAAAGCCGATAGTAAATTTTGCTGCCGTCTTAAATTCTACGCCGTTGGTTGGGCCGGCTCCGTTCTAAAAGCTTTCTACGAAATTGGTTTGGGAGTTGGTTGCGCTTAATGAGCTGAGCCGCGCGACACGACAAAACCAACAAAGTGGCATGACCGCCTAGCGAAGGCTTAGATCAGCCTGGACATCCGCCTTGTCTGATCAGAACCTTTGCTGTCCACTTAATGGGTAGTTAGTGTCTAAACAATCTCCATGCCTACAGCAAAGACTCTGTCCAGACTTAGTGGATGTCCAGGCTGATCTTAGTCTCCGCTGGGCGCACATGCCATTTGGTTGGTTTTGTCGAGTTGCGGCTCATCTGATTTTGGTTGGAACCATCAGCTTAACTTGTTTGTTCCAGGGATTCAGTGTTGTTTTGACTGTGGGTGCTCATCTTGTTCATCTCCGTATTTAACAATGATCATTTGAGCCGCGACACGACAAATCCAGCGAGGACTCAGTTCAGACTAGACAGCCGCCCAGTCTGATCAGTCTAAAGGGTCGCTAAGGATCAAAGCTATCTCCATGCGGACAGGAAAGACTCTGATCAGACTAGGAGGATGCCCAGGCTGATCTGAGCCTTTGCTGGGCGCACATGCCACTTTGTTGGCTCTGTCGTATCGCGGTTCAGTTGTGTTTGCTGTTTTGATGCATTAACAGGTAGAAGTCCTAAACACGCACCAAACAAATTGTATGACCACAAGGGAATCCAGCACGTTTTAAAACCTTATGTCCCCAGTAATTTATTACTGACAGTTCTAAGGCGGTCTTTCTGGAGTAGTTTATTACTATTAAAGTCTTTTATATTTGTCGTTTTCTCTGTATCTTGATTATTTGTAATCTTAGTTGTTTCCAACTATGGTTTGAGGGCTGGATTTGGATTTTGATTGTTTCAGTTCCTGGTCTTTGCATACTTTTTACTTTTAATAGTTTTGACTTCTTATACATTATTTAGAATAGTCCCGTGGCCATCTGACGAAAAGGAACTGAACTCTTGGCTATTCGCGTTTCGCTTTATCGCTTGTCGTGACGTCTTCATTCTTTATTTTTGGCTTTTCCATTTGGTGTTTACGACAGGTTCTGCTAAACGATTGTGCCGCTCCCTGGTCATGGCCTTCTTATCTACTTTTGTATTCAAAACTCGAATATACTTTGCTACATTTTGTCATCGCGCCAGGTTTTTTAAATCGTAGACTGCCATTATTGTTCGGTGACAGCCAAAGGTGGCATTATCAATAACAAAAGTTACTCTGAATTGAAAACAGTTAGTCAGTTATGCTCTCAAAGGGCATATGACGTCGAAATGACGTCGTAATGACGTCGATGCGACGTCTTTACGTCGCATCGACGTAATTACAACGTCGTTTCGACGTCATGTGCCTGCTGGGATAGAACCTATTTCAAAAACCACAACTGTTTACAGAGAGATGCTTTTCACCTAATATTTGTTGTCTCAGGGTTATCGCAGAACTAAATAGTTCTTTTGAAGACATCATAGTGTCGATGATTCCTACAATGTAGCCGTGTCTGAATTTATTTCCGATTCGATGGTCACACGCAAATTATAGTCCGGCTTTCAAATAACTGACTTTAAACTTTACTAAGTAGCTCCTCAGATACATAGAAATAGCGGATGTAATATGAAAACAGGCACTGCCTATAGGCGAGCACATCGCTCTTTACAATCTGTGGGTGGTATGATATAACCTCCCTATGGCTGCTACCATGTTAACTCTAAAGTTTCGGACAAAAATGCGTGATCGAAATGCTACTACTCATTGTAAGATTCTGGATTCAATTTCACAATGCCTTTTTTTTGTCGTATGGAATTTGTAATAATTCCAACAGCCTCTCTTTGGCACAAGTTCCGAACAAATGATTGGCTGACAGCATCTGCAAAGAGACGTTTATACATCGATAAAGTCTGTTGACGTTGTATCCTTACGCGGAATTCTCTTCCGACTAAGTTTTTTTTCACCCTTTTGCGTAAAGAATCGGTAATTTTGCATTCAGACGGACGAACAAAATTTGTCTTGAGACGACCAAAGCAAGCGCGTGCATAACGTTATTTATGATGTAACGTCAGTGTCGTAACTTACGTCTTCTGGTTAGTTTAAAAATGGCGGCGCCCTCGACAGTGTTTTTGGTTGATCATTGACTATTTTGGAGTGTTTCCGACTTTTCATGCAAGTAAACGGGTTAAAAATGAAAACCCACGAAAAAGCCGTTTGTAATTTCAAATAGGGTTAAGTTTGTAATTTCAAAGGGTATGCTCATGTCTCTGATTTTGTCAGTTGCTGTTCACCTAAACCCTCCAATGTAGAAAACAGACGGACAATGCAGCCGCATTTTGTGTGATCACAGAGGCGGTTAACGTTGACGCCATCTTGCTTTTCTCAAATGGAACGTTTGACGTCATTACGTAACGCAGCGACAGAAAGACTGTACACCCTGTATTTCTCATTTTTTCGTCGATTTCTATTCGAACCAGTCTAATTATAACTTCCGTTTGGTGTCGTTACGAAAGAAATTCCATTGAAAGTAATGTATCTTACAGGTAAAAATATGCCTTACCAATCCTCTACCAATCCTCTACCATAGAGCTCCCGCTCTTTCAAGGCTCCGAAAGAGCTTTCAGTTGCTACGCGCTGCAAGCGAGTGCTCGCTATTATGTACTGGACAGCAATGTTTACTACATGCGACCTCTGATCAGATCTTAAGGTCTCGGATTATGATTTACGAGTTAAGACGTTTGATTATGGCACGATAACCATTTTCACTTCCCAACTGACTATAGTGTAGCATTACATAAAGTACATATAGCTATTATATATCATTGATCTACAATCGGTTTAGTTGTCGCTATTATTTTAGTTGTTCTGTATTTATATCTGGAATTAATTTGAGATAAGGATAGACAAAATCGTATACCTTACTTGATCATGTATATGTTACCTGAATACGGTATTCAAATGATGAAAAGGGGCCGTATTCATAAAACGACTTAAGTCGTTGCTATGCTGTTGCTAAGGCTCAATTTCTATGAAGGAGATTCCCTACAACTATGAAATTTGCTCTGGAGGAACAGTCTTACAACGACTGTTCCTCCAGACCAAATTTCATAGTTGTAGGGAATCTCAAACATAGAAATTTAGCTTTAGCAACGCAACAGCATAGCGACGACTTAAGTAGCTTTATGAATACGGCCCCAGATTGATGTATAAATTCTGTTTTGATAAAATATACCAGCACAAAATGCCCAAAGTTACTGAGTGTAAATGCGAAAGAACATGTTCAGTGGAATGCCTTAGCATATGTGTGGCGTATCTAAGTTTTCAATGTAGTGTAAAAAGCAATGACCAGAAACTTATATAATCAGATTTTTAATCGCACCCATGAACTTTTAATTCGCCCATTTTTATTTAGACATTATGGTCTTGGGCTACCATTCCGCGCCCTTCCTTTCCAAAAAAAAATCCCAGGTAAGTGATGCTTACTACTCGCAACCACCTGATAACGTCTAAAAAAGATATTGAGAAAATCTGAAGTTTCTATTGAAGAAATTTCAGATTGTAATGGCATTAAAAAATTTGCGGAGCGTGGCATTGTTTGCCATGCTCCACATAACTTACGTCATAAATCTGTTATCAAAGTAACTAAGAGTTCATATTGCTGTCTAAGTGACGTTATCGAGACATTATTCTGCCAAGGCACTAAACATAGCAGTTGGTAATTCTACAGGTGCTATGGTAGTAAATCTATGACGTCATCTCACTTATAATTTGAGAGGAGCATGGCATACATTGTATGCCATGCTCCTCTCGAATTATAAGTGAGATGCTACCTGCAATGAAAAGGTTTGATTTTCTTAAACCTATAATTCATTCTCAAATACTTCAATTCTCTGTTATCTGTATAACGGGGTCCATGTCTGTGTATCTAAACATTTCGGATTTGTCAATGTTTGTTTCATTTACGAGTTCGGTATTATGATTTTAGTACTTTCATCACTTATGCTTCCCCACTGGCGTTTACTGGGTAAGTATTTCATATAAACTAATAGTGGAAAGGGCAATTCATTTTACACCGAACTTGCAACGAGCCCAAATGGTCCTTTTCCAAAACGATGATACCTTACGAAACTGCATTCATGTTGAGTATAGTCTCAGATTCACGTATTCATTTTTTTCTGCGGGTGCTTAACTATTTTGCTTACTTGAATAAACAATATGTTGAAGTTCTAGTAGTAATAATAAAATTCTTTCCCCTTCTTACACCCGAGAATTTCAGAATCTCCATTTTTATTTATCACTGGTGTCAGGATAAGCTTCAATTCAGAACTGTCAAAACAAAATGAAACTATCGACAACGAAACAAAAGAAGGTGAAAAACTCTCCTCAGCGTGGCAGTTAGAAAGGGATTAATCTAGGCCTTATCCCTGGATGCCCTCTGCTAGATTATACTTGAGTAAGGCTTATAGCGTGGTGTTATACAAACAACATTGCTGTTATGCTAAAGACATTCCTCTCATAAGAAGAACCACAAAAAGTCGTGACTCCAAATTCTGTTCGTTTATGTGTTTTCTGTTTCCAAAGGCAACTTTTGAGCCACGACACGACAAAACCAGCACAGTGGCATGTGCCCCAGCGAAGACTCAGATCAGCACGGGCATCTACCCAGTCTGATCAGAGTCCTCTCTGTCTGAATGAAAGTAGAGTAGACCCCCAGCTACACTCAACACGCACAGCGAAGACTCTGATCAGACTAGACGGATGCCACGCCGATCTGAGTCTTTCCTTGGCGCACATGCCACTTTTTTATTTTGGTTTTGTCTTGTCGCGGCTCATTTATAGATTAAGAGCTCAGGGATGGATGTTAATAACGACAAAAATGAGCATTTCAACTGGTTAGACTATAGTTTTCCGCAAATTTAAAGGCTGCGAGGATGTCTGAAACGGGTACTTATTTCGTGGTTCCATATTGTTACTTGTTCTTGTTTTCCACGTCGGTGCTTTCGTTCACCTGTTGGATCAATCGGAGCTCGCTCGGCCAATTCCGTGATTCACGGAATTGACCGAGCGGTGTTCCGATTGCTGTTGGATGAGTGGGTGGTCTGGGAGAGCTGTTCATTCGGTTTACAGTGCGTGCCTTTCGTGCCATCGGTCAGTTTAGGTATATGCTTCTTTCCATGTTGGGTTTGGAGGGCTGGTTCCTGGTCATTGCCTATCATTTTACTTTAAACTGCCGCTTAGAACTGAAGTCTTATGAGGAATCCCATGAACGTGACTGACGAAGGGAGACCCTACAACTAAACGTTGCTGCAAAATGGCAACAGATCAAAGTACGAATCACTGTTTAGGAAATGAGGTCTACATAAAATTCATTGGAAAACTGGTCCTAGAAAACGGTTGTACAAATAGACATACCATAACTTAATTTGAGGTGGCGTCAAGATACAGTATAGAAATACAGGAGTCAGAAGTATATTAGAATGATCACTATAGATTGCACTTCAATAAACTTAGTCAATTAACAATACATATCTCCCAGATCAATGGCGTGAAGAGTCAGTATATAATCATATTTCTTATAGCATCGATGCCCTAAATGAAGCATGCATAGTACTGTAGAAAACCAATTTAAATAGATGTATAGAAATCGCAGTTATCATCCGTGTGTATTGAATCGAAATCTTTATCATATTTAAGGGCTGTTCCCGTTTTCCAGATTATATGTGCATAGCATATATCTATTCAGAAAGTAGAGTAAATAATGTAACATACTATTATTTAGAACCATCATAACTGTAAATGTTAATATACTGTGTAAATGTCACGAAGTTGTAAACATATATTTGCTATTTGTGTTCAAAAATATACTCAGAGGCAAAAGAAAGTATACAATTTTTGAAAGCTAATATTTTACTTATTTTTCTTCTCTGAGGTCTGGGCCGTATTTATAAAACGACGTAAGTGGTTGCTATGCTGTTGCTAAGGCTAAATTTCTTTGAAGGAGATTCCCTACAACTATGAAATTTGCTCTGGAGGAACAGTCTCAGTAAGACTGTTCCTCTAGAGCAAATTTCATAGTTGTAGGAAATCCCCAATATAGAAATTAAGCCTTAGCAACAGCATGGCAACCACTTAAGTCGTTTTATAAAATCGGCCCCTGGGAATTACAATGCTTTACTAGCGGCACTGAACGCATCTGTCGGTTTTGCATATTTTATACATGCATCAAACTAGAGGATACGGTTTTGCTGTAAATTTGTATTTGAAATATTTCAGTTTTTTTTTTTTTTTTTAACAAACCGTACCGTTTGCCTTTTATTTGCTTGATGATAAGGTGCAAAATTGACATGTACGTACACTGCCGCTAATCAAGCATTTCAATCAATATTTTTTCTTCACCACATCTTTATACTTAGAGTGAAAATATATCATGCAGAATTTCTGACCTGAAGACGGAAAACTACGAGTAAGTAAAATACGAGCATTCAAAAATAATATTCTATCTTTTGCCTCTCAGTATATAAATGAAAATAATAGGAAAAGACATAATCACAAAGTACACCCCACTGGGCACACAAGTTTGATCAACACTGAATCAACGTTGATTCAACGTCACGACGTTGAATCAACGTTGCTTTAGTGTTGATTCAACGATATGTCCATGTTTGGAACACTACTAAGACACCGAAGAAAGAAGGGAGGAAAAAATACGGAACAGTACATCTTCGACAAGACACACACTCAGTACAAGCCAGTGGAGAATTGTACATCAAAAAGGCATACCAAATACATGAAATATCTACGACACAAATTGCGCATGCCATACGGCGCAAACTCCATATCTGAATGATTATTCAGTTGGTGTTTAAAAAGAACGCTTAGTTTATGATAACTTTATCGTGCTTTCAATTCCCTAATCTCTTTAGAAAATTGTCAACCAAATAGCTTGACACATTTATGGTTCAGGACAATATCGACAACGGGCTTTGTTTGACACCCCAGAGATCTCCGGGTTTCGAGTCCCTATCTTTAATTCATGATAGCTTTATTCGTGTTTTTTTTGTTGTTTTTTTTTTTGGGTGGGGGGGGGGGGGGTTTCTGTGAGGATGCATTGATGGGTTAGGAAACGTTCACGCTGACCAAACAGCTAACTAAACATTTCGAATCATTGCACAAGCTGTGGGTGAGTGTTTAGTTTGTTTTCTCTTCTTTTGTGTGTGTGTGTGTGTGTGTGTGGGGGGGGGGGGTTCTGTGAGGATTCATTGATGGGTTAGGAAACGTTCACGCTGACCAAACAGCTAACTAAACACCTAAACATTTCGAATTATTGCAGTAGCTGTGGGTGAGGGTTTAGAGCCAGTTAAACTTGTTTGAACCCCTCTTCCCCCCCCCCCCCCCAACCCCCCGAGTAATCCATTATTTACTGTTTGTTTCAATGCGGTACTTCGGTTTTGGTTCCTCAATGGTACTTGTTCTCATGCCTGCTTGTCTGTGATTTTCTGGCAGTATGATCTCCTATATAGCTGCCCACTTTGCTTTCTGTTTCGTGTTGTAATTTAAAATAGAAAATAGGTAAAAACATATGAGCCGCGACACGAGAAAACCAACTAAGTGGTTGTGCGCCCAGCGGAGACTCAGGTCAGCCTGGGCATCCGCCCAGTCTAATCAGAGTCTTCGCTAAGCGCTTAAAGGGTAGCTAAATGTCTAAGCTACCTCCATGCGGACAGCGACGACTCTGATCAGACTGGGCGGATGCCCAGGCTGATCTGAGTCTGCGCTGGGCGCACAACCACATTGTTGGTTTTCTCGTGTCGCGGCTCATATGTTACTGTTTCTGGTTCTGGTCCTCCTTATCTGTGCTTTCGTTCACATGTTGTGTCAGTGGTGTTTTCATTTGGGGTACATGAGTGACTATCTGTCAGGGAAAAAGCTCTTTATTCGGATTACCGTGCGAGTTTTTGAGATCTGTTGTCAATTTATGTGTAAATATGTTTTTTCATATGGGATCAGGGTTCGAGGTTATAAAAATTCAGAATAATCTCAAACTCAAAATAAAGCACACTGATTGGCTGCTTCCGAGCACATGCTCGGAAGCAGCCAATCAGTGTGCTTTAATTTGAGTTTGAGAATGTACTCAAGTTTTATAACCTCTGGATCTGATTTCATTAATTTCTGACCATTGCCTATTTATTAACTTTGTATACAAATGTACATTCTAGGGTGGTGATTTTGATGTTATTCATCCTTTGTATGCCTTGGTAGCTGAAAGCCATAGACTACTATGTTTCGGCATAGGCCATCAAATTGGAAATAATTACCATTCCAAGTCGGTGATGTTAATGTTGTTCATGTCTGTTGGGATATTTCATATACTCAGGTGTTTGTGTTTATGTATTATGCAAGTTGGATTTATGTAGCTTGTATCGGAACATACAGTGTCGATTAGCACTTTAAAAATCGAGTAAAATGAAAATCTTAACGAGTTCCTCCTTCAAGAGCACTTCAAGAGCAGAGAAAACATTCAGAAGAAGGAACATGGGCCAGACAATGTAGTTTCGGCTAATATAGCCTCATCAGTGACCCTGACAAAAGTCTCCGTTGGTGTATATGTATGTGAGGCACGGGTAAGTGAAAATGACAGTCCGGTAGCTGAAAGCCATACTATGTTTCGGCCTTCGCCATCAAACTGGAAATAAATTAGGAAAACAAATAAATACAGACGGCAGACAGGCATCTCAAGTGAAAAGGAACTGTCCGCCAGGGGTGTAACGCATGACTGTATCATAAAAGTGCCCTTAATTACACCACTGGTTAAATACTATGTCATCAAATAAGAAAAAGCGCGTTTCTCTTTGGTGAAAAAGGTCACGAATTCCAGTAACACTCCGCTTCTAAGAGAATATCGACATTATTGTTTTCACTGCATACAACCGAGGCATTAAAGCAATAAACCCAGGCCATATCGATCAACATTCTACAGTGAAATGTCAACCGCCTCTTCTTTCATAGTATTTACAAGCGTTTATTGATTTGGTAATAATAAGGTTATTGTTGGGTACTGGTTTTCTATTGTGAATAGTCTAATTTCTTGAGTGTCAACTTCCGCATGTAATTGTTTTTCTCCTTAATTTCACTTTGCTGTACACAAGTCTGTGTTCCCGATCCTGTTTGTCTACTAAACTATGTTTTGTTTATTTTACAGGGTTGTACATACACAGCAAGAACAGATAAAGAGGCGAAATTGACTGCCAAGACAGGAGTGTGGAGAAGTGGATAAATGAATTGATGAACTGATGGATGAATTGATGGATGATTGGATGTATCGCCGGCCGGACAGACGGATAAGAGGACGGATGAATGGATGAAGGATGTTGACTTGCTCAAAAACACAAAACTAAATATTTTCAATTTCCCGATCTTATTTTATAATTTGGTTATATTAGATTCCTAAACTTCCGATTTGATGTTAATGTATAAAATATAATAATTTCTGAAAGCATCATTAAGCTTTACGGATCAGAACTTTCAATGTGAATTAAAAGCACAAGCGAGTGTTCACTTGTCTCAATTAAGTTGGGCGGAATTATAATATGAACGTAACCATACCGAACCAAGCGCACAGAGGCACGCCTCTGCATTAAACCTCACCTCCCAACTCCTAGTGCCGCTTACCCCAAAAATTGCCAAGCAAACAGGCGATGGGCAGGTCTCGGCAAATAACGAGCAGCCCTACCCGAGCTACACCCACCGACAGGACACAGCAGCCGCAGATATCAGGGTTCGATGTTATAAAGCTTCAGAATAATCTCAAACTCAAAATAAAGCACACTAATTGGCTGCCTCCGAGCATGCGCTCGGAGGCAGCCAATTAGTGTGCTTTATTTAGAGTTTGAGAATTTTCTCAAGTTTTATAACCTCGAACCCTGATATCTGCGGCTGCTGTGTCCCGCGGGGTGCGTCGGTGGGTGTATAACCTCGGGGACAGACAAGAGCCGTCCACGTAAATAACATAAAGTTCTACGTAATAATGATTACACATATACTTACGAACCTGGCGTAGTAATTACATACCTAAGTCTACATTTGAAACGATCGTGTCGTTGATTAAAAGGTTATTATACTCCTTCGTTCCATTCCTATAAATTTGTATGTTGTACTGTATACATATATTGTTAAAAAATTAAAATAAGTATTTTAAACCAAAGGTTATTATTGTGTGATGATGTGATATACATGTATTCTAACAAAACATAGTGTGTTCGCTCACAAAACACTAGAAACGTGCATATTATCAATGAAGACACAATAACAGACTAGTCTTTGAAGTTAGGAATTGCTCATTACCATTTCTGTGGCAGTGGGCCATAAGATGAGTCCTGCCTGGGGCAAAAGTGCACATGCACTCAACAGCAAACGAAACGCAAATAAGTTACAATTGAATTTGAGCCGCGACACAAGAAAACCAACAATGTGGTTGTGCGCCCTGTGCACACTCATATCAGTCTGGGAATCTGCCAAGTCTGATCAGACTCTTCGCTAAGTGCTTAAAGGGTAGCTAAGGGTCTAAGCTACCTCCATGCGGAGAGCGAAGACTCTGATCAGACTGGGCGGATGCCCAGACTGATCTGAATCTGCGCTGGGCGCACAACCACATTGTTGGTTTTCTCGTGTCGCGGCTCATTTTATTGCTCTGCTACATTACGTATATAAGATTAAATTGCAGCAATTTACCCAGTTGCATATAATGCAAGTTTCTTTTGCGAGAGGCAAGTGGTGGTGGGGCGATGGTGCTGGTTATACCCTCCAGTGCCGGGATGTCCTACTAAAATGGATAAAAGATGGGCGAGGGCTTACTGGTCTTGCAGTAGGCGCGAGTGGTTTTTTTTTGGATATTTTTTCTCTCGTCTATCATTTCTCCTTTCTTTCTCCCACTCTCTGGGAGACGGCCCGATATAGACTCAAATACTATCTCAAAAGGCCGTTAAATCAAAAAACAACCAACCAACCATCTTTTGCGAGAAAGTCCTAACATGGACATAATTAAGCACAGGTTTTGGTTGTTTGGTTGTTTTGGGTTTAACGGTCCTTGGATCAGTATTTCAGTCTATATCGGGCCGTTTTCCCAAAGAGAGCGAGACAGAAGAGAGAACTGATAGACGAGAGAAAAATGTACAAACAACCCCCACCAGCACCTATCGCAATCACAGTAGGCCCATAAAGCAGTAGGACGCCCCGGCACTGGAAGTTATGCCCATCACCATTGCACCACCCAATCACCCCCATAAGCACAGGCAATACTATAAGTGGTAAAAGTGAGGGAATAAAAGGTGATCAGTCTATGATTATTCTGAATAAAAGCAACTGATTTTTTTAAATACAATGCAAAAATGTAAAGTTATCATCTCCAACAAAAATCAGTTATACTTTCAGTAAATGCAGTGTTTCAATCGGAAGTTAAATAATTAAGTTATTTTCCGTGAATTTTAAGTATTCCACTGAAGCGTAATAACTATGAAACAAAGCCTTTTTATGCTTCTGAAAGCCAACTTTTAGAATTATCGCTTGTATGCAGTTTGAAAACAGAAGGGCTGTAACTAATGTTGTGAGAACTTGTGGCCCGACCCCTTTGCTGTGTTATTAAGGCAATAAAATATGTTTAGACTAACTCAACTTTGAAAACAAACAAGTCCGAAGTTTCGATGTATCGTATTGTTGCCTTTATTTTTTAATCTCTTTCTGTCGTCGAAAAGTATAAAAAGGGAGAGCAAATATAGACTTAGCTTCAAATTTCATCCTTTGGACCATGTTAATGTATGTATGTGTGCGTGTATGTATGTATGTATGTATGTATGTATGTATGTATGTATGTATGTATGTATGTATGTATGTATGTATAATTGTATAATTGTATGTATGTATGTATGTCATGAATAAATATGTCAATCAGCTTTCTGTGATTGTTTCTATTAAATTTTATCCAGACATTATTTTCCTGACTTTTAATGTTCCTGCGTGACTCGAGATACAACCGTTAAATTAGAAATTGTTCGAGAACACGGCAAGAAAAAAAAAACAGAAAGAATATTGATATCTAATTTGGAATCCTGGGGCCGTATTCATAAAGCCACTTAAGTCGTTGCTATGCTGTTGCTAAGGTTAAATATCTATAAAGGAGATTCCCTACAACTATGAAATTTGGCCTGGAGGAACAGTCTTTGTAAGACTTTTCCTCCAGAGCAAATTTCATAGTTGTAGGGAATCTCCTGCAAAGAAATTTAGCCTTAGCATCAGCATAGCAACAACTTAAGTCGTTTTATGAATACGGCCCCTGGACTAACAATAAACAAGTTTTGATTTCAGATCATGGACTAAATTATTATAGCTTAATATTATACAATGATTAAATATACATGAAGATACCCAGGATAGACAACTTTCATTAAACACAAAGATCCCAAGTTCAGTATGACAAATAGAGAAAAACGTTATTTTATAGAGTATTTGCAAGGAATAACATTGTCCAGTTCTTTATTCTATTTTTGATTCTTTTCTCTATTGAATCGCCATAGTTTCTGCACTAAGGAAACGAAAACAACAACCCTTAGGATGGCTGCATGACTTCTTGATGTTGTTGTTGTTATTGATACTTCAGTCCTCTGTTGTTGTTTTTTAAAGCAAACGACTGATAAATATAAAGGAAGGATTCAACTTAACCCTGCTAGGCAGCTTATTTGCAACAGTATATTTGGGTGAACATGCAACTGAATGCGCCAAATTTCACTGCTCTGGCTTAAATATTCTCTTTTTTTTTTTCTCTCAGAAATATCGATAATCAAATTATAGCAAAGAAGAGCATTATACAAACATAGATGAGTGCTGATAACCATTTGTGAGCCGCGACACGACAAGACCAACAAAGTGGCATGCGCTCCCAGCAAAGACTCAGACCAGCCTGGGAATCCGCCTAGTCTGATCAGAGTCTTTGCTGTGCGCTTATAAGGTAGCTAAGGGACTAATCTAGCTCTATGCGGACAGCGAAACTCCGGTAAGATTGGGCGGATTCCCAGGCTGACCTGAGTCGTCAAAGGACGCCCATGCCACTTTGTTGGTTTTGTCGTGTTGCGGCTTAAATTACCTAAAAAAGCAGAAATTTCTGAGACGAATCCCGTTTGTTGTATGTTTAGCATTCTGGTGTCCGGTGTACAACAGAGAATTAAATTATTTGAGAATGAATTATATGTTTGAGAAAATCATACTTTTCTATTGTATGAATTACATATTATAGCATATAACTTCTAATTCGATAGGAGCATGGCATACACTGTATGCCATGCTTCTCTCGAAATATAAGTGAAATGACGCCATAGATCCGATACCATACCAACTACAGACTAACAAACTGTTGTACTCAGAACTTTAGCAGAATGACGTCTCGATGGGGTCACACTGACATCAATATGAACTCTTAGTTCCTATAGTAACAGATCGATGACGTCAGTGATATTGGGCATGGCAAACGGTCTATGACATGCTCTGCCAGTTTTGCAATATCATTGCAACCTGATATTCTTTTGACAGAATCTTCAGATTTTCTCAAACAAATAATTATTCTCAAGTCATTTAATGCCGAGTTGTATATGCAGCTTTGATTCCTGTTTCTTTTGTTTTTATTTTTGTTTTCGTGGTTTAAAAAAGCAAGCAAGTACAAACAGGTATTTTTATGGCTTTTGATGTTATTGTAAGTTTTTCTCATCATTTTGTGCAGTGCCTTTTTCCAAAATAAAACAGGACCTACAGAGCTGAATTGAACTAGTAAGAAATTTGAAAGAACATATAGGATTTTATGTATTTATTTCCGTATGTACTCACCTGTTTTGATTAAAATGTCTGTTTACCAGTTAGTCATTTAATTATCTTGTGTCTGTCAGGTTGCATCAGATTATTAAAAATATTAGCATTAGAGGCATTTTATGGGAATAGATAAAAAATTGCACTAGGCAACATCAACTGCAATAATTAACATTTGTCAAGTCCTGAGGTTATAAAACATTTTTCATGCTCAACTCAGCTGAGTATGAAATTTTCTCTGCTGACAAATATGAAAATGCCAACTATTCACTAAAATGCCAACTGCTGACAAATATTAATTTTCTCTGCAGATAAACATGAAAATGCAAACGAAAATGCCAACTATTCACAAAAATGCCAACTGCTGACAAATATGAAAATGCCAACTAATGTTGGCATTTTCATGTTTATCTGCAGAGAAAATTAATAGTTGGCATTTTCACATTTGTCAGCATAGAAAATTTCATACTCAGCCAAACTGAGCAAGAAAACAACTGTATTTATCAGTAATTTGCTATTTATTAGCAGACAAAATTTCATGCTAAGCTGAGTTGAACACGACACGAAAAAAGTTTTATAACCTCGGGCTTGGTGTTATTTTTCGTCAATGTTACCTTGAGACAAAAAATTAATGTTTATTCGTCTGAACGGTCAACCATTTTTGCCCAGTTTTCATAATGATGTTCCCAAAGAGACTCAATAGAACGAATCCATAGTTGCACGCCGGGCCGGGTAGCGCAGTCGGTAGGGCACCTGACTCGTAAGTCAGAGGTCCTGGGTTCGAATCCCGGTCTGGCCACATACTTTCGTTTCTCCTTCCGCTGATTCAAGAAGGGCAGTTGTCAGTTACTGGCGAAAGTATGTGCACTTAGTACTGGTTAACCGCTTAGAAGGTCTAAGCCTGCCCAGGAATAGTGTGGTTAGGTTAACTGACCGTCCCGACATGATCTTAGTTGTTTACCGTGGACGTTAAGCATCAAATCAACCAACCAACCATAGTTGCACACTCCTGATGCCGAGTCTCTCTGTCCGTCCCCTCTCCAATTCGAAGAGGAGAGTGCCAACGGCCAACCGTGCAACATTTTCTCTCTTGAATATACTTGGTCCAAGTTTCTTTCTTAAATAAACGTTTAACATCAAACTGAATTGGCTAAGAACAAAGTTTTCTCTGTTCATTTTCATAGCTAGTTTCTTCGTTACATATTCTACGGCAAACCTTCTGTTCATACGAACAAAAAACTTAACCATATAAATTTGGCAATGAAAATGTGACATATAATTTCATTCAAACGACCATATTTCAATTTACAAAACACACTTTTGTCAAAGAAACTTCGGCAGTGTGAACGAAACTTAAAGGTTCAATAAAGTCCCTAAGGCAGATTTTATAACTTCAACATTTGAGCCGCGACACGACAAAACCAACAATGTGGTTATGCGCCCAGCGCAGACTCAGATCAGCCTGGGCATCCGCCCAGTCTGATCAGAGTCTACACTGTCCTCATGGAGGTAGTTTAGACACTTACCTACCCTTTGAGCACTTAACGAAGAGTCTGATCGAACTGGGTGGATGCCCAGGCTGATCTGAGTCTGCGCTTTGCGCACAACCACATTGTTGGTTTTCTCGTGTCGCGGCTCATTTCATGTAATTTCCATTACATATACTGCTTAGTTACGTAATCTTACATGACCTTCAAGAATAACTTAATATTTCTTTCTACCTTTATTTAACAGGTGAAAGGTATATGATTTACTGATTCGGATGGGGACGATTTTCTGGGGTAGGTCGCACTGAATGGAAGTCTTGCTTACTGGCAGAGTGTGTTGTTAAATTATGGTTACTGCTGCTTAGTTGTTTTGGGTTAAACAGTCCGTTTTTTGAGACAGCACTTCAGTCTATATTGAACTGTATACGACAGACAGAGAGAGGGAGATAGAAAAGGGAGATAAGATTACAAACTTCCAAACCTTGAGCCAACATTAATGGCAGTTATAATTGATTGCTTTCAGCTACGTGCCCATGGAGCAGGTGGATTTTTTTACACATTTTATATTATTTTGCTATGGAAATGTACCTTTACCAAATTTAGGTCCGATTTCACGTCACATATATAACTCAGATTAACTAGTCCGTGGTCTATTTTGCCGTAAGGAGCAATGTAAAATTTTGGTGTTCCGACTGCTAATCGGTGTACTAAATTCGATATGAAATCGGGTCTTAGCGCTACAGATACACACTATGTATTTAATATAATTCCAGGTATAGAAATAAGATTACTAACAGCATTCAACGAAATTCAGAAATATATTGAATATATATCTTAATTTATAAACAGGGTCATAGTGCATACTCTTATTCCAGATATACATGTAATTTAAATATTGAGAGAGACGTGAATAATAGAACGCGTGACTCTGCTATTATTGTTACTTCATATCATTCTTTAAAATCATTGACACGTGAGTATGATAATATATAGATAGTTATATTTAATACCTAACCTACTATATGCAGAGTAATCACATAGTTTGGCTGTCCACTATAGTGCGTGCTTTCATCACACATGACCAGTCAATATTTTTGACCGTCGGCCGATAAGAGACGTCACATGTTTAGACGTAAGGCAAAAAGGAGAGAGCAATAGTTTGACTATCTCAGCTCACTTGCTACGTAACATCAGATGTAACTAATGCTTTCTTGCATAATGGTTACAGTTTTTTTTGCATTGGTTGTATAAAAAACAACTACATATCTCGAAGTCGAACTTCAGTCCAAACTACTGATATCTCAAAGTTAATTTTCTGGAACCAGAAAATTTACTTTGAGATATCATTAGTTTGAGATAAGAGGAGTTGAAATGTAAATAAAAACAGGAAATATATCGTGTAATATAAGAAGAAACTTTGAGATATCAGTGTTCTAGATATCGGGAGTTTACATATATAATGCCTTCTACGGGCAACAGTCAAATCTATTGCCTCTATCGGCCTCGTGCCTCGAGTGTGTTATAATGTACAACAGTGCTCACGTCCTCATACAAGATAACTTTAAATGGGCTAGGTCATGACCGAGCACCAGAAAATATAAACTTCACTTCGAGGAGGCGTGTTCAGATTCCGTGCAAAACTTGAAACCCACAGAAACGTCGTACTCGTCATGCAATCCCATAATCCTTATATGTTTAGGATATGTTTATAGATCAAGCTTAAAATGATATCTGGGTGGGGTAAAATGCCCTTACTGATGCTACTGTTCAAATATTATATATCGGCATATCTATCGTCATACTGATATACAGCTAATCTATTTTTATTTTCTAATTCTATATAACAGTTTGATTAAATAACTAAACATAAAGTCACAAAACTCCTAGGATGCCATATCCCTGAGCAGAATGTTTCAGAAAACGGTCATTAAGGTATAGTCCGTTTGTTCCCAAATGCAAACGGCATCCCCAATATTTTCTCAAAATTGGTGAGAAGTAGAAGATTTTCGAATTGCTCATTCTTAATTTTCATCCTATACATAACAAAATCATAATTTTGCAGAAATGTGAGGTTTTGCATAAAAAAGTTTCTATACAAAAACAGGACCTAAAATATGTCACTTTCACCTCTTAATTACAAGGGAGTAAAGGTTGGCTGTTGGAATTCCTGTTTAGTTTTACGTGTTAGAGCATGTGACCAATGTATGCTATCCTTAGAACAAAATTTGCATAATTAATTGAAATTTTATTCTGAATCCATTTTTCCTACTTTTTGTCTCACCCATGTATTATCAAATTTTAAAACATACATTTTTTACTCGCAAAATAAAATAATAGTTCAATGTTTATTTACAACTTAGTATCACCTGACTAGTGATACCATGCGTTACGCGTGCGGACAGGTGAACACATTTTACTATTTCATTCATATACGCCCACACCTGTAGTTAACAACGAGTTTACGCTATTGCCTATCAACAATATTTTGGCTGTTCTAACAAGCATACGACGCCCTTCAGTGAAACTGCTCAGTTTTTGCATTACTGTCAATGGAATATATTTTACAAAAGCATCCAAAAATTTGGACTTTCCGTATTCTGTTATGTATAGTTATAGGAATCATTAGGATATTAGAACATTTGATGGAACTTTCATCGTCTTCGAGAAAATAAGCAAAACCCCGTTTGCACTTGGGAGCAAACGGACTATATTGTGTTATCAACATTGTCTTTAAGAAAGGAAGCCATCTTGAACTTAAAACAAAACACATGACAAAACTATACTTTCCAATGTGTATTCCTCGCTTCCAAGGGATCTACCAAGTCTGAACTTTATTAGAGATGTGAGTGAATTTAAAAACCCAAAACCAAACACTCCAGGACCAGAGGCTTCCGTAGCAGATATCTCTTGTTTGAAATAAAACTTTAAAGAAAACAAAACACAGCTGCTGGATTGCTTAGTTAACAGATTAAACACGATAACGGTTCCCAAATCTGCATCATGTGGAAATCTGCGAACAGAACGTCAGATTTATTCATTTACCTGAACAAAAAAACAAAAACAGCAAAAAAAAAAACGGATATAATTAACCAAGGAGCAACCAATGCTGAAATTAAAAGGAAGCCCTTGACCTTCTACATATTATTCTTCTTATATATTTTCAACAGATGACCAGGAGGTTATTCTACATAAATTCAGAAGTTGTATATGAACAGTAAAAATAAGTTTACGTAGCGAAAGCAATTTTTTCATGCCCCGTTTTTATGGATTATTAATTCACCCTATCAAACTTTTATAGCCAATACAAGGATGTGAGAAGGTACAACAAGGTGTAAGGATTATTATCTAAATCGTGTTTATCATTTCCAATTGTACATGTATATGAAACTCCTGAAGCCGTGACCTAGATTGCTTTAATGTGAAGAGGCCCCGTAACATAAAAAAATAAAGCAACACCCTGCCGATAACACATACACCTTTAGTCTAGCAGTAAGGTAAAACATATTTCCCTACGTATGCTGTCCATCGAGCCAGTCAATTACCCTTTATTCAAAGGAGCTATCGACCGAGACATTGACAGCAGTATCAGCTCGGTTGACAGCCATTAACAATATTACCATTTACCCTTATTGGTATTGTTTTCTAACGAATTCTTGGTCGACAGCCACTTTGAATTTTAACGGATTGGTCGACAGCACAGGTAAGCGAATTGGTACCCCCCCCCCCCCCCCCCACCCACCACCCCAAATGAAAAAGGAACTTCAGAAGAAGAACCGTCTTGGAAATGTCATTAAAACTTTAAACCGGCTTGATGTATGCAACCTATTGTTTGAGATCAGTAAATAACCAAATCTGTTTGACGAATGCAACATCGTGCTTGATATCAGTAAAACCTCAACCGGTTTGATGCAAGCAGCCACGTACTTCAGATCAGTAACAATTTAAACCGGTTCGATGCGTGCAACCTCGCTCGTGCTTACCTCTGCAGCAGCTCCAAGTAGCAAGTCAGTGTTAAGGCTACGTAAGGGACTCCTACGGATAGTATAACTTGTGGGCATATAACATTGAAATAATATTGAATATTGAATCACTGTTGAGTCAACGTGATGACGAGCTAGGATTGACCTTCTATTTAAACCCTTGTCATCCCACTGGGAAGGGCCATATAAAGCTAAGAGGAGACATATTGTCCAATAGAATAATCATATTCACCCACAAAAGTGTTCAATTTGGAATTGACGTGTATGGCTCAATGGTTTTGCCTGTTTTCATGCCCGACCTCTCCAAGGGGTCACTGCGACAGGAATGAAGTTTGCTATCGACAGCAAGAAATGTTTGCCTCTTCGAAAAGGAAAATACTTTCAGATCAGACGTATCAATATACCTCAAGGCGAATGGATATATCTTCATGTTTCCGCCATTTTACTTTGAGGAATATTTTGTGGCTTCCTGTTAGCTTTACTGTAGGATGAAGCCTTTCAAACAGATGCCTTATCTGAAACCGCAAATATTAAAATCGCGAATAATTTTTCCTGTTTCTTACCAAGTGTCTTCTGTAGACACAGTGATCATATATTTTGTCTGTGTTTGCTTCGGTAGTTGCTGGTCCTATTCACTTGAGCCAGTTCTTTAATTAACCTGCGGCGGCCCTGCCGCAGGTTAATGAAAGAACTTACTCAAGTGAAAAAGAAATAGTTTTGCTTTTCGAGCTAACCGCGAAAATTAAAAATCGCGAAAATTAATATTTATGTTTTTGACCCTTAACCGCGAAAATTTGAACCCGCGAAAAGTACCGCGTATAGTCATAATCAAACAACATTTTCAAAGAATGCACTGAATCGCAAAACTGCAGATTATTGCAACTCTGTAGTTTATGTCTGAACAAACTGTTTTACAGAAAAATCTATTTATAGCTTACATTTGCTTTTTGCCCAGTAACATTTGAGATATACATCAGGCCCGGCCGATATGATTTAAGGATTAGTGACGAAGTTTGTACATAGAATGAACAACATACAACAAAGAGAATTTTATGGGCTTTCAAACTCATATTTGAATACGAACTTTCATTTGGGGTGGTCGGGTGGTGCGATGGTGCTGTGTGTAACTTCCAGTGCTGGGGCGTCACATTGTAGGGCAAGGGCCTACTGTGCTTGCAGTAGGTGCGGATGGGGGTTGTTTGGGATTTTTTCTCTCGTCTATCATTTCTCCTCTTTCTCCCTCCCTGGGAGGTGGCCCGAAATAGACTGAAATACTGTCTCAAAGGGCCGTCAAACCCAAAATAATCAATCAGTCAATGAACTTTCACCCTGTTACATTAGCAACCAATGGTGTCATTGCAGAGTAGCTACGACGTGGGAAATTTTTCGACGTCATTTTTGTATGGAGACGATTTTTTCACGTTTATTATGTAGGATAAGAAAATACAGATTGATTTTTAACAACGTGAGCTGCATAGGTTTTGGCTTTACAAATACACATATAATGATTGCTTATCATAGTTTTCTGAAATCCGGTAAGAATTATTGAATAGTTTTGTGTGTGGTATTTTTTGTTTTATGCCCCCGCCATTTAAATGGTTTCCGTTTGATATATTTTGAAAAGATTAGTGTATTGGATTCATATTTTATATACAGGTATATAATCATAAACTACAGGTCAAGTTTGATTTTGAGTAAAATCCGTCAATTATTGTAGGAGTTATGACCCTTTTTCGACATCATTTTGTACGAAAAATGGTTTTCGTTCATTATCTTTTAAAAAAGATAAGTGTATTGGATTCATATTTTATAAACATGTATAATCATAAAATACAGGTCAATTTCGATTTACGGTCCAAATCCGTCAATTATTATGGGAGGTTTGGCCCTTTTCCGACTTCATTTTGTACGAAAAATGGTTTCCGGTAATTATCTTTGGAATTGATAAGTGTATTGGATTCATATTTTATTCACAGATATATAATCATTAAATGCAGGTGAAGTTCGATATATGGTAAGATCCGTCAATTATTATGGGAGGTTTTGCTCTTTTTTTATTTTGTGCCAAAAAATGGTTTCCGTTCGTTATCTTTTGAAAAGATTAATGTATTGGATTTATATTTTACACACAGGTATATAATTATAAAATACAGGTCATGTTAAATTTAGGGTAAAATCTGCCGACCATTTTGGGAGTTATGGCCCTTTTTGACTTCATTTCGTACACAAAAAAAGGTTTCCGTTTGTTATTTTTGCAAAAATACTTGTTTCCGGGCTATTTCTTTCGGAAAGTTGCATGGCATCCGTTTCTATGATAACATACAGAATGTTATCACATCACAAACGTGCCCCCCCCCTTACCCCCACCCTTCTCTTGATCCAAGACGCACAATACATCTGCCTAGGGAAAACACTTAACCATTCACCACACAAGTCTGCCTTTGTGAACTTAGTTATCCTACAAGTGCCAGTACCTTTAACAAGGCGCCATATTACTTAAGACGGGGGCATCCGTGTCCAATGGCCACATTTCTATATTTTTTACGTTTTATTCGTAACATTTCATAATAGTGATAAATAACTTTAATTGATTTTCTGTCGAGTACAGAATAACCTGGGTTATTTCTGTTGCCTACAATTATACCAGGACGCTACTTGTTACAGTGCAATAAACGTTACATCTCTGGTCCCTCGGCCTCCATATCAGCGAAAAATAAAATTTTGCTCCATCGCTTCATTTGCATTCTTTGAAAGATAAAAATTGCGAAAACACTTTGTCAGTAAACGAATACTAATGACACAATTTTTAATTCTTGATGTCGTTTTTCTTTCAATTGAAGAAAATCAGGTATTGGAAAGATTCCCATGGAATACCATAGTCCAGGAAAAAGACAGACTATTAAATCATAATTTCAAAATATATCGACTAAATTATGGACGGCCAACAATCCGACTATCTCCATCTCCTTCTCATAAAATGAACACAATGCCAGCCAGAACAAAAAAAAATCAAACATCTATATATAGTTATCCGACCAAAAAACATGAGGAAAGGCTATGCTGCCAGTCTAAAAGGTTTCTTCTGCTCTAGAATTTCAGTGTTGCTATTTCTGTGAGTCCTCATGTTTGTTTTACCTTAGCTTTGATTTTGATTTCTGTGTTCCTGAGATATTTCACGGAAAGCCCTGACATCATAAAATTGAAGATGTTAAATATTTTACGTATAATTTGTTCCTATTGTCAGGGTGGGTATTTTTGTAAGACTGTTGTGTGGTCCGTTGTTGTTTTTGTTGGGTTGAACAACTTAATATCTGATGAAACAATCCAGAACAATTGGCGAGGGTTAGTCGACCACAAACCGGTTAACACACTGGCCGTCCCAATGCGGCTGTTATGTTTTGGTTCTTCTAGGTTGTTTTATGTTTTGTTAGTTGCTATTTGTGTTATTGATATATTGTTTGTGATGTTCAGGCTAGCCGTTGACCACTGCATGGGAAATGGCTGTTCCCATGGCTGCCGCTGGCGTTGCTATGGTGATGACTAAGTTTGTGTTTCCTCCATATATAAATATGGTCTGAAACGTGCGACACCAGCCACGCCCCCTAGCACTGGCTTAAGTGGAACTCTATTTTCAAAATTACTCAAATGAACTCAATGATCCCAAAGGACCAGAAAATATAATCTGCACTATGATGAAGAACGGGGAGACGTTTTACGGCCGCCACACGGCACAAACACCAGCTGCAGTGAAGATAAATATGTTCTGAAAAGTAAGATCCTTTGGAAGCAAGGAACTCACCAAAGAATAGAAAATAGCAAAACACCAAAGAATAGAAAATATAATCCCTTCAGTTATCTATTAATGAACGTTCCGTAGCGTTGCTTCTATCACAGGCGCTTGAAGTTTTATGCTATTAAATATATTTCAATGATGCCGCTAAACATCCAGGCTATGAAATGGCCTATAGACTTCGGCAAGTTTGAAGGATTTTGAGGGTTTTTTAACATAGAACTTCAAACGCCTGTGCTTCTATTGTGATCCATTCTAATTGTAGTTGTTCGCCCGCTTGTTGTTTGTCTTTGAATTAATTGCTCAATTAATTGCTCAATTTATTTAAGATAGCCTAATTGCTGTCCTTTGGGAAAAAGTTGTCCTCTTGGCTTTTCGCTGGTTTTGTTTATTTTAGTGGCGTCTTAGCTGTTGGAATCTCTTCCCGTTTGGTTTTCAGGACAGAATGTGAATTTTGGATATTGAATCAGTTCCAGCTCATTGCCTTTTCCCTATATTGTTCTGCATATATATGTAAACAAGCTATAGATACATGAAGCTCATGAAAAATTATTTTACCTATTTTCTATTTTATATACAGAAAACATACACTGAACATTATTTCTAATCGGTCAGTTAAAACATATTGTTAAGCCTAATTCCAATTTATATTCTTCTGGCTCCGAAATTAAGAACAATGAGAAAAACACATGATTTTATAGTATTAGTAATTCAGCCAGTTAGCATGTGCAAAGTAATTTGACACAAATCTACGATGCTTATGTAGTATAGACTGTGAAACATAGAATACATTGCATCTAATAAAAAGGGAGAAAATCTTAAGCTTTCATTTCAAAATTGCTTTACTGGTATAAAATTCATTGAGTGTGGTATACATGCTTTGTTTTCAAATATAAAATTTACGAACTTTCGATCCAGTCAAGTTTAATTGCAATTTGATGCACATTTTATGCCCTTTCTGTAACACCTCAGGTTTAGAAGAAAATGGGCGTAATTCTTTAATTTCAACAAGTTGATTGCTGGAAAGAACATTGTAATATGTAAATAACAACGTTTATCTTTGATGATAAAGACATTGAAAAACGTGATTTAGGGAAAATACTGCTGCAATGTACAAGAGTGACCAATTAGAAAATTTGTTAAGTGCATCAATACAAAAAAAAAGCCTATAGCATGCCCATCCGATAAGGGCAACAAGGATCTCTCATCACAAGAACCATCGTCTTCAAATGGTCATCAGAGATGAAAATCCACCGCGCGAGTGTGCTTGTGTGTGTGCGTGTGTGTGTGTGTGTGTGTGTGTGTGTGTGGCGGATAGGGTGGTGCGCTCAAATCTTTAACTATTCACAAATCGTTGCCCTAGTTTCCGATGTTGTCTTAAATCCGGCTTGTAGCAGGTCTCTTTTTCAATGAGTGTGTTAATACAGAAAACATTTAAATCATGAGGAAACGCAGGCGAGCACTCAAAGCTGAAATAAAATCGACTCGACAGCCAGCGCTGGAGAACGGCTACTTATATCATGGAGGACCGGCACAAGAATATGTCATCAGACACAAATCCGCTGGTAAAAAACTTTAGGTCGGTGTCCCCAATCAAAGTGCAAAGCATAATCATCAACCATGATTGGGTAAATGACAAGTCATGCATAATCAATTTAATAATTTATGATTTACATGCAATAATAAACATTGCGAAAGGCACAGTGTGTTTATTTCGCAGTGTACTTCATTTCCAGCCTAAAACAATTTGATCAGAACGGACTCTGTTATGGATCCTCGGTGTTACATGTTGCTATGTCAGCTTGTCTATAGTCTCTAGCAGCCTGGTCACCTGAATAGCTGCCCATTCTGCTTTCAGATTTGTTTTAATTTGTAGTTCAAAAATAGGTAAAAATAGATGTTGCTGCTGCTTTCAATTAGGGTTGCTAAATGACCACATGTTTGGGAAAGAGCTGCTCATTCGGTTTAAAGTGCGTGTCTTTCGTGAACTTTTGTCAATTTTGTCTGTGTGATTCTTTCCTTTATGGTTTTGAGAGCGGGATGTAGGATTTGATTGTAACGATTCATGAGCATTGCCTATCTTTTTAAATTAAAACATCACAAGCAATTACCATGTTCAGCAAATGAACGGATTTTGATACAAATACAAATTTTGGGGGTTTTGTTTGTACAATGAAAGCGTTAAATCAAATACAGGAACCACTCCCAGCAGGCACACAACGTTGAATCAACACTGAAAAACGTCATGGCGTTGAATCAATGTTTATTCAACGTTGATTCAATGCTGTGTGCCTGTTTGCGGACTCCGTCTCGCATAAGGAACTACATAACAGGGCCATAAAACAGCTGTGAACACATAATATTTTTTTTTATATTTTGCTCTGAATTTAGTAAGTGAAATAAATATGCATTCAAGCTATTAAAGATCGCCATGACTGAAAAACAAACGTGTAAGTTTAGGTAAAGTTTTATAACTATTTATAGCAATCTGAACTCAAGCGCTGACAAGCTAATAATGATAAAGATCGTAAGTGCAGAACTTTTCCACTGACTTGTTTGCTGATGATAAACCATAATAATTGAGCCGCGACTCGAGGAAACCAACAAAGTGGTTGTGCGCCAAGCGCAGCCTCAGATCTGCCTGGGTATCCACCCAGTCCGATCAGATTCTTCGCTAAGCCCTTAAAGGGTAGCTGAGGGTCTCAGCTACCTCGATGCGGACAACAAAGACTCTGATCAGACTGGGCGGATGCCCAGACTAATCTAAGTCTGCGCTGGTCGCACAACCACATTTTTGGTTTTCTCGTGTCGCGGCTCAGTGCTTAAATCTGACAAATAGTACCAAGTCATATGTAATGAGAAAATCACGCTTGTCATTAGAAATACTAATTCTGAATAAAAGACAAATCATTCACATGCTAACTGACAATATGAGACTTTGTCATTGTCCGAGCAACCTTTGTACACTCTGTCTTTGTACACTTTGTTAGCCTCTGAAATAAATCCATCATGTTCTAGAACGTACGTTAGCAACATCGTGTCACGCCAAAATTCAAATATTACACCAATAAAGGGTAATCACATTCAGCTATTTTCATCATAGCAGCGAAAAGTGATAAACAATCACTCAGTCTCCCAGCGAAGTACCCAGTTGCAACAACTAAGTCGAAAATATATTCTGGTTGATAGGATATATCTGTCTTTAAAGCATGATTTTGTAAACTGCTTATAATAAGGCATATTTCTATAACCGCTAGACACAAAGGAAATTATACCGGCTTTAACATGATATTAAATACATAGAAATCAACTTAAGTTAAACTGCAGCCCAGATCTTAAACAGTTGACTCAAGTGTTTGTACCTATTAGCAAAATGGCAATCTGTGTATGCTCTATCTTTTTATTTTCAAATATTGATTTATTGTTTTACTGAAGAATTGGTCTAGATCTAGGGTAATAAAATACGCAAGAGGAGGCAATTACATACTTTCACTTTCTGTTTGTGAGCAAATGGAATTATTTTTTGCCACGCCAAACTACCCTGTTGTCGTCCTTGCTTCCTCGTGGCGAACGACGAATAAAGTTCCTACTGATGACGTCATGTAATCAGAGTAATCAAATGCAAAGCAACTCAACAAGTGCGAAAACGATATGTGCAACAACATAACAACAAAATAAGTTCTGAAAAGTTAGATCCTTTAGAAGCAAGGAAGACACACACAAAAATAGCAAACTGAGTTTCTTTGAGTGTGCTCATGACATGAAATGATATGTGCAACACCGACCACGCCCCCTTCTCCCCACCACCAACCACCAGCACCACTGCAGCACTGGGTTAAGGGCAGACCTCTATTCCAAATTTATCCCAAAATTAAATGTGATTCCAAAGGACACACGCTGCAGAGAAATGGAATAAGTTGAAAAAGTAGATCCTTTGGAAACAAGGAAGATTCAAAAAAATAATAACAAACTCGGTTTAATTGAGTCCCTTCATGAACAGTATTAAAACAACAAACTCGGTTTAATTGAGTCCCTTCATGAACAGTATTGAAACATGCAGCACCGGCTATGCCCCCAGCACCGCCTGAAGCAGAAGTCTATTTTCAAAACTATTCCAAATTAAATTTAGTGATCCCACTGGACAAGAAATTATACAACCTGCACTATGATTATTTGATAATCAGGATATGATGAAAACTGTGTTTAGACACGTGTGCACTAACAATTATAATCAACTACACCCGTAGCTGAGTCAGACCAGGGGCCGTATTCATAAAGCCACTTAAGTCGTTGCTATGCGGTTGCTAGGGCTAAATATCTATAAAGGAGATTCCCTACAACTATGAAATTTACTCTAGAGGATAAATCTTTGTAAGACTGTTCCTCCAGAGCAAATTTCATAGTTGTAGGGAATCTCCTTCAAAGAAATTTAGCCTTAGCAACTGCATAGCAACGACTTAAGTCGTTTTATGAATACGGCCCCAGGCCATTACAAGGTCACTGATGAGGCTTTATTAGCCAAAACCACTATCTTTCTTATGAAATTTTTCATTACTCTTGAAGGAACTCATTTATGATTTGAGCCACGACACAGGAAAACCAAAAATGTGGTTGTGCGCCCAACGCAGACTCAGATCAGCCTGGGCATCCGCCGCTCAGTCCGATCAGACTCTTTGCTAAGCGCTTAAATGAGAGCTAAGGGTCTAAGCTACCTCCATGCGGACAGCAAAGACTCTGATCAGACTGGGCGGATGCCCAGGCTGATCTGAGTCTGCGCTGGCCGCACAACCACTTTGTTTTGTCGTGTCGCGGCTCATTTTTATTTTTGATCATAAAAGGAACAAATAACTGATAAAGCAGAAAAGAGAGAAAATTTGTCGATTACGTAGAGTATGAACTATATAGAGGATACCATGCTAGTGTCTTTTGATATCAAGTTTATCAGGCAAGACCAGAAACAGCGTAGGAATAGCGAGGCTTGCCGAGCCAGTCCGGCGTGTTTCTGGTCGTGCCTGATAAACTTGATATCAAAAGACACTTACATGGTTTTCTATTTATCATGCATCGTTAGAATATTTTCAGATGTAAAAAGTGTCAAACAAATTAAGAAAAGCAAACGCAGTTTTGTTTAAACTTGTTGACGTCGCGAATGTGTTATGACGTAAGGTTGTGACGTGATTTAACAAATCGAACGTTGTTATCACGGCCAACGACAGTATGAAGCCAATCGTCTTCAGAGTTCGCTTCTGTAGTCATATCCTGATAACATTCGCGCAAGCGCAGTTCTTAAGTGACATGATAACACGTCATGTTATCATACCACTGTTATCACTTGAATTTTGCAGCATATGCATGATAAAGTTCACCTCATGAACAACAAAAGCGATTTTTACATTTGAGTGTTGTCTGCCACAGGAAGGATATAATTTTCATATAAAAAAAGACAGATGTTCTCCATACATCCTGTACTGAATATATTATGCATATTTAAATAAAATATCAAATAACAAAAGCATATCAGTCTGCCAACTACAAATACTATGCTCGTATGCCGTGCTGAATAAACGTGGATGTATTTTCAGTTGTTTGCTATCTATATTGATATCTCCGACGTCTTCTCAAGAAGTCTCATCAGGTTCTACTCTTGTTTGCTGCCAGTTGGACAGAACTGGTTGAAGTGACCAAGTGTGTGCAGTGTAATCAGGTTTTTATCGGTATATCCGTCTGGAAAGTTAGCAATCCAGAGCTCCTATGTGTTGGTTATGTGAGTTAAGGTGCAATGCATTTTGGTGACCAAACCATGGGCGTAGGGCATACTGGATACAGTCTTGTACTCAATACACAAACAAAAACACCACGTTTAATACGTTTAATGGTACTGAATACAGTCTTGTACTCAATACACAAACAAAAACACCACACAAAACTCAGTTTTCATCGCCCGTTTGACAAAACAGCGGAAATATTTTTGAAAGGCCTTAGGCTATATTCGCAAACATTTGGCTGTACTAAGACACAGTTTACACACGATCAATCCATATCGCCTGACAGTAAATAAAAGAGAATGTCTGTAATCTTGTGTAAAGCGCTAATATACCGAATACGTTATCAGCTGAATAAATTGATTGTGTATACATTTAAAGCGAGCCGACAGCTTATACGATACATTATACATGAATTACCTGCAAGAACAACCCTGACCTAGATCATAATAAACTAGTGGCGTGTTGTGTGTTATAAATTAAGCCTGAGTTCTCTTTATGCGTCATATATCATACCATTGACTAAGCGCGGCGTAGAATAACAGTTATGCTGGCTTTCTTCAAAAGATGAATTTCACAGATATCTGGTTTGCTTCTTGCTTACTGCGCCTTCAAATAGAGAGGAAACTGGGATTTTTGCAAACAAAAATGTTAGCTGAACTAACCTTTGTGTTATTTTATTCACAATGAGATCTATCTTAACCATTTAAGCAAGGCTAAATCACATCGGACTGGAAAATGTTCATATACATCTGATATACTTAATATCATGAAGCAACAAGAACACTATACAGTATACGTGTTGTTGCTATCAAATTCCGACCAAAACTATATGTCCCCTAATATGCATTTAATTGAAAGCACTTGGCCTTAGTCAAAACATTGTTTGAATGCAACTTGTAAAAGAAGTCATGTCATGAGCGCGGAAAACAAGTAATCTGTACTAATCAACACATCACAGTTACTTGTTTCGATTATGAGCCTTAGGTCGGAGAAAAGTATGTGTTTTATTTAAAGTTTACATGTATACGAACTGTAAGGCATATATATATGTTCTGCGCAAAGTAGGAATCGGTACAATTCCGGAATTGTCCTGCGCAAAGTAGGAATTCTCACTTTGTTGCGCAAAGTGGGAATTCTTACCTTGCGCAGGACAATTCCGGAATTGTCTCTGCGCAAAGTAAGAATCCTTCGCAAAGTAAGAATCGGGACAAAGTGAGAATAGTTAGAGAGTTTAAAAAAAAATATGTTTGCATTTATTTGTTTGATATGGTCATTTTTTGTAATATTGTAGTTCTTACGGACAAGAATATATGAGCCTCTGTTATTAATAATAACTTTCAAGACTGTTTACGGGACTGCTTTGTTTTGGAAAAATGGCCGCCCCTATGTGATGTATGCAATTGCGAATGCGCTGAAATCGTACCATTACGGTGTTTTAAACACGCGGAGGGGTAACAGATATAGTAAAATTCAGATTCCTTATAATTTCAAAGTCAATTTCCTGTTACTTGTATCAAATGAATATTCGATTCTCACTTTGTCCCAAAGATTCCCACTTTGCGCAGAGACACTTACCTGTTGGAAAGACCATCAAATCCCTTGCGCAATTCTAGAATTGTACCGGTACAATTCCGGAATTGTATCACAAAGTGAGAATTCCTACTTTGCGCAGGACAATTCCGGAATTGTACCGATTCCTACTTTGCGCAGAACATATACATTCTTCTCTACGCATTAATGCCAAAAATAAATATGTATCACCTTCAAATGTCAAAGTAATGTCGCTAACGTCATCAACAAAAAACATGTTAAAGCCAAATATTCTTGTTTATATATTATGCAATAGCTATTCAGAGAAACGTCTATTTCCCTGTCTTGCATAAGTTTGATATAACAGAGGCATAAATAACTGTAAAGCCAACGTGTGTTATATGTAGTGGGGAATAAATGTCTTTATCATATGACATCGCATCTGAGGGTGTAATATAGCCATGCATTAAAAACGAGAATCCACTAGTTGATTACATAAGCAAATTACGTGGTAACGTCATGCGTTGACGTCCATGAAAACGTCGCGTTTTCTGATGGCAAAATCGTGACGTTTAAGGATGTCCGCTGGTGACGAATTTGAGACCTCTGCGCAACGCGAACTGCCAACAACTGTTCGGCATGTCGAGTGTCGGCTGTCGTAATTTTGCCGTCTTACAATTAAGAAATAATATAAAATCACTGTGTTTTTAAAAACTTTGGATGCTGTTGTATAATTTTCATTCGAGCGCTACCATTTTTTCATTCGCTCAAGAGATATTAGATCCCACGTACCCGTGATGTCGTTATTTGGCTGCACACCAGGCGCTTTACTATGCCTTTACAATTTGCAAAATATATTCTTGGGAACTCTAACCACACTGCATTTAGTTTCCATGTCATCTGGCATCCCATCCGCCAGACAGTCTCTGGTTTTACTTGACAAAATATTCGACTTTCTTTACGAGTTTCGGAGCAAGTTGACGCAACCCATACACCCCACCCATATTTGGCCGCGAGAGGCCAAATCCTTTAGACACCAAAGGAGCTCTAATGAGTCTGAGGGCTAGACATGATATGAAAATATGCCTTTTGACAGATATAATCTTAATCTTACTTCAGCTAATATGTTCTGCTACGCAGGCCTAGTCCTAGGCACACGGCTGAAATTCTCTTATCTCTGCAAATACACTGTGCACAGCTGGTTTGTTTAGGTTCGTTAGTACACGTAACGATGACGTGTGCTGTTGCTGTCAATTAGAATCTACAGCTGACTTCATCTGAAACTGCTGGTGAATTGCTGAGTGGTGTTTTTAATTTTACTTTGGTATCTGAAAGCGGTTTTTCGCGCACCTGCAACAAACAGCTAACACATTCAAGCGCAAAAACTGACCAGAGTGACAGTGGTGGAGTGAAGTTTCTGTCATTAGTGAACTAACTGTGCTGAAAGCCTACATCATACTTCATTAATGCACGCCTCAGGCTGCTCCAAATCTCCTCTACGAAGGCATGTCACAGTAAAATAGTCTATGTTCTTGAGATCCGACACCATATCAAAATTTTGAGGTTAATACTTTATCCTTTGGGCGGTATTTTACTAATCAAAAGTTATGATGTTACCCGCTCACAGCGACATGATTATTACGGACAAGTCATTTATTACTAGGTGGGGGACCGGGTACATTCAGTGGGGATGGGGAGTCGGATTTTTTTTAATTTCTTGATTTGTGGTCTACTGGGGGATCGAAAATAATTAAACCATGGGGCAAGGGGGGGGGGGGCATATATTTTGTTAGGCATATGGGGTTGGGGTCAGAATTTTTGTATCCGTCTGCATTTAAAAAAAAAAGTTTCAGCTTTGGGGGTCGAGAGGCCACCTCAGACACCCCCTACCCTATCACCACCCCCACTACTACTACATTTTCAGATTAGTTCTATTCAATCAAACTTGTCTTCCAAACATTTACCGAAAAAAATTTTTTCGCGTGCTTCATGTCCAGAAAAAAATCATTATTTGCTAGTAGAACAGTATGACGTAATGTATGAAATCATGCCAATCAGTACATTTAATGTCTGCGTTTGTGACATCAAATCTCTAGGTGCCTGTCATCAGCATAATTGCTTTTGGCTTCAGGGGACTTCGCCCCTAGACGCTCTAAATATTTACAGCTTTACGTCACAAACGTATTGGCTATGGTTTGGGTGTTATGCGACAGTCTGCATGCTTAGTGATTAACCCAATCACGGTTGATAACTTTGCTGCACTCTTTAACTGCACACCGGGGGATCGGTCGTCAGACTCTATGATGACCCCGACCTAAAGCTATATATTTTAGTTGGTTGGGACCGGAGCCTTTTTGTCTGTTGCATGGTCCACCGGGGCTCAACTGGTGACCTTCTTTTGCTTCAGATTTCCAGTGGGGTCGTTTGGCAGGACAGGGATCTCCACCTGTCAGACGGCCCGTTGTATCTGTTGAGTCCTCGTCTTTGCTTCTTCATGGTGTTGAAATTTGATTTATTTGTTTACCGTGATGATTCATTGACGAGTTAGAGGGTTATCATGCGAACCGAACTACCAACTAAATGTTTTGTACCACTTCAGAAACTGAGGGTGAGGTTGGGCCTGTAAAATCGATTTAAGCCCCCCAGTAATTCATTACTGACCGTTCCAAGGCGGTAGTTCTGTTGTGGTTCTCTGTTGCCTGTTTTTGGTGTCAGAGTTTCTGTGATGTTTTACCTTATGTATGTTCTTATTATTTTTGATTCGGTTTGGGTTGCTGAGTGGCCACCTTTTGGGAACAAGCTGCTCACTCGGTTGGCCATATGTTCTCTGTATCTTGATTATTTGTAATCTTAGTTGTTTCCAACTATGGTTTGAGGGCTGGATTTGGATTTTGATTGTTTCAGTTCCTGGTCTTTGCATACTTTTTACTTTTACAGAGCATTAAGCATTAGATTTCATGCGGTATAGGACGTGGTCAAAATATATAAATAGATAGGGGCCCCTTTTGGGCCCCCATTCAAATTATCTTAAAACTGTATGGATTTTATTGCTTATCATTTATGCGTAGATAGGGGCCCCTTTTTGGCCCCCATTCAAATTCTCTTAAAATTGTATGGATTTTATTGCTTATCATTTATGCGTATTGAAACAAACAGAAATAATAGACGTCAATGGAAACAAGGTTTTATAAAAATTACGCGATTTTTAAAAAATTCTGCAACTAGAGAGCATAAACATACAAAATTAATTTTCTTTTACATTGCAAAAATCATTTATCTTCATATAAGTATAATTTTCATGATGGTATATGTTGTGCTTTTCAGATAATCAATTTGTCAGCATAAGAGGAAATGCACCGAAGTTAAAGGCAACGCTATGATTAAACACTTTTGTCCAATCTCTGAGTCTCTGTAGGTTAGGGTTTTTTTTTCAACTCGTTTTGGAATGTGACGGCTATATATAAAGCTTGGTTCTGAAAATAACACCTAACTATTTGGGGGGGGGGGGGGGGGGGGGGGGGGGAGGGGGTCTGTTCCAGCCACACACCTTGAGGGGGAGGGGGCTGACGCAAGCAACAAGGCACGCCGTTTCTTTTAAACAAGTCAAGTTACCGGACTTTCATGTTCACTGACTTTTCCATCAGATATATAGACATGGCGGGTGTATTATGATAGGCAGGCGATGCTTACTACTCGCGAGCACCTGATCACACTTCCTGTTTTTCGGTCCATGTCTTTGCACCTAAATATTACGGATTTGTCGACGTTTATTTCGATTAAATGAATTCGGACTTAAGATTTAGATACTTTGACATCTCTACTATTTAAATTGCTAAACGGTTTGAGAAAAAGGAAACAGAACAGTGTAGGTCTCGCGGTGCTCGGGCGTCTGGGCGTTGGCGGAGTAGGGGTGGGATGTAGATCTGTATGATCCCACCCTGATGCTGATGCATTATAGGCCTCAGTCTCCCCATGTTATTAATAGCATGACCAATACTGAGGCGCGCTGTGGGAAATTAAACATTATTATAAAATACACTAGCTTTCTTGGAAATTATTGAATCTAATTTGTAGAGAGATTTGTTGCATTTGATGCGAACTCAGCCATAGTATTCGCTCAGTCAGTTAATGAGCGCGTGCCAATTTGTCATTGTGACGTCACTGGACTGACAGTTTAGTTCAACGTTAAGTAAAACTATTTTTTTTTTCTCTTCAACACGACAGGTGTTTCTATTTTCCTGGGACAGTGGTCCAAATCGAGTGCATTGTTGACCCGTGTAGACTGAGATCAAGCTGCTCATTACACTAGCTTATTCAATGATTCAAAAGATTTTTCGTAAAACAATAAAATGCTACCCGACAGTAGCATGCAAGATGGGGGACCATTAGAATCTGAGTCACGACATGAGAAACCCAACAATGTGGTTGTGCGCCCAGTGCAGACTCAGATCAGTCTGGGCATCTGTCCAGTTTGTTCACTCTCTTTATTAAGTGGTCAAAGGGTAGCTAAGGGTCTAAGCTACCCCCATTTGGACAGCTGGTCAGGCTGGGCGCCAACCACATTGTTGGTTTTGTCGTGTCGCGGCTCAATCTTAGAAAAAAAACGCTGACTGAACATTTTATAATACATTTTATAATAGACTGTACTCCAGCCGGGCCGGGTAGCGCAATGGGTAGGGCACCTGACTCGTAAGTCAGAGGTCCTGGGTTCGAATCCCGGTCTGGCCACATACTTTCGTTTCTCCTTCCGCTGATTCAAGAAGGGCAGTTGTCAGTTACTGGCGAAAGTATGTGCACTTAGTACTGGTTAACCGGTTAGGAGGTCTAAGCCTGCCCAGGAATAGTGTGGTTAGGTTAACTGACCGTCCCGACATGACCTTAGTTGCTTACCGTGGACGTTAAGCATCAAACCAACCAACCAACCAACTGTACTCCAGCCTTACTGCATTAAGAAAAGGGAACCTATCCTCTGGAATAATGAGACCCAAGAAACTTATGCAATTCGTTCGTGTGACATTATGTAGCTTTCCCTTTAAATCTCAAACTTTTGCTCGCCAAAGCTCCAAAATATGCAGATTAACGAATCTGTTGGTGTCACGCTTATATTAAATGCATCTTGCATACAAGACTAATTTACATGTATTAATAAATTTAAGGCACGTACAGATAGTTTAAGAGATTCAGACTGACTTTTCACCTTTTATTTATTATTATTATTATTATTATTATTATTATTATTATTATTATTATTATCAATTCTCTATCATGATCGCTCAAGCTCGGAAATAATGTAGGCCCTAAATTAAAAAACTGTTGTGTCAAATCATACAAATGAGCATGCATTCAAGAGCATTTATACATGTATAAATTTACATGTACCAGAGATTGATCAAGAAATTTACGTTGACTGTGTGTCATGTTAAAATCAGATCAGTCAGTCTTGAAGTGGATCACGAAGTGGGTGGGGTAATTACCATTCTAAAACTGCTTTTTCATATAACAGCTTATTTTTCCCATATTTTTCTGTATGCATGTTAAGAATATATTAATATCTAGTCTAGAAAATAGACTTTGGAAATGATTTTATCATAAACATGAAAGAAACATATTGTAGTTTACCAACACAGGCAGCCATTGTTTCTACATGGGGTGGCTTAGAGTATGCTTCGATTAGCCTAAGATCCAATTAGTTGTTTATGAAGTTCTCTTTGGTTATGAAAAGGCTATATAATTTTAGAATAACATGGCTGTTTTCAGTTTTACATTAAAATTCTTTCGTCGGACTAGACAGATAACTCAGATGCGGCCGTGAGTTCTCTATTAATTTACACATAGCCAAAAACAAAAGGGGGTAGGCTTAAAATTTTCAAGGTTTCTTTCTTATTTGCACACTAACCTATATTTTTCTACCAATTTTCCTAAAGATAATTGTCTGAATGATAAACTATCAGAGTTTAAGAAAAAGTTAGAATCTGCTTCTGTTATTTTTCATCACTTTGGTGCAGCATTACAAAATATTAAAAATTTTACATTCTTTTGGGGGTAGGGATAAATTTTGTCATTTTTTGCCAAGGCATTTACAGTTTTTAATTTAAAATCTTCAATAACGTGTTTAACAATAAACTTTGTGTCAGGTATTGTTAAATTTTAAACGAAATATATTTATTCATTCAATATTTTGTCTTTTTTTCCACAATTAATCTTAAATTCAATTAGAAGAGAAGATATCATAATACCAACATATCTCAAGTGCTGTTTAATAACAGAGTGCTTCAGGACATTATTTTTTGCTTAATTATCTTTAGACAAGATCCTAGCAATATAATATTATAAACAGAAATATTGTGCTTATACCCTCTATAGCTATTTTTTTGAAAGTGGCCTGGGTTCATTTTTATGGCTTCAAAAATAGGCCAAAGTCAAGGGGGTGGGGTAACACTTCCTTTAAATATTTGGAAATTAACAAAAGACTGTGCGCAAATTATGCTTGAAATCAATGTAACATTGTGTTGTCGTCCGAAGAAACGCATGTAATTATTTATTAAATCAACTGACTCTCTTCTTAAAAATTTTAAACACATGGTTAAATATTCTTATATTATGCTCAAAAATTTCACAATGGCTGGGTACCCTCACAAGCTTCCATGGCATGTGCTGCAAAATAATCCACACTAACGTATACTTTATTTTGCATTTTTGGACTACATATTGATGGAAGAATTGAAATAACACAAAAGTAAAAAAAGTTTGAATAAATGATTTTCACCAGCGGACATCCTTAAGTGTAAAATTTGCAAAAGAAATGCGATTTTAGTGTCATATGATAAATAGAATCTTGCATTCGTGCTCCTGTATTACTGAACTTATTATACTCGTTGGGGAAAACCGATAAGATGCTCGGCGTAGCCTCGCATCTTATCTTTTTCCCCACCTCGTTTAACAAATTCAATAATGCATGAGCACTCGTGTAAAATCTTCTATTTAAGGTGTATGCGTACATTCTCATGTTACCTGCCATTTTTCAAAGGCAGATAGCTTTTGGTTCCCTTACGCTCCAGTCCTTTAAAAACAGAATTCTCTTAAAAGAAAAAAATCCTAAGGGAGAATTTCTTTCTTACAATATCTAGAAGCAAGTTCTTTATTAGTGTTTAACCCCACTCGAAAAGGGAAGCAAAACTTAAAACAGCAGAATTGCTTCCTTTGTAAGTGTACCCATTAAGCTAAGATATACAGGATAAAAATCAGTTATTAAACAAGACAGGCCCCAGGCACTGAAAGGAGAAAATTGAGCCGCAACGCGACAAAACCAACAAAGTGACATGTGCGCCTAGCAACGACTCATATGACCTTGGGCATTAGCCCAGTCTGATTAGAGTCTTCGCTGTCCGAAAGGAGCTAGCTTGGACCCTTTGCTACCCTATAAGCGCAAAGCGAAGCCTCAGATCAGGTTGTGCAGATGTCCAGGCTGATCTGAGTCTTCGCTCTGCGCACATGCTACTTTGTTGGTTTTGTTGTGTTGCGGCTCAAATATAAAATACAAGCTACGATTTGTGATAACAGACAAATTTAATTTATCCTCTCAAATAGGAAACTTCTACAAAACAACCGACATTGATCTGTCGTAAAATGACGCACCAGTTTTAACAAATTGTAATTTTACGATCCGGTCAGCCACTGGTATAGTAAGTTAATTGCCTGTACATGCGAATTTTGCTAAAACAGTATTTTTGTCGTTTGGTTTTAGGCAATGAACACATACATGTTCTCGTAAGCAGAGGTAACTGTATATGTACATTGGGTCAGTATTCATATCACGCGTGTACTAAATAGTATTCTGCAAGGCTGACAAATTTAAGACTTTGCCCCCGTGTTTTACACATGTGCTGTTTTACATGAAACAAACTATGACCTATTAAAGAACATGACACTAAATGAATACTAATGCACTTATAAACATAACGCGACGTCTTATTGGATAACGTCAAAAATTTGCGACAGTATATATTACGAGTTAATTTCGCAAATCCGACGTCATTATAAAATGTCGCTTCTCATTGGCTGACGTTTGATTTTACGCTGCCGAAAGCGCTTGCAATGGGTGCAAAGAAGTACACTTTCAAAGGGGAAAAGGTGAAAAAAGTGCATTAGAATGGGGATAACTATATAGGAAATTGTCATTTGGGGAGGTAAATCGTCGGCGTCGCCGTAAAAGGAAATTTCCAACCATAAAACCGACGATTTACCTCCCCAAATGACAATTTTAAATACAGTTATCCCGTAAGTATACACATTCAAACTCAAGTGCCACAACTATTTCAGCTAAAACAATTTTTTAAGAAGCCAAAATCTAATCTTCTGAATTAGCATTCTCAATAAATTGTACAATTACAAAAGTTGCTGCAGGATGCAGCAAAAGATTATGCACGGCGTAAGAAAAAATAAAATCTTAAAGAGTTGCTTTAAGAGCAGAATACACATTCAGAAGAAGAAACGTGAGCGAGACTTCGTAGTTTCGGCTAATGAAGCCTCTTCAATGACCCTGACAATATCTGGTGACGAAACCAGAGAAACGCATACTGTAATTTCTTAATTTTAATTGGGCAGTCGACTCAAAGACTGTTTCGTATAAATAAAAGTCCAAATAATATAAAAGACGATGATCTAGAATAAGAGTCTAAACCAATCTAAAATGTCAGATTCCTCAGAACGTTTCCCCTGATCTCAAAGGACAAAAATAAAATATAATCTGCACAATAAATGATGTACGGGGAGACGTTTTACGGCCGCCACACGGCACAACACCAGCTGCAGTAAAGTATAATTAAAATCTTAAAGAGTTCCTTTAAGAGCAGAACACACAATCAGAAGAAGGAACGTGGGCCAGACTACATAGTTTCGGCTACTGAAGCCTCTTCAGTGACCATGACAATACGACAGTACGAAACAAGAGAAACGCAGTTTTTCATTTTTTTGACGATGGAGAATATTTGGACAATGGTCTTGCATCTATAGGTAATTTTCGTAGTTCATCAAGACATGTTTATTAACAAAACAAAAAATAAGGTCCTGTAAGGAGATAGACATCGTACTGTGAAAGGATTTCTATGCTTTCTAAGGCGTGATTTTTCCCCATAATTAAAAAGTTATATGGATCACTGACTTTTGCTTTGCATTTGTAGCTTGCATGACAAATGAATTTTCAAGTGTATGTGACTGTGCTAAATACGTTAAAATATACGTTGACGTTGACGTCATTGATGAGATTAACTGTAAATTATGTTCAAACTGATCGTTGAAATAATGATTTATTGTATCCATCAACACTATTTTGACTTACATAACTTGCTTAACAGACAAAACTGGATAGTTTTGACTTTATGCATGTGACCTTGACCGCATTTCAAGGTCATGATATAAATATAATCCTTTAAGATCACATTGCTACTTCTGACCATTCATCGTCTTTGGTTTACTGAGTATCGTTCCCCCATGATCCAGCTTCCCACTCCCACTTATATACATTGCGTACTTGCGATGCTTAAGTCTGCTGGATAAAGGAAATGCTGGGTCACGGGAGGATACGTACTTTTATTTTCATTATAGTGAAGCGTTCCCTTTTGGATGTTTTTACCAGAAGTATAACTATGATCTTGCAAGTTTAAATGCCCACCAGGCGTTACAAGAAGAAAATTGCTTTGTACTGTGACATGCATGCATTTAGCATGCACTTATGATACACATTGTTCTAATGAATGGGTGATTTCAATGTTTTATTTCCTCATAAAATGAAGTATGAGAACACCTTGAATTTAGGTAGGTCAAGTCGGCCTGGACTATCTCCCCATGTCTGTGGGTCTGAATCGCAAATGATCTGATTTCATAAGGTTTACATATTTGTTGAAGCTCTGGTAAGGAAATTATGCGACCTTCAAACTTTTTAAATATTCGAACCCGTCATGCCGGTCTTATGGGGAAAATCCTTACCTTAAGCGTAGAAGTTCTTTGGGGCAAATATCTATCACTGTACCAAAATGTGAAGTAATCCATTTCAGGGTTTGAAAGTAATAAAGTATTAATGTCTTTGACGTAAACCTTTAACGTAAAATTCTAATTGTTTATGTGATCTTGACATTTAACATTTAAGCCATTTAGGGCGGGGGGAGAGGGATGGGGTAGTGTTGTCAGACTTTTCCCTAAGGCTTCAAAGGCGGGATTTGGGATCTGAATGTACATGTTTGTTCTTGGTCATTGCCTTTTACTTTGTCACACCGACCGATGATCGACTGATTGTCGACCTATAGTGTTCCATATTTCTGCTTAAGGTACACATACATGGATCCCAAAACATGGTTGTGATCAGGTGCTTGCGAGTAACAGGCATCACCTGCCTATCATAATACACCCGCCATGTCTATGTATTTGTGGAATACCGGTATGTCAGTGAAAATGAAAGTTCGGTATTACTATGCTTCGGCTGAAGCCATCAAAACGGAAGTAAGTTTAGGAACGGTCGTTTTGTAAGTATTAATGAGTCCATGATGTCGCCTTTAGAACTTTTTAACTGTTGACACAAGCTTCGCTCTGCGATAACCCTGTGACAACAATTTACTAGTGAGCAGCTTTTCAACCAGAAGGAGAGGAACAGAATAAATAAGCTAAATATAATTTTCATCACGGAGATAGACTAATGATATCCTCAAGGACATATCAAGATCATTCAACACTTACATGTCCTACTTATTTTACTACACTGAAAAAGCTTATAACAGTACTGAAAGAATATTCAGAAAGGATTTCGTCTGGACCTCTCGGCTGATTAAAATACATACGCATATATCCAATGGCTGTAAGTTTCCTTTTATCGCAGCAATGCACAGCATAAATAATGGAACGTGGCACTTCAATTATTTTAATTACCTAAGCCGGTAAAATCTACTATGTATACACGATGAATCATTATATCAATTTAGTCTCTTTCGTTTTCTTATAATTCAATGCTGCAGAGAGAGAGAGAGAGAGAGACACACACAGAGAGAGAGACAGAGAGTGTGTGTGTTTTGTTTTATAAAACATATATACAGTTGTTGATGCTGTGAAGAAAGGTGGGGGTGAAAAAGGAATCAGGAAAAAAGACAGAATATGCTAGCCTTTATCGAAAATGAAACAACTCTCTATCATTTATACAATATGCGTCGACAAACTTAGTGCTGAGGGGGAAAAAACATTCAGGAGCGTAAATTCATGTCTTCAAATACTTATTTTATCACCATTTCAGGTTTGATATATAGGAGGATTTCAAACAATAGCCAACCACAATACCAAACCGGTTAAAGGCCTAAAATACATGAATAACAACACAAAGATTAACCTACATAAATCCGCCCTTTGTCCTTATGCGATATGACTAAAAACATTTTAGTTTTAAACAATTTCAATAAATGCTTTGTGTATTAAGGGCTGCTTTAAAGTAATGGTCATGTGGGCTGCTTTTAATGCGTTAGTATAGTCATTATGTGATTTCCCTGAACAATTTAAATTTGCAGAATACGTGGACCTTATTTATCCCCGAAGATACTGTAGAATACTACGTCTGCAATATGTATGAAATATCAACTGAGCATGCACAACGAAAAGCTTGGCTTAAGACATATTTTCTGGTTGTTTGGGATCATTGAGTTCTTTTTGAGAGTCCTATTGGAAATAGAGCTATGCTTAAGTCGATTCTAGAGGGCGTTGCTGATGTTCCACATATTATACTGGTCATTAACAGACTCAATTAAACTGAGCCTGCTATTTTCATTTCTTTGGAGTATTCCTTGCTTTCAAAGGATCTTGCTGTCAAAACTTACTTACTCAGGAGAAGAACTAAATAAGCAACATGCTTTCGTTCTAATCCTATAAACGTATATGTTGTATTATCTATCTATGTTGTGAAAAAGTGAAATAAATATGTTTAAACCAAAACTTACTTAAGATGAACCGGATGACTTTAACTTTGCAGCAGTCAGCTGTCCACTTCAGAGCAGCTTTCCTTTATCGCCATCATACGTAAAATGAGCTGCGACAAGACAAAACCAACAAAGTGGCATGTGCGCCCAGTGAAGACTTGCATCAGCCTGGGCATCCATTCAGTGATCAGGATCTTCGTTGTGCTCTTGAAGGATAGCTAAGAGTCTATGCTAGCTCCATGCTGACAGCGAAGAGTCTGATCAGACTGGGCGGATGCCCAGGATGATCTGAGTATTTGCTGGGCGCATATGCCAATTTGTTGGATTTGGCGTGTTGTGGCTTATTAATGGTGTTAAAGGGCAAAGATCAGAACTGATACTATCAAATCCACGTCCTACCCAGGACACCAAAGAGAAACAGCAACCCAGGACATCAAAGGGAAACAGTAACATGAACTATTTACACTTGCCACTGACTTCCCATAGGTAAACCGTATAGAGCAACTGGCTTCATACACCGATGAAGGACATTGATCATGTGACGTTGTCGTCAAGAGACGTCTAAGGTAAACAAACGTCTTGACTGGTCCACGTAACGTTCGATTGGCGCTACGTTATGGCGATGGCTGTTTAACGTAAGGGCCGAATACGTCGTTTCTGTCTTTTTTTCGACGCATATTTTGCATGTTCTACATTAAATTACTACGAAAACTGAACAGGAAGGGTCTAAAAATAAAGTGTAAATATAAGAATAAAACTTTGATTTTTCAGTGTTCATCGTGTGAAGAAGCCAGTTGTCGTCGCTAAAATTCTACAAGAAGCGCTTCGCGCTTCACGGAATTTTATCTCCGCCCACTGGCTTCATCACACGACGAACGCTGAAAAATCAAATTTCAATTCTTAAGTAACGCTCAAGTAATAAGACAAAATGAGCGGGGAGCAATATTAGTTCGGAGTTTATGTTGCACAATCAATCCGTTATACAAACGCTTGTTCCAAGTTTGTTTGTTTGTATAACGCTGGTTTGTATAACTATACAAACGCTTGTTCCAAGTACTAAGACTTACTAGGTATCTTCCACTGTACGTAAGTCTTAGTACTTGGAACAAGCGTTTGTATAACTATACAAACGCTTGTTCCAAATTCTAAGACTTTCTAGGTATCTTCCACTGTACGTAAGTCTTAGTACTTGGAACAAGCGTTTGTATAACTATACAAACGCTTGTTCCAAGTACTAAGACTAACTGGCTATCTTCCACTGTACGTAAGTTTTAGTACTTGGAACAAGCGTTTGTATAACTATACAAATGCTTGTTCCAAGTACTCAGACTTACTAGCTATCTTCCACTGTACGTAAGTCTTAGTACTTGGAACAAGCGTTTGTATAACTATACAAACGCTTAATCCAAGTACTAAGACTTATTAGCTATCTTCCACTGTACGTAAGTCTTAGTACTTGGAACAAGCGTTTGTATAACTATACAAACGCTTGTTCCAAGTACTAAGACTAACTGGCTATCTTCCACTGTACGTAAGTCTTAGTACTTGGAACAAGCGTTTGTATAACTATACAAATGCTTGTTCCAAGTACTCAGACTTACTAGCTATCTTCCACTGTACGTAAGTCTTAGTACTTGGAACAAGCGTTTGTATAGTTATACAAACGCTTGTTCCAAGTACTCAGACTTACTAGCTATCTTCCACTGTACGTAAGTCTTAGTACTTGGAACAAGCGTTTGTATAACTATACAAACGCTTGTTCCAAGTACTAAGACTTACTAGCTATCTTCCACTGTACGTAAGTCTTAGTACTTGGAACAAGCGTTTGTATAGTTATACAAACGCTTGTTCCAAGTACTCAGACTTACTAGCTATCTTCCACTGTACGTAAGTCTTAGTACTTGGAACAAGCGTTTGTATAACGGAATGCTAGTCTACTCTACATCTTTAATCTAGACTAGTTCCAACGTTTACAAGGTGCCTTAAAACGTGGAAATTTTGATTAAATATCTATTAATTAATGAAATGTGTCAAAGTTTTGTGTTTTCATAGTAATATGAATTGTTTCTTTGCACTAATGGTGTTTCACTAGGAAGTATAACTGCAACAAGAAGTGACGTCATAATGGCCTCATAATTTTATTGGCCTACCACTTTGAATTCATTTTTTTTCAAAATAAACTCCCGTTTATCGATGAACAAATTGCATCATGACTATACTTCATTGATCAATGTGTTCGGAATATTCATTATATATATTATCAATTCACCATGACTTCGTTGATCTCTAAGATGTGCCGTTCCTAATTAAAATCTTAAATAGTTCCTTCAAGAGCAGAGAACACATTCAAAAGAAGGGTCCTACTTCGAAGTTCCATGCACTCAAGCCTCAGCAGTTACCCTGACATGATCTGGTTAGTGCTAGAGAAAGCAAACTGCAATTTCTTTTTTCTTTTTTTTTAATCAGGCGGTCGATTCAAATTTAAAGAGTAACTACACCAGGAACTGGCTGAATCAGATCCCAAACCCTATCCCCAACATCAAAGGGAAAGATTGAGAAAGACATCCCAACAAACAATAAATTACAAGTGATATGCCGAGTCAGCAGCTCTTCCAGAATGGTCCAAATGATTAAACAGTGACGATCTGGAATAAAAAAAATATCTAAACCAATAAAAAATTCTGATTTCTCAAAACATATCCTCTGATCTCAAAAGGGCTAAAATATAATCTGCCCTATGGATGATGTGTGGGGAGACTTTGTACGGCCGCCACACGGTACAACACCAGCTGCAGTTAACTTATTTCCGATTTGATGACTACAGCCGAAACAAAGTATGGTTTCAGTTACCGGACTCGTATTTCTTGCACACCGGATAGAAAATGCCATTCTTTTCACCGGGGATAGAAAATCTTATCTTACCCTGGTGTTCTGACCCAGGACCGGAAAAAAATCACGAGCTGTCAATGCATTGGTTGTATAGGAGCTCACGTACCTGCGTCGTCAAGTGACGTTGGTATTTTAGATGATGACGTCACGAAGACGGTAAAAATGACGTCAGTTTATGCACGCCAGTCGTTGACGTAAAGAGCCGAATGGCGGTCGTTGAAAGCGGCGCCTTCTTTCAAAATCAAATTGAAACCTCTCAATCACTAGAATTACGCATTTTAACAAGTTCTGAAGTTAAAACAAAACGTGGTGTACAAGAAAAAGTATCTACCATGGGTGTGAGGTGTAGATAGAAAAATCCGTCACTCGGGATCACTGTTCGGCATCACTCGGCAAGCCTCGTGATGGCGAACAGTGACCCTCGTGACGGATTTTTCTATCCACACCTCACACCCATGACAGATCCTTATATTATACTGTCTTATCCTAGATTCATAGATATGGCGGGTGTTTATAATAGGCAGATGATACATGCTAATCGCAAGCACCTGATCATACCTGTTTCCGTGTCCATGTCTGTGTATATGTGTAAGGATTTCGTATTTGCCAATGCTTCTGTCAATAATTTGGGTACTTTCACCACCTTTACATATGAAACTTTTATTTCTTGTTTACCTAGAATGTACGCTGAAAGACGCTTGGTTATTAAAGTTTTATATTACACCAATTTTGCAATCTCAACAATGCTTAATGCAGAAAATGGTGTTAGGAATAGATTATGACATTATCATGCTATCACTTGTTTTTGAAAAGCGGCCTGAAGTAGCATCTTAATCAGTGAAAAGAGATATTGATGCACAATGACCGCATAGCATTTTAGAAAGTTTCTTTGATGAGACAGGATTTACACAATTTAAACAAGGTCCACGGTTTTAGGAACACTACAAAAAGCTCTGTGATACATCATTATCTGGTTGATCCGACTACTGTGGCGATTTTTCAGATATATTTGACATGTTCGCAACAGCATACAGGTGCTTATGAAACATAGTATCGTATACAGAAGTAAATGAATCAAGCAATAAATATATATCCTTTGATCATTTCGCATGTCTCCGCAGAAAACGACCTATCGACACGCCTGTTTTACTGAAACAGTAAAAAAACAATGATGACAAGATAATATTAGTTACATATTATTTTATTCATTTTCCGGTTGTCAACTACATGTATATCTCTTCAAACATGAGATTACTGTGACTTAGAACCCTGACTTATAAATAGTCTTTATTGTTACATTGAAACCATCAAAAACTAAATTTTCTTTTAGAAACAAGGAGTATGTTCAAGATACGCTTGAAAGAACAAAAGACAAACAGAGAAAAAAACGTGAAAGAACTACCGATGTCAAAATATGCGCGCGTAGATCCATACAACCTATAACGGATTGGACTAGGAAACTGGCTATATAGCTTCTTGACGTGTATTCCAGTGCGGAACTTCTGATGCGGATCCCGTTTGTAGCATTGGTAGCTTTGCTGCCACTTGTATAGGTGTCCACTGTGCTGTCTGTTTGATTTTTATGATTCAAACAGATGTTTTATGTATTTTGCATGGCTTTTGATGTTTGTTGTGTTGATGCACAGCTTCTCTGTGATGGACTGAGTGCGTCTGTTATAGAAGATGCACATGTTCTGTTCAATTTTGTTGTAGTTTCTCCCTTTTTCTTTTGGTGTCTCGGGTGGGTTATGTTTTGCGACTGTAACCTTTCCTGTATAGCTCCGTGAATATTTTGTTGTTTCACGAGATAAAAACATTCTGAAAATACGATGTTATGGCAGCAAGGAACATATAAAAAAACTCAAGTATTACACTACACTTCGTCCTCGAGCAGTAATGAGTTACGTTACAGTTTTACCCTAAAATTCTATGTACCGGGACAGATAGATCTTAGCAAACAGTGCAGACCCACATAACTCCACTACTAAAAGAACGCAACGCAATACGCTATCGCCTTACTCTATCAGGAATAAGACAAGTACGGAGACACTTGAGACCAAATGCATAGGTGGACACTACTGGATAGTTGTCTCAGTTCATGCAGCAGCATTCTGAAAAAAAAAACAACAAATAACATACCTGCTATCTTCAAGATCAACATCTGGCGCGGAGTCAATAATTTATCTGGTAAACTGCAATGTGTGCTTTACTATAACGTTACAGATTTCAGTCTTTATAGGTTTGCATTTCTTTTGAATAATTATGTATGCAATAGGGTCGCTTTATTTATGTGAATCAAACTGAATGAGCATTATAAAAAAAGAATAATAAATGCATGCAGTCATTCTTGATTTGTGAAAAAAAGTATGTCACCTTCTCGGATACGAATGCCTAGAGTAAGCAGACCGTTAAAGTCACGTCAAAGCAATATTCATTGTTATTACATGCAGGCTGCGCTGGTTTATAAATACACATGGTCAAAAAGTTCTGTAAATAGCAAAGTGCTGAATTATGCTATGGTTGAATATTTTTAAACGATCTGCTTACTCAGGGCATTTGTGTCCGAGAAGGTGACATAAATTTCGAATCAGCAACAATCTCTTGAAGCGCATACATATGTGGTTCAATTGAATATTGCGCCTTGGTTTGTTTTCCTTTTCTTTTCTTTTTTAAGTGTAAATTAACTTTAATATGCTGTATTAAACACATTCGCGTCGACTGCTCAATCATTATTTTAATAGAACACGCGTGACAGATTTCGAAACAGCAAATAGCATGCACCTGTAATATTAATAAGAAAAAAGCAGGAGTACGAATTTTATTGAGGAATACTGGGGCCGTATTCATAAAACGACTTAATTTGTTGCTATGCTGTTGCCAGGGCTAATTTTCTTTGAAGGAGATTCCCTACAACTATGAAATTAGCTCTGGGGGAACAGTCTTCCTCCACAGCAAATTTCATAGTTGTAGGGAATCTCCTTTATAGATATTTAGCCTTAGCAACCGCATTGCAACGACTTAAGTGGCTTTATGAATACGGCCCCTGATCATTTCACAATGTTTTCCAAGGCATATAACAAACAATACAATGTCACCGTAACTAATACAAGGCACGCTTTGTACTTGACTCAACTTCAGTTTGGCAAAATTAGTGAACTCTTTCTATGCTAGACTGGGGGCAAATTAGAGAATATGGGCTTTAAAATGGGTACGAATAAGTGTGAATAAGTGTGAAAATGGGCGTTGCCACTCTGAAATACCACTTTTAGTGTTTACCACAATTGTTTAAATATCCACTTAACATCGTGCAATAGGACCATGCCAGATAATAATTCCTTCTTAGAAGATACTTTAAATACGGCAAAATATGTTTTATCCACTCAGAAACAACCCCATTTGAATACGAAAACATAAAAATAGTTTTCTAAGTATGGGTTTGAGCCTGACAACGAAAAACATCATCAGAAAAAGAGGTATTTAGGCTGTATTTACCCCACCCACTCGAGCAAATTTGTGATTTCTACATAACATTATTTTTGGAGCTTTAAATGCAACTTCCCACCAGCGAAATAAAGTTAGGTGGAAGGGTTATAAATTATTATTTACCAACATCTATTTACAAGGCATAAATTGGTTGCATTTTACGGAAGCAAAGTATAAATGCATAATGCAGAATTTCTACACTGCTCACTGTTCACATATAAATGCAGCAGGCAGTCTGAAGGCGGACTCAATTTTTTATTTTGTTTTTATAATCACTTTCTCATTTAATTATTTCCAATTATTATAATAACTATAATCTGATCGATATTTATTGTCAGTTACTTTTGGTAGTAACGTAAATAACATGATACTATGACACATTTCATTATAATAGAATCCAAGTCTTATACACATGAAAGAAGGTGCTATTTCAAGTGGGTAGAAATATAAACTGCAATATTTAAAGACACTGAAAGTTATATGTGGATGCAAACGTGAGCACTTGCAAGCAGATTACTCATACCATACTTGTGTATGCCTAAAAGAATAATTTACGTTAACTAGGAAAATGGCTCAAATGAAATTTTTGCCCGATATCTAGGAACAGCTCCATTATGCCCTTACATTTTATTAGTATACTGCTTCATGTGGTCACATTATGCAGTTCTTAACAACAAAATCTTAGCAGGACCATTGGAGTACTATATCAGACCTATTAAATGGAAGGAAAAGAGAAATGAGGAGTCACGTCATAATCTGTGGAAGCAAAATCGCATTCTGTTAGGAAATAGTTCGTTTTATGATCATCTTCGCTTCCATTTGTTGTTCCTGTCTTTTTCCGCTCTAAACATTGCATATTTAACTGTTTCTTATGGAGTCCCTTTAAATGGGAATCATGGAGTAACTTTTAATTGCCAATGTATCTTATTTTCAAATAACATAGTTCCACACACTTATTATCAACTTAATGAAAAGGAAAATAGAACCTGACGTATTATACTGATGTATAACTGTAACTAAGCAATGCTTAATAGATACTCTTTTGGAATGCATTTAAATTGTTAGCACAGTGTAGTAAGGGAAACAGCAGTAGAACGGAAAAAGTAACGTACACAACAATCCATTATGCAAACCGTTAATCAGACAACCCAAATATGCGAAAATAATAGTAATAATGCAGTATTCCTGACTTCTTTATAAACAATTAATATTGGTATCGTATAGAATATATGTTAAGAAGTAATATTTAATATGTGCTAATTCAGTTCATTACCTACGTTTTACACACATATCTTATTGTGTTGCAGTTGTTCCTTGCGTAAATTATACTTATAAATGAAGTTTTACTGCTAACCAAACTATCCTAGCTGACAGATAAATAGTATACAACAGTAAACAATGCCCAAGGAACTACTGAAGAAATATATGCATTTAAGGTTTTCTGATTGAAAAAAACCTATTCGTCACATCGTTTTAGTACTAACAAAACATGTCTGCAAAAGCAATGGGGTTTTGATGGGTATTGTCTGCCTTAGACAAGATTGATAATGTTTCAGTTAATAATGCAACCCTGCAACAGGTTTATAATGGAACACTTTGTGTCGAAAGTCTCACAAAAATAATATTTTCTGGTGTTACATCTTTATGAAAATAACATATTGCAGTACAGCTGATAAGAACTAGTAAGATTGGTAACATTGGGTTACACTTCAGCGGAATTACAATGGCACTAAACTTTCTACTGATTAGTAAAATCAAGGCGTATGTATTGCTCATTGTTTTATATGATTTTACGATGCTGTTGCTTTACAGAAAGGTTTATATGGGGTAAGATTCCGAAAGATTCCACAACAAAAACGTTCCTGCTTCTTAAAATCTCAGTATAGTAGTATTACTATTTCACCACAGGTGAGAAAATTGACACCAGAGGACAAAAACTGAATCCAAAGAGGAACTGGTTCTTTGAAAAGATATATTCAAACTCTTATTCAATAACATAAGATGAGAGTATTTAAAAACTACAATTTATAGCATAGCGTTACTGCTTTTGATCTTTTAAATGCAAGATAAAATCTATGCTATTATAATTTGAAGGCCTATCACAAAGACGTTTCTTTATAGTAACATGTCCATCTGACTACTTAGATGTAACACAAATTACAGATTACACAAAATAGCTACAACTTCTATTGTTTTTTTTTCTCTAAATCCAAAAGTCTTTGTCCAATTTGTTTAAATTCCTAAGAAAAAAGGTTTATTCTTTCTTCAGTTGATAACGCCACAACTAATAAACTAATTTAAGAAATTATCAATCAGTATTCCTAAGACGTGCCTGACATGTGCTGACTTTAAAGTAAATGATAGCAAATTTCGGTAAGGCCACACGTGTACATTTGTATTCATGTCACGGTCATATTTGTATTCTGATCGTTTATTATTTTTTATGTTACTGTTTGGTACGTTACTACTATGACTGTTGAATGACATTTTTTAAACTTCATTTTGCGTCTAGCATATTAAATGACTGGCAAAGTAAACATATTCATGATTTAAATATATTTTATACAGCTCTTAATTTTTCCATTTATATAAACTGTTGGTAGAGTTATGTAACAAATGAAAAATAACACGAAAAATATTCGATTGTCACCACGTGAACCTTCATATTCACTAAAAAGTACAAAATTTGATATTTACAAGGCTATTGTCGACATTTATAGCAAAAGCTTTGGATCCTATAGCTTTGCGTCTGTATACTCGTTGCCTTAGATTCATATCGTTAATATCGTAGTTTACGTTACAATTGCTGGATCATGATGTCTTATCGAGAGCTGAAAATGTCTTGATGTCTCCAAATGTTTGCAAGTCTTTTAATGTCAACCTTTCTTTGCCATTATGTTTCTTACACTTGATAGATTGTTCATAAAAGCGTTACAAACCAAAACTTAAATGCAGGGGACGTTCGTAATGCATAGTTACTATTCTACAATCGATTCTAGATGAACGAAATTTGCGTTTTAAAGAGGTAATATGTCATCAGTTAAAAAAATAAAAGGGACATTTTCAGACTCATGTGGCATGTTTTTCGTATAAAAAGATTTTAGACAGGCTTATCATTGATTGATTGAAAGATTTAATGCTTAACGTCCACGGTAAACAACTAATGTCATGTCGGGACGGTCAGTTAACCTAACCACACTATTCCTGGGCAGGCTTAGACCTCCTAAGCGGTTAACCAGCACTAAGTGCACATACTTTCGCCAGTAACTGACAACTGCCCTTCTTGAATCAGCGGAAGGAGAAACGAAAGTATGTGGCCAGACCGGGTTTCGAACCCAGGACCTCTGACTTATGAGTAAGGTGCCCTACCGATTGCGCTACGCGGCCCGGCCTGACAGGCTTATCATAGTGTAGATTTTATTTTCTAGTCCTTTGGGATCATTGATTGATTCTTCACTACAGCTGGTGATTGGGACTGTGTGGTCACCGTAAAAAGTCTCCCTGCCCTTCATCATAGTGTAGATTTTATTTTCTAGTCATTTGGGATCATTGATTCCATTGAAGAACTTTAAAAATATTTGAGGGTCACTGATGAGGCCTAATTGGCCGAAACTAGCTAGTCTGGCCCAGAAAACTTGTACACTCGACAGTTTTCAGTTCTTTGGTGTGATCCTTGCTTCCAAAGGATAACCCTTTTATAGAACATATTAATACTTACTTAAGTGACTACTGTAATACTGTAATCTATAATGGGTGGGGTAAATTCAGGTTTAAGAATAATAAAACTGTATTTTTACATTTTATTATTTCCAAACATTCATTAGCTTTACATTTGTCACACATTAAGTCATTTTTCATCAAAGTGAATAATACTGCGCGGCTATTTTGACCATGGTGCTCCCATAATATGCGAAATGTAAGCTTACAGATTCCAAAATGATACAAAGCAGGACCTATTTTCTTTGATCTCGTGAACCATTTCAATCAATTATTTCGAGCTGGCAACCCCTTAGGTCTTGTTAGGAATTCAATTTTCGTAAATTGAGACCGGTTGCCAGCTTGTACCCCAAAAGTTTAGCGTAATTTTTCTTTCTCGATTCTGCCCCTAGTCTAAGCGTGGTACTTTGATCTTTCGTATCTCTCTTGTTCTATGTTAAGAGTATGTAAACTAAAATGCACTTAAGTAATTGCAGATCTGTGGCACTTTTGTAGTGATAAATGTATGTATAAAGCTCTATCAAGTGAACTATATAAATTTGCAAAAACTGACAATTTAGTATCTGAAACATATCCAAGTCGTGTTAGTTGTTCTGAAAAGCATTTCTAAAATTGTTCTTTTAACAAGTTTTTAAAAAATTTCTTTACTGTCATTAAATGAGGTTTTTGCATCTATTTCTAATGCCGACATTGTCTTATTCCATGATTTTAATCCCATTTTCTGCATTCTTCATATCTATTAGAAATGCATTTTTTTTTTTTTTTGCAAAATTCGGTTCGGGTTACGACTTTCGAGTCTAAAAGTAACTTTGAGTGAGTTTTATTTTATTATTAAGCACAACTGGATATTTCCCAAGCTCTGTTCTGCATCCTAGATTTGAGGTTTTATTGTGTGCTCCTAGAATATATTTACAGAATTTTAAATAGTCTTTTTCAAATGAACAGCTGGCAGTTAAAATGTTAAGTTTGTAGCCAGATATCCAAATCTCACTGCTGTAGGTCAGTATTGGTATTATTATGGACTCAAAAAGTATAAAGATTTAATTAGAGCTTTGCTACATAATTATATGATTTTATTTCATTACACTTGTTTCATTAAATGTAAGCGCTCATAAAATTGATAACTTGCATGAAATACAAACCAAGCCTTTTGGTACAAATATGATCAACTTCCATCGAGAAATAGTTTTGCAGCTTTCGTAATTGGCAGCATGGGCCCCGCTATTTTGAATATTATATTCAAATTATATTATATGAAAGTTATAAGTATATTTGTGCCTATTCAGTTAGAAGTTTATTTAGGCCAAAAAGAAATCAAAATAGTTAAGCCGTCCATGACAACATTTTTAACTCTCCAAATAGTGAAAACTTTTTTTTATAATTATTTTCGACAGATTTCTATAAAATTTCTTACCAACTTCCTCAGCTAATAAAGATCTTCAAAATCAAACAGAGTATTATCTTTGTGAGCTTTTCCCTTTCTTAAGGAATCTTTTAATCCCGAAATCTCCGATGCTGTTCTTCCGTTTGGGTTTATCGAAGTGATTTTTGGTGTGTCTGCTCTGCTGTAGTCTTCAAAATATACTTGCTTTGTGTGTTTGTCCTCTTTCTCCATATATTGTCTTCCTATATGTGTTGTTATTTCCTGTCACTTAAGTGATGGATGTGGAATATGATTGCATCTATTCCTGACCATTGCCTCTTTACATAGAGGATCTTACATGAGTGCTCATGTATTATTGAATTTATTAAACGAGTTGGGGAAAGAGATAAGATGCGAGGCTCTGCCGAGCATCTTATCGTTTTCCCCAACTCTTTTAATAAATTCAATAATACAGGAGCACGAATGCAAGATTCTATTTATCATACGACACTAAAATTGCATTTTATTAGCAAATTTTGAACTAAAACGTCACTATTTCGATATTAGAAAACGTGGACGTTTTATGGACGCCAACGCCTATCGTTACGACGTAATTTGCATATTTAATCCACTAGTGGATTATCGTTTTTAATGCATGGCTTTATTACACTCTCAGATGCGACGTCATATGATAAACTACTTTCTATGAGAGTTTCACCATATGACGAAATGTCAGAAAATCCAATGGAACAAATTAAACTTCTGACGTGATGCTTGAAATTATGACTTAAGGCAGCGGTTCCGGTGTGATTTGTCCGTGTTAGTGTTTGTTGTGTCCGCGTATCTGTTGTATTCATAGACTGTGGAGCCCATTTTGCTTTCTGTTTGGTTTGTGGTGAAAAAGAAATATGATGAAAATAAATGTTTTATAATTTTCGTGTGCATTGTTTGTTGCTTTACAATCTCGATCTATGGACGCTTTGTCGGTGCTCCGTAAAACTGGTTTATGCCCCCATCCTACCCAAATAATTTATTATTACTTAGCGGTCAAAAATCGGTTCGTTTTGCCTGATTATTGTTTTACGTGTATATAAAAGGAGGTATTTTGTTTACAAGATATGAGCCGCGACTCGACAAAACCAACAATGTGGTCGTGCGTCCAGCGCAGACACAGATCAGCCTGGGCATCCGCCCAGTCTGTTCAGAGTCTTCGCTGTCCGCATGGAGGTAGCTTAGACCCTTATCTACCATTTGAACACTTAACAAAGAATCTGGACAAACTGGGCGGATGCCAAGGCTGATCTGAGTCTGCGCTGGGCGCACAACCACATTGTTGGTTTTCTCGTGTCGCGGCTCATATATTTTTGTTTCGCTAAGGCTAGCTCAGTGGCCACCTATTTGAGAAAGGGCTGTTCATTTGCTGTCAACTCGTATTGCTTTGATAATTGTGTTGTTACTTCATGTTACTATTTCCCGTTCGGTGTGGTGGGTTGGCTATGAAATTTAGTCATATCAGTTCCCGATCATTGCTCTTTCACTTTACTTTGATAATGAAAATGTCTGATATAAAGTAATTAGTTATTTATTTTACACTTTCACCATAGAAAATAATAGTTTGGGAGAAAAAATCACGCACAATAAAAAAAGAACATAAAACATGGGAATTGTTTAAGTTTGCGCAGTCGTTTCAAATGCAGTATTATTTATTTATTGCTTGAAATATATATATATTAAAGAATATGATTAATAATTATTTCTACTTGTTTTCGTTTTTTTTTTTTTTTTTTTTTTTTTTTTTTTGAAGCAGTCATACGCGTCTACAAACACTAGAAAGACAGAATAGTTGAGAAGGCAATGACCGGACAAATTATCAGGACCAGGACAAAATTGCTTTTCACACCCTGCCCTAAAAACCAAAATGGGAAAAGAAAACAATAGCTTAACGAGACATGCGCAATATCAGTAAGTCAGCTCTTTCCCAACAGGAATTAGTCAATGTTGGCAAAAACCCGCTTTTGCATAATAAATAAATAGCGTGGCTGCTTAATGTTATTAAATCTTTGACGGACATTTCTATTTATATAGCTTACATGTAGTTCGAATTAAACGAGCATTTACACTTAAAACTGACGTCATGAAGATTGAATAATTCCCATGTGAATCGATATCATGTTTGTTTATAAGTGGTGGCAATCTTAGTTTTTTTATGTTTACCATTAATACGTTAGATACAAGTGTTGATGGATGCCTGCACGTTTTGTTACATAGAGAATTCTTGTTACATATTTCAACATTAATGTGAATGCAAAGCAATGTTTCCTTTGTTTATTTTTACACCTACAAATGTTAATTTCAAATTTATATTCGCTTAAAGTTTTTGAAAATTGCACTATTCAGCACATCGCAATATTGATGGCCGCCACAGAAACGTACGTGTTTTGCTGCGTTTTGGTGACGTACTTCGAGAATATCTCAAAGGCATATGGAAAAGTCTATTCAAAAGAAAAACATGGTATAATATTGATTATAGAATACTTTACGGTTTATATAGGTTTATAGGTTAAAAATGTGCTTCAAGACTGTCCTCTAGTGGTCGCACACAAGTACAGATCGGTTAAATGTCAACCCAATACCGAATTAGTAGGAAAGCGATCATTGTCATGACGGTATTACTTGCAAAGAAAATGATGCAAACCAATAATATGATAATATATAATATATTCATATGCTCGTTTATATAATTTCTTTTTATTTATTCATTCATATATTCATGTTTCGGTCACTTCAGTTATTAAACTGTATTTGTATAAATTGTTTACATACTAAATAATGATATATCTATAATGTTATTGGTAGACAATTAAAGATCTGATTTATTTATTTATTTATTTGTAAATCTTTGATCATGAGATAGAAAGAAAAACAAACAAAATGGATGTTTGCCTTTGAAACAAGAAATGGATGCTTAATCCACACAGCTCCTCCCAAAACCGCTTCCTACCCTTCCTTTTACTTCTTCCCACTACTGGCGCATTCCCTCTCACCTCTCCGTCTCCTTTCCCTCCCAACTGCATATCTGAGCCGCGACATGAGAAAACCAACAAAGTGGTTGTGCGCCCAGCGCAGACTCAGATCAGCCTGGGCATCCGCCTCTTTGTTAAGTGCTCAAAGGGTAGCTAACGGCCTAAGATACCTCAGTTCGGCCAGCGAAGACTCTGATCAGACTGGGCGGATGCCCAGGCTGATCTGAGTCTGCGCTTGGCGCACCACCACTTTGTTGGTTTCATCGTGTCGCGGCTAAAATATACTTTTCCTATATCTATGTCGAACTGCGTATTTGTATTTCGGGAAATTATTTGCTGTACTTTGAATTTTAAGTTTCCACGTTGGGTGGAATTGGGCGTTTACCTGGCGTGACTCTGATGATGGTCATAGCAGGTGTTTAATAGATAAATTGCACCGCAGTTGGTTTGTAGAAGAAATATGTTTATTCCGTCTAGAATAAATCCAGCGAATAAATCATTATTTGATCGCTGGGATGACTTCGTAAGTGTCCGGTAAAACGCACTGACAGATAAGCATATCGTAAAAGTAAAGTTCGCCGTTAGGGCAGTCCGTCTCATCTTTAGCACAGCAAATGAATTAAGATCAGAGTCCATCCCGCTCCTTTCTCTGCCTTTAACCTGACCATGCTTCGAAATAATTACCAATTAAATACTGCTGGGCTGACAGAGTTTTTCAATCGCTGGCTGTCCCGCTGGAGATACGAACCCGGTACCATAACAAAGCGACTCTGGCCACTCGGCCATGGCCTCTCTAGCGTTTGCTTAATTACAAAGAGGCAATTTCTTTCTCAAAATAAGCATCATTATTTCTGGCTCCGCCGCTATCTGAGGTCACAAAGACGTGAATTTTCTAAAAACAATGAAATAAAAAAACAACGCGAATAAAATTATCAAGTGTCTGTAATAACTATTGTTATAAACCTAATGAGACTTTACTATAGAAAACAGCTGTGTTGTAATCGACAGCATATTACTTTGGTTTCCTTCTATTTTTAATTGTCTCAATGCGACAGAATCGCTACCACAGGTTTTCAAAACTGTTAAAACACGGGTGCGCCAGGGTTTAAACAACATTAAAGCCCGCTTTCGTTTCTTACTCAAAGAAGGCATATAACAATGACGATAAAACATTTTTCCTGTGTTTTAATGTTTGCCCAAGCCCTCGTGTATTAACATATTGCAGCCCTCACCGCTGCGCGTTTCGGGCTGCAACACATAAATACACTCGAGCTTGGCAAACGCTAGAACACGGAAAAGAATGTTTTATCCTCTTATTAAAATTACTGTGGTTGTACTTGAAACTTTTAGAAAATAAACTGCTAAGACAGTCTTTAAAATATCCCAGTCAAACTATATAGAGCTTGTAGAATGACGACTGGAGATACCGGTCTATCTATAACATGTATAAAATACTAAGGTTCTAATTTGGCGTAACAACGAAACTGGGGTGTTTCAGTAATAGATTTCGAGTCCAGCACCTCGACCATTAACTGCATCTATCGTGGAAAATTTTCATAAATCAAGTAAATTTGTAGCATGGGCAGTCCAAAACTACAATTTGCCCGACCAACATAGCTTATTGTCAGCATAAAAGCTTTCCACAATAACAAAACATTATGTATGCATCAGTCTGTCTGATAGCTAAAACAGCTAGCTGTGTAGTCTCCACTACGATAAATTGATTGCACATATCCTGTTCCTAAAAGCCACTATAGCTTCAAGCAAAATTGTGTTATCTTGATACGTCTGATAATTTGTACACATACCGCGAAAAATCTAAAAATTGGCACACCTAAAATACCGAACTGTAATTGTCCTAAATATAAAGTAGTTTGGTATTACAATGCAGGACGGCGTAGAAAAGAATAGATGGATTGGCAAACAGTGTAGACCCAGATCAGTCTGCTCCTTTCAGGAGCAGTCTTGTCTGGATCTGCACTGTTTGCTCAGACCCATCTGTCCCAATACCTAGATTTTTTACGGTACAGTGTGTACTTTAGACTTGCCACGTGATAGAGATCATGTAGAAGTAGTGACATTTATACTACGCAAATTGCTTAGCCTTGAGAAGTTTTACCCTATGAATTTATGCACACATGAGTGAACAAAGTCTGTTAATATTTGACAATGTATGGGCGTGATACAGTAGAAGTATGTATAATTTATGATGATAGCGTACATAAAACGCAGACAGTTTTCCTCGTTATGCGGCAGGCAATAAGCGAAGCTAAATTTACCTAAAATCTTCGGCTTATTGTACATTTTATGTGGCTTTCACGTTCTGGTAGAGACATAGTTTAGCATGATTTTATTTGAACAAAGGGGTTTGAGTTCTAGACTGCGTTCTGATTGAAATACATATGAGGCCATGGAAGGTTTTTGGGGATATAGCATGGAATATTTAAATTACAAGGGACGCTTTTGAAGAAAATGAATGTACCTTGATTTTAGGGATATCGGGATAAAGAAATCCCGGATTTTAGGGACACTAGACGAAATATTATGTACTTAAATTTTAAAGGCATACATTTCTAATATTTCTAGGTATACGGGCTGCTCTAGATTCACTTCCAGGGCCTCATAAGTAAAATCGTTAGTCCGTTGTAATTTACTGGCCTAGGTGAAGCTAAAATATTTACTAAAATATACAAAGTTTACTAATGAAGTATTAAAGAATAGCCACAATCACAGGTCATAGCCCTCCATAAACCGTGTAAGCCAGAAAATATTTTCCTGCGGTTTGATAGAATTGTCTTGAGTTGATACAGGGAAGCAACTCTGCCATTATCATTTGTGCCACCCTTGTCAATTGGGACCAACTCTTAAAGGAAAGAATTTGCTCCTCTTCTTTTAAGAGAAGCCAGTAAAATGGCAGCTACACAAAGCAGTGTAAAGGAGTAATGACCAGGCACTGATACAATCAAATTCAATATCCAATCCCCAACACCGAACGGACTATAGTAGCACGAAACAACAACACAAAATACGAAATTACATGACTTGAAAATAATAATTGTGATGTTTCTGTTTAAAGAACTTCAGTTTGTAACGTCACAGAGAATTTGGCGGAGCAGGGCATACACTGTTTGCCATGCTTCGGAACCAATGACGTCACGATATATATCTGTGATCATGGCAACTAAGAGTTCTTACTAATGTCAAAGTGCGTCATCAAGACACCATTCTTCCAAGGTACTAAGGGCAGCTGTTTGTAAAATTCGATAGCGATCTGCTATGGTAATAGATTTATTGCGTCATCTCACTTGTAACTCGAGGGGAGCACGGCATACAGTGTATGTCGTGCTCCTCTTGAATTATAAATGAGATACTTCCTGAAATTCATACTATGGAAAAGTGTGATTTTTTTTCAAACCTACAATTTATTCTCGAATGATTCAGTTCTCTGTAACAAGGCAAGACGAGCGGATAGCAAAATGAACAACCAGCTGTTTCCAAGGTAGGTGGTCACAAAGCTAGCCTTTACCAAACCTGTCATTAAAAGGCATCAAAACATGTTTAAACGTATTTTCTATTATCTAAATGTGCATAAAAAACTATATACGCCTAGAACTTAATCAAGGTCCGGTTGTTCAAAACTGACGTCGTTAGTTAACGAGGCGTTAATTTTTCCTATGTAGTATATATAAAAAGGCTGTCATTTTTTTTTTTGCCGAAAAAAATGTGGGGAGCTTTTTCATTGCAAAAGCCCCCCATAATTTTTCTGCAAAAATATTACCACTATTGATTGTGTGAGTACTGTAATACTTAATGAATCCTCGACTAACGATTTCTTTAGCTAACGACGCTTGAATTTCTGGTTCCAGAATGAAATGGAAAAAGAGACAAACAAACCGAATGTTCAAAGACAGCAAGATAAGCGGACACAACAAAACAAACATCGATAAGCCACAACAAAACCATTGCCCTTGAATGGTCCGTACCACATTGCTGGGGGCATTAAACTAATTTTACGGAGCTCCGAAGTAAAACGATAGGCACTGACCAGGAGCTAATACAATCAGATCCCTTATCACGCCCTCAAAACTAAGAGGGAAAGAAGTATGTATATATAATCTAACAACAGTTTACGAAAGACAAGCACGGTAAACCGAATGAACAGCTCTTTTCTAGACAGGTGGTCATTCAGATACCCCGACTGAAACAACACTAGTGTCTAGTTTTACCTACTTTCCACTTTAGAATTTTCTCCCCAGCAGCCATGTTGGTCTTGAAAGCTGAAAATTCGCAAAAATGTTATGTTTTTCCTGACAATCAATTAAGGTAATGTTTTGGTTACAATGGTAACATGAAGATTGCATTGACTGTCAATGGGACAATAGTGAGTGAGTGAGTGAACTCGGGTTTAACGTTCCACCAACAACGAGGTCATATGGAGACGGGACCTCGGTTTAAAGTCTCATCCGAAAGACCGGAGAAGCGGGGGATCGATCTTGCGACCCCTGGATTGGTAGTCCGGAGTGTTATCCACTACACTACAGCCGCTAATAAAAAAGTGGCTGTTGTAACAGTTTTGCATTAGCAGTACAGGTGTTAAATATCTTTTACAAAAAGGTTCTATTCGTAGATTCCATTGGACAAATGGTTTTTAAGGCAATTCTTAATTGGCTTGTTTTATATAGCAATCGACAATCTAAAACTGGCAATATTGAGAGAAAAACTCATCTGTATCTGTTAAAGTGGAAAATTTTCAACTTTACATTGTTGTTTTGAAAACTTTACTAAATACTGCTTTTATTCCGCCTGGTTTAGAAAAATTATTTATTTAAATTTAATTGGCTGCTATTGGTTGTTGAAGCTATCCCTAAATTTTAGCATCATTGACTCTCATTTCTTAGCAGTGGAGGTGTAAGACAGGTTTTCAACAGAAATGTTTCTTGGATAGTTCTGGATCTGACACTTGATTAATGACATCGTTTTAATCTTAATAACGAAAACGGTAAAATACTGAAAGAAAAATCATCTTTTCTGTAGTTACAAGACTGGCAAAGATGGTTTTTCCAGAAATGGTCTTGGCCTCTGCTAAAATACAGAAATGCTGTTTCTTGATCCAATTAGCCCAAGTGAAACGAACTGGAATCTACCATTTACTTTCAATGGCAAAATTGAAAGCAGAAGTGCTTATATCATGACAACTCTTTTATAGCATTCCTTAGATACTCTTGCATGAGAGATATGGTTTAAGTGCCAACTTCTTCATTGGCTTGGTTGCTGTAGCGCTGTTGAAGTGGCAAACTATTCAACAAATCGACTCCTCACACACTAGGCACACAACTTTGAAACAACATTGATTCAACTTCATGAAATTGAATCAAGGTTGTTCAAGGTTGTGTGCCTGCTGGGCTCAGTATCTGTAAAGCTTGAAAGGACGAAACTTTGCAGAAGTTATCTAAGCATATTCTTCAGCAGAGACACTGTGTTTCGTTGCTATTGTTCTAATATTTTACCAACCAAACTCTGCCATTGACTGCCTTTGTGAGAACATTGAAAATTTACTTTTACTGCTTAGCAGTGCAGATAGTTCTTTTAATAATAGCAGCTACTTAATTCATTGTTGTGTACCCAAAATAAATTTTCTCACATACAAAATAGTATCGCTGTCACAAAAGGCATGAAAAATTTTCTCGGGGCGCAAAACATGCATTTATTTTACAAACTCATCATCATTGTAATAGACGAAGTTCTACATTTTTTAAAGCTTCAGTTACGATGAATATTTTACTTTGGGGGAGGCTAGATTTGTAACATGTTTGCGTTACCAGCAACTTACGGAAGTATTTGCACCGACATATTAAACCATTATGTTGTTATTTAGCAAACAGAGTATTAGTCTTAAAAAACGAGAAAACAACACTTTCTGGATCAAATACTTTAAAAGAATATTTCTATCATATTTACGATACCGATATTTCTGATATACCAATGGACGAGATCAAATGAAACAAATCGTGCACGTGATTTATAACTCTACTTAATTCATGTCTCACTTAACGTTTATCAGAAATTAACATTTGCTTGTAGTTTGTTTTTTACGTTACCGAACAAATTAAATATATGTTTCATAATTTCACCTTCGCCTATATGTCTGTTTGTGAAATAAATTTCATTTACGTTATTTTTAAAAAAAAATCGAAACACTTCTTTGCTTTGATAAATGCGTAACTATTTAAGTTTTATTCTGGTAGGTCGGATAAATATCGTAAAACGGTGTATATACATTTTTTCTCATACAAAATAGAAACACTACCAAAATCGGCTTGGAAAACTCTTCGCGGAAAATTTATATGAGTCTTCACCACAAGAGCATGGAACGATAGACTTCTTGTCTCGGCTGATTTTTTTATGATTCAAGATTTTTATGCCCCCGCCACGAAGTGGGGAGGGGCATATAGTTTTGCCCTTGTCCGTCCGTCCGTACGTACGTACGTCCGTCACACTTTGTAGTACTGTTCCTGTCTCCGCAACTCCTCCTACAGTATTCGATGCAGGGAGTTGAAACTTGCAACACAGTTCAGACATGCATTGAACATGTGCATAAAGGAAACATAACTTTGATTCAGGTCTTTATTGCAGAATTATGTCCCCTTGAATAATATACATATTATGACCTTCGTGGGGAGGGGCATATAGTTTTGCCCTTGTCCGTCCGTCCGTACGTACGTACGTCCGTCACACTTTGTAGTACTGTTCCTGTCTCCGCAACTCCTCCTACAGTATTCGATGCAGGGAGTTGAAACTTGCAACACAGTTCAGACATGCATTGAACATGTGCATAAAGGAAACATAACTTTGATTCAGGTCTTTATTGCAGTATTATGTCCCCTTGAATAATATACATATTATGACCATATTTCACATTTGAGTACTGTTCTTGTCTCCGCAACTCCTCCTACAGTATTTGATATAGGTAGTTGAAACTTGCAACACAGTTCAGACATGCATTGAACATGTGCATAAAGGAAACATAACTTTGATTCAGGTCTTTATTGCAGAATTATGTCCCCTTGAATAATATACATATTATGACCTTCGTGGGGAGGGGCATATAGTTTTGCCCTTGTCCGTCCGTACGTACGTACGTACGTCCGTCACACTTTGTAGTACTGTTCCTGTCTCCGCAACTCCTCCTACAGTATTCGATGCAGGGAGTTGAAACTTGCAACACAGTTCAGACATGCATTGAACATGTGCATAAAGGAAACATAACTTTGATTCAGGTCTTTATTGCAGAATTATGTCCCCTTGAATAATATACATATTATGACCATATTTCACATTTGAGTACTGTTCTTGTCTCCGCAACTCCTCCTACAGTATTTGATATAGGTAGTTGAAACTTGCAACACAGTTCAGACATGCATTGAACATGTGCATAAAGGAAACAGAACTTTGATTAATGTCTTGATTGCAGAATTATGTCCCCTTGAATAATATACATATTATAATCATATTTCACATTTGAGTACTGTTCTTGTCTCCGCAACTCCTCCTACAGTATTTAATGTAGGGAGTTGAAACTTGCAACACAGTTCAGACATGCATTGAACATGTGCATAAAGGAAACAGAACTTTGATCCATGTCATTATGGCAGAATTAAATCCCCTTGAATGACATGCATATTTTGACCATATTTCACACTTTGTAGTACTGTTCTTGTCTCTGCAACTCCTCCAATTGTATTTGATGTGGGGATTTGAAACTTGTAACACAGTTCAGACATGCATTGAACATGTGCATAAAAAAACAGAACTTTGATCCATGTCATTATGGCAGAATTACATCCCCTTGAATGACATGCATATTTTGACCATATTTCACACTTTGTAGTACTGTTCTTGTCTCTGCAACTCCTCCAATAGTATTTGATGTAGGGATTTGAAACTTGCAACATAGTTCAGACATGCATTGAACATGTGCATAAAGGAAACAGAACTTTGATCCAGGTCATTATGGCAGAATTACATCCCCTTGAATGACATGCATATTTTGACCATATTTCACACTTTGTAGTACTGTTCTTGTCTCTGCAACTCCTCCAATTGTATTTGATGTGGGGATTTGAAACTTGTAACACAGTTCAGACATGCATTGAACATGTGCATAAAGGAAACAGAACTTTGATCCATGTCATTATGGCAGAATTACATCCCCTTGAATGACATGCATATTTTGACCATATTTCACACTTTGTAGTACTGTTCTTGTCTCTGCAACTCCTCCAATAGTATTTGATGTAGGGATTTGAAACTTGCAACATAGTTCAGACATGCATTGAACATGTGCATAAAGGAAACAGAACTTTCAGTCAGGTCTTTATTGCAGAATTATGTCCCCTTGAATTACATACATATTTTGACCATATTTCCATAGCTTAAATACAATCTCACCTTTTATCGTCGCTCTAGCGGCCTCATTTATTACCCGATTTTGGTATTACATCACAGCTTTATTGGGGATGACAATACCTCGAACAATTTTGCGTTTCAGTTTGGTAGTATGAAGGTCAAGGTCACAGTTGCTATTTTCAGAAAAACTAGAGCATTGCTCCAGCGATTTTCATCTATAGATCGATTTTGATGTAACTTCACATAAATGTTAAGTATAACAATATCTTGAATAAATTGCCGCTTCAGCACCCCAGGTCCAAGGTCAAGGTCACAGTTGCTATTTTTAAGAAAAACTCAGTCAACCCTGTAGCACCTTTATTTATTGACAGATTTTGATGTAACTTCACACAAATATGTTTTAACACATAACTCATCTAGTGAGGCATATGGCGGGGGCATTCATCACCTTTAGTGATCGTCTAGTTTTGTTCTGTTTTTGGTTTTCATTGGTTTGTGTTCTTGAGCTTAATTCATTTCCTTGATAAAAAAAGCTTGTAACTATTTTCGATTGCCTTTTCACTCATAATTTCATTAATATTGTCATGAGCACAAATAAACTCTTTATTTATATACCCAGTTGGTCATGCTCGACAAATTATTGTTATTATTTTCTTACTTGTTTCTTCATTTTCTTTTTATTTCGTTCTTTTAAATTTCTTTCTTTTTTTTAAATTCTTGTGTCGGTTGAGTTTTTTTTTTTTTTTTTTTTTGATTCAAGATTTTTTTGTTCTGTTTTTGGTTTTCATTCGTTTGTGTTCGTTACTTAATTCATTTCCATGATAAAAAAAGCTACGTAACTATTTCACATCGCCTTTTCACTCAGAATTTATACCCAGTTGGCTATACATGATAAGTTATCATCATTATATTTCTTCATTTTCTTTTATTCCGTTCTTTTAATTTTCTTACTTTCTTTTTATTTATTTCAAATATCAGAAGACATTTATGTTTTCCAATGCGTTGCTTTTCATAACGATTGAAATTTTAGTAAATATATGCCAAATCTGTTTATCAAAAAGAAATGAATGCAGACGTTAGAATGAATTCTAATTACATGTAATATTTTTTGATTTTCTGGTTATCACCCGGTTACGTTAACGATTCGTGCAATCTTGACTCCCCGTTTCATAATAAAATGAGACTCGAGGGGACGGAGAGATTTCTTTTCTGGTTCTTGTATTTTTCTGCCTACCTTTCAGAGGCTGCTCTGTTGTTATTAGACTAAGTGTGCCTGCCATTAAATATCTTCTTTTTCGTCGTCGTTGTTCTTCTTTAGCTGTATTGGGTGTGTATGTGGTGGGGCGGGAGGGGGGCGTAGGATGTGTGTGAGGGTGGGTTGTGTGAGTTGTGTTTTGCGAATGTGGCTCCTGTATTTTCACTGTTTTTTGCGAGAAGATGAAGTGAACTATAAACTGAAGCTTGTTCTGCTATTAAATGAAAAGGCTATGTAAAAATAGTACCCGGATAAGTTCATAGTTTTCTTCATTCATATGATTGTATGGCGTAGGTGTGTTTACGTAATTCTATAATGAACATTTCAAGTAGCCAACCAGGAAAATACCGCAAAAATTAAAAAAATTGGTACACCTAATGTAATCGCTGCAATCAGCCCCTAAGTTTGGTTTTACAATGCGATAATGCCCCCAAAATATGCAGATGGAATGGCAAACAGTTTGACCCTGCCCAGACCACTCTTACATGACTATTCTGACCTGGGTCTGAAGTGCTCACTCAGACCTATCTGTCCCAATATTTAGAATTTTATGGCTCTTTGAAGTTTAGAGATGATGATGTATGAGGAATATTTAAATAATTTTAATACTCTGTAGCATATGTGCATTTAATATTCGCTGAAAACACACAAGCAAGTGTGCTGTCAAAAATATTAAAACGTTAGCTCTATCAGTGAGAATTAAAAAAAATGCTGATCTACTATATTTACCGAACCATTCTACTGGTGTGAATAATCCCAGCAGTTCTTTATGCCCCCGTGACGATAGTCAGGGGGCATTAAGATTTGCTTCTGTCTGTCCGTCCGACCGTCTGTCCGTCCGTCCGTTCGTCACACGATGGTATAGAGTTTGTGAAATCAACTCCTCCCACAGTTTTCGATGGATCTTTTTCAAACTTGGCATACATGTTGTGGACATATTGAAGATGTGCATGTGGATTTTTGATTGACCTAAAATTAATTTTGACAGAATTACGGCCTTTTGAACTTAGTCATTGTAGGCCTTTTTTGCATTGTAGGGTATGGAGTATGTGTAATCAACTGCTCCCACAGTTTTCAATGGATCTTTTTCAAACTTGGCATACCTGTTGCGAACACATTGAAGATGTGCATGTGGAGTTTTGATGGACCTAGAGTTAATTTTGATCAAATAACAGCCTTTTGAACTTAGTCATTTTAGGCCAAGTTTTGCATTGTAGGGTATGAAGTTTGTGTAATCAGTTCATCCCACAGCTTTCAATGGATCATTTTTAAACCTTGCATACATGCTGTGGACATATTGAAGACGTGCATGTGGGTTTTTGTTGGAGCTAGAATTAATTTTGACAGAATTATGGCCTTTTGAACTTAGTCATTTTAGGCAATCTTTTGCATTGTAGGGTAATGAGTTTGTGTAATCAACTTCTCTCCCCGTTTTCAATGGATCATTTTCAGACCTTGCATACATGCTGTGGACATTTTGAAGATGTGCATGTGGGTTTTTGTTGGAGCTAGAATTAATTTTGACAGAACTAAGGTCTTTTGAACTTAGTCATTGTAGGCAAATTTATTTTTGCATTGTAAGGCATGGAGGTTGTGTAATCAACTCATCCCAGTTTTCAGTGGATTGTTTTCAAACCTTGCATACATGCTGTAGACATATTGAAGATGTGCATGTGGGTTTTTGTTGGAGATAGAATTATTTTCTTACAGACAGAATTTTCTAGTTTCTCTATTGCTTTCCTCTCGATAAATAGACGCAGCACTATCAAACGTATGTACAGTCAAGGGTCAAAAGTAATTCCACGAAATTGAATTTCCCATAGACTTCAATGTACGTATTTTCATGTTTACAGAAAATTATATTTTGGCACTTCCGTTGAACGGATTACAGTAATGTTGGCACTGGTAGAAAGCTAATTTAAAACAAATAATGCATGCAATATATTTGTTAGTCATTTCAGTCATTCACCATGTACTTAAACAGCATTACTTAACGTTTACGTTTGAGTTCTCTGTCCATTTTAGCGACGTCGCCTTTAACGTCAATGGAAACTTGTTGAGTTCAAAATTTACTCTTAGCACTGAAGAGGCAGAATTCAGTTCTGTGAACAATATTTATTGCATCAATTTGTTTATTTAGATTTTCAACCATAGTTATTTTTATATGCTTGGCCTAAATGACTCGCAAAAATTAATTTTCTTGTAAACATGTAAATATTCTAAAGTATATGCGAAGATAGTTTTGTGGAATTACTTTTGACCCTTGACTGTAGGAACTGTGGTATGGCGTCGTAAATGCCGGAGGTGACGTCAACCGCAAACGCAACAAAACAGCGATTTTAATGTTGCATAATGAATTACTGCAATTGAAAATTGCCTCAAAAAGCTTCCTTTTTTATAGACAGACATGTGTTCTTAATGTAATAAAGTTAATAACTTTGGCATGTTATTTTTGAACCTGATACACATCATAAATGCACTTTCAAGTTAATTTACTAGCAAGAATATAGCTGCACATAAACATTTGAAATCGCACGTGGAAAAGGCATAAAAATTTGAGCATACCAGTAATTTTAATAGCGATTAAAATAAATGCAACGTCCTAGGAAAGGCAATAATAATAATAATAAATAATCATTAATAATATACTGTTCACACAAAGTAGGGGATATAAAGATATTAAAAATTGTATAAATTAGAAAAAAATATCAAATCCATCTGAAACGGCAAGTGTCCATCAGACAAATATTCAATAAGACATTTTGCATTACAATTTTGATGGTATATCCTGTCACGTGATCTGCGTATAATTCGTTTTAGACAGGGGATCGACATCCAAATTTCACACGAATCTGCTGTGGAAACAGATCCTTTTCAGATTACAAAAAAATTTACACAGAAACACTCGCCATGACTCATTTAACAAACTGAAAATTGCTTTTACACACTGTTTCATCAAAATAAAGAGGGCAAGCCATAAACGTCTAAATTTTTTGGTGACTCGATGCACCTGTACGATTTTTTTTTCTCGTTTTCTTCCCAAAATGACTGTTTTGAAGAGGAAAAAAAAATCTTTTAGCATACAAAACTTCCAAAAAGGATTGAAAGGTTAGCTTAGTTGAAGAATTTGAATAAACGTTTGTTCGAATTTACCACATTTTTGTCCTGACCCCCTGTTTGAAACTAACTGTATGCAGATCACGTGACAGGATATATCGTCCAAACTTTCATGAAAAGTGTCTTAACAGATATTTATCTAATCGATACTAAGCGTTTCATATGGATATCACATTTGTTGTAGATGCAACAATTTTTCAAACCTGAATATCCCCTACTTTTTGTGAACAGTATATAATAATAATAATAATAATAATAATAATAATAATATTAAACTATTATAATCAATAAATAGTTCAGCTGTTCGTTAATAATACTGTTCAGAGTTCAGTTGTAAAACACGGTAGATCATACATGTATCACGAACGTGGAGCGCGAGTAACGCCCACGGACAACTTCTCGACAAATCAAGATTAAATCTGAGCTATTTCGACTCTAACACATAAAACACACAGATTTTTTTTCCTTCAAAATCTCTCAACCATTGGTCTAGCGCGCAAATGGTCAGACAATCAATGTTGACTGTGACAAGCGTCTTTTTCCAGGCTTTACTTCCAAAAACAGACAGGGCACCAACAAAAGTTTAAAAACCTGTCTGAAGTTTTGGCTATGACGTCAGCGATTAATTTGTTGTAGCAATTTGTTTGTATTATTGTACCATTTTTAAAAGGATAGCATCTCTACTGTTGTGTTTATATTTATTCCCAGAATAAGCCCAGAATCTCTCCAAGATAGTTAAGTTGCACTTAGTGCCTTGTACAAAATGTACATGTCGTCCTCAACAAGACTATTACCAGGTAGGTGTACCAAAATTTCAAGAATAAATTAATTAAACAAGAACAACAATAAAGGTATGTTACAAATGCATTTGGGTTTATGTTAATGCTAATAACACTTTAAGACGACATTGAGCTGCTACAGCTAACACTACAAAGGACGCAGAAGAAAAAGTTTGGTATGTAATAGTGGACATCGGAAATGTTGTATCAATGTTGCTTGTACTCTGGAAATCCCTCTGTGATATAAATTTATATAATAACATAGTCTGTATTTTGACAATTGAAGATATTTGTAAATGATACTAGATATACATGTAACCAAGCTGATCAGCTAAATGTGCCTTTGTAGCAATATTTTAAGGGTATACTAGTAAAGGAAGCACAGCAGCAAATACATGTTGCAAATATACCAGGGTTTACGGTAGGTAAAGAACACTTCATGATGACATTTGGGTGCTACACAAGAGTGGTCATCGAAAGCGCGTGTTATTGTGCCAGCTGTGCTTACTGCACCACAGAAGGTGTGCTTTATTGTACCCAAATACAAGGTATCGAGGGCAAAATGGCTGAAAATAGAACAGCATCTGTTTAACATTTGGTTTTCTGCCATGGTACCAACACTTACAAGTAGAAACAAATTTAGTGTGATAGCGGTTTTTGAAAATGTACGCTATTGTGCCAAAGTTGCTTTTTGTATTCTTGGTACAATAACGCAGTTTACTAGGCTTCCTAATCCGCATGGCTTATTTTAGAAAGGAATGAAGGTCCCTTTATATAAGGATCTGCTTGGGCGAAGGCTTCACATAGGAATGTGGGTATATATCTGAGAAACGTCGCTTTTCATGTCTGGATCATGATTAATACTGTCAATCGTCTTTATAACAGCATTCAGTACAACAGCAAAATTGTTATCAGCATCATTCTAATATGCACGGCACGTTTTTAATCATTCAAATATGTATTCTTTATAAGAGCAAATTCAGTTTAACGAGAAAATATTTGGGAACAAATGCCGTTGTTGTAAAGGGGTCCACAGTAACTCTTTTTGGCTCGGAAATGTACTGTCATCCTTTTTAATTTCGATCAAGAATACGTTTCGAACGGATTTATTTATATCAATAATTTTGTAACTTGTGTCAATGCGCAAGACGCTTTGCATTGGGCGTCTTTCCAATCACAAATGTACATACAGTCAATCAATATCAGGTAATCGATATATAGACCTAGAAACATACAAACAAACAAAGCGGTGAAAAGAATGTACCCATATGTGTTAAGAAACTATAAATGCAATTTCACATTTCTTAAACTCACAAAATATATCATATATAGGGTGTTAAGAAAGTTCGTAGACATTATTTTAACTTACACTGAAAGCTTCATGATGGTATAATTATGGCAAAACTTTGTAAGTGTGATAAAGGAAGCACTACCAAAGATATGCAACATATAAATTCTTTTTCGATTTAAAAATGACGAGAAAATCTAAATTGCCATGGACACACCCTCTACAGTGCTGACTTATGGTGAAGACGAAATTTGGATTTGCATTAGAGATCAGCATCTTAAGAGCTTGGTTTTCCAAAATAATAGAAATATCTAAAGATGTAAAAGTACTGGTATTGCTGGAAATATTTTCGGATTTTTTTTCATTTAGTTTTTATTATTTTCCGACGGTTAACTAGGGAATTTCTGACTAAATCGAAAGGTACCTCCGTTCTCAATTGCAACTTTTAATTTCAGGGGGTAGGGATAGAATCTATGTCAGTACTTGTAAACACAGCGGCATTCTGTAGATTTTTAGTCTTTTGTTATTAGATTTGTTCTTACATCGAGCACAAACATTTGATCCCGATTTTTTTTTATTTATCTATTTATTTTTTTTTGCAAAATCACTCTTAACAAATTACTCTTTAGATTTAACTTCAGAATCATTTTTCATTGACTTTTGCACTAAAACCTCTTTGTTTTGAAACAAAGTAGGTAAGAATATGGCATTGTTTATGAAACTTTTAAAATACTTTATACTGGGGAACAAACCCCTTGTAATTAACGAATTTTCTTGTCAATTAGATGCACTATTGAATTAGAAATGCTATTCTATCAAAACATTTGCATTATTTGACTTTTTGGAGGTAAAATTTCAAATATACAATAATTTACAGATTAACCAAAAATATTTCGAAATTTTATTCTTGTCTCCCTTCCCTCTAAGACCTACTCCATGATATAAATGATTTTGTGTCAACTTTTGATTTCAATTTTCATTTCAGATGTTACTTCATTACCCCCAACCCCTTTGCAAAATATTAATGCCTCATCTGCTTTTTCATGGCAATCAATCATCTGTCAAAATGTGCATGTTGTCTACGATTCCTTACAAGCTATAACTAATGAAATACGGTTTGGCTTAGTCTCTATCATGTAAGTTAGTTTTAAAATGATGATGCACTTGGGGATAAGAATAAACAACAGTTTAATATGGCACACCTATATGCGTAAAATCCATAATAAAAAGCAGGCCACATTGACACCGGAGTACGAACTGCTAATTTTATTACAGAAAAGTGCGGTCGTAAAAGTGTTTACATTGTGGATCTTTTAATATTGAATAGGTCTTGAAACCTGTAAAGTTTTGAGATTTAATGAATGTCACTTCTGCAGTTATAAGCAATATTGTAATGTCTTCGAACTTTCTTAACACCCTGTATATAGTAAATGAGCAATGAACTCGCACAATACATATTAATTTGGAACCTGTAAGGTCATAAGAAAAGAATTTGAATAAATAGAATAGTTAGATAAAAAGAAACTAGTGAGAATTTCGACTTAATAGATATATTTTATCATATGACGTCGCATCTGAGAGTGTTATAAAGCCATGCATTAAAAACGATAATCCACTAGTGGATTAAATATGCAAATTACGTCGTAACGTTATACATTGACGTCCATTAAAACGTCGCGTTTTCTAATGGCGAAATCGTGACGTTTTAGTGCAAATTTTGCTAATAAAATGCGATTTTAGTGTCATATGATAAATAGAATCTTGCATTCGTGCTCCTGTATTATTGAATTTATTAAACTCGTTGGGGAAAACCGATAAGATGCTCGGCACAGCCTCGCATCTTATCTTTTTCCCCAACTCGTTTAATAAATTCAATAATACATGAACACTCATGTAAGATCCTCTTTTTAATCTCAGAGACATAGCCGTATACATGTATATTCACGATTTTTAATCATTTGATATTTATTTGTTCTCGGCTGTTCCAAACAGCATAAATTTGTCACGCACCTGATGCACCAGGAAAACACTGTAAAAATTACATCGTTTGGCGGTGTATGCGACGTCAGACGTCGCATGAACGTCGAGATGACGTCATTTCAACGTTGTGCGTCCGCTGAGAAAGGTTATACTTATCAAGTACACTAGCCAAACACCATTATTATTTTCAGAGCCGTGTCTTGTCACGGTGGGCATTTCTTTGGGCGTGTGCTTTTCTGTGTAAATTCCTTTATGTTTACGGAAACGCAAAACAGAAAGGTCTTTGCCCCTTTGGTGTGGAACAAACAATTTCTTAATAAATTGAAAACATAGCTTTCAGTGTCGCCGCTGTTACTTCTTGCATGTGCATACAAACAAATGAGCCGCGACACGACAAAACCAACAAAGTGGCACGTGATTCCAGAAGGTGAAAGCAGTTGTCATATCTCCACAGGTATAAGCTGAATATTTGTTCTAAGTAGTTATACGTTTGTATAAATCAGATTAAAGATGCTGCTCTTTACATACTTAATTTTTAAACTAGCCACTCACATTTCTATACAATCAGTCACAGATTACACATGAATTAGTCATTGATATCATTTACACTTCCCAGCGGTCGGGTGTCTTCGGGATGAGGCCTTACTGACGTCGATGCGACGTGATGACGTCGATGCGACGTCAGTAGGACGTCATTTCGACGCCATGTGCCAGCTGGGCTAGTATTTGTTGTAATAAGCAAATGAACACTACCAGGTCTTAGATACCATTCATTCTGGCCATAATTACCATTTAGACTTTAATGAATCATTTACACCAAATATGTCATGAAAACAAGTATGCTTATTTAAAGAACTTCATGCCGGTTCTTTGATCATGGATGTATATCTGTCAGGTTGTTTGTATGTCTTTGTATATAAATTTGGTAATCCTGTTACTGGATTTTAAACCAATAAAGTTAATTTGGTAATTTGGTATAGTTTCATACAAATTAAGGAGCCATGTCATGTCTCCACAGGTATATATAGTTTCAAACAAATTAAGAAGCCATGAATGCCAGAAAAACAAAATAAAAACTACAGCCAATCGTTGTGGGCCTAATAAAGTAAGGTGACGCATTGGTTAATTGCCAGGAATTCGAGCATCTGAACTCAATGTAATGATATTTGCCATATAGTTTAAGCGTTAAAGCATTATAATCAGGTAAAATATGGATATTTACGTAGCTGGTGTCATGACTTGTTTTTACATAACACGAGTTTGAACTTGCAATTCTATGGCGCCCCTGTGTAATCTTATTGGGTCACACCTGGTCATCAGTATGACATACCTTTACCAGTAAAATAGTGTATTTCCTTGTGAATCAGTACTGGGCGATGTATGTTGCGCTAAAACTGCGTACTAAACCTATTTATAGTGATATTATGGCAGTGTTATATACACTTATATAACGTCAATCAGAGACAGTGAGCTCTCATAAATTGTTTCGGTTCATGCCTTAATACCCATTCGTAATGCATGGGAGATAATTAAAATAATCTTCAGGTCAAAGTATATCTATTTACGGGAAGTTAGCCAACAGGTATGATTTTCGGGCACTTTGCAACGCCCAATTACTTCGCTAATTGTTCTGCAAGCAGAAGCCTTTTTTGATACTCTGGTGACGTCACGTCCGCCAAATCGGCTGTCGCTTGTGACCGCCATTATTTTGTGAGAAACTCCGAAACGAGAAGATGCATGCAACTCGAAAGCTGATTTATTCGTCATAATCGATTAACTGAAGCTTTTTACAGAATGGACAGACAGGTATATAAGGTTTACATATCTCCATGAAATATTTACATGTAAATATTATTTTTAAGGGTGATTGATTAGAATAAAATATGCCGTAAATTTTGACACGGTTAGAGCTAAGTCACTCGACCATGCAAATTATTCACAAGAAAGAACCCAATGGGGTCATTAGGTTTATCGTAACAGAAAGTTCATATACTTCATAACATTGCCGTAACGAGTGACATAAGTTGTATTTAGCTTATTTTCAGTTAAACCGGATCTCGAATAGCATCACAAATGGCTTTTATTAATTGTTTTTTATCGGCAACGGCACTGGGTAAAAAGTATTTTTGCTATACAGTCTACCGGGCCCGGTGTACACAAAGTTATCGTAGACTGACAGTTTACACAACCTGGAGACGCAAGAAACGGCGTGTTTACCAGAATTTTTAGCTGGGTGACAGGTTGACAGTTTGTGAGCAGTCTTAGGCTGTAAATAAACAGAAAGAAGAATGGAACACAATGTTTGTTTTCAAACTTTTAATTTCTGAATTAAAAGACAAAAAAAAAAAAAAAAAAAAAAATTGCAAAAGTTAAACAATTTGTAGGTCTACATGAACTAAATATGAATAGATCTAGATCTATGAACAAAATATGAGAACGAAATAAAAGAGAAAAAAAAGTGACTACAATAAGTAAATTGGTAATAAGTACAGCAGCTTAAGCTGGTAAACTGATAAACAAACAAAATAAAAATCTCTGTCAAGGGAGCTTGACTCTAGCTCCTTAATCTTAACTGTGCATATACAGTGAAAACTCGGCACATCTCCGCAGTCTTGACTACCCCCCCACTCTCACTCCCCCATATACAAGATATTAATTGTTTTTGTGCAATCAGGGAAGTCTCTGATCAGACTAGAAGCGTGGTAGTGCAGTGGTCAGCACACTTGCCTCTGATGTTAACGGTCCCCGAGTTCGAGTTCCAGGTAATGGCGTTTGAATTTTGGTGTCTAAACACGCTTCCTTAATGTCATTGGCAGGGATGACATTAAAAAAGTGTGCCATCCTTGGGATCGGGACTTTAATTGGAGGTCCCCTGTGCAGGGAGAGACATCCCCTGTGCCAGTTAAAGATCCCTTTTAAAGTTACATGGCCATAAGGAGGTTCATCCTGCAAAACTGGAGTGTACATCGTACACCTGTTCATAATTTTCAAGTGAGGGTGTAGCAGTATACAAAGAAAGAAACAGCAAAGAAGACTGCTCAGAGGTGAGGACTGAGCTGAGTCATCTCTTCAATCACACAAAATAGTGAACATGGTGACAGTTCCTCACCCCATCCCATTATTATGTTTTTTTTTTCCCTAACTTATTACAGCTGCCATGTTGTTTTTTTTGGTGGGGGGGGGGGGGGGGGGGGGGGGGGCGGGGAGGTCGAATCAAATGTTGTATTGAACCATTGATGATTCTGTTGCTTGAAAGGTTAGGAGCAGCCAGTTTTAGTCTGCCTGAGGCCAAAGTTCCGTTCTCGACAAGCCTGGTAGCTCAGTGGCTTTTTGATCTAGCGGTCCCAGGTTCAAATCCAGCTGGAGGGGGATTTCTGTCCAACTGTAAAAAAAGTTCCATTGCACACAGTCTTCCATTGTCACCCACCCATTGTCCTGATATGACTGAAATACTGTTAAAAAGGATGTAACATCATGTAAGTCATCCATCCATCCATCCATGACTCGTGAAGGAAAGCTGAAATATCTAAAGACTTCCCCTTCTACAATAAAAGGTTATTAATAAAAGGTTTTTATTACATAACATCCCTGACATTTAAAGTATGTCAAGGGCTATCATGATTTAAACTGAGGCCTGAATCAGACCCAAGGTATGGAGAACCAGTCAAATTCGAGTTGAGTTGGTCCTGCTAGCCTGACTTGTGGTTTTCAGTATTCTTTCTTTCTTCCATTTATGCGTTAACCCCCCAAGGGGACACAGACGGTATACTTTTGTACACTCCGGTGTTGCAGGATGAAAGCCTATGTATAGCCATGTAGCTATAGTAGGGATCTTTAACCTGCACAGGGGGCCTCCAGTTAACGTCGCAATCCGAAGGGACGGCACACTTGTTAGCATCATCCCTGCAAATGATGCTAGAAAATGCGTTCCTAGTGTTCTCCCCAGAAATTTCAGGAGGCATGTCGGTTTTAGAACAAAATTTAGATTTTGACTGGTTGGTCAATTTAAAAAATCCTTACTTATTATAGCAATATGTTGTGAAAATAAGCCTAAATTCACATCATAAATAATTAAGTGATAATTCTAAATGCATTTAAAACAACTTAATTGGCTAAGAAATGAAAATGATAGCACTTTAATAGATTTTCATTGGAAATTAAGGCATGTTGAAGAGGTAATTTGAAGAGGAAAGCATGTTGCAAGGGACATGTCTTAATGGTCTGGGGAGATCCCTGCTCGTTCGGACATAGAATGGGCTGGGATCGAACCCACAACCTCTGGCTTTAGAGTCAAGTGCACTAACCACTGAGCCTACACGCTTTTCGAAGTACCATATTCCTCTTTCACATCACACAGAAAAATCATCTGCTTTTTTAGGACCAACTACATTTAAACTCAACTGGTCCAGCATAAAATTCACTGGTTCTGGACCAAAAATTAGTGCTTACTTTAACCCTGGGCTATGTATTTTTGCCATTTCATATTTTTGTTCGTACCTCCATCTGTCCATACATCAACTTTCAGGCCTCATACTTTTCAGGCTTTTGCAGGATTTCAGGCTTTCATTTCTTGAATTTTACTTGATTTCAGGCTTTGATTTTTAAGTTTTCAGTGTTTTTCTGCTTGCAAAGGGCTATTTTAGGCTGCGAAAGCAGGCATTTCAGGCTTGGAAAAGCTTTGTCAGTATGAGGCCTGACTTTACGTCAAAGTTTTGCCTTCTAGAGCTGCCACCTCATGTCAGATTCTTTTCATGATTGGTCCACAATACCTCTATCAGAACCTTTGATGTGGAATATTCTAAGCGGTGCTAGGTATCAATAATTTGAACATAGGAATAAATGTTTCATTATGTCAGCAGCGTTGTAGATAAGAGTGAGTATTTGGTGATAATTAAGGATAATTTTTATTATTTCTGCATAAAACCGTATGTTGTGACCTCTCATCTGAACCGTCTCGACGAGACGATTCAGATGAGGGGTCACAACATATGAGCCGCGACACGAGAAAACCAACAATGTGGTTGTGCGCCCAGCTAAGACTCAGATTAGCCTGAGCATTCGCCAAGTTTGATCATATTCTTTTTCAAGTGCTCAATGGGTAGCTAAGGGTCAGTGGAACTCCTATGGAATTTCTGGTAAATAATTTTCCGCAATTTCAGTGATATATCAGAAAAGATTCAGCAGAATTCACCGATATTTCTCTGAAATTCTTATTGACAGGAATTTCAGAGTTACCGTAATCAACCCTATTAGCTCAAATACCTTAATAAGCACACATCATGGGAATTTCTGAGGGACATGAATATTAGGGCACATTTTTATGCCCCCGTGACGATAGTCAGGGGGCATTAAGAGTTGCTCCTGTCTGTCCGTCTGTCTGTCTCTGTCCGTCCGTCCATCCGTTCGTCACACTTTAGGGTACAGTGTTTGTGTAATTAATTTCTCCCACAGTTTTCAGTGGATCTTTTTTAAACTGTGCAGCCATGTTGTGGACATATTGAAGATGTGCATGTGGATTTTCTTTACAACCCGAGCAACATTTTCCCTTCAAAACCTAGGGGTGGCTGGGTCGGTTTTGGGTAACACTCGGTGTCCGAGCATCCTACTAAATTGAAAAGTAGTAGGGCAAGGGCGTATTGTGCTTGCAGTAGGTGCGGGTTGGGGTTCCTCTGTTAAACTACTGGACCCATGGTTCTCAAATTTCAAATGGAGCATGACCTGACTCCAGGGTAGACCAGAATTGTAAAATTGGGTCAGGTTGAATACCCAAGATGGTCACTGTTACGAAAAATAGCAAAAATAACAAAATCAACTTCTTCTCCAGAAGCACTGGGTATATTTGTCTGAATTTTGGCATGAAATATCAGTGGAATATTGGTATTCAGAATTATAAAAATGAAAAAAAATCTGTAGCAGAGTTTTGTGGCAGTGACATAGGGAAAAAAATGACAATTACGAACGACCCTTGAACAGAGTTGGACCAATTTTGTGTCAGAAAGTTCCTTGCATGAAGCCGTTTTGATTAATTGCAGTATGGTGATCCAAGATGGCTGCCATCTGCTGTAACTAAAAATAGCACAAACATGAAAATGACAATATCTCAGTAACTGCTGAATGGATTTTGACAAAATTTGTGGCAAAATGATTCTTGCAGTGAGATGTTTCAAAAATATCTAACTGTAGACCATTCATATTGGCCTCTGTTACTAAAAATAGAAAAATGTGAAAATTAGAAAATCTCAATGGAATTGGACTAATTTTGTGTCAGAATTATCCTTTCATGAACTCTTTTCGATTTCTTGCAGTTTGGCATTCCTAGATAGCCGCCATCTGCTGTTACTTAAAATAGCACAAAACATGAAAATGACAACATCTCAGTAACAGCTGAATGGATTTCGACAAAATTTGTGGCAAAATGATTCTTGCATTAAGGTGGATCAAAAATTAACAAATATAGACCAGTCAAGGTGGCCTCTGTCACTTAAAATAGCAAAATGTGAAAATTATAAAATTACAATGGAACTGGACCAATTTTATGTCAGAAAGGTCCTTGCATGAAGGCCTTTTGATTTTTTTGCATTTTGCCATCCAAGATGGCTGCCATATAACATTACTAAAAATAGCACAAAACATGAAAATGACTATACATCAGTAGCCACTGAATAGATTTTGATGAAATTTGTGGCAAAATGATTCTTGCATTGAGATGTTTTAAAATTAAATATAATATAGACCAGTCAAATTGGCTGCTATTACTAGAAAAATAGCAAAATCTGAAAAGGAGAAAATCTCAATGGAATTGGACCAATTATCTGTCAGAATGGTCCTTGCGTGAAGGCTTTTCGATTTTTTTGCATTTTGGCATTCCAAGATGGCCACCATCTGCCATTACTTAAAATAGCACAAAACATGAAAATAACCCCTGAATGGATTTTGATGAAATTTGTGGCAAAATGGTTCTTGCATTGAGGTGTTTCAAAAGTAAATATGTATATATAGACCAGGCAAGTTTGCCTCTGTTACTAAAAGTAGCAAAATGTGAAAATGAGAAACTTTCAGTGGAATTGGACCAATTTTGTATCAGAATGGTCCCGTGGCAAAACAGCCAGGTGAGCAATATCAGGCCCATTTGGGCCTCTTGTTGTAGGAGTTATTGCCCTTTGCAAATTGCAGCATTTTGACTTTGTCAGCAAGATATCTTAAAAAATATTTGAGTGCAGGACTTGAAACTTTGACAACTGATGAGTTGAGATGATTAGTTGATGAACTAATTAACTTTTGAAAACAATCTATTAATTTTTGTAAGAGTTATGGCCCTTTGAAAATTTTGGCATTTTAAACTTGTCAGCAAGATATCTGAAAAAGTATTTGAGCTAAAGACTTGAAACTGTGACAGCTGATTGCCGATAATGAGTAAATTTATTGTTTACTTTTTGAAGGAATTATGTCAGTTTTTGTAGGAGTTATGGCCTTTTAAAAATGTTGGAATTTTAAAGATGTCAGCAAGATATCTTGAAAAATGGTTGAGTGAGGGACTTGAAACTTTGAAAGCTGATTGGAGATGTTGAGTAGATGAATTGATTAACTTTTGAAAAAAATCTGTCAATTTTTAGCTCACCTGAGCACCAAATGCTCAAGGTGAGTTATTGTGATCAGCCTTTGTCCATCGTCCGGTCCTTTGTCCGGCGTCAACTTTTGCTTGAAACGACTTTTCCTCCAAAACTCCTGGACGGGTTTTGAAATAATTTCAAAGAAATGTTCCTTGGGGAGCTCTGTACCAAAATTGCTCAAACGGCTTTGCTCCACTGAACAATATGGCCGCCAGAGCTAAAAATAGAAAAAACCTTTAAATGACATCTTCAAAACTGCTGGATAGATTTTGAAATAATTTCACGGAAATGTTCCTGAGGAGACCCTCTTCCAAATTTGCTCAAACAGTTCCGCTCAAACTGTTTGGCTCAGCTGAACGAGTTGGCCGCTAGAGTTAAAAATAGAAAAAAAAACCCTGTAAACTACAACTAGTCTTAAATGGGTGAAAGGATTTCGTAACACTTTCACAAAAATGTTCCTTGGGAGACCCTCTACCAAAATTGCTCAAATCGTTCCACTCCCCTGAACAAGATTGCTGCCAGAGCTAAAGATAGAAAAGAAACCTTAAACTACTTCTCCTCCAAAACTGCTGGGCAGATTTTCAAATTTTGCAGAAATGTTCTTTGGGTGACTCTCTATCAGAATTGCTCAAATGGTTCCACTCCGCTGAACAAGATGGCTGCCAGATCTTAAAATAGAAAAGAACTTTAATGCCTTCTGCTCCTAAATGGCTGGACAGATGTGAAATAATTTCACAGTAATGTTCCTTGGGAGGGATCCTCTAGCAAAATTGCTCAAATGGTTCTACTCCACTGAACAAGATGGCTGCCAGAGCTAAAAATACATGTAGTAAAAACCTTTAAATGACTTCTACTAGTATTTCTAAACTGCTCAACAGATTAATTTGATTAATTTCAGGGGTATGTTCCTTGTGGGACCTTCTACCAAATATGCTCAAATAGTTCTGCTCTGCTGAACAAGATGGCAGCCAGAGCTAAAAATAGAAATAACCTTTAAACGACCTCCTCCTCCAAAACTTCTGGACAGATTTCAAAATAATTTCACAGAATGTTCCTTGGGAGACCCTCTATCAAAATTGCTCAAACGGTTCCGCTCCGCTGAACAAGATGGCCACCAGAGCTAAAACTAGAGAAACCTTTAAATGACTTCTACGCCTAAACTGGTATGAGGATTTTGAAATAATTTCACTGGAATATTCCTTGGGGGACTTTCTACCAAAATTACTTAAACGGTTCCACTCCGCTAAACAAGATGGCCCCCAGAGTTAAAAATTGAAATTTTTTTAAATGACAACTCCTTTTAAACTGGTGGAAGGATTTTTAAATAATTTCACATAAATGTTCCTTGGGACATGCCACAATTGCTTAAATATTTGACTTCTCCTCCTAAGCGGTTGAAAGGATTTCAAAATTTCAGAGAAATGTTCCTTGGGTAACCTTCCAGAATTGCTCAAATGGTTCGTCTCTGCTGAACAAACTAGAGATAGAAAAACCTTAAAATGACTTCTCCTAAATGGGTGGAAGGATTTTGAAATAGTTTCACAGAAATATTATTTCTGTCATCCTCTACAAATGTGAACTACTAGGCCATGCTTAAAAAATATTTGGTTTGCCGCTTCCTACTGGGAGGTTTTAGAGTTGGGTAGGAAGGTAGCATTTTTTTTATGCCCCTGTGACGATAGTCAGGGGGCATTAAGATTTGCTCCTGTCTGTCCGTCCGACCATCCGCCTGTCTGTCAGTCCGTCCGTCCGTTCGTCACACTTTATGGTATAGAGTTTGTGTAATCGACTCCTCCCACATTTTTCAGTGGATCTTTTTCAAACTTCGCATACATGTTGTGGACATATTGATGATGTGCATGTGGGTTTTTAGCTCGTCTGAATGAAAGTTCAGGAAGAGCTATTGTTGTCACCACGGCGTCAGCGTCCGCGTCGGCGTTCGGATTGGATGTTTTGGTTAAAGTTTTTTAAATACCTATAACTCCTTAACCCATTGATGGATTCTTTTGATACTTGAACTGAAGTTAGATATTGGTCTATAGTTTAACAGGGTACCACCCCCACCCGACTCAGTGACCTTGATGTCAAGGTCATGGACTCAGAAAATTGGGAGTTTTTTGACTGGATGTTTTGGTTAAAGTTTTATAAAGCCCAATATCTCCTTAACCTATGGATGGATTCCTTTGATACTTGCACTGAAGTTAGATATTGGTCTAAAGTTTTCGATGGTACTACCCCCACCTTCCTCAGTGACCTTGATGTCAAGGTCATGGACTTATAAAATTCTCTTTTTATTGATTGGATGTTTTGGTTAAAGTTTTTTAAGACACATATCTCCTGAACCCATAGATGAATTCTTTTTATATTTGCACTGTAGTTAGATCTACAGAATACTACCCCAATCCCGCTCAGTGACCTTGATGTCAAGATCAGGGACTTAGGAAATTTTGGTCTTTATTAAAGTTTTATAATAGCATACTGATTCATAATGCTTTGCAGAGATTAGTTTATACTTGAACTGATGTTAGAGACTTTTTTGAGTTTTTACAAAACACCTTATACTTACCCCACTGGATGACCTTGAAATCAAGGTCATCAACTAAGAATTTTGTCTTAAAGATTTTGGTTAAAGTTTTATATTTATGAAGACATAATTTCACAGTGCCACAATGATGGACTCAGTTGATACTAATACTTGGACTGATGTTAGGTAATGGTTCAGTTCAGGGTTTTGATACATACTAGGCCCCCCGCCCCCCCCCCCCCCCCCCCCCCCCCCCCCTCCCCGCCATCCTTCAGTTTGTTTTACCTCAAGCTCATGGAGTTTGAAATTTCATTTCATTTTTTTTCATTTTAATTTTATTCTAAGAATTATTTCTGAGATAGCTTTTGTTTACAAATGTATTTTCAGTTTGGACATGCTTGCCTGAAGTTTAATGCATAGCAGTCCACTCCACCATAGTGGCTGTGTGATGGGCAAGCACCAATTCAGGCGAGCTATGCTGTCAGGCGTCAGCTCTTGTTGTTGGAGCTAGAATTAATTTTTACAGAATTACGGCCTTTTGAACTTATTCATTTTAGGCAAATTTTTGCATTGTAGGGTTTGTAGTTTGTGTAATCAACTCCTCCCACAATTTTCAGTGGATCTTTTTCAAACCTTGCATACATGTTGTGGACATATTGAAGATGTGCATGTGGATTTTTTGTTGGAACTAGAATTGATTTTTACAGAATTACGGCCTTTTGAACTTAGTTATTTGAGGCAAATTTTTACATTTGTAGGGTGTGGAGTTTGTGTAATCAACTCCTCCCTCAGTTTTCAATCGATCTTTACCAAACTTGTCATACATGTTATGGGCATATTGGAGATATGCATGTGGGTTTTGCTAGAATTAATTTTGACAGAATTACAGCCTTTTGAACTTAGTCATTTTAGGCAAATTTTTGCATTGTAGGGTTTGTAGTTTGTGTAATCAACTCCTCTCACAGTTTTCAATGGATCTTTTTCAAATCTTGCATACATGTTGTGGACATATTGAAGATGTGCATGTGGGTTTTTGTTGGAACTAGAATTGATTTTGACAGAATTATGGCCGATTGAACTTAGTTATTTTAGGCAAATTTTTACATTTGTAGGGTGTGGAGTTTGTGTAATAGCTCCTCCCTCAGTTTTCAATTGATCTTTTCCAAACTTTGCATACATGTTATGGACATATTGGAGATAGGCATGTGGGTTTTTGTTGGAGCTAGAATTATTTTTAACAGAATTATAGCCTTTTGAACTTAGTCATTTTAGGCAAATTTTTGCATTGTAGGGTGTCACTTTTGTCCACAGCCTACAAGTTCAAATTCTGGTGAACTTTTCAGCATGAAATTTTTAGCTCACCTGAGCACGAAGTGCTCAAGGTGAGGTATTGTGATCGGTCTTTGTCCGTCGTCCGTCGTCCGTTGTCCGGCGTCAACTTTTGCTTTAAACGACTTCTTCTCCAAAACTGCTGGACGGATTTTGCAATAATTTCACAGAAATGTTCCTTGGGGGACTCTCTACCAAAATTGCTCAAATGATTCCGCTCCGCTGAACAATATGGCCGCCAGAGCTAAAAATAGAAAAACCTTTAAACAACTTCTCCTCCAGAACTGCAGGGCCGATTTTGAAATAATTTCACAGAAATGTTCCTTAGGAGACCCTCTACAAAAATTGCTCAAACGGTTCCGCTCCGCTGAACAATATTGCCGCTAGAGCTAAAAATAGAAAAACCTTTAAACGACTTCTCCTCCAAAATTGCTGGGCTGATTTTGAAATAATTTCACAGAAATGTTTCTTAAGAGGCCCTCTACCAAAATTGCTCAAACGGTTCCGCTCCGCTGAACAATATGGCCACCAGAGCTAAAAATAGAAAAACCTTAAAACGACTTCTCCTCCAAAACTGCTGGGCCGATTTTGAAATAATTTCACAGAAATGTTCCTTAGGAGACTCTCTACCAAAATTGCTCAAACGGTTCCGCTCCGCTAAACAATATGGCCGCCAGAGCTAAAAATAGAAAAACCTTTAAACGACTTCTCCTCCAAGACTGCTGGGCCGATTTTGAAATAATTTCACAGAAATGTTCCTTAGGAGACCCTCTGCCAAAATTGCTCAAACGGTTCCGCTCCGCTGAACAATATGGCCACCAGAGCTAAAAATAGAGAAAAGCTTTAAACATCATCGTCTCTGAAGCCAATGGCTCGATTTCAAAAAAATTTCACAGAAATGTTTTACTCATGACTCTGAACAAAAATTGCTAAAACGGTTCCACTCCGCTGAACAAAATGGCCGCCAAAGCTAAAAATAGAAATAAATCTTAGAATGACACAGAGGGCACAGTTATGATCCAATCATCATGAAACTTTGTCAGAATGTTTATCTAAATGAAATCTAGAGCATCTTAGAAACTGGGTCATGTGGGGTCAAAAACTAGGTCACTGGGTCAAATCTTAGAAAAACCTTGTGCACACTCTAGAGGGCACACTTATGATCTAATCTTCATGAAACTTTGTCAGAATGTTTATTTATATAAAATCTAGGTCAAATTTGGATCTGAGTCTTGTGGGGTCAAAAACTAGGTCACTAGGTCAAATCTTAGAAAAACCTTGTGTACACTCAAGAGGGCACAGTTACAATCCAATCTATGTGAAACATTGTCAGAATGTTTATTTTCATGAAATCTATACCAGATTTGAAACTGGGCCATATCAGGTCAAAAACTAGGTCACTAGGTCAGTTCTTAGAAAAACAGTGTGAACGCTTTAGCGGACACAGTTTTGTTCTAATCTTCATGAGACTTTGTCAGAATGTTTGTTTCCATCAAATCTGGACCAAGGGTGCAACTTGGTCATGTTGGGTCAAAAAGTAGGTCACTAGGTTAAACCGTAGAAAAACATTGTGTACACTCTAGAGGGCACAGTTTTGATAACTTGTCAGAATGTTCATATCCAAGAAATCTAGACCAGGTTTGAAACTGGGTCATGTGGGGTCAAAATCTAGGTCATTAGGTTAAATCTTATAAAAACCTTAGGTACACAATAAAGGGTTCATTTTCCATTTAATCTTTGTGAAACTCTGTCTGTTGGTCATATGGATGTCTCTGAGGTTAAGTTCATAGGATACTCAGGTGAGCGATCCAGGGCCATCATGGCCCTCTTGTTTGTTTACATAGATGGCTGATTAGCAGCTGTAACTGTTGCTTAAGTGGCATCCTGCGGCCAAACAGTGGTCAAACTGTTTGATGTTAGAGATTTTACAAGCTGTATATGAGCTTTTTGTTTTCTTATGCTATTTAACAAATAACTATAACAATTTTGTCTGATCATTGACTCAAGGGACATTCCATAGGCTGGGGCATATAGTAGTATGTAGTTTGTGTAATCAAGGCCTCCCACAATTTTCATTGGCTGTTTTTCAGACATTGGAGACTTGTTGTGGACATGTGAAGATGTGCATGTTGGTTTTGATAGAAAAAAAAATAACTCTGAAGGAATTATGGCCTTTTAAACTTAGTCATTTTGTGTTGCATTTTGCACTGTTGGGTATAAAGTTTGTGTATTGTTTTCAGTGGTTTCTTTGTAAATAGCATTTGTTCTTGAAAGGTGTTTTTGCACTGTAAGGTATAAAGTTTGTGTAATGTTTTCACTGGGTTCTTTGTAAATAGCATTTGTGCTTGAAAGGTGCTTTAGGGATGTACACATGTGCTGTGACAGGCGCTTTACGGGGGCATCATTAGTGTCTTACAGACACAATTTTCTAGTTTTTTTTTGCTCTATATGCATAATGCTAATGATCAAGTTGTATTGGATACCCAGATTACAAGCTTTTTCCTATAGTTTTTAGTCAAATAGTGTCTGAAAAAGATGCAGAAATCATCATTTATACAAGAGTAAGAGATGAAACATTAAATATAGGCATTTTGCTAGGTAGGCAGAAAAGCAAAAAAAAATCCTAATTCTGAGGCCATAAAATTTTTTGGATAGGGGCATAAATTGCTGGGTAGGTAGGAAATGGCAAACTAACAATTTTTTAATTTAGGCCCTACATAAAGATGATTTTTGTGTGACCCTTGACCAAGTTTGTTAATCCTATCTTAGTAGGTAGATAAACAGGAGAACCAGGGGAATGCACCTTATATTACCTACCTTTTCATTTGTACAATATAGATCACATGAGCGATCCAGGGCCATCATGGCCCTCTTGTTTTTTAGTAAAGATCATTATGTCCCCGAGAACATAAAACAGATACAGGTTGATCATGGTAAATTTGCCTTTTTGAAATAAATTTTTTTGGGGTAGGCAGGATTTTGTTGGGTACTTTCAGGGTAGGTAGGCAATTGCAAACAAACAAAATTTTATTTTTGGCCTTAAATGGTGTCCTATAACATAACATAACTTTGTATGCCCGGTCTGGGTAACATGGCCAAGATGGCCGCCATGCCCATAAATGGCAAAAACCCTTCAAAAATTTTCTTCTCCAGACCCAAAAGGCCTGTGACCTTGAAACTTGGTATGTAGCATCGGGCATGCGGGCCCATCATAGTTTGTACAAATGATGACCTTGTGATGACCTTGACCTTATTTATGACATGGTCAACTTTGGTACGTTTGGCTTTTATATGGGAAAACGCTTAAACTGCGGATTTCTCAGAAACTATTTAAGTCTAAGGTACAATATTTGGTATTTATGGTCAACTAAATGAACAAATGAAAATATTATGTCACTAAAGGTCAAGGTCATTGGGTCCGTCCATCCGTCGTCAAGACTTTCGAACGGCTTCTTCTCTGAAACCACTGGGCGGATTGAAGCCAAATTTCATATGGAGTCTCAGTGGGATGGGGGAACATAAGTTTATATGCGGGGTCTGGGTCACATGACCAAGATGGCCGCCATGCCCATATATGGTAAAAACCCTTCAAAAATCTTCTTCCCCAGACCCAAAAGGCCTATGACCTTGAAACTTGGTATGTAGCATCGGGCATGCGGGCCCATCATAGTTTATACAAATGATGACTTTGTGATGACCTTGACCTAATTTATGACATGGTCAACTTTGGTACGTTGGGCTTTTAAAACACTTAAACAGCGGATTTCTCAGACACTATTTAAGTCTAAGGTACCACCCTTGGTAAACATGGTCAACTAAATGAGCAAATGAAGATATTATGTCACTAAAGGTCAAGGTCATTTGGTCCGACCATCCGTCGTCAAGATTTTCAAACTTCTTCTTCTCTGAAACCACTTCGCCAATTGAAGCCAAATTTCATATGGAGTCTCAGTGGGATGGAGGAACGTAATTTGTATGCGGGGTCTCATATATGGTAAAAACCCTTCAAAAATCTTCTTCTCCAGAACCAAAAGGCCTATGACCTTGAAACTTGGTATGTAGCATTGGGCATGCAGGCCCATCATAGTTGATACAAATGATGACCTTGCGATGACCTTGACCTAATTTATGACATGGTCAACTTTGGTATGTTGGGCTTTTATATGGGAAAACGCTTAAACAGTAGATTTCTCAGAAACTATTTAAGTCTAAGGTACAATACTTGGTATACATGGTCAACTAAATGAACAAATGAAGATGTTATGTCACTAAAGGTCAAGGTCATCCTGTCAGCCCGTCCGTTGTCAAGATTTTCAAACATCTTCTCCTCAGAGACCACTGGGCCAATTGAAGCCAAATTTCATATGGAGTCTCAGTTGGATTGGGGAATGAAAGTTATATGCAGGGTCTGGGTCACATGACCAAGATCGCTGCCATGCCCATATATGGTAAAAACCCTTCAAAAAGCTTCTTCTCCAGAACCAAAAGGCCTATGATCTTGAAACTTTGTATGTAGCATCGGGCATGTGGGCCTATCATAATTTATACAAATGATGCCATTGCGATGACCTTGACCTAATTTATGACGCAGTCAACTTCGGTACCTTAGGCTTTTATATGAGAAAACGCTTAAACAGTGGATTTCTCTGAAACTATTTAAGTCTAAGGTACAATATTTGGTATTTATGGTCAACTAAATGAACAAATGAAGATATTATGTCACTAAAGGTCAAGGTCATCCTGTCAGCCCGTCTGTTGTCAAGATTTTCAAACATCTTCTCCTCAGAGACCACTGGGCCGATTGAAGCCAAATTTCATATGGACTCTCAGTTGGATTGGGGAATGAAAGTTATATGCAGGGTCTGGGTCACATGACCAAGATGACCGCCATGCCCATATATGGTGAAAATCCTTCAAAAATCTTCTTCTCCAGAGCCAATAGGCCTATGACCTTGAAACTTGGTATGTAGCATTGGGCATGCAAGCTCATCATAGTTTGTACAAATGATGACCTTGCGATGACTTAGATCTAATTTATGACATTGACACCTTTATTACGTTAGGCATTTATATGGGAAAACACTTAAACAGTGGATTTGTCAGAAACTATTTAATTCTAAAGTACGATACTTCGTATACATGGTCAACTAAATGAACAAATGAAGAGTCCGTCCATCCATGGTCAAGATTTTCAAACATCTTCTCCTCTGAAACCACTTCGCCGATTGAAGCCAAATTTCATACGGAGTCTTAGTGGGATGTGGGAACGAAAGTTGGTTCCCGGGATCTGGGTCACATAACCAAGATGGCGGCCATGTCCATATATGGTAAAACCCGTTCAAAAATCATTTTCTCCAGAATCAAAAGGCCTATGACCTTGAAACTTTGGATGTAGCATATGGTACTTGGGCCCATCATAATTTATACAAATCAGGACTGTGCATTGAGTGTGACCTAATTTATGGCAAGGTCAATTTTGATGCATTAGAAAATTCTTAAACAGTCAGTTTCTCAGAAGCCATTCAAGATGATATTTGGTATTTATGGTTAACTAAGTGAGCCTATGAAGATATTATGTTGTTTAAGGTCAAGGTCATTCTTTGTTCAAGGTCACTGTGATTCTGTTGCCTGTCAACATTTTCAAACATCTTCTCTGAAGCCATTGGGCTGTCTGAAGCTGTGTTTCATACAGAGCTTTACTGGGTTAAAAGAATCAAAGTTTGTTGAGCTGGTCATGGTCACATGACCAAGATGGACACCATGCCCATATATGGTAAAACTCCTTCAAAAATCTTATCCTGAATCAAAGGCACAATTACCTCGTGGCATGGTATGTAGCATTGAGAACTGGGGCCCATCATAGTTTGTACAATCATGATGGTGCATTGGCCTTGACCTTATATATGGCAAGGTCAACTTTGGTATGTTTTGCTTTTATATGGGTAAATGCTTAAACAGTTGATTTCATGGAATTTTTTAAGCCTAGATATAATAATTGGAAAATATGGTTAACTAAAGGAATACATGAAGACATAAGGTCATTTTTTGAACTTTTCTCAAGGTCACTGAAATTTTAAAATTAAAATATGCACACCTTTAAAGTTACTGGTTTCAAATTTGTAACAAATGAGCAAAATGACAACTTGTGTCTGTTGACAGAAGGTGTCTGGTGAGCTACAGGACCATTGGTCCTCTGGTTTATTTTTGTTTCGGCCATTTTTAATGGAGTTACGGCCCTTGCTGACTTAGACCTTGTCCCCGCAACTCCTGCAACAGCTTGTATCAGATTGACTTGAAATTGTGCAGAATGTTTCATCATGATCTGAAGATGTGCATGTGATTTTGGAATTTCAATTGTCCTATTTTTTACAAAGTTATGGCCCTTTGTCGTTTCTTGGCATTTTCCAACTTTTGAGCAGTTTGACCGAGAGAGCTGAAATTTGGTATGCCATTAGCATTTGGTAAATTGATTATTCTGATTATTGTTAGGATGTGCTAAATTATAAGTGACAGAGTTATTCCCCTTTCATAGAATAGACATTTACTTAAAGGTAAAGGGATAACTCCAGAACTATTAACGGGCTGAATTTTCATAAATGCATTGTTCATTTTTCATCAGATTGATATAAGCAGGATTATGGCTCTTGTTATTTTGTTACTGGGTATACAGTCTCGATGTTTTGGTCATTTTGTAAGGGCCTATAGTTTCAGTAACCTGATTTTACACATATATGCCCTGCTCTGAACTTAAGTATTTTATAAAGAGGCCCAGTAATTGGGTATATGTCTTTGCTTATGTTCAGTTATCATTTGCTTACCAGGTTCTGTAATATATATATTTTCTGGTTTTGGCCATACATTTACTCTGAAACAGAATAAAGGGCTGAAGTTTGTGACACATTTCAAACGTCGGGTGACACTTGGCCGATGGCCCTTTATTCTTTTTGCTCATAAGCAACAGTTTATCAGCTTCTGTTTACTTTGAAAAAATAGTAAAAAATCTAATCATAACATTGAATAAACAGGTATGGAATATGTATTTAGACCATTTTCAAAAATTAATATTGTACAAAGCTAAACTTTACCTTTCCTGTCAGTTTTAAGTGTTATACTGAATCAATAAGTCCTGTAACATTGGAAACTTTGAGTGTTATTCTGAATCAGTAAGTCTTGTAACATTAGAGACCATGGTGTCCAAAACATTTGGTGTGAAAAATCAAGTACCCTAGACTTCTTCCTTTACTATCATAACAGAAGAGGACTTGTAACGTCACTGTATGAATTTTACAACCTACTAAGTTTATTGTATGACATAGCACATTCTTCATATGCCAACACAAGGACACCATGTAACATTAGTTACATTCTGCTTGGGTCAGATTTAGTTTAATAACTAGCTGGAATTGGTTACCAGCACCTGCAGGTTTGTTTGATAGCTTATTGAGGATAAAAAAGAAGCAGTGTCTCATGAAACAGCTCAATTAAATTATCAGTAACTTTCCAGTTCTGATTTTGAACATTATGCTGAATAAGTAGCTCTTGTAACATAGGGCAGGCACCATGTAACACATGTTATATTACATGCTGTCCAAAACATTTTGGTGTGAAAAGTCAAGTATCATAGCCTTCTTCCTTTACGATCATAATAGATTGGTTGATTTGATGCTTAACATCCACGGTAAACAGCTAAGGTCATGCCGGGACGGTCAGTTAACCTAACCACACTATTCCTGGGCAGGCTTATACCTCCTAAGCGGTTAACCAGTACTAAGTGCACATACTTTCGCCAGTAACTGACAACTGCCCTTCTTGAATCAGTGGAAGGAGAAACGAAAGTATGTGGCCAGACCGGAATTCGAACCCAGGACCTCTGACTTACGAGTCAGGTGCCCTACCGATTGCGCTACCCGGCCCGGCACGATCATAATAGAAGAGGACATGTAACATCACTATATCAATTTTACAACCTACTAAGTTCATTGTATGTCATAACTCATTCTTCAGATGACTACACAAGGATACCATGTAAAAACGAGTTACATTCTGCTTGGGTCAGCTTTGATTAAATATCTAGCTGAATTGGTCGGCACACCTTCAGTTTGATGAATAACTTACTGAGTATAAAAGGAAACATCCTCTCATGAGACAGCTCAATTATTCAGTAGCTTTGCAGTTCTGATTTTGAACATATGTGAATCAGTAACTCTTGTAACACAGGACACCATGTAACACATGTTGCACGGTGTCCAAAATGTTCTGTACGAAAAGTCAAGTATCATAGCCTTCTTCCTTCACTATCATAATATAAGAGGGCTTGTAAAGTCACAGTACTAATTTTACAATCTGCAAAGTTCATGTTTGTCATAACACAAACTTCACATGACTGCACAAGGACACCATGTAGCATGAGGTACATTATACTGCTTGGGTTAGCTTTGATTAAATAATTAGCTGAATTGGTTGGCAGCACCTTCAGGTTTGATTACTTACTGACTGTGGATACTCTCTTGAAACAGCTCAATTAAATATACGTATTTGAGAGTTCAATACGCTTGATCGTTACTTGTAACACAGGTTACATCTTGGGACGCCATGCTTGTTTTCATCCTAGCAGCCACAATTGAATAAAGTGGCAAGTCTTTGTAATACTTCATTTATAAATGTGTGCAAAACTTAATTCCTGGCTAGGTACTATAACCCGGGATGGCCATACAAGATAATTATTGCTGTCGTAACATGTGTTACAATTTGGATGCCAAATTACCATTTATTTATAAAATGCAATTAAAGCAACACTGGTAGGCAGTTCTTATACAAAACTCCACTATTTAATGTCCCAGAACACAAGCCAAAAGATAAAAAATAGTGATGAAAACCAAATCCACTGTCTATGAGCTTCAGGAAACCAATAGCAGTTTTAATGATTGAGAGGACACAACCGTAACAAGCGTTCCTTGTATCTTTAACTCCTTCTCTGTCACCTCCATTTGGTTACATTTGAACATTAACCTTTCTTCACATTAAAACTGAACCAGCATTAGAAAAAATGCAGACAGTGTCTTCAAGAAGTAAGAGCAAAGATGCACACCATTGTCATGTCCCATTTTTGTCGAACCTGCTTTAGCAAGGTGCGATATAGGTGTCCGGTTTTCCGTCCGTCTGTCAACCCGTCCATCCGTTCACATTTACATCGACCCTAAATTTTAAGTCCATTCAAATGACTTTTTCTCTGAAACCACTGCACCCATGGTTCTCAAATTTCACAAGCTGCATGACCAGACTGCAGGGCTTCTGAATGACAAAATTCAGCTTGGTCCAGAATTCAAGATGGCCGCTGATACTAAAAATAGCAAAACAATAAAATCACTGTTTTCTCCAGAACCACTTGGTATATTTGGCTGAAATTTTACGTGGAGCATTAATGGGACCTTGGTTTTAAAAATTATTATAATGAAAAAAATCTGTAGCGGAATTAGGTCACAGTGACCTACTTTCTGTTTACGAGTCCGAGTTTGCAAAAACGCCAATATCTAAAAAAAACTGGAACAGGTTTAGGTCAAATTTAGTCAAAATGGTCCTTAAATGGAGTTCTTTGAAATTTAAGCGAATGGAGATGAGCCAAGATGGCCGCCAGCCACTGTTACTAAAAATAGAAAAATATGAAAATGACAATATCTCAAGAGCCCCTGAATGGAATTAGACTAAATGTGTATCAAAATGATCCTAGCATGAAGCTGTTTCAGCAAAGATGCACACCATTGTCATGTCCCATTTTTGTCGAACCTGCTTTAGCAAGGTGCGATATAGGTGTCCGGTTTTCCGTCCGTCTGTCAACCCGTCCATCCGTCCATCCGTTCACATTTACATCGACCCTAAATTTTAAGTCCATTCAAATGATTTTTTCTCTGAAACCACTGCACCCATGGTTCTCAAATTTCACGAGCTGCATGACCAGACTGCAGGGCTTCTGAATGACAAAATTCAGCTTGGTCCAGAATTCAAGATGGCCGCTGATACTAAAAATAGCAAAACAATAAAATCACTGTTTTCTCCAGAACCACTTGGTATATTTGGCTGAAATTTTACGTGGAGCATTAATGGGACCTTGGTTTTAAAAATTATTATAATGAAAAAAATCTGTAGCGGAATTAGGTCACAGTGACCTACTTTCTGTTTACGAGTCCGAGTTTGCAAAAACGCCAATATCTAAAAAAACTGGAACAGGTTTAGGTCAAATTTAGTCAAAATGGTCCTTAAATGGAGTTCTTTGAAATTTAAGCGAATGGAGATGAGCCAAGATGGCCGCCAGCCACTGTTACTAAAAATAGAAAAATATGAAAATGACAATATCTCAAGAGCCCCTGAATGGAATTAGACTAAATGTGTATCAAAATGGTCCTAGCATGAAGCTGTTTCATGATTTTTCCAAATTGACCATCCAAGATGGCAACCATCCATCATTACTAAAAATAGCGAAAAACATGAAAACGATAATATCTCATTAACTACTGAATGGATTTTGACCAATTAGGTTTCAAAATGAAACTTTTATCAAGTTCTTAAAGTGAAGGTGCATAGCAGGTGCGACATAGCGTTCCGCGGAATTCTTGTTTGCTCGTAAAATCAGCTATCTTCTACAAAAAAATCAAAATAAAACAAGAGGGCCGTGAGACCATGAAAAGCTCACCTGAGTATGGTGGCCATGTAAGTCACATGACCTAGACTTCTTGAATTAATTTTCGTTCCCTGTCAGACAGGCACCGGAGGCTGTGTATGAGATGTGGTTACAATTAGCCCAGTGGCTTTTGAGGTGATGTTTGAAATTGTCAAAATACGAGAGACATGGGTCAGATGTCAAAGAATGACCTTGACCTCTTATACCCGCAAATCTTCCATGTAGTAATTAAGACAACTGTATATACCAATTTTTAGGCCAAAATCTACTAAACTTGCCATGAAATCTTATGTTCTAGCATTTTCCCATACTTGACATTGCCATAAAGGTCAAGATCAGTCATTTGAAATTGTGGACGGACGATGGAGCCTTCCGGTCCCATCCTATAAGCTTCTCCAGAGCCGCTGGCTCACATGGGCTAAAAACTGAAACAGATGAAAAGTTACATTGTATTGTCTCTCTGATCTATCTGCTAAACATTGAATTTATGCAATTTTGACATTTTTATAATAAAAATACATGTAAGTAAAAAATCCATAAATGTAGACACACCCCTGTTTTGCCCACTAGTTAAGAATCACCCTGATAGTTTGCATACATGTTGATGACATTAGCCTCTACATAAATTATGTTTTTTAGCTCACCTGAGCCTTTAGGCTCATAGGTGAGCTTATAGTATAGCCAGGCATCTGTCGTCCGTCCGTCCGTCGTCAACATTTTCAAACATCTTCTCCTCTGAAACCACTGGGCCGATTGAAGCCATATTTCATATGGAGCCTACCTAGGTCGGGGGAACAAAAGTTTGTTCCAGGTATCTGGATCACATGACCAAGATGGCCGCCACGCCTATATATGGTAAAAACCCTTCAAAAATCTTCTTCTCCAGAACCAAAAGGCTTATGACCTTGAAACTTGGTATGTAGCATCGGGCATTTGGGCTCATTACAGTTTATACAAACGATGACCGTGCGGTGACCTTGACCTAATTTATGACACAGTCAGGTTTGGTACCTTAGGCTTTTATATGGGAAAACGCTTAAACAGTTGCATGCGGGCTGATCATAGTTTGTACAAATGATGACCGTGCGGTGACCTTGACCTAATTTATGACACGGTCAACTTTGGTATGTTAGGCTTTTATATGGGAAAAAGCTTAAACAGTGGATTTCTCAGAAACTGTTTAAGTCTAAGGTACAATACTTGGTACACATGGTCAACTAAATGAGCAAATGAATATATTTTGTCAGTAACGGTCAAGGTCATTCCGTCAGTCCATCCGTCGTCAAGGTTTTCAAACATCTTCTTCTCTGAAACCATTTGGCTGATTGAAGCCAAATTTCATATGGAGTCTTAATGGGATGGCGGAACAAAATGTTATACCCTGGGTCTGGCTCACATGACCAAGATGGCCGCCATGCCCATATATGGTAATAGCCCTTCAAAAATCTTCTTTTCCAGAACCAAAAGGCCTATGACCTTGAAACTTGGTATGTAGCATCAGGCATGCGGGCCCATCATAGTTTGTACAAATGATGACTGTGCGGTGACCTTGACCTAATTTATGACACGGTCAACTTCGGTAACTTAGGCTTTTACATGGGAAAACGCCTAAACAGTGGTTTTCTGAGAAATTGTTTAAGTCTAAGGTACAATATTTGGTATATATGGTCAACTAAATGAAGGCCGAAGTTATTATGTCACTTAAGGTCAAGGTCATTCTGTCAGCCCGTCCGTTGTCAAGATTTTCGAACATCTTCTTCTCTGAAACTACTGGGCGGAGTGAAGTCAAATTTCATATGGAGCCTACCTAGGTTGGGAAAACAAAAGATTGTTGGGAGTATCAGGGTCACATGACCATGTTGGCCGCCATGCCCATATATGGTAAAAACCCTTCAAAAATCTTCTTCTCCAGAACCAAAAGGCCTATGGCCTTGAAACTTGGTATGTAGCATTGGGCATTTGGGCTCATCATAGTTTATACAAATTATGACCGTGCGGTGACCTTGATCTAATTTATGACACAGTCAACTTCGGTACCTTAGGCTTTTATATGGGCAAACACCTGAACAGTGGATTTCTCAGAAATTATTTAAGTCTAAGGTACAATATTTGGTATATATGGTCAACTAAATGAACAGCTGAAAATATTATGTCACTAAAGGTCAAGGTCATTCTGTTAGCCCGTCCGTCATCAAGATTTTCAAACATCTTCTTCTTTGAAACCACTGGCCCGATTTAAGTCAAATTTCATAAGGAGCCTACCTTAGTTAGGGGAACGAAAGATTGTTCTTGGTATCCCAGTCACATGACCATGTTGGCCGCCATGCCCATATATGGTAAAACCCTTCAGAAATCATCTTCTCCAGAACCAAAAGGCCTATGACCTTGAAACTTGGTATGTAGCATCGGGCATTTGGGCCCATTACAGTTTATACATGTACAAACGATGACCGTGCGGTGACCTTGACCTAATTTATGACACAGTCAGGTTTGGTACCTTAGGCTTTTATATGGCAAAACGCTTAAACAGTTGATTTCTCAGAAACTATTTAAGTCTAAGGTACAATATTTGGTATATATGGTCAACTAAATGAACAGCTGAAGATATTATGTCACTTAAGGTCAAGGTCATTCTGACAGCCATCCGTTGTCAAGATTTTCAAACATCTTCTCCTCTGAAACCACTAGGCCGATTGAAGTCAAATTTCATATGGAGCCTACCTAGTTAAGGGGAACAAAAGTTTGTTCGGGGTATCCAGGTCACATGACCAAGATGGCCGCCATGCCCATATATGGTAAAAACCCTTCAAAAATCTTCTTTTCCAGAACCAAAAGGCCTATGACCTTGAAACTTGGTATGTAGCATTGGGCATCCGGGCCCATCATACTATGTACGAAAGATGACAGTGGGGTGATCTTGACATAATTTATGACAAGGTCCACTTCGGTACCTTAGGCTTATATGGGAAAACGCCCAAATAGTGGATTTCTCAGAAACTATTCAAGTCTAAGGTACAATATTTGGTATATATGGTCGACTAAATGAACAGCTGAAGATATTATGTCACTAAAGGTCAAGGTCATTCCATCAGCCCGTCCATCATCAAGTTTTTCAATCATAATTTATACAAATCAGGACTGTGCATTGACTGTGACCTAATTTAGTCATTGGAAAATGCTTAAGCAGTGGATTTCTCAGAAACCATTCAAGTCTATGACATGCCCATATATGGTAAAATTCCTTCGAAAATCTACTTCTTCACAACCAAAGGCACAATGACCTAGTGGCATGGTATGTAGCATTGAGGACCCGGGCCCATTATGGTTTGTTCAAATCATGACGGCGCATTGACCTTGAACTAATTTATGACAAGGTCAACTTTGGTATGTTATGCTTGATGTGGGAAAATGCTTAAACAGTTGATGTTACAGATTTTTTTTTAAGCCTAGATATAATAATTGGAAAATATGGTTAACTAAATGAATACATGAAGACAAGGTCACCTGGATATAATAATTGGAAAATATGGTTACTAAATGAATACATGAAGACAAGGTCATCAAAGGTCAAGGTCATTTTTTTAACTTTGCTCAAGGTCACTGAGATTTTAAAATTAAAATATGCACACCTTTTAAGCTACTGGTTTCAAATTGTAACAAATGAGCGAAATGACAAATTGTGTCTGTTAACAGAAGGAGCCAGGTGAGCTACAGGACCATTGGTCCTCTGGTTCTTCCAATCCCAAAAGAACTCTGGTTGCTATGGTAACTTAAAGTTTTCATTGACTTATAATGGGAAAAGTGGAAATCGGCAAGTTTTGCTGTCTCACTGCAGTCTTTTAGAATTTTTATGCCCCCAACTTTGGAGGAGTTGTGGTGGCATATTGGTTTGGGCCCGTCCATCTGTCTGTATGTCCATCTGTTTGTCTGTACATTACCCTTCTATGAATCAAGAATTGTAAGAGAGAGACAATTTAAATTTCATACACATGATTAGTATGGAAAATAAGCGAAAACAGTTTTTTTTAGCTCACCTGAGCCATAGGCTCAGGGTGAGCTATTGTGATCACCCAGTGTCCGTCGTCTGTCGTGCGTCGTCAACAATTTGCTTTAAATGACATCTTCTCTGAAACTGCTGGGCCTAGGGCTTCGATATATATGGAATGAAGCATTGTCTAGTGGTCCTCTATCAAGTTTGTTCAAATGGTGGCCCCAGGGCCATTTTGGACCCTGGGACAGGGGGTCTTGGGTTTGAAACTAAAAAATACTTAAAAATCTTCTTCTCCAGAACCGCTTGGCTCAGATGTTTGAAATTCGGTATGTAGCATTGCCTGGTGGTCCTCTACCAAGTTTGTTCAAAATGGTGGCCCCAGGGTCCAAAATGGCCCTGGGACAGGGGGTCTTGGGTTCGAAATTAAAAAATTCTTAAAAATCTTCTTCTCCAGAACTGCTTGGCTCAGATGCTTGAAATTTGGTATATAGCATTGCCTAGTGGTCCTCTACAAAGTTTGTTGAAATGGTGGCCCCAGGGTCCAAAATGGCCTCGGTGCAGGGGGTCTTGGGTTCGAAACTAAAAAATCTTCTTCACCAGAACTGCTTGCCTCAGATGCTTGAAATTTGGTATGTAACATTGCCTAGTGGTCCTCTACCAAGTTTGTTCAAATGGTGGTCCCAGGGTCCAAAATGGCCTCAGGGCAGGGAGTCTCAGGTTTGACCCATAGAAATAAATAGAAAAATATTTAAAAAAATCTTCTTCAGAACCGCAAGGCTCAGATGCTTGAAATTTGGTATCTAGCATTGCCTAGTAGTCCTTTACCAACTTTGTTCAAATGGTGGCCCCATGGTCCAAAATTAAGTTTGTTCAAATGGTGGCCCCAGGGTCCAAAATGGCCCCGCCAAAGGGAGTCCTAGGTTTGAACCATAGAAATATTTAGAAAAATATTCAAAAATCTTCCTCTTCAGAACCACGTGGCTCAGATGCTTGAAATTTGGTATGTAGCTTTGCCTAGTAGTCTTTTACCAAGTTTGTTTAAATGATGACCCCAGTGTCTAAAATGTCCCTGCCCCAGGTTGTCCTGGGTTTGAACCATAGAAAGGAGTACATAGGAAAATATTAAAAAATCATCTTCTTCAGAACCACTTGGCTCAGATGCTTGAAAATTGGTATGATCAATTGCCTTGTTGTCCTTTATCAAGTTTGTTCAAATGATGGCCCCAGGGTCCAAAATGGCCCTGGGGCAGGGAGTCTTGCATTTGAGCCATAGAAATACATAGGAAACTATTAAAAATCTTCTTCTTTAGAACCACTTGGCTCAGATGCTTGAAATTTGGTATGATGCAGTTCCTGGTGGACTCCTACAAAGTTTGTGTAAATGGTGGCCCTGGGATCCAAAATGGCCTTGGGGCAGGGAGTCTTGGGTTTGAACTTTAAAATGTACTTGAAAACCTTCTTTACCAGAGCCCCTTTAAGTGCAGATGCTTGAAATTTTGTATGATGCATTGCCTAGTGGTCCCTTACCAAGTTTGTTCAAATGATGGTGCCACGATCAAAATTGGCCCCGCCCCAGGGGGTCCTGTGTTTGAACCATAGAAATACATAGGAAAATATTCAAAAATCTTCTTCTTCAGAACCACTTGGCTCAGAGGTTTGAAATTTAGCTTTTAGCATCGCCTAGTGGTCCTCTACCAAGATTATTCAAATGATGGCCCCAGGGTCCAAAATGGCCCAGCCCCAGGGGGTCCAGGGTTTGAACCATAGCAATACATAGAAAAACATCCAAAAATCTTCTTCTTCAGAACCATTTGGAAATGGTTGCAAACTATCAGGTTTGTTCAAATTATGACCCTAGTTTGACCGTTAACCTTTTTGCTCAGGTGAGCGATTCAGGGCCTCTTGGCCCTCTTGTCTCTTTTTTCTGCGGGTCAGATAGGATCATGTTTTTTTGCAGGAAGATATTGCCCAAGGTGTAGATGAGCTGATAAACTTTTGAAAAAAAAGTAACTTTTTGACCGAGTTAAGCCCCTTTTTTTGACTAAGTGTGTTGAAGCCTATGGGACAAAGGTAACCTTACATACAGTGAAGAACAGCAAGGAACATGAAACTTTATATACCTGAAGTGTATATGCTGGTCACATATTTCCAGAGATATGCCTCTTTTTCGACTTAGCCTGTGGAACCTTGAGAACAAAATATCACAAGAACCCCTGATGCTAGGATCATGAGTTTTTGCAGGATGACATTGATTAAGATGTTAATGACCTGATTAACTTACGAAAAAAATATTATGAATTTTTGACCAAGTTATGCCTCTATTTCGACAGTGCATTGTAAGCCTATGGAACCTTGTGAACAAAATATCTCAAGAACCTCTGATGTTAGGATCATGATTTTTTATAGGGAAGGCAAATTATGCCCAAGGTGTAGATGACCTGATTAATTTTTGAGCCTATTCCATAAATCTTTGGTTGAATTATTATCCTATTTTGGATATAGGCAGTTTGTATAGAAACATGCTGAAGGAATAACTTTGTGAACAAAATATCTGAAGAATTGCTTAAGCTAGGTTCCTTATATATCTGGCATACAGTTGCCAACTAAGATATGGATGAACCTATTAATACCCCTTTCTGACTTAAACATTATGGGAAGAACCATATTTCGAGGCAAGCATATGGTTGGGGGCATAGTGTTTCATAAACACATTTTCTAGCTTTCTATAAAAATGTTTCTTGGGTAGTCCTCTTTGATTCATATGAATATTGTCCATATTGGTTGCCATGGCAAAATAAAGGGTAAATCATAAAAAAAAATGTTCACAAAAATCTTCTCCCGAGAAGCCATATACTTGTATAAGAGGGATAGAGCTGATACTTTGCATACATGTTAATGACATTAGCTTCAACCTTAATTATGTTATATTTTATTGTTGTCTATGTGAATTTGTTGCTGTGGCAACTTAAGGTTTCCATAGACTTATAACATTTTGGGAAAAGTGGAAATATGGCATTTACTTCTGTGCTCACTGCAGATATTTTGACAAAAGCTTTACAGAAATGTTCCTGGAGAAATGCTCTACCAGCCATATAGATTTTTGCCCAAATCCCTGGTAGCACCCCTCTTCTATGATGAACAGGCCCCCACCCCACCCTACCCAGAGTAGGCATAAGGAGGCATATAGTCCTTAGATCCAAGGGGAAGACAAACTGGGCTATCTGATGACAGCTCTTGTGTATGTCAATTGCAGCAGTACTTTGGTTGCTTTGGCAACTTTAAGTTCTGGGTCTCGAATCTGCGACTGCCAGATCAGCAGGACAATGCTTAACCTATTTAGCTGCCAGGACCCTGCTTGGTGGAGGACACAGGGCATGGGGGCATCACCACCTGTTACATAACGTGTCATGCAATCATTTTGTTTCATGTAGGTCTTACCAACATGGTAAGACTTGTTGCATGGAAAATAAAATGCAATGCAACATGTTGTTGGGGTGTTTACGAGGTGACATCAGTTGCATGGCATATTTGTCATGCAACATGTGTTGCCGTGTAAACCCACCAGTTTACAGACACAGTTTTCACATTTATTTGTTTTGCTTTTTTCAGAAGGTGATACCTCCTGTTTCCACTAAAATCACAAGGAAACTTGCCAGTGAGTCTAGTGATCATAAAGATTTAATGAACTACTACTCTAATATAAGCCGTGATGAAACTGGTGCGCCTATGAGATGGAAAATGTCTTCCCATGTTCATGAAGAGGTCCTTCCTGGTCGATTGAGTCCTGCAATAGCAAAGGTCGCAAGATCAAGAAGTAACTCAAGAGATTCCTCTTCTGAAAGGAAAAAGGTTAATGTTGAAAGGAAAAAGCTTAACTTGGAAAATCTGACAAACAAGCTGGTGTCATGCAGTAAGAGAGTGCTTCCAAAAGTGAGTTCAAAAAGAACAGAAAATGAATCTCAGACAAAGAAGCTAAGTATTGCAGTAGAAAGAACTAATTCAACAAAAACCACCACTCTTCAGAATGCTGGTAGTACCAAGGGAAACAAAAGGGGAAGGAGGCCAAAGTCTGAATTGTTTGTAAACACTAAACTGCTAAAAACAAAGAACAGTGAGCCGGTGAAATTGAAAGCAAAATCTGTAAGTACTTCAGAAAAAATCGTAACAAAGCAGAGAGGAAGGAGACCAGGGTCATTAGACTTACAATCAGATAAAGCAGAAGCACTGTTGAATGGTGATGAGGAATATTTTAAAAGTCCACATCCGTTGACACCATGCAATATAATTGTTAAACGTAAAAAAGGGCGCCCCAAAGAAACCCCACCAACTCTTGAGCCAGAACCTTCAGTATCACCAAAAACTCAAATTGATAGCGAGACAATTCATACTGCAGATCCAGTTCTTAACCAAAAGGTAGTTAGACGCCCTGGAAGACCACCTAAGAATGTTAAAAAAACTGATGAGAGTTCAAAAGACAAAATTGATAAGTTTAGTATCAATGGTGAAATCACTTCAGAAAATAAGTTTAATTTAAAGCCTGTTAAAGGAAAACAGCCAAAGTGCAAGCCTCTTGAAAAGGGTAAAATATGTGTTAACAAGGTTAGAAAGATAAATTTCAAAGGTAAACCTGCTTTAGATATAAAGAAAATTGGAAAGAGTCAGCAAGGAAATATGTCGGAAAAAGTAATTCGTAAGGGAGGAAGACCACCTGGGTCAAAAAACAAACCTAAACCTGCTGTCAAGTTCTTAGAATCTAGGTTAAGAAGTGTTGGTAGTAAATTGGAAGTGATGCAGGAAGGGCAGTCCGAGAAAACGAAAGTGCACCAGACTGGAGCTGCTGATGCAGTAGATACAGTTACAGATAATGTAATTCAAAAGCAAGAAATGCAACCTAATTCAGTTGAACCTGTCAAAGATAATCATATTAGTACAGTGGATGAGACCGAAATTAAAATGGAAGGCATTTCTGACAATAAGGATGTTAAGTTGGACAAAATAATTAAAGCAAAAGATCCTCTACACAAACATGCTGTGAGGACAGGCAGAATAAAACCAAAGTCAAAGGTTTTGAAAGATTCAAAAACTGTTCAGAATGTGAAGAAAAAACGAATTCTAACCTCTCAGGCCAAAAAACATATGGACAGTGCAATTGCACATCTGCCAGAGAATGATTTAAGAAGAAAATTGCAGCAAAAGTTGTTAGAGAGACTTAGTGGGAAAAGTAATAGAAACTACAGTCAAGAAGTTGCAGCACCAAATGATGAATTTGATCGTACAGAAAAAGATGCTCAAGTTCTTACCATGCAGATGGATGAAAAAGATACAGTACATTCTTTCACCTCATCAGAAACTCAGAATCTGTCTGTTTTGGTTGAAAGGCAAAGGTTTCCAAAAGCCAAAAAGGACAGTCTTGGTGCTAATTCAACCAAAAAGGGGCGTCCTAAAAGACAATTGCTGGATGTGTATGAATATGGCAGGGTTAGTGATAATGAATCAGTATGTTCAGAATTGAGTAGCTTTTCTTTAGCTTCAAACAGTAGTGCAAAGAAATGTGTTAGAATAAATGAGGACGGTTCAAGTTTAGATGTTAATGAAAGAGAACATACAAGTAAGACTGCCAAGAAGCCTGATCTTAAAAGAAAATATACCTCAAGTGAAGACATAATGAAAGTCATTGAAAAGTGTGCAAAACTAGAGCCAGTGGAGCCAGTTGACACTAACACTGTGCATGATTTTGAACCAAACCAGGACTTAAACAAGAAACTAGCAGTTGGTGAAAATATTGGTGAAAAGAATGCTGCAAACAGAAATGCACAACTCACTGCAAGAGGTAGGGCAAAACCTATTGGTAGAACAATATTTAAAGGTACCAATTCAGTTCTTGTGCGGAAACAAAGGAATATAAATATATTAAAAAAATTAAAGACTGTGAAGTTTGGTAAGAAAGCAAGAAAGGTTAATCTAAGTAGTTGGAAATATGGAATCAATAAAAAAGTTAGAACAGATATGAAACACGAAGCAGACAAATCACATGATGTGAAGAGCATAAACTCCTATACTGTTACGGGAGTGAAAAGTGTCATGTCAAATGAAAGTATGAATGAACAAATTGCAAAAAGTGGAAAGGAGATACTTATGATGGAATCAAATAAAGAAATGAACTCAAAATTTTGTGATGTATTCAGAAATGAACATGATACAAAAATAAAGTACAAAAGCGAAGAACAAGTCAGAAATGATTCAGATAAGATGAAAATGTCTAAGCTACAAAGTGAAGATACTTCTTTAAACAGTGAACACATAAATGAGGATATCTATGAGAAAGCAGCTACAGGAACTAAGGTGGATATTGATATGGTGGAAAGGATTGCTGAAATAGAGAAAACAAAGAAAATCAATCTTCATGATTCTGTTTATATTTCCAGCTCAGATGATAAGCCATTGAAACAGTCATTTATCTATAAGAATTCTCAACAGAACAGTAAACAATCTACAGCAGTTAACTCTGGAAATAACACTGAAAATAACGTATTAGAAACAGCGGACTCCAAGTTGAAAATAGAAACAAAAAGAGTCACTGAAGGTATAACAAATCTGATAACAAATTCAGCGGCACTGAACTCCAACTCCTTACAGTCCAAAGAAACACTTTCTTTAGAAGCAGATAATTCCAGTGTCAGGGAAAAAATGTTTAAAGCCAGAGATGTGGACTCACAGATGATGGAACCGGAAACTGTTCATGGTTTTGAATATATTGGAATTGAAAACAGAGTAGAAAGAAATAATCAGATTGCTGAAAATGACACAATCATGAAAAATGCTAAAGCTGACAAAAGTGGTTTGATAAATGAAAGTAAAAATGAAAATGAAATTAAAAATGAAAATACAATAGAACTAATAGTATCTGACATACTGAACAATATCATACACAAGGCTTGTAAGCAGCCCAAAGATGAAGGAATGCAAAAGAATGACGGAAGTAGTCGGATTATTGATACAGATTGTATAAATGGAAATATAGTGGAAAAGTCAACATATGTAGGGAATATTCTAGAAAAAGAAACTGTGTCAGCACCAGATCCAGTGTTTATCAAATTTAATGAGACAGAAAAACAGGAAAGTGACTTTACTGTTTTAAATGCTCATGAAGGAAAGGAGTACAGTGAAAACAGTGAACGTAGTGAAAATTCTAATATAAACAGGGAAGAACTTCAAATTAGAAAACCTATTTCTAACTCAGAAATAATGAGACGGCGTAGGAAGCGTCGTATCAGAGAAAAGAAATCTAACACAGAAACTGGAGACATTGATTCTGGATTCAGAAAAATTGCTTTAAGACAGAAAATATCAAGATCACCTTTAGATAATATTGCTTTGAAGCAAAGTATAGAAGAAAATGAATATATGCAACAGCAAATGAAAAAAACGCTCAAAAGGGGACCTAAACCAAAATCTAAACAAAGTCCAATAGCAATTCAAGAACAAGAGCCAATGGTTCAAAGTATTATAGAGGAAAGTTCCTCTTTGTTTGATGGTGGTATAAATGACAATAATCTTGGTAATGTAGAGGAAGAATATGAGCCCGTTCCTGCAATAACACTTGAGGATCTGAAAAAGACATGTAAACCATGCTCTGTAAGGCTTAAAGATTTTCTTAAACAATTGCAGAGACAAAGTAATGTCGAAAGTGATCAGGATTTTGAGGAAAGTTCAATGAAACATGAGTTGGAAAATAAAGACGTGAATGAAACATTAAAAGAAGAACTTGAAACAAGTGAAATAATTGAATCAATTGAGGGGGTTGAAAATAATGAGTCCAGGGAACTGGTTAGAAAAGATGTTGAGAGAAACAGTGAAAATGAAGAACTAGTAAAGAATATCTCTATGGAACATACATGTGCAGTTGAAAATCAGCTTGGAAGCCAGGAGAGAGAAAAAAGAGAAACTTCTATATCATTAGAAAACTTTAATACAATTGCTTTTGATAAATCTTCATCTTGTGAAACAGATGTAAATTATAAAGCAAATAAATCATTGACAAAATTAACCAAACAAAATACAAATATAAAAAATGATGAAACAGTTACTTCAAAAGATGATTTAGCATCGAAAGCCATAGGACCAGAGGTTACCAAGACTCGTAGAAAACCTGGACCGAAAAAAGGTCAGCGAAAAGCTGTGAATAAGCTTAATGTTACTGCTGTAAAGCCTAAAGTTATAGGACCTAACAGAAAAAGAAAGGGCAAGAACATGCAAAATGAAACGAAATCAGATATAAATCTGTATGCTGACAAAAGTCTTAAAGTTGTGAGCTATGAAAGTGGAGAACAAACAGCAAGGAAAACAGTTCCTCCACTAAAGATTAAGCTTCAGGGTGGACTTACTTCAAAAACAAAAATGTATACAGTAGAGTCAGCTCTAGAAACCAAACCTAAGTCTGTAGATTCTGTCATAGATGGTAAACCTAAAAAGAAGTACAAGTCGAAGTCAAAAAGTGATTCTGAATCTGAAAAACACAAATCACGTCACCATCATACAAAGAAGAGAAACAAATCCCCAGAAGCTTCCACTGCAAAAAAGGGAGAAAAGAAAGTGATAGATTCTCCAAAATCAGATTCTTTAAAAGCAAATGACCCATATGAGGCAAACTTTCTCGAATTCATACAACAACAAGAAAAAAATGAAACTGCAATGGCAAGTTGGAGAAGCTCTGTTGTTTCAAAGGCTAGTCACCAGCTTGTTGGTGGGAAGGCATGCAAATCTGGAGCTGATGGAAGTCTGACTGTAAGTGCTTGTGCATTGGCAGATACAATGACCTCTTCAGTCACCTCGGAACAATTTGTAACAGTATCAAAATCAACAGGTCTTGATAACAAAATCAGTGAAGTATCTAAAATCCCATTAACTGAACAATCTAGGATAACTGCTAGTTCTGATAACTTAGAGAAAAAGTCTGATTTAGAACATTTTCAGCAAACTGAAATGGCTGTTGGTAATTTGGTGTCAAAAATTTCTTGTGGTAAACTGTATTGTTGTAACCATTGTGATTTTTCATGTGACAGTCAAAATGAGATTCTTGAACATACTAAGTGTGTTCACAAAGACGAGTTGTTATATAGTTGTTCAATTTGTCATAAGGTTACATTTAAAACTAAACAGGCAATATTGGCACATTTTGCTGGGTGTCATGAAGGCATGAAAGAATCCTACATATGTTTACCTGACTTTTATGAAAGGCATGGAGAATCAAAAGGCTCAAAGAGCCCACCTGATAATATTTTTGATCGAATGAGTAACTTGTTTGATATTCAGTCTACCAAAATTGACAGTCCCATTGTGACGAATAGTTCAGCGATTGAGAATACAGTGGCCAGTAAAACAGCGGCAGAAGCAGATAGCACAACAACCGCTCTAGATGAATCTGATATACCATCTTCAACTGTTAAAGCTGCTACAGCAGAGGATGAGCCAGCCGAACAAGTCAGTTCAGCTGCAGACCAAGATTTAAAGAAAACACAGGCGGAATCCACTGCATGGTAAGATTTCTTTTATCAGTCAGGAGCATAAATGGAAGCAGTTAGAAACTTCTTAACTTATTAAAGTTGTATTTTAGCTTAAGATTGCTTCCCTTCCTGTGACATGAGAGATAACTTTTCTTTGTCTGCAAAAGTAACTTGTTCACTTATGCCTGACACACACACAAAACACGAAATAACTGCAAGAAGGTATGTAATTTTGCAGCATCTTAAAATACCTTGCTTACACTTTTTCAAATTTTCAAGGCAAGTTTCAAAATTTTATTGCTTAATGATAATGTTTTGTAATGGATCTTTATTGGAAAATTAACCATATGCTCATAAAAAATATGATATCTGTAGAAAATGAAAGTAAGATTATCGGAAATTTTGAAAATTAACTATTTATATAAATTTGCAAAGCAAGACAAAGTTTTATATAACTTTTTAGCTCACCTGAGCCAGAGGCTCCGGGGGAGCTTATAGTATAGGCAGGCTCCGTCGTCATCCGTCCGTCCACAATTTCAAACAACTTCTCCTCTGAAACCGCTGGGCCGATTATAATCAAATTTCATATGTAGCCTCCTGGGGTCTAAGGAACACAAAGTTGTTCCAACGGTCCTGGTCACATGACCAACATGGCCGCCACGCCCATATATAGTAAAACCTTAAAAATCTTCTTATCCATAACCAATAAGCCGATTGCCTTGAAACTTGGTATGTAGCATTGGGTACTCGGGTACTACCAAAATTGTTCAAATAATGACCTTCGGTTGACCTTGACCTTTTTTATGGTAATGTCAAATTTGCTTCCTTGTGCTTTTATATGGCAAAATGCTAGAACATAAGATATCTTGGAAACTATTGAAAATTTTGGGCTAAAAGTTGGTATCTTCAGTCATCTTAATGAGTACATGAAGATTTATGAGTACAAAAGGTGAAGGCCATTCTTTGACCCTTGACCCAGAACTCTAATATTTTGACAATTCAAAACAATCTCCTCCAAAGCCTCTGGGCCAGTTGAAACCAAATTCCATATAGAGTCTCCACGAGTTGAGGGAATGAAAAATTATTCATACAGTCCAGGTCACATAACCAACATGGCCGCCACATCCATATATGGTAAAAATCTTTAAAAAGCTTCTTCTCCAGAACCAATCGACAGATGGCATTGAAACCTGGTATGTAGCATTGGGTACTCGAGTACTATCAAGATTGTTTGACTTGGGTTGACCTTGACATTTTTTATGGCAAGGTCAAATATGGGAAAATGCTAGAGCATAAAATTTCATGGAAAATTTTTGAAGGTTTAGGTCTAAAATTGGTATCTAAAGTCATCTTAATAAAAACATGAAGATTTATGAGTACAAGAGGTCAGGGTCATTCTTTGACCTTTGACCCAGAACGCTCATATTTTGACAATATCTAACAATCTCCTCAAAAACCACTGGGCCAATTATAACGAAATTTGTTTCCTCCAGAGGAAAGTGGAACGAAAATTTGTTTAAACGGTCCAGGTCACATGACCAACATGGCCGCCATGCCCATATATGGTAAAAACCTTTAAAATCTTCTTCTCCAGAATCGATTGACTGATGACCTTGAAACTTGGTATGTGGCATTGGGTACTGGAGTACTATCAAGATTGTTAAAATATTTACCTTGGGTTGACCTTGATCTTTTTATAGCAAGATGAAATATGGGAAAATGCTAGAACGTAAGATTTCATGGAAAGTTTTGATGATTAAGGCCTAAAAATTGGTATCTACAGTCATCTTAATGAGTACATGAAGATTTGTGAGTACAAGAGGTCAAGGTCATTCATATTTTGAACACTCATATTTTGACAATTTCAAACAATCTCCTCAAAAACCACTGAGCCAATTGTAACCAAATTTCATATATTGCCTCCCGGAGTTGAGGGAATGAAAATTTGTTTAAACAGTCCAGGTCACATGACCAACATGACCACCATGCACATATATGGTAAAAACTTTAAAAATCCTTTTCTCCAGAACTGATTGACTGATGGCCTTGAAACTTGGTATGTATCATTTGATACTCAAGTACTATCAAGGTTGTTCAAATTATGACCTTGGGTTGACCTTGACCATTTTATGGCAAGGTCAAATATGGGAAAATGCAAGAACATAAATTTCATGGAAAGTTTTGAAGATTTAAGCCTAAAAATTGATATCTACAGTCATGTTAATGAGTACCTTATGGTTTCTGAGTACAAGAGGTCAAGGTCATTCTTTGACTTTTGATTGAGAACTCTCTCATTTTGACAATATCAAACAATCTCCTCAAAAGCCACTGGGCCAATTTTGAAACCAAATTTCATATAGAGCCTCCAGGGGTTGAGGAAATGAAAATTTGTTCAAAGTCCACGTCACATGACCAACATTACCTACATGTCCATGGACTCAGGTGAGCTACAGGACCAATGGTCCTCTTGTTTTAGAAAGGTTGTAACTGCTTCAAATTATGCTCTTGACTGTTCATTCATGAGTCATTGCAATAACAAAATTTGTAACCATGGTCATCCATAATATCTTCTCACTGTCAGTCAGAATTGAAATTAATTTTCATACAAAATAACTTGATCTATGGTTCTTAAATTTAATTATAAGAAGAATAAGGCTTTTGACTTTCAAAAGTACAGATAGTATTCGGATTGAGAATCCAAGGTGGTCATCTAGACTGAAATTAGTAAAACAGCACAACCTCTTCTCAGGAAGTGCTTAGTATAAATTGGGCTCAAATTGGATGTGGTATGTAATTGGAACCTTGTTTCTTAGAATACTGACCTGCTCATCGGGGCCAAATGAAGGGGATACCTGATAATTCTGTGGCAGAGTGCTTTCGGCAGAACTAGAGTACTGTATCTCTTCCGTCATAAGACAGAATTTTTCCCTTCCAAAACAGTCCCAAAAGTCTAGATCTGTCATAGAAGATGGTTCGGGTTTTTAGCTCACCTGAGCATGAAGTGGTAAAGGCGAGCTATTGTGATCGATATTTGTCCATCGTTCATCCGTCAAATCTTAGAAAAACCTTTTGTACACTGTAGAGGGCACATTTATGATCCAATCATCATGAAACTTGTCAGAATGTTTATCTTTATGAAATCTAGACCAAATTTGAAACGGGGCCATGTCATATCAAAAACTAGGTCACTAGGTCAGATTTTAGGAAAACCATATGAACGCTTTTGAGGGCAGAGTTTTGTCCCAATCTTCATGAAACTTTGTCAAAATGTTTATCTCCAACAAATCTAGACCAAGGGTGCAACTGGGTCATGTTGGGTTCAAAACCAGGTCACTAGGTCAAAGATTAGAAAAACATACACTCTATAGAGGGCACAGGTTTGATCCGATATTCATGAAACTTTGTCATAATGTTTATATCCAAGAAATCTAGACCAGGTTTGAAACTAGGTCATGTGGGGTCAAAAACTAGGTCATTGGTTAAATCTTAGAAAAGCCTTAGGTACACAATAAAGGGTTCATTTTCCATTAAATGCTTGTGAAACTCTGTCTGTTGTAGTACGTATGGACGTCTCTGAGGTTAAGTTCACAGGATACTCAGGTGAGCGATCCAGGGCCATCATGGCCTCTTGTTTTTTGTTGTTCTGATAGAGAAACCTAGCTTATTGTGAAATAATTCACAGATGATTTACATATTTTGGGTACTTTATAATCAGAGAAAACTCCCATCTTATAGCTGAATAAATATCCTATAACATTTGAGCTGCGACACAACAAGACCAACAAAATGGCAGGGTGCCATGTAAAGACTCAGATCAACTTGGACATCACCCAGTCTGATCAGTGTCTCTACAGCACTTAATGGGTAGCTATGGGACAAAGCTATTGCCATTCAGACAGCCAACACTGATCAGACTTGGAAAATGTCAACGCTGATCTGAGTCTTAGCTGGGCTTACATGCCACTTTGTTGGTTTTTGTATTACGTTGCGGCTCATTTGTCTTAGGTTGGGAAAACATGATCCCATGAATTTAGGGGGCATGACTGAAATCCTGTTTGACTGGGATGTTAACCTACAAATAATTTTGCTGTTTGAGCACTGAGAGAAATAATTGTAGAATAAATTATTTGGAGAAATTTTTTACCTTTGACTGAATAATTTACATGCAGTTTTACTAACGGGTCGGTCAAGATCAGGTGTCCACAGAATTTTTCTGGGTGTTATCATCTCATATCTCTAATAATCAAGCAGTCAGAGAGATTAGTTTTATTCCCTTAAACTCGGCTAAGTATGCCAAGGTTGTCCAGCAAAAAATTTGTTTGGTCCTGCTATGCTAGAAATTATACTAGCAACTTTTGTGGTCAAAAAATGGCATTTTTCAGCGTTATCTGTTTACAATTGAAATTTGCAATGATTATATGCTTTATTTGGTAAGAAATATTCTATTAAAGATGGCAGAAACTGCTTAATTTTAAGGATAGAAGTTTTTAGAGTAACCACCTTTTTGAATTAAAGAAATCAGAATAATGAAACTCAAGTTACGACTATTTGATTCAAACCACACATTCATTATCCATTTGCTATTTTGAACCATGAGTAATAAAGAGTTAGAGATTTTGAAATAAGAACAACAAAATCATTTATCCAAAATAACATTTTTGAAATTAGGTAATACGAGGCTTTTCATTTACATAGTTTCTGAATCTGCCATATCTTTGAAATTAAAAGAACAGGGGCTCAAAATCAGACTTTACAATTCAGCCAAATTTTTGTAGAGTCCGTGACAGTTAAGATATTTCATTTTCTTGATGTTGATATATGATCCTGGTTTTATCATTATGTTATACTCCTGTATGGCAGTAATGATGCCTATTATGGAGCATCAAAACAGAAAAGTACTTCAGATATTTTGAATCAAAACATGAAAAAGTACCGTATTTCTTCGGCTATAGGGCGAGTCGTTTATAAGACGGGGGGTGTTTTTTGGACTGTCTGGTCAAGTATTTAGCTTAGCCTTGCCTATAAGACGGGCCTATTTTCTGCCAATTCCCCAACATGGGCGGATGATCGGCGTCCCGTTACTTCATTCTGCTGAGATGCTAGATTTACTACTAAATTCCCCAAAGGTTATCACCGGTCACCGATGTCTACATATATTTAAACTGGTCGCTATGCAGTTACCGTAATGTGCATAAATATCTTGGATTAATTACCTCATCATTTTATCCAGTATGAGCAAAGGTCGTATTTCCATAAGTTAAATTTAGCTTTGCATGTACACAAGTGGAGAAAACATATTCCTGTATCCCATTTTGAAGATGGAAGAATCCATATTAAACAGATTTTGTTTTTATTCACTAGCCGAATATTTAGCATAAATACAGTCAATATCCAAATCCAACAGCAGCAGTTCAACAAACATTGTGTCACCGAAAGGTCATTGACCAGCTCACTTTTTGCGGCTTCTTTGATCTTACAGCTCGATCAATACTGCTCTCAAAATAATTACATAACCGACTCAGTTTTGACAGGTCACTCGGGTCAAGTCAGGATATTAATACCGACAGATAAAGAGTAAAAGTGCCTTACGTTTTTACATCTAGGTTGCAGAAAAATACCTATATGAATGTTTAGGAAAAAAATAAAGATGATAATGTTACACATTGTTTGCGGATTCGGAATTCATGCGGATTCGAAATTCAAAAGGAGTTTAATGAGAGCACACAGCAGTGAAATTCGGTTTTGCTAGATGCAATCAGTGTTTGCATACGGCATCATTTCATGTGATCGGTACTAGAGACAAATGTCTCAACACCTATTGGGTTTTGCCATGCACCTGGACATAACAAAATGGGAGCGCCTTGTATATTTACAAACATGGACCGTGACCAGCTGCTCAGGGACTTTGGTGAAAATAGCTAGGGTGTCCAAAGCCTCGGTTATAAGACGGGGGCAATTTTTTGGGGTCATTTCGGCGGGAAAAATCCCCGTCTTATAGCCGAAGAAATACGGTAGTGTCCAAGACAGTTGTAGGGTCCGTGACAAATATCTTGATGTTTCTCTAGATTTGTGTTAACAGTTTATATTATAAAAGTGTAACAGTATAATAGTCAATAGTGTATGCACAGTATCCGAACGCTCTGTACTATCTCTTCCGGTTTTCATATCGTTGAATCGAGAGTACAAAGTTCGCTTATAACCAGTAGTCGGAAATCATCATGTTTTTTTAGATTTTATCCGGAATCTGCTGTGTCATTTATAGTTATTCAGCTTCAAAAATGTAAAGAGGTAAGTTTAATATAATTTGCTCTTCTGTCATTTACTTCATTGCCCTGTACAATGGATAGTAAACGGTACAGTATTCAAATCGCCCTTGGCATGATTCTAAAACCAGTTTGAGCCTTTTCTTACATGTTTTATAAAAATCTTTAAAATAAACGGAAGGCGTTATCAATCCACATTTTGTTAGTTTTGATAATAGGATGATAGCTAGCTTTTGCACGACACAAACTCGTATTAAATTAAGCTGTTCAGAAAAAAAATTCTGTGACGGCCATTAGGTTTTCAATGTACAGGGTATTAAAGTAAGAGACTGAAGCGCAAATTATATTAAACTTATCTCTACATTTTCGAAGCTGAATAACTATAAATGACGCAGCAGATTCCGGATAAAATCTCAAAACATAATGATTTCCGACTACTGGTTATAAGCGAACTTTGTACTCTCGATTCACCGATATGAAAACCGGAAGATATGGTACAGAGCGTTCGGATATGGTGGTATGAAGTAATAGTAAAAAACAACACCAAAATCTTGTCCTTCCATTTCATTAACGTAGGTACCTGTCACGGACCCTACATAATCAGCTGGCAATTTCAGTATGCAAGCAAATGCCCATTTTGAGATCAAATCAAAATCTTATGTTTCGAAGTGATTAGAAATGAAATTGATTCATTCTGACAATAAATACACAATTAACTTGAATTAAGGTAAAATAAGTTTCCTGGCAATCTTAATTAGGGCCCCGCCAGACGAAGTCTGCGGAAGCCCTATTGTAATCACCTTGTCCGTCTGTCTGTCCATCTGTCTGTCTGTCCGTCCGTTAGCTTCTCGTGTCCGGGCCATAGCTCTGAAACAGATTGAGATATTTTCTCGAAACTGTGTACAAATATAAAGCATCATCAGACGATGTGCAGAAAACAAGAACCATAACTCCACCTACATTTTTTACTGAATTATGCCTCTTTGTAATTTGTCCGTCAGCTTTTCGTGTCCGGGCCATAATTGTGAAACGGCTTGAGATATTCTCTTGAAACTTTGTACAAGTATAAAGCATCATTAGACAACGTGCAGAGAACAAGAACCATAACTCCACCTATATTTTTTACGGAATTATGCCCCTTTGTAATTTTAAGTATGGAAATTGTGTCCGGTCCATAACTCTGAAACCGTTTGAGATATTTTCATGAAACTTGGTACAGATATAAAGCATCATCAGACACTGTGCAGAGAACCAGAACTCCATCTACATTTTTAGCTCGCCTGAGCACAAAGTGCTTAGGGTGAGCTTTTAGGATACCGTGATGTCCATCGTCCGTCGTACGTGTGGACGTCCGTCCGTCCGGATGTGGACGTCCGGACGGACGTCCGTCAACTTTTGCTTGTGTATACTCTTGCGGGCACAGTTTTGATCCAATCTTTCTGAAACTTTGTCAGAATGTTTATCTCTATAAAATCTAGACCAAGTTCGAAACTGGGTCATGTGGGGTCAAAAACTAGGTCACTAGGTCAAATCTTAGAAAAACCTTGTGTACGCTCTTGAAGGCACAGTTTTCATACAAAGTTCATGAAACTTGGTCAGAATGTTTATCCTTACAATATCTAGGACAAGTTCGAAACTGGGTCACGTCAGGTCAAAAACTAGGTCACTAGGTCAAATCATAGAAAAACCTTGTGTACGCTCTGGAGGACACAGTTTTGATTCAATCTTCATGAAACTTTGTCAGAACGTTTATCTCCATAAACTCTAGTCCAAGTTCGAAACTGGGTCATGTCGGATCAAAAACTAGGTCACTAGGTCAAATCTTAGAAAAACCTTGTGTACACTCTAGAGGGCACAGTTTTGATCCAATCTTTCTGAAAATTTGTCAGAATGTTTATCTCTATAAAATCTAGACCAAGTTCGAAACTGGGTCATGTCAGTACAAAAACTATGTCACTAGGTCAAATCTTAGAAAAACCTTGTGTACGCTCTTGAAGGCACAGTTTTCATCCAAAGTTCATGAAACTTTGTCAGAATGTTTATCCTTATAATATCTAGGACAAGTTCGAAACTGGGTCATGTCAGGTCAAAAACTAGGTCACTAGGTCAAATCATAGAAAAACCTTGTGTACGCTCTGGAGGACACAGTTTTGATCCAGTCTTCATGAAACTTTGTCAGAATGTTTATCTCCATTAACGCAATGCCAAGTTTGAAACTGGTCATGTCAGGTCGAAAACTAGGTCACTAGGTCGATTCTTAGAAAAACCTTGTGTGCACTCTAGAAGGCACAGTTTTGATCCGAAGTTCATGAAACTATGTCTGAATGTTTATCCTTATAATATCTAGAACAAATTTGAAACTGGGTCATGTCGGGTCAATAACTAGGTCACTAGGTCAAATCATAGAAAAACCTTATGACGATCTAGAGGACAGAGTTTTGATCCAATCTTTATGAAACATTGTCAGAATGTTTATCTCCATTAAGTCTAGGCCAAGTTTGAAACTGGGTCATGTCGGGTCAAAAACTAGGTCACTAGGTCAAATTTTAGAAAAACCTTGTGTACGCTCCAGAAGGCACAGTTTTTATCCAAAGTTCATGAAACTTTGTCAGAATGTTTATCTCCGTAATATGTAAGACAAGTTTGAAACTGGGTCATGTCGGGTCAAAAACTAGGTCACTAGGTCAAATCTTAGAAAAACCTTGTGTACACTCTAGAAGGCATAGTTTTGATCCAAAGTTCATGAAACTTTGTCAGAATGTTTATCCTTATAATATCTAGAACAAACCTGAAACAGAGTCATTTCGGGTCAAAAACTAGGTCACTAGGTCAAATCATAGAAAAACCTTGTGTACGCTCTAGAGGACACAGTTTTGATCCAATCTTTCTGAAACTTCGTCAGAATGTTTATCTCCATAAAATGTAGGCCGAGTTTGAAACTGGGTCATGTCGGGTCAAAAGCTACATGTAGGTTACTAGGTCAAATCTTAGAAAAACCTTGTGTATGCTCTAGAAGGCACAGTTTTGATCCAAAGTTCATGAAACTTTGTCAGAATGTTTATCCTCATAATATATAGGACAGGTTTGAAACTGGGTTATAGCGTGTCAAAAACTAGGTCACTAGGTCAAATCTTAGAAAAACTTTGTGTACACCCTCCAGGGCACAGTTTTGATCCAATCTTCATGACACTCTCTCAGAATGTTTATCTTCAAGAAATCTAGGTTAAGTTTGAAAGTGGGTTGCGTCGGGTCAAAAACTAGGTCAAATATAAGAACAACCTTGTATACGCTTCAGAGGGCACAGTTTTGATCCAATCTCAATGAAACTTTGTCAGAATGTTTATTCTTACAAAATCTAGGCCAAGTTTGAAACTGGGTTATGGCGGGTCAAAAACTAGGTCAAATATAGGAAAACCTTATGTACGCTCTAGAGGTCACAGTTTTGATCCAAACCTAATGAAATTTTGTCAGAATGTTTAACCTCACAATATCTAGGCCAAGTTTGAAACTGGGTCATGTCGGGTCAAAAACTAGGTCAGATCTTAGAATAACCTTGTGTACGCTCTAGAGGACACAGTTTTGATCCAATCTTTTTGAAACTTTGTCATAATGTTTATCATCACAATATTTAGGCCAAGTTTGAAAGTAGATCATGTCGGTTCCAAAACTAGGTCACTAGGTCAAATCTAAGAAAAACCTTGTGTACACTCTAGAGGGCACTGTTTTGATCCAATCTTCATAAACCTTTGTCAGAATGTTTATCCTCACAATATCCAGGCCAAGTTTGAAACTGGGTCATGTCAGGTCAAAAACTAGGTGACGAGGTCAAATCTTAGAAAAACTTTGTGCACACCCTAGAGGGCACAGTTTTGATCCAATCTTCATGAAACTTTGTCAGAATGTTTATCTCCATAAAATCTAGGTCAAATTTGAAACTGGGTCATGTCGGGTCAAAAGCTAGGTCACTAGGTCAAATCTAAATTAAGTTATGCTGCAAGAATCAGAACTAACATTGCAATGATTCCAGCCACAAACTCCTTGGAATACATTAGTTTCACCACAGTCAGATAATGATGCTACCATTCTATCCTCTGTCACAGTTTGCCTAGTTCTGTCTAGTTAAAATCCATCAAAGGAACTCAACATGAACAGGAACTTTTCGAAGAAGCGACTCTGCCATTTTCAGCTCACCTGAGCCTTACAGTATCTTGTTAGCTGCCTCATCCATAAACATTTTCAAACACATCTAAGACCACTGGGCAGACTAAACTCAAATTGCATATGGAGCCTGCACATGGGTCGAAGGATTGAAAGTTCTTCAAATGATCTTGGTCAGATGACCAAGGTGGCCGCCATGCCCATGTATGGTAAAAACTCTTATAAATCTTCACCAGAGCCAGTGAACTGATTAATGCTCAGGTGAGCGATTCAGGGCCACCATGGCCCTCTTGTAATGGACTTATTGCCCTTTGTAATTTTGTGTATGGAAATCATGTCCGCTCCATAACTCTGAAAACGTTTGAGATATTTTCATGAAATTTGGTACAGATATAACGCATTCGAGACGATGTGAAGAGAACAAAAACATAAGTCCACCTACATGATGTATGGGATTATGCCCCTTTGTAATTTTCAGTATGGAAATTGTGTCTGTTCCATAACTCTGAAACGTTTTGAGATATTTTCTTGAAATTTAGCACAATTATAAAGCATCATCAGATGATGTGCAGAGAATAAGAATCATAACTCCATTTACATTTTTATAGAGTTATGCCCTTTTTTAATTTTCTATATAGAAGTCATGTCTGCTCTATAACTTTAAAACGGTTGAGGATACTTTCACAAAATTTGGTCTGAAACATCATCAGACAATATGCAGAGAACAGGAACCATAATTCAGCCTATATTTTTCACAGAACTTTGCCCGTTTGTAATTTTGTGTATGGAAATCGTGCCCACTCTAGTTTTAAAATGGCAAAAGATATTTTCACAGAAGTTTTGACAGTTTGCAGAGAACAAGAATTGTAACTCCATCTACAATTTTTAAAGAATTATGCCTTTAAGTAATTTGTAGTATAGTAGAAACTGTAGCCAGTCTATAATTATCCCCTCACACCACGAAGTGGTGAGGGGATATAGGTTTTGTCCCGTACGTAAGTACGTACGTAAGTACGTACGTACATACGTACGTACGTATGTTCACCTTTTGTCAGCGCTCTAGCACCTTCATTTCTCAGCGGATTTTGAAATAACTTCACACAAGTGTAGGGCATGACAATATCTCGAGCAAGTTCGACTTTCAGGGTGCTGCGCCCAAGGTCAAGGTCACTGTGGCTATTTTTAGAAAAACTTTGTCAGCGCTCTAGCGCCTTCATTTCTCAATGGATTTTGAAATAACTTCACAAAAGTGTAGGGCATGACAATATCTCGAGCAAGTTCGACTTTCAGGGTGCTGCGCCCAAGGTCAAGGTCACTGTGGCTATTTTTAGAAAAAACTTTGTCAGCGCTCTAGCGCCTTCATTTCTCAATGGATTTTGAAATAACTTCACACAAGTGTAGGGCATGACAATATCTCGAGCAAGTTCGACTTTCAGGTGCTGCGCCCAAGGTCAAGGTCACTGTGGCTATTTTGAGAAAAACTTTGTCAGCGCTCTAGCACCTTCATTTCTCAATGGATTTTGAAATAACTTCACACAAGTGTAGGGCATGACAATATCTCGAGCAGGTTCGACTTTCAGGGTGCTGCGCCCAAGGTCAAGGTCACTGTGGCTATTTTTAGAAAAACTTTGTCAGCGCTCTAGCGCCTTCATTTCTCAATGGATTTTGAAATAACTTCTCAAAAGTGTAGGGCATGACAATATCTCGAGCAAGTTCGACTTTCAGGGTGCTGCGCCCAAGGTCAAGGTCACTGTGGCTATTTTTAGAAAAAACTTTGTCAGCGCTCTAGCGCCTTCATTTCTCAATGGATTTTGAAATAACTTCACACAAGTGTAGGGCATGACAATATCTCGAGCAAGTTTGACTTTCAGGGTACTGCGCCCAAGGTCAAGGTCACTGTGGCTATTTTTAGAAAAACTTTGTCAGCGCTCTAGTGCCAATATTTCTCAATGGATTTTGAAATAACTTCACACAAATGTAGGGCATGACAATATCTCGAGCAAGTTCGACTTTCAGGGTGCTGCGCCCAAGGTCAAGGTCACTGTGGCTATTTTTAGAAAAACTTTGTCAGCCCTCTAGCGCCTACATTTTTGAACGGATTTTGAAATTACTTCACACAAATGTAGGGCATGACAATATCTCGAGCATGTTCGACTTTCAGGGTGCTGCGCCCAAGGTCAAGGTCACTGTAGCTATTTTTAGAAAAACTTTGTCAGCCCTCTAGCGCCTACATTTCTCAACGGATTTTGAAATTACTTCACAAAAGTGTAGGGCATGACAATATCTCGAGCAAGTTCGACTTTCAGGGTGCTGCGCCCAAGGTCAAGGTCACCGTAGCTATTTTTAGAAAAACTTTGTCAGCCCTCTAGCGCCTACATTTCTCAATGGATTTTGAAATAACTTCACACAAGTGTAGGGCATGACAATATCTCGAGCAAGTTCGACTTTCAGGGTGCTGCGCCCAAGGTCAAGGTTACTGTGGCTATTTTAAGAAAAACTTTGTCAGGGCTCTAGTGCCTATATTTCTCTACGGATTTTGAAATAACTTCACACAAATGTAGGGCATGACAATATCTCGAGCAAGTTCGACTTTCAAGGTGCTGTGCCCAAGGTCAAGGTCACTGTGGCTATTTTTAGAAATACTTTGTCATCGCTCTAGGGCCTATATTTCTCAGCGGATTTTGACATAACATCACACAAATGTAGGGTATGACAATATCTCGAGCAAGTAGTCTTGTGTGAGGGGATTTGTATCGCCTGCGATGCCTTGTTTTAAAACTGAAAGGTTTTATTGTTATTTCCAGCCGGTGACACATGGCTTAAATGCCATCAATAGTCCCATATGAGGGCGGGGCCCTCTTAGTTAACATGTTTCTAGTTTAAATGAGATTTTTTCGTACATGTAACGCCGCATTAAAATCTGAACTGCTGGAGCAAAAATGCAAACATTATTTCAAACAATGAATAAAAACATGAAAATACCATCCAGAGAAAAAATTGACTACAGGAGCTAAAAATTGTATACATATTACAACCCTGTGTTGATATTTCAGCTGTGATATTAGGTACTTACCTTTTGAAGGTATTAGCTTCTGTTTACCAGGTCCTGAGCTTATAAGTGGAAGTGAACATAATTTGATTGACCTGGCTGAAGTAAAAACTACACTCAGCAAAGTTATTGAGCGTTTAAATTACTTCTAAAATGTACAAATACCTTTGCACAGAACTCACAGATGTTTATATAGTGTCTATGACGCTAAAAAGGTCGTCACAAAAGGTGATAACTGCTGATCCAGAGGCAACAGTATCCACAAATATGCCGGTTCCTTATAGATATGACAGTAAGTTTTAGAAACAAACATACAATTTTGACTACACTGCAAAGTAATAAACAAAATCAAAAGTGGAATATGGTAGAAACATGCTTCATCAAGAATGCAGATTTTGTTCTTTTTTCTTTAATTCTCGCTAACTGTCAAAAATGTCAATTCAGTTGAGGTCAGATCTACTTTAGAATCTGGTCCTACAATAGTTTCAATATCACAAGCAATAAATTTGGTAACTAATTTCTTTAAGATACTTTTTAGTCCTAGTAATTACGTATAAAACAATTTTGTAGTATCCAAGACAAAGCGGCTAAAGTCTTATTCATGAAATTTTCAGAACATTTGTATGGTATATGGTACAACAAAGTTTTGATAAAATTTTCAGTTTTTTTAAAACTTTAATTTTTCACCATAGCGTAAGGTTCTGTGGACACCTCATCTTGACCGTAAGGGATGCATAGCATTTGCATGCTGGCTCTATAGATGCATCTTGGAAAGAACTCCTGAAAGCAGTGATGCATATCTGGCCATGACCTATATTTCACAGTTGATTAAACATAGTAAAGAGGTATTCTTAAAATTGTTGTGTTAAGCTTTGTTTCCTAGTAACCACAAGGGATTGAGTCTTTTAACTTGCTCCATAGATACATCAGCGGAAGCTCTACTGAAAGTAGTGATGCACGTCAGCCTTCTATGTTTCATGGATAATTGGATGTGAAAAATATTCACCTTTTATGTTTAAATTTCTAAGTAACCAAATGAGACAGAGTCTTCATACTTGCTACACTGGGAAATCCGGGGAAGATCTACTGACTGCAGAGATGTAAATTGGGCATGAGCTGTATTTCACTGTCCGGTGATTTTGCCCTATACCACTATTGATGTACAAACATTATAGCTTGGGATAATAAGTCAAAATGAAAGGATGTTGACCTTTAGTTAAAAGTAGGTCACAGTGACCTATATTCATTGTCTGGAAAAATGACTCAGTAGGACCCAATGTATGACCTTAAAATAATAGTATGTCACAGTGACCTATATTTCATGGTCCAGTGAGTTTCCCTCATATCCTAAAGACTATTTGATGTATGAATGTGACTGCCTGGGTAAATGACTCAGGATGATCTTATGACCTCAGAAACTGTTTGATGTACAAGCATGATAGCTTGAGAAAACAAGTCAAAATGACACGATGTTTGACCTTACTACGCATCAATCCACTATTGCAACATTTCGTTGTTAAAGCAGGTTCAGAAATGTTCCGTTATCTCAAAATTAAAAAAAAAGGCAAACAATCAAAATCATCTCTTCACAGACGCCGGCTCAGTTGATCTCTGTCACAAAATTTACCTATAACTGTACCTGTCAGCAAAATCATAAAAGACTTCATCGAGGTAGCTTTGTTAGCTAGAGGTTCACAGAGTACCGCTGGGCTCTAATATATCACATATCTAGTTACCTCAATCTTAAGCGAGCAGTTTTAATACAGTTATAATTGAATCAAAAGACATCAGTTTTTCGACAGAATGTTTGATCTGACAGTTGACCGTATTATATTTCCATTGCAAATGCGATGTCCGTCGCATTAGAGATTTGATGCGTAGTAAGCTGACCTCAAAAACTGTTTGATGTACAGACATGATAGCTTGGGATAATAAGTCCAAATGAAACAGTGTTTGAGCTTTAAAAGCTTTGAGATATTAAGTCAAAATGACACGATGTTTGACCTTAAATTAAAGGTAGGTCACAGTGACCTTTATTTTATGGTACAGTGATTTTCGCTTGTGTCTTGAAGACAATTTGATGTATGAACATGATTGCTCGGGATAATGACTCAGTATGACCAATATTTGACCTTTTATCAAAACTAAGTCACAATGACCTACATTTCATGGTCCAGTAATTTTGCCTTTATATCTTGCAGACTATTTGATGTACGGACATGATGAATGCTTGGGATTATGACTCAGTAGGACCGAATATTTGACCCAAACTAACAGTATGTCAATGACCTATAATTCAAGGTCCAGTGAATTTTCCACATGTCATGGAGACTTTTTGATGTACAAACATGATTGCTTGGGATAATGACTCGATGTCAAACTAACAAGAGGTTACAGAAACCTATAGTGATTTTCCCCCATGTCTTACACTTTTCATCAATTTACTTTGTACTTTGGTTATTGGGTTGGGCTAACACTGTGAGTGACCTCCAGTTAATCAGTTGGACCTATTTATTTCAAGGTCCAATAATTTTGCATCATATTTTGATCCCTGTGTTATGAAATTGCATCAAAATTGGTTTAATGGTATTTTGCTGACACTTCAATGGTCTCATCTTAGTTGAGGATCAGTGTGAGCTATATTTCAATTCATGGTCAAGTGATTGACCTCATATTGCTGACACTTTTCATGGATTGGCATTATATTGGGGTTAATGATTTGGGCTGACTCTTTGAGTGAACTCATACTAATTGTAGATCAGTGTGACCTATATTTTGTGCTTTAGTGATTTTGCATAATACATGTATTTCTAACACTTTTTCGTGGAATTGCATTATAATTTGGATAATGGTTTGGAAGTACACTGTGAGTGACCTCATACTTAAACTAATTGTAGGTCAGTGTGACCTATGTTTCATGGCTCAGTGATTTAAAACATTATCTCAAACATTATTTCGTGGATTTGCAATTTACTTGGTTTCATGTTTTGGACTGACACTGTGACCTCATACATATTTAGGTCAGTGTAGCCCATATTTAGGTCAGTGTAGTCTTTTTATACGCCGTTTTGAAAAAAAGGGACGTATAATGGCATGTCGCTGTCCCTCCGTCAACATTCTTGTGCGCACCATAACCCAGTAACCCTTTGGGATATCTTCATGAAATTTGGTAGGAATATATATTAGGTTGGGGCGAAATGTCCTATACAATAATGGTTGCTCTCCCTTTCTTAGTTTCCAAGTCATTCCCTTTGATTATTTTTTCATTGATAAGTCTTGTGCGCACCATAACTTGATAACCGTTTGGGATATTTTTGATGAAACTTTATAGCAATGTGTCTTAAGGTCTGATGATGTGTCCCGTTTATCGATATTTTTTTAAATATGAGCAAGAAGTGCTCAAGGTGAGCTATCGTGATCGATATTTGTCTGTCGGCCTGTCCATCTGCCCGTCCGTCCGTCGTCAACAATTTCTTCAAACGACATATCCTAGACCAGTAAGCCAATTTCAAAATAATTTCACACAAATGTTTCTGTTATAGCCCGAACTAAAATTGCCAAAATGGTTTAGCTCCGCTGAACAAAATGGCCGCTAGAGCTAACAAAAAAAAAAAAAAAAAACTTTAAACAACATCTTCGCTGAAGCCAATTGCTCAATTTCAAAATAATTTCACAGACATGTTTGACTCATGGCCTTGAACAAAAATTGCTAAAACTGTTCCACTCCGCTTAACAAAATGGCTGCCAGAGCTAAAAAAAAGAAATAAATCTTAGAATGACACAGAGAGCACAGTTATGATCCAATCATCACGAAACTTTGTCAGAATGCAGCCGATTCTTTTATTAGCTCACCAGAGCCGAAGGCTCCGGGGGAGCTTATAGGATAGGCAGTGGTCCGTCGTCGTCGTTGTCGTCGTCGTCGTATGTCGTCGTCGTATGTTGCCTGTCGTCGTCCGTCAACACTTTTAAACGACATCTCCTCTGAAGCCACTAGGCCGATTGGGCTCAAATTTCATCTGTGGCATCCTTGGGATGGGGGATTGAAAGTTTATGTTTTTTATGAAAATTGCCTTTTTAGTTTGGTTGCTATGGCAACTTAGAGTTCTCATTGACTTATAATGGGGAAAATTGAAAAATGGCATTTTCTGCCAAGCCATTGCAGATATGTTGATAAAACTTTTATAGAAATGTTCCTTGAGATGTCTACTATCAGCTATGTGATTTTTGGCCCACTGCTCCTTTTATTGGTTGCCATGGAAACCGAAATGCCAAAAAAAAGGAAAAAATACGTAAAAAATTATCTCCTCTGAAGCCACTGGGCCGATAAGGCCCAGGTTTCATATATGGCATCCTTGGGATAAGGGATTGCTAGTGTGTGTTTTTTATGAAAATTGCCCTTTTAGTTTGGTTGCTACGGTAACTTAGAGTTCCTATTGACTTATAATGGGGAAAATTGAAAAATGGCATTTACTGCCTAGCCATTGCAGATATGTTGACAAAACTTTTATAGAAATGTTCCTTGAGAAGTCTTCTATCAGCTTTATTGTTTTTGGACCCACTGTTCCTTTTACTGGTTGTCATGGAAACCAGAATGCAATAATGATGGAAAAGAAAATACTTACAAAATTATCTCCTCAGAAGCCACTGGGCCAATAAGGCCCGAATTCATCTGTAGTATCCTTAGGCTGGGGGGTTGAAAGTTTGTGTTTTTTATGAAAAATTGGCTCTTTCGTTTGGTTGCTATGGAAACTTAGAGTTGCATTGACTTATACTGGGGAAAATTGAAAAATGGCATTTACTGCAATCAAAATATGGAAAATAGTTATATATTTTGTTGTCAACTCAACAGACTGCCAGGCTGAGACTTTGTAGTTGTATATTTTGTATTAGCCTGTACAAATGTGACAGCAATTTTGATAGCAATTTTGAGCTAGAGATCTGGTGAGCTTTGTGGCCCGTGGGCCTCTTGTTTGAATTTTTTTTAGCTCACCTGAGCCTTTAGGCTCATAGGTGAGCTTATAGTATAGCCAGGCATCCGTCCGTCCGTCTGTCGTCAACATTTTCAAACATCTTCTCCTCTGAAACAACTGGGCCGATTGAAGCCATATTTCATATGAAGCCTACCGAGGTCGGGGGAACGAAATTTTGTTCCGGGTATCTGGGTCACATGACCAAGATGGCCGCCACGCCCATATATGGTAAAAACCCTTCAAAAATCTTCTTCTCCAGAACCAAAAGGCCTATGACCTTGACACTTGGTTTGTAGCATTGGGCATGCGGGCCCATCATAGTTTGTACAAATGATGACCTTGCGTTGACCCTGACCTAATTTATGGCATGGTCAACTTTGGTATGTTAGGCTTTTATATTTCTCAGAAACTACTTAAGTCTTAGGTACAATACTTGATATACACGGTCAACTAAATGAGCAAATGAAGATATTATGTCACTAAAGGTCAAGGTCATTCCGTCGGTCCATCCAACGTCAAGATTTTCAAACATCTTCGTCTCTAAAACCACCTGGCCGATTGAAGCCAAATTTCATATGGAGTCTAAGTGGGATGGCGGAACAAAAGTTTATACCCCGGGTCTGGGTCACGTGACCAAGATGGCCGCCACGCCCATATATGGTAAAAACCCTTCAAAAATCTTCTTCTCCAGAACCAAGGGCCTATGATCTTGAAACTTGGTATGTAGCATCAGGCATGCAAGCTAATCATAGTTGTACAAATGATTTCGTGCGGTGACCTTAACCTATTTTATGACACAGTCAACTTCGGTACCTTAGGCTTTTATATGGGAAAACGCCTAAACAGTGGATTTCTCAGAAATTATTTAAGTCTTAGGTACAATATTTGGTATATATGGTCAACTAAACGAACAGCTGAAGATATTATGTCACTAAAGGTCAAGGTCATTCCATCGGTCCATCCGTCATCAAGATTTTCAAACATCTTCTTCTCTGAAACCACTTGGCTGATTGAAGCCAAATTTCATATGGAGTCTAAGTGGGATGGCAGAATGAAAGTTTATATCCCGGGTCTGGGTCACATGACCAAGATGGCCGCCATGCCCATATATGGTAAAAACCCTTCAAAAATCTTCTTCAGAACCAAAAGGCCTATGACCTTGAAACTTGGTGTGTAGCATTGGGCATGTGGGCCCATCATAGTTTGTACAAATGATGTTGTGCAGTGACCTTAACCTAATTTATGACACGGTCCACTTCAGTACCTGAGGCTTTTACATGGGAAAACGCCTAAACAGTGGATTTCTCAGAAATTATTTAAGTCTAAGGTACAATATTTGGTATACATGGTCAACTAAATGAACAGCTGAAGATATTACGTCACTAAAGGTCAAGGTCATTCCGTCGGTCCATCCGTCATCAAGATTTTCAAACATCTTCGTCTCTGAAACCACTTGGCTGATTGAAGCCAAATTTCATATGGAGTCTAAGTGGGATGGCGGAATGAAAGTTTATACCCCGGGTCTGGGTCACATGACCAAGATGGCCGCCATGCCCATATATGGTAAAAAACCCTTCAAAAATCTTCTTCTTCAGAACCAAAAGGCTATGACCTTGAAACTTGGTATGTTGCATATGGCATGCGGGCCCATCATTGTTTGTACAAATGATTATGTGCGGTGACCTTAACCTAATTTATGACACGGTCCAATTTGGTACCTTAATCTTTTACATGGGAAAACGCCTAAACAGTGGATTTCTCAGAAACTATTTAAATCTAAGGTACAATATTTGGTATATATGGTCAACTAAACGAACAGCTGAAGATATTATGTCACTTAAGGTCAAGGTCATTCTGTCAGCCCGTCCGTCGTCAAGATTTTCGAACATCTTCTTCTCTGAAACTACTGGCCGAGTGAGGTCATATTTCATATGGAGCCTACCTAGGTTGGGAAAACAAAAGATTGTTGGGAGTATCCGGGTCACATGACCAAGATGGCCGCCACGCCCATATATGGTAAAAACCCTTGAGAAATCTTCTTCTCCAGAACCAAAAGGCCTATGACCTTGAAACTTGGTACGTAGCATTGGCCAGTGCTGGAAACTTGCAAGATTAATGTGGTGGCCCAAAGCTGAACAAACCCAACTTTCAGTGGCCCAAATTATCCTCTGCCTAAAGTTCCCATTCATTTAGTATTGCCAGAAAGATAAATTTGGGCCACTAAATGTCATATTTTGGAGATTTCTGGTGGCCCGAAACAAAAACTAGGCGCATTAGGCCACCGGGCCACTGGCCATTTCCAGCACTGAATTGGGCATTCGAGCTCATCATAGTTTGTACAAATGATGACCGTGCGGTGACCTTGACCTAATTTATGACACAGTCAACTTCGGTATCTTAGGCTTTTACATGGGAAAAGGCCTAAACAGTGGATTTCTCAGAAATTATTTAAGTCTAAGGTAAAATAATTGGTATATATGGTCAACTCAATGAACAGCTGAAGATATTATGTCACTAAAGGTCAAGCTCATTCTGTCTGCCTGTCCGTCTTCAAGATTTTCAAACATCTTCTTCTCTGAAACTACTGGGCCGATTGAAGTCATATTTCATAAGGAGCCTACCTATGTTAGGGGAATGAAAGTTTGTTCTGGGTATCCCTGTCACATGACCAAAACCCTTCCGAAATCTTCTTTTCCAGAACCAAAAGGCCTATGACCTTAAAACTTGGTATGTAGCATCGGGCATGTGGGCCCATTTTAGTTTGTACAAATGATGACTGTGTGGTGACCTTGACCTAATTTATGACACAGTCAGCTTTGGTACCTTAGGCTTTTATATGGGAAAATGCTTAAACAGTTGATTTCTCAGAAACTATTTAAGTCTAAGGTACAATATTTGGTATATATGGTCAACTAAATGAACAGCTGAAGACATTATGTCTCTTAAGGTCATGGTCATTCTGTCAGCCATCCGTTGTCAAGATTTTCAAACATCTTCTCCTCTGAAACCACTAGGCCGATTAAAGTCAAATTTCATATGAAGCTTACCTAGGTTAGGGGAACGAAAGTTTGTTTGGGGTATCCAGGTCACATGACCAAGATGGCCGCCATGCCCATATACATGTATGGTAAAAACCCTTCAAAAATCTTCTTTTCCAGAACCAAAAGGCCTATGACCTTGAAACTTGGTTTGTAGCATTGGGCATTCAGGCCCATCATACTATGTACAAATGATGACAATGCGGTGACCATGACCTAATTTATGACAAGGTCCACTTCGGTACCTTAGGCTTTCATATGGGATAACGCCTAAACAGTGGATTTCTCAGAAACTATTAAAGTCTAAGGTACAATATTTGGTATATATGGTCAACTAAATGAACAGCTGAAGATATTATGTCACTAAAGGTCAAGGTCATTCTGTCAGCCCGTCCGTCATCAAGATTTTCAATCATAATTTATACAAATAAGGACTGTGCATTGACTGTGACCTAATTTACTGGAAGGTTGATTTTGATGCATCGGAAAATGCTTAAGCAGTGGATTTCTCAGAAACCATTCAAGTCTTAACACATGCCCATATATGGTAAAACTCCTTCGAAAATCTACTTCTTCACAACCAAAGGCGCAATGACCTCGTGGCATGGTATGTAGCATTGAGGACCTGGGCCCATTATAGTTTGTTCAAATCATGACGGCACATTGACCTTGACCTAATTTATGGCAAGGTCAACTTTGGTATGTTATGCTTTTATGTGGGAAAATGCTTAAACAGTTGATGTTACGGATTTTTTTTTAAGCCTAGATATAATAATTGGAAAATATGGTTAACTAAATGAATACATGAAGACAAGGTCATCAAAGGTCAGGGTCATTTTTTGAACTTTGCTCAAGGTCACTGAGATTTTAAAATCAAAATATGCACACCTTTTAAGCTACTGGTTTCAAATTTGTAACAAATGAGCGAAATAACAAATTGTGTCTATTGACAGAAGGTGCCAGGTGAGCTACAGGACCATTGGTCCTCTGGTCTTAATGAAATATAGACCAAAATTGAAAGTGGGTCATGTCAGGTCAAAACAAGGTCACTAGCTCAAATCTGAGAAAAACCTTGTGTGCAGTCTAGAGGGCACAGTAACTATCCAATATTCATGAGACTTTGTCAGAATGTTTATCTATATGAAATTTAGGCCAAGCTTGAAACTGAGTCTTGCGGGGTCAATACCTAGGCCACTAGGTTAAATCGTAGAAAAACCCTGGGCACACTATAGAGAGCACACTAATGATCCAATCTTCATGAAACTTTGTCAGAATGTTTATTAGCTCGCCTGTACGAAAGAACAGAGAGCTATTGTTGTCAGTTGGACGTCGGCGTTGGCGTGGGCGTCACACTTTAAAGTTTTACGTTAAAGTGTTTTTATGTGATGGGCAAGGCACTGCAGGCGAGCTATCCTGTACGGGGACAGGTCTTGTTTTTATGAAAACTAGACCAAATTTGAAACTGGCCCATGTCAGGTAAAAAACTAGGTCACCAGATCAGATCTTACAAAAAAAACATGTGAATGCTCTAGAGGGCACAGTTTTGTTACAAATTTCATGAAATTTTGTCAAACTGTTTATTTCAAACAAATGTAGACCAAGGATGCAACTTGTAACGTTAGGTAAAAAACTAGGTCACTAGGTCAAACCTTAGAAAAACATTGAGGGCACAGTTTTGGTCCAATCTTTATGAAACGTTGTCAAACTGTTTATCTCCAACAAATCTAGACCAAGGGTGCAACTTGGTCAAGCCAGGTCAAAAACTAGGTCACTAGGTCAAACCTTACAAAAACATTCTACAGGGCTCAATTTTGATCCGATTTTCATGAAACTTTGTCAGAATGATAATATCCATGAAATCAAGACCAGGTTTGAAATTGGGTCGTGTGGGGTTAAACACTAGGTCATTGGGTTAAGTCTTAGAAAACCTTAGGTACACAACAAAGGGTTCCATTGAATCTTTGTGAAACTCTGTCTGTCTCTGAGGTTAAGTTCACAGGATACTCAGGTGAGCAATCCAGGCCATCATGGCCCTTTTGTTTAAGGCATGTGCCAGTTTTATACTGATCTTTCGCTTTGTTGGAGGAGCTGCTTGCGAAGATATACAGTTAAATCTCGGTTAGGGTCAGTTCATGCATAATGATGTTTACAGATACACGTGAAGCAAATTCATTCAAACTATATATCTGTCCAACTCGATTTTTTCTTAAAAAAAAGCCATCAGAGGAGATGGCAAATCCCCCGACCGAAGGCCCCCTGCGCTTTGGTAAACAGAGTGCACTTCAAAACGCATATAAATAGTATACTGTCATTCTTTTATGCTCCTTATTGACATTATCTGCTTAACAAATGCATGATTATCTAACACTCAGACCAAAACAGTATGCCAGATTGCTAAAAAGAGGTAAAATATCAAATAGCAACCATATAGACAATGTATTGCATATGATACATTCAATATTTCAAAATGTGTGAATAACTTCTAAAGAACAAGCCCTACAAATCTAATTTTGAGCTCTCTAGTAAGTGAATTTGGACAAAGAATCCAAATCTGTAAAAAAATAAAAAAATTTGGGTGGGGTGGAGGGGGGGGGGGGGGGGGCTCGGAAAAGTGTGAAAGCAAGAGTTGTCGTTCTTGTATGAGACAAACTGTCATGATCTGATCTCCATATCTTTGAAGTATCATAAAAGTATTTCAAAGGGTATTCGAGTTATGGAGTGGACACAAAATCACACCTAAAACCATCAAGGGGAAATAACTCAAAAAGTAAGAAAGCAAGAATTGTCATTCTTGTTCGCGACACATCAGCATGACCTGTTCTACATAACTATGAAGAATCATGAAAATATTCCAAAGGGTTTTCAAGTTATGAAGCGGACACGAAATCACACCTAAAACAATCAAGGGGAAATAACTCAAAAAGTAAGAGAGCAAGAGTTGTCATTCTTGTTCGCGACACATCGTCATGACCTGTTTTACATATCTGTGAAGTATCATGAAAAAATTTCAAAAGGTATTCAAGTTATGGAGCGGACACGAATTCACACCTAAAACCATCAAGGGGAAATAACTCAAAAAGTAAGAAAGCAAGAGTTGTCATTCTTGTTCGCGACACATCCCCATGACCTGTTCTACATATCTGTGAAGTTTCATGAAAATATTTCAAAGGGTATGCAAGTTATGGAGCGGACACAAAATCACACTTAAAACCATCAAGGGGAAATAACTCAAAAAGTAAGAAAGCAAGAGTTGTCATTCTTGTTCGCGACACATCGTCATGACCTGTTCTACATATCTGTGAAGTATCATGAAAATATTTCAAAGGGTATTCAAGTTACAGAGCGGACACGAAATCACACCTAAAACCATCAAGGGGAAATAACTCAAAAAGTAAGAAAGCAAGAGTTGTCATTCTTGTTCGTGACACATCGTCATGACCTGTTCTACATATCTGTGAAGTATCGTGAAAATATTTCAAAGGGTATTCAAGTAACAGAGCGGACACGAATCTGCCAAAAATTCACCAAAGGGGAGATAATTAAAAAATTACAAAAGCAAGAGTTACCATTCTTGCACGCAACACATCGCCATGACCTGTTCTACATAACTGTGAACTGAAGTATCATGAAAATATTCCAAACGGTATTCAAGATATGGAGCGGACAAGAAAATGTTTACGGACGGACAGACGGACGGACGGACGGACGCCAGGCTCATCGCTATATCCCCCGAACCTTTCGGTCGGGGGATAAAAAGGAGATGACTTACATATAAGCGATTCGCTTACCGTCAGATCCTGTACCATGCTATGTTTTGTATCATGTCTGTATATGTAATTTATATTGAATAAATATTGTTGAAACCAAACTCGATTTTGATTTTGCTGCTGCATTAGAGAATATGCAAATGATTTTCCTATTGGAATATGTATTTCATATTGTTTTCGTGCGAACATTCTAGGAAGGAGCGCACGATTGACCATTATATTATTGTTATATCATAATTGCATAACAGTATTTTCAAGGCCAATTTAATGGTGTGGTATCGGGTTCAAGATGAAATTTCACCATCTGAATATCTTTGGATACTATAGATTTGGTCCTTTTATAAAACAGGTGAACAAAGTGTGTGAATTTAGGAGGTTGATTGGCTTTCAGCTACCAAATATATAAATTATCATTGATAATGTTCCAATTTTTTATAATGTCGCATGTTTTAATATTTCAGTGGCGCCCTCAACAAAGAAGACAACACAGATGCCGACAATGAGATGAATATCAAAATAGTCGATGTTGTTAGTCTTAAAGACCAAGGTGGATTCGATTCCGAAAATTCGGTGGATGAAAGTGTTACGCAAGCACCAAGTGACAGTATTGCTAGTAAACTTCCCACAAGTGTCACAGTAAGTGTTAATAAGCACAGTGAACTGAAAGTGCCTTTTTATCCTTTGTCGCAAACATCTAAGAGTATGCCTGTGAGAGACACTACAAATACAACGGTTAATCTGCCTGTGAGAAACACTTCAAATACAACGGTGAATCAAGTGAAGCCAAATACTGGAAAGGTCGGAACAACTTATAAATGTGAAGCGTGCCATGTGCACGCTCCAGTTCTTGCAGCTCTTGTTGCTCATCTTAAAAGTTCTCATACAAATATTTTAAAACTTTTTCAATGTCCTTACTGTCGGGATATGGAAGGTGAAAACGAGGCAATGATACATCAACATATCAGACACTGTCATCCAACTGACAACCCAAATCCGCCTGTTGCCCTGTCAGAACCGGCTAAAAGAAATCTCAAGACATTGACAATAAAGTTACCAGAAAAGACTGAAAGTACAGTGATTGAACGTGACATTTACATGTGCTTAAGATGTAAGGAACATTTACCGTCTCTTGAAATGATTTATAATCATTTAGAAGCAGAACACCTTGAAGTTTTTGTTTATGTGTGCCCGTTTTGTAAAGTTTTCAAAGCTAAAGAGGAACATGTGGTAAACAATCATGTTTTAAGTGCTCATCGTCGAAGTGTGGAGGATATTAGTATTTCATTAGCTATTGATGGAACACAGTTTGTAAGGGTAGCTTCTTTGATAAAAGATAAAGGCATGAGATCAGTTCATTCACAGTCAAATAAGCCACAAACAGAACTCCACCAAAGTCCAAAACAGCCTGTACCTAACCTGACAATCCCTTTTCATCAGAACATGGCTCCCTTACATCCTGTAGTAAGACCAAGCTCAGCTCAGGTCCAACACAATTTAGTCCCTCAACATACACCTCCAGTTCGAGCTCCGCAGTTACAAGGAGCCAAGAAAAGGAAAGCGACTTTATCGGAATCCATAGCTCAACTTACAATGCAGCGTCAGCTGCAGCAAGCGAAACAAGAAGCAAATAAACTTGCAACAAATACTGAGATAAGTCAGCCTAATATGAGACCTGCTGTGCAGCAACCACCGCCTCTTCTACGAGGACCTCCGCCACTCATAAGATACGACCAGCTGAACAAAGTTTCAGCATCTCTCATTGCTGCTCAACAGTATTTACAGTCTGGCAAATCAAACAGCAAAACTATAAAACAGCAGGGAGCGCAGAATGCAACCAGCAACATTATAGGTCAGATGACACTAAGTGCGGCACAAAGACTGCAGTCATTAAATAATCCGCAAAGTCACTCTAACCAGATATCGTCCACGCCCAGACCAATTCAGTCTGCCCTCTTTGATACGTCAGACCAAAATGCCTTCTTGCCAGCCAGTCGTAGGCAATCTGGACCAGTATTAAACATTCCACAAATTACTCGAACAGCTAACAAGACCCCGTCACAGCAAGACTCCCAACCAGTTCAGAGAAATGCCCTAACGGGTTCTCCTTTAGATTTATCAAACAAGTCAACCCCTGAGCCGTCTCCATTACCGCAGGCTGTTCAGTCTCCACCGGCTGATGGTAAATCAGATGAAATTAATCCAGAGGCGTTTAAAATATTCAACCTCAAACCAGCTACACCCGTTCAGCAGCCACAAACTAACATTGTCCCACAGTTTGTACGTCCCAACACAACCAGCACACTGGCATATAGACCGACCACTCCTCACGTGGCAAATATACCAATGAGTGCTGTCAATATGGTTCCAATAAGTTTAGCCAGTGTATCTCTGCAAAACCTCCCACAGTTTGTAAGAGTGAATTTCCCACAAGCTTTGCAGCAGGTAGTTACTCCTCAGACCCCTCAGCAAGTTGTCATTCCACAATCTTTGCAACAAGTCATCACACCTCAGTCTCTGCAACAAATCGTGTCGCCCCAGTCCTTGCAACAACTTGTAACTCCTCAGTCTTTACAACAGCTTGTCATTCCGCAGTCAGCAAACCAACTTGTGAGCCCTCAGTCATCGGGACAACAAGTTACCTCTCAACCGGTTCAGCAGGTTATCACTCCTCAGTCAGTGGAACAAGTTTTGGCTGCTCTTAGTGTACCAAAAGGATTGCCCGCTCAGACGAGTGTGAATACAGCCTCAACACCAGCCACACAAATTATCGCAAACAAGGCACAGAAAACAAAGGAGGGAACGCCATTACCTATGTTTAAATGTCCTTATTGTCCACAAGTTGTTGAATTAAGATTTGAAGAGGTACAGCCTCACATAGAAGAAATCCATCCTGGATCAACTGTTGTTTTAACCCCATTGTGATAACTCATTCTGAATAGGTCCGAGTTTCACAGGCACTAGTGGCCATTGGTTATCAGTTTCAAGGGCAATTGTTTCTGTTCCATAATCATGGTGTGGATTTCAATGCATTCTTAGATGGATTACTTTTATCCCGTGTCGACACACTTCTGTTCTTTGGCATTTATACCACCATACGCTGTAAAGAATTTATTAAGTTCGCTCCGTTGAGATGATCAGAAATTTAACTTTGTAACGTTGTCATATATATACCGTAATTTGAAAATATGTCGGCGATTTTGGCATAATTACCGAAGTCCTATGCAGAATAATCTGTCCACATATTAACATCAATGGAGATCGTAGGTGAATCCAGGACGCAATTTGAAATGTTTCCATTTTGAGCTGGAAAACTAAGATGACACTGTAGTTCCTAAAAAACATTTAGTTCTGCAAGGCTCATTTTATTATTCGATCGACTTTATAGAGGTAATACTGAGTGGCTACACTTTATTAATTTTAAACTGTTTCAGAATGCAAGTTGTGACCTATCAAATATTGCTTTTGTATACTTTCATCGGGGTATTAATGGCGGTAAAGTGAAGCCAAGTTATTTTAAGAAGGCCCCTGTAGTACTGAGGTTTTATTATTGAAATTCTGATTTGGATGAAGACAATGTTCGTCGGAAAAATTCTTCACGAAAATCGTGGAGCTAAATTTCATGAAGTTCGTGAAGAATTTAAGCGACGACCACTGTCGTCATAAGACCATGACGGTTTAGAAAAATTACAAATCGTTAGTTTGAGTCAGAGGCAAACCTTTGAAAAAGAAAGTTCATAATTGGCTTTGTTAACCGTTTAAGCCATAACTTAATGCATTTAGAACCAAGTAACCAATTAGCTACGTCAGCCGACATCATCTCACCTTCTTCGACTGTTAGTCCGTGGTATGACGGAAGACCCTGGCAAGTGTATTTCAAAAGGTGGTTGTAATTATATCTGAGTAAAAATGTACTTGCACTTAAGAATTCGAAAGACCAATGAGAAGATTACCACGGAAAATTATACCACGTTATTCAAATATACACACTTGTTTGTATTTGAGTCAGTAAGGAGAAGATGCATTGTTTATGATGAAATTAATTTTTGGCAAACATGAAGAGATTTAGGGTTTTTTAGATACTTTTGTATAGACTTTTTCATGTATTTCTGGCAATTGAATATTGCAGTTGTTACAATAAGTGCTTCAAGATTTTGTGATGTATTGATTGACATTTTATGTGTCAGAACTAATACTTAAATAACTGAACCACTGCATGAATGGATGGGTGACTTGCGATTGTACTTACTTTTTAACAGTATTGCAGTCATATCAGGACGATGGGTGAGTGATAATGAAAGGCTGTGTGCAATGGAACCCCGTTTACGACTGAAAAGATTTCTGCCTCCAGCGGGGCTCGAACACTGAACCACTAGATCAACAGGCGAGCAACACTGCATGTTGGTTATTCTTTTATGTTAGTCTAAGGTACTGGAAAAACTAACAATATTGTAATATAATAATTCGAATATAGCTCTCTTTTTTTTGCTAAATACATGTATATAATTCTGTAACAGTACATAATAGTATTTGCCATATCTTAAGAAATGGCTACATCTGCATTCAGTGAAGACGCTTGTCAATATGTAGATCGGTTCGGTCAGAAGAGACTTGCAGCACTTCAGATAAGAAGGTTAACAGGTATAACTTACGGATATTTTTTATATAACGTTTTTGAAAAATACATTATGAACCCTTGTTAGAACCGTCTAGCGAGAGTGATCTAATGAGTCAACACAAGCAATCTTTTTGTTGAGAAATAAGAAAAAGTATCTCAAAATTATCCTGAACACCTATCAGTTTCACTGCAGAGCTTCAAACAAAGTTAGGATTTTGAGGATAATTCTGACAATCTTTTTTCCTTAATTCTCACCAAAAACATATCCTGTGGGCAGTCATAAAAACAGGCTTGGAGAGGCATCACAACATACGTTTTTATAGAGAAATGTGGAAAATTATCCCAAAATTATCACAGTTACCCGTTCTTTTCTGGAGCACTGCAACTTTCATGGTAATATGCATGTATGTAAATAACATGAATTATACTGGTATACTGTGAAGGAAGTCCGTGCATATGCATGTAGGAACTTCGAGGAAATTTCCGTTAGGCATTTTTCTAAAACAGCAGACGAAGGCATTGAATAGTGTTTAGGCTCAGTTGACATTTTATAATCGAGCATCGGCTCATGAAAGTGCTCGATGATCGAGTAAATATCGATTAATGGAACTGAAAGAAGCCTATCTACTAGAATCTACATTAGGTATTGTCCAAGACCTGAGGCCGTATTTATAAAACGACTTAAGTCGTTGCTATGCTGTTGCTAGGGCTGAATCTCTATGAAGGAGATTCCCTACAACTACGAAATTTGCTCTTGAGGAACAGTCTTTTTAGACTGTTCCTCCAGAGCAAACTTCGTAGTTGTAGGGAATCTCCTTCATAGAAATTTAGCCATAGCAACAGCATCGCAACCACTAAAGTCGTTTTATGAATACGGCCCCTGCTTCTTTGCAATGTTTTATTGCATCTCGACTAAGAAGTCCGTAGAAAATGCTTTAATAATTTTAAATGGACTTCTTAATAGGTTGCAACTAAGAAGTCCATAGAACATGCTTAAAGCATTTTCTGTGGACTTCTTAATAGGGATGCAATATCAGCTTATGCTGTCTCTGTGAAGTCAAAGCTTCATAGAAGCATTAAATATGCAGTATAATGTAGAAACTGGGCATAATAGTATATACATATTTAAAAAAAAACTAATACAAACTGAGGTCGATTAATCACTCATTCGCTGCAAACAAATAATGATCTAATTACTCGATCTATTGGCAAACCACTAGCCATGAGTGCCTAACCTACCATAAAACTGGAAATGGCTAGCAGCTGTCAGCGATTTCCAGGATCGGACGCGACAGCACACAAACGTCTGTGCATAAGGTACACTGTTTGCGTTAGGTATAAGAATTAGTATCACAGGCTGATTTGAGTTACTGATGTTTGCCTTCGCCTTCAGGTCCTCTTCTCGTGGCCAGGGACCATATTAGTGGTTGCTATGCTGTTGCTAAGGCGACATTTCTATGAAGGAGATTCCCGACAGATATGAAATTTGCTCTGGAGGAACAGTCTTCCCAAGGCGGTACTTTCGTTGCGGTTGCATTTGTTTTATGTTCGGTGCTGTTTAATTTATTGTGTTCTCATTTTAACCCTTCTATAATAAAACTAGAAAATAGGTAAAAATAGTTGTTAAATGTTTTTCGTATAATTTGCTTAGTCTGTTGTAACCCTTCTGTTGGTCTAAATTATTTAGCTCAATAAAGATAGCTGAGTTGCCACCTATTGCTGACTCGGCTTATCACTTGTAATTTATTGTTTGTTGGGATGTATTTGTCAATCTTTCCCTTTGATGTTGGGGATAGGGTATGGGATCTGATTCAGTCAGTTCCTGAAGTGTAGTTACTCTTTAAATTTTTAGACTGTTCCTCCAGAGCAACTTTCATAGTTGTAGGGAAACTCCTTCATAGAAATTCAGCCTTAGCAACAGCATAGCAACGACTTAAGTCGTTTTATAAATACGGCCCATGGTCCTCTTCTCATGGCCAGATGTATTCTAAATTTAATATGATTTTACTTTAGTCTCGCACATATCCCGGGAATATGAAATTCCATTTATTTTCTTTCTTATAATCATTACTGAAATGGTAACGATCTTGTTCAGTGATCTTTGTTTTCATTGCTAACAAAGATCCCTGTGCAAGATACGAGGATGATCAATAAATTCGGATCTTTTTAAGACGCTGAATTAAATACAAAATTTGGATCAGTTCTTAATCATTTTTATTTTAGTTTTTTGTCTGTATGTATAATTTACTAGTTTCAAATTAACGTCACCCGAGACAAGGCTGTGACGGCATTATCATCAGCATATATCGTTACGCGACGAGTCCAACGCCATCATCATTTAGAAATAATTTTCACGCGTCATTTCATCTGTCATTCCATCAGAACCGCTTTCAAAACATTGACATATTACAGCCGCTTTGCATTTTGTTGAAACCGATCTGAACATAATAGCGTTGAAGTTTAAATTGATAAGATGTTATCAGTATTTGTACTATTCGCTGAATATGTAAAATTATTCCCATATTTCTCTGATATAATAACAGCTATTAAACTTTTGAGACACCTAGTTTTTGTCCCTAATACATTTCATATTACATTCATTCGGCGTTTGATAGATATTTGCTTAAAATAGTTTTCGAACTTGGACTTTTTTCCCAACTATAATTTCTTTTTGATTTGGTTTACACTAAAGCCTACGGAAGATAAGGATGAAATAGGTCTGAAAACTTTGTACCGAACGGTTGGGTAGTTGAGGGTTCACAAGGGAAGAAAACACCAAACCCAAGGCTAATATTTGTGTTGTCTGAACAACGACGGCCACACATGCCATTGATGTCATGATGACGTCAAGAGTTTATCATTTGATAGTTTGTATTCTGTAATTTTCTTATTACTGTTTTTGATATTCCAAAAAATGGTAATGATTTAAGCAAAGAAACTGAAAAAAAAAGTTTCGAATTTAATGATGATCCCTCGTATGTACAGTTTGCTCCGGATTTGTGTATTAATATTTTTGAGTTTGTTTATATACATGACTTCTTATTTGTTTTGAATGTAACTATTGTTTTTCTTAACTTCGATATGCAATGCTATTGATTAATGAGTACTTAATATTATTTAATTTTATTTTTTTTTTATTAGATCATATACCCTGTTTTTTTTTTTTTTTTTTTTTTTTAATTTACACTATGCAAATAACTCGAACAACATTTAATTACGAAAGTTGCAATTTGGCAGCGTGTTATCTTGTTAGAAACTTTCGTTAAATATTACAAACATACTTGAGGACTTAAATTGAAAGCACTTTGATAGAGAATATTCTTACTTTATCACCATGGACATCCTGTCGATCACGTGATCTAACTGCATATGATACAGATTTGAAATGAAAATATTCCCCATGCAGATCAGAAAGTGAGTTACATGTCAGGTCTTACTTAGCGTCATTTCAAGTTTGTAGTATTCACTGTTAGAATCGTGACATCGTGACAAGGGTTGCTCACCGTGAATATATCCATATAATGTATTGAAAAAATCAGTGTCGACGACCTGCCAGCTACTGTAAACTAGGTGTACAGTTATTCTTTACATTCTTTGTCTTAAATGTGTGTTGTTGTTTTTGCATGATTACATAGTAATGTCTACAATAAGTTGTGTTTGGACCAAATCATTGTTAATAATGTCGCTAGATTTATATAACATTAGTCGTATACTAGAAGAGTCGTTAAGTATATGCTAAAATAACCAATTACAACAACAAAAGAGCTATGGCTTTTAAAGAGCCCTCATTCACAAGATGTCTTCTCTTAAAACAAGTTCTTTCCTGTAATGGGTTGAGGAGGGAGGCAAAAATTTAATGGCAAAGTTGATTCTTATGCACCTTAGAACGATTAATTTATACGATAACATAATTTTACAAGCATCAACAGTATAATCAATATATCCATTAAACGAGTTACATGTATAAGTTTTACATAACACCTGAAATACAGGGCCAAATATTTTCCCATAGACTTCAGAGTACTTTCTTGTCTTGTAATTAATTTTTTGCTCTTCTAGACTTGATGCTAAGTTTGAAAAGCTGTATCTTGACACCAAGGAAACAGACTTAAATTCTAATATATTTTCATTGCACTGTTCGTTTAGCCTTCTTACCATAGTAATTATTTAATGAATACTTTAATAGAACTTAGATATCAATTTCTTACAAACATCTAAATGCGCTGAACTCAATAAGAAAATATTTTTGTGGCATTACTTCTGGCTCTTTGATGCATTAGTCGCATAACACAGACAAATCATGGCGTCGTTGCAACATCGTGGACACAGATTCGACGCTGACAATGTTGTGTGCGCATTTGGGGTTCAGTCATTCAAGATTTGATAACATTTTTCCAGTTTTTGCTGTGCATTATTTTATCATCCAAGATAACTTGTTGTGTAAAATTCTGACTCAGTGGGCATTATGAATAAGTTCTGTGTTCATGTCATTTTAACCATGAAGCGCCAAAAACTTTATGTCAAGGCTATGTTGAGAATTCGAGGATTAGAAAGCAAACATTGAAGATTTAGACGAGCAATTTTTATGGACTGTCTCATCTGGATCTACGCTGTTTGAAAATTCAACTATTTTCATCTTTGACGCTTTTTAGGTTAATCATATTCATGTATTGTTTTTATCATAGGCTTGTCATTGTGTAAATAGTGTCTCATATTTTTTTCTTTGTTTTTGTCGTGATGAAAATTTATCATCAAATATTTTTGCCTTTATAGTTCCATTTTTTTTTTCTTTTCATGCTAATTGCTTATTCTGCCACGAGAGGCTTTTCTTTTGGCGTTTCATTGGCAGTTAAATTGTTTATTTTGTGTCATATTGAATTATGGAATATGAGGTAATATTCAACACTTAGTTTTTGTCGCGCCTATCACTAACAGAGGCGAGACTTAGGTGTGCTTTCTGGCGGCTCTGGCGACGTAAACTACTGTTGAGGTTGCTGGCTTAGATTGTAAGAAATAAAGAGATATTTGTGACAACATGCGACCGGCGAGAAAAGGCGTTCCGCAGAATTCATGTTTTAAATAGGATATACGGTTACGTTATTGCGGAAATTTTACATTGAGATAATTAGTTTCATGTTATTTCAAATTTGATTTTTACAAAATGTTTCTCGTTGATAAATTTACCTTTTCTACACCATTTTATAAGCATTTTTGGATGACGGTGTTACCTTATTCACGTTCATATGTCGGAATAATCTACTGCAGGATGGACCAGTCTTAAGAAGTTTTAGTTGCCAAAGCCTGTTTCTGAACTGTGTTTGCGTTTTCTGTTAGCATCATAGGGTGCTTTTGGGTTTGTCATTGTATGTCGAAACTGACAATAGTTACTCGAGTTTAGCGGCTTTACAGATTAAAACTGCTGTATTTTTCCTAAAATCTTCTACCTGAAACAAATATTATAGACCAAGATATACAAAAAAAATAATTCCATGAGGTGGTAAATGTATTTATCATAATGGTCTGGATGTTTAATATTTAGGTACCAATATACATACATGTTCGTTTATAGGTCTTGTTAAAAATACAGCATTCGAAGGCACGCAAAAATTGGCTCATACTTCAAGTTGAGGAATTCAGTTGAACTGTACACATTCACAGCTGTGGCTGTCAAATAGCGGCGGGTTCGATACCCGGTCCGGCCACCTACCATCTTTCTGCTGATTCCAGAGGAGCAGTTGTCAGTTACTGGCGAAAGTGTGTGCTCATAGTACTGGTTAACCGCTTAGGAGGTCTAAGCCTGCCCAGAAATAGTGTGGTTAGGTTAACTGACCGTCCCGACATGACCCTAGCTGTCTACCGTGATCAGATAGCGGCTTCGTGGGAATAATTTGCTAAACCAGGCAAACAATGAGCCTGTGTACGAGCATGTGTTCTTGCGTTGTCGGATCAGAACAGACGCAGCACACTGTCATGCGGACAGTCTGGCCAAGGGCCGTATTTATAAAATGACTTAAGTGGTTGCTATGCTGTTGCTAAGACTGAATTTCTAAAAAGGAGATTCCCTACAACATTGAAATTTTGCTCTGGAGGAACAGTCTGAAAAAGACTGTTCCTCCAGAGCAAATTTCATAGTTGTAGGGAATCTCCTCCATAGAAATTAAGCATTACCAACAGCATAGCAACGACTGAAGTCGTTTTATAAATACGACCCCAGAACGACTCCGTTTTGCATAACCAGGCAGCATGTATTCAGACATGTTTGTGCTTGCTCGGATCGTTTAGGTCTTAATGTAGAAGACCCTATTTTAGCACTTATGCCATGCGGCTTAATACTGCTTTGAGTCGCTGACCGCGAAATAACTACCAAAAATTATGTTAAGTGAATTAAGTAATTGCGATTTCAGCTTAAAACAGCTTTATGTGAATTTAGAAACAGAGAAATAAAGATTTATTTTTTTATTTATTCACAATTTCATGACAACATATATATAAAAGTACATACATGAGCCAATGGATTGGACGTAGTCACTGCCTATATTTGTCCTCTCCAGTTGGTGTAGCAATACTGATACATATATTTGATGACATGAATATTAAAGTGCTATACAAGAAATAAAGATGAAAGCAACTCAACAGATTTACGTGTTTACCTGTTGACTTGCATCCTTTATTTCCCTAAAACAAACATGAACTGCTTTGACCGCCGGTAAATGGAAGTAACAAAATTCTTTAGATAAGAATCCAGTGGACACACATCCTTGACGTCGTGTGACAACCGAAATTAATTGTATAATGAAGGCAGGTTACAAAACCTACACTGATTTCTTATCTTGGCTGTAGTTTTCTCGCTTACTCTGTCGGTCGGACAAATTCGCCGATATTGTCATTAAGAGGTTTTGGCTTGCAGCATAAAATCGTTTTAGAACAATAAGTGTACTTTACTGCATACAATTGGCGAGCATCGTCGGCATACTGCATACAATTGGCGAGCATCGTCGGCAACCCTAGGTTATTTTTATATCATTAAGTTACATCGATGATATTCTAACAGATGTGAGTGGCAAGGTGTCTGGGATAAAATCAAGACATAACCATGAGCGTGAAAATTTCAGCAAAATGTGATCTTTTTGTTGTTACCAAGAGGAACAAATTCCTTGAAATCACTTCTGATTAATTTTGTCGATAATAAAAGTCTGTGTCATTGAGGACGTTTGAATTTTGTTAATTTTCATACATTTAAGACATCGGATAAGAAATGTTTTTTTTTTTTCAAAATTTTAAAATATATACGTGTTTATTGCTCATTAATAGGTCAGTAAGAAGTAAAAAGAAAAACATTTGCATTTTACATGTTAATACTGAGTAATATTTTAGGCATGAGGATATATTAGTGAGTGCATTTTTCGGGCTTTTATATCTGCATACCACCTTGAAAGACATTCATTGTTGATGAATGAATTAAAAACACACTCACGGCTTGAAAACGCGCAGGTCTGTTCTCAAATGGAAATTAAAATTTTGAGCCGCGACACGACAAAACCAACAAAGTGGCATGTGCACCCAGTGACGACTGAGATCAGCCCGTGCCACTTTGTTCTTTTTCTCGTGTAGCTGCTCAAATATTAAAAAGTCTGCCAATATCCTAAATATGACAATTTTACTCAACTCGTGTGTATGCAAATCATATTTGTGCACATTTCCCTCATTTAAAGTAAAAGGCACAAAACTCATGAATGTTGCCAAAACGAAATTTCGGGTTGACCACTTTCACGAATTTTGTGGTATTTTGTTCTGTTCTGTTAATTGTCACCCGACGTAGGCGGAGGGGGACTATAGAAATGACCCTCGTCCGTCCGTGTGTGCGTCCGTCCGTCCGTCCTTCCGTCCGTCCGTCCGTCCGAAATCTTGTCCCCGCAACTCCTCCTACATCTTTCATCGGATTGATTTGAAATTTTACAGAATGTATTCTTATGATATGAAGATGTGCATGTGGTTTTTTATTTTTGTTTCGGCCATTTTTGATGGAGTTACAGCCCTTGCTGACTCAGACCTTCCGAAATCTTGTCCCCGCAACTCCTCCTACATCTTTCATCGGATTGATTTGAAATTTTACAGATTGTATTCTTACGATATGAAAATGTGCATGTGGTTTTTTATTTTTGTTTCGGCCATTTTTAATGGAGTTACGGCCCTTGCTGACTTAGACCTTCTCCCTGCAACTCCTGCAACATCTTGTATCAGATTGACTTGAAATTGTGCAGAATGTTTCATCATGATCTGAAAATGTGCATGTGATTTTGGAATTTCCATTGTCCCATTTTTTACAAAGTTATGGCCCTTTGTCATTTTTTTGGCATTTTTCCAACTTTTTAACCGTCTGACCGAGAGCGCTGAAATTTGTTATGCTATTAGCATTTGGTTAATTGATTATTCTAATTATTGTTAGGATGTGCTAAATTATAAGTGACAGAGTTAATTCCCTTTCATAGATAATAGACATTCACTTAAAGGTAAAGGGATAACTCCAGAACTATTCATATTAATGGGCTGAATTTTTATAAATGCATTGTTCATTTTTCATCAGATTCATATAAGCAGGATTATGGCTCTTGTTATTTTGTTACTGGGTATACAGTCTTGATGTTTTGGTCATTTTGTAAGGGCCTATAGTTTCAGTAACCTGATTTTACACATGTATGCCCCATTCTGAGCTGAAGTATTTTATAAAGAGGCCCAGTAATTGGGTATATGTCTTTGCTTGTGTTCAGTTATTATTTGCTTACCAGGTTCTGTAATATATATTTTCTGCTTTTGGCCATACATTTACTCTGAAACAGAATAAAGGGCTGAAGATTTTGACACGTTTCAAACGTCGGGTGACACTTGGCCGATGGCCTTTTATTGTCGTTACGAGATTGTCGTTTTTCGGTTTGGCAACATTTATTTGCTTTTTGCTTTTATTTTATTTTATGGAGGCGAATTTTGTAATAATATGGTTTACATACACCACACGGTATAAATTTGTTATTTTGTGACTGTCTATTTCCAAGGCTTCAGATTATTACGTCTAAGTGGGGAACTAGACTTGATCCTAAATATCGTGGTAGAAATCTTTCCTCTTTTTCTGGCCTCTAACTCTATCTTTACACGTTAACGTTTTATATGTGTATCTTTTCACATTAACGTTTTATATGTGCTAACAGATTTACATAATGTAAATATGTAAGGTTGACTGTACATAGATTGTATAGTAAGGTGTATGAGCGTGTGTTTTTGCAAGACTGACAATAAAACTTGAGTTAATTTGTAACATCGTTTGTGTCATTCCTTTGTTCCTTGCCAAGATAGAATTACTGACCATGAAGCAAGATTTGAACCAAAGCTCACGATGGACAACAAAGTGCAGAGCTACAGATAAGAGGGGTACTGAGGATAATTTAAAAAAAAATCTTATTTCTCAACAGAACATATGTTTTGACCACTTATTAGAACTGTCCGGTTGAGACGGTTTTAATTATGGGTCTCAACATAGGTTTCTATAGAGAGATATGGAAAATTTACCCAAAATTTCACCGTCACTTCTCATCTGGAGCACTTCAAACGTCACAATCATTTGTAAACAGAAAAAAATGGCAGAAGATATTTGCAGTTGACTATAAATAAAGCCACACATAGTCAAATTCGTTAAAATGATTATTTACATTTAACTGTGAGTACCCACTAAAGACGTACGATTGGCTGTGTACAGTTGACTATACAGCTACAATTTATCATGATTATTACATGTTTCTTGAATTATAGAGCTTTCTTGGTGAAATCGAAACTGATAATCTCACTGTTTCAAACAGTGAAATTATCTCTTGATTTCACTGTTTCAGAAATAGGATTTTTGTAAAATAGCCTCAAGTTTTTTGTTGCTTAATTGGCTAAATCTTATCTGGCTTGACAAAGATTATGTCACGCATGTTTGCACGTCATTACATAATGACGTCACTTAAAGCGCATACGTAACATTGTAACTGCACACGACGTCATGCCACCTCAGTGCCTTGTGGGAATTCTTTCTTGGCAATTTTTGGGGGATTTCTTTATCAAAATGATATTTGAAGCTTTTTTTTTTCAGTTGCAAACTCTGTTTACAACCAATATCATACCTAATAAACACGCTGGAAGCACCAAATTTGGCGCAAAACGGCTAGAAAAAAGTTTTGTTTCTGTCGTGATAGCCGACGCTCTTGAATAAACAGAGTTATTTCTTTTTTAAAGCATAAAAGAAATAGAAAATTTGACTTTTTCAGTGTAAGATGAATTTTTATTTCACTCATGAACACCAAAAGTGGTATTTTCACTCGTGGCTTCGCCACTCGAGAAAATACTGCTTTTGGTGTTCATTCGGTGAAATAAAAATTGAACTTACACTGAAAAAGTCAAGTATCCCCTATATCACTGAATATGCACTAAACAATCCGTAGATTTTACGGTAAAAGTCGTGGCAACTGGCGGTCCGTTACCGCAAAAAGTATGGGATAGTACCGTAAGTTTTTAATATGGAGACAAATGAAAAATCTGACTTAAATCTTATTAATTATCAATAAAACATCAAATTATGCGGGGTTAAAACAAGGTTTTCACACAATGCAGTCACTTTCCATCGTAAAAAGTTACGGTACTCTCTACGGGAAAATTTTAAGTATAGTAACAATCATATTGGATATGCAGTCCAATATGGCTCGTGATTCTTTTCCCTGTGTGAAGTTAAAGCAATGCAATATACAATCAGATGCCATATCCCACCCTCAAAACCAAAGGGGAAAGAAGTATATATACTGAACATCAAAAGAAACGCCTACAATGTATATGCCGAATTTATTTGAAGATACAGGTATATGCTTTTATTTCGACATTTTAAGTTAGTTTGGTTATGGTATACCGACAAGCGCATCGTTATCCATAAACACCAGGGCCCAGTTGTTCAAAACTAACAACGTCGTTAGTTAACATGACGTTAAAATTTCAAACGTTAATAACTTAAATATGCCAATATTTTTTGTTGAAAAAATGTGAGAAGCTTTTGCATTGCAAAAGCTTCTAACATATTTTCAACCAAAAAAATTAGTGTATTTGGCTATAAAGTCGTAAAACACTTAACGAGTTGACCTCTTAACGAGCTTGTTAGCCTAACGATGCTTTGAACAACTGGGCCCAGTACTCTTGCTTTTATTATGGGTACCATAATTTCGGAAGCTGTATTTTCAAATCCGTGAAATGTTTGGCCCATCATATTCTCCAGACAAAATGTCAGAAGTGAGGATAAGAAAAGGAGAAAAAAATCAAAGCAGTCGAGCCAACAACCGGATGAAAGTTGACCGTTGCCACAGTAACACTTGCTTACCATTGGAGTCCCATAGACCTTAACAACCTGTATTTTTTAAAAAGAAAACTGCTGCCATGCTCCTAAGTATAACAGTATGGTAATAATTCTATTGGCTTTTCCATAACCATACAGTGCCAAATTTTGGAAACAATTTGTTAAACTGCGAAAGGAATGACAACTCTTAGAACAACGTTGATTGTTTCACGGTAAACTGAGATAACTCTTTAATCACGATTTAATTTTGCAAGAAGCTTTGTTTACATTGGTGGCGGGCGTTGTTTTTTCTGCTGTACGTGATTTGAAATTGTAAATCAGGTAACTGAAGAAAATCGAACTTAAACTTGTAAGCGTTTCTTTTGACGTTCAGTATACATAAATTGACAACCGTTCACAAAAAGGCACTCACGGTAAACTGACTAAACTGCTGCCATTCGGCTATCCCAATTGAAAACACCACTCACACAACAGGCGAACGATAGCACAGACCTGGGTCCGAGGCTATAAGCCGGGCCGGGTAGCGCAATCGGTAGGGCACCTGACTCGACAGTCAGAGGTCCTGGGTTCGAATCCCGGTCTGACCACATACTTTCGTTTCTCCTTCCGCTGATTCAAGAAGGGTAGTTGTCAGTTACTGGCGAAAGTGTGTGCACTTAGTACTGGTTAACCGCTTAGGAGGTCTAAGCCTGCCCAGGAATAGTGTGGTTAGGTTAACTGACCGTCCCGACATGACCATAGTTGTTTACCGTGGACGTTAAGCATCAAATCAACCAACAACCGAGGCTATAAAACTTGAGTACATTCTCAAACTCAAAATAAAGCACACTGATTAGCTGCTTCCGAGCAGATGCTCGGAAGCAACTAATCAGCGTGCTTTATTTTGAGTTTGAGATTATTCTCAGGTTTTATAACCTCGAACCCTGGGCAACAAGAACCAGTTTCATTACTGTCTATATTTACATATTTTCTATTTTAAAATAAAAAAAACCCCACAAAACTTTGCTTTTATAGATATTTCTAGAAGACTACAAACTAGCGGGTAGAAGAAAAAGTAACATTGAGAAACCATAGCAGGAGCACCGCCTTGGAATGGTCAGTAATAGATTACTTCGGGGAGAGGAGCTTTAAACTAGTTTACTGGATTCGAACCCTCGCCCTCAGCAAATCCCGGCCATGAAGCCATATTTGCTCGCTCGTGTAGTCTTGTAGGCCCATTAGTGCAACAGTTCTTTTAGCCATGAGTATGGCGGAATGCATACTAAGAATTAAGACACACGATTTTTGCGGACTTTATTGACAAGGGAGAAAGATACATATACTGAAAGGATTTAAAAACTTCCACCCAATAATTTTGAATATCTCAAAAATGAATGCAGCTACGCCCATCAAAATTTTACAGCATATATATTCTATTATACCTGATTCTATGAATATACGGAATTTGAAATCGTTCAACCGAATCGGTCAGGAACAAGCACGTGCTCAAAGTGTTCTTAGTACCGTTTACATAATGATGAATAGCTTCATGTATACAGTTTTCTGATGAAACATTTCTCCTACAATATCAAATTGATTTTTAAAAATTTGAACTCGGTCAGTGGCTTTATTTAGCCTACCGCGCCTAAATATCGCAAAAAGGCGCATAGTTTTGGGCCAGATAAATGCTGAAATTTCAAAAAAGTGACGTCGCTGTACAATTTATGCGTTATGATGGCAATTTACAATCTCAGACGACGTGCACTGTTTACAGAAAGTTAAAAAGTCCGCCAGAAAAGCACCTAACCAAGATTGAAAACCAGAGGACATGACGTTAACTAACGTCGACGCCGTCTCCGTAATAGGCTTTGCGCGACAGCATCAGCCGCAGTGATACTTGCAAATCAACGTTGATGACGTCACAATATTAAAACAGTAAGACGTGGTCGAAAGAGTGTTGCATAAGATAACGCCGGCATCGCCGTATGCATTTCAGTGACGTAACGCTCTTTTACTGACGTCATTAAGGTAAATGATAAAAATAAACTACGTAATCTTTAAATTTGATAAGTTTCAAACATTTTGTCGTTAAATAGTCAACACTGTCATGAGTAAACAGATCAGCAGCCAGCAATTAAAAGTGGAAGTTTTTAAATCCTTTCAGTATATTTGCTACTAAGCAGATAACTATATATTTTCCGAGATCATGTCGAGCTATAAATACGTGGATTCAAAACTCTGGTTTATTATGTTCAGAATACAGGCTCTTGTTGCAGACAAAATCATCTCACCCCCTCCCCTCCACCACCACACACACGCATTATATGTCAGATAATTTTGAATGCTATAAGTGCCTGTGGTTCGGAATTCTAGCCATCCAATCAAATTAGGCTCGGTACTGTGGCAGTTATGTGTATTAGGAACACATACAGTAAAGTAAAAAAGATACCCAATGATCAGGGGAACAAATATACTCCTCGCCCAAAGTTTAGCATAATTAATGGTGAACTAAGCAGCAGATATAACTGATACATAGGACGTCTGATATGTCAAAAGAATTGCCATCGTTGTCCTTATCCGATATCATAAAGTTAACAGAAGTTGCCGAGGCACTGGAGTTTTGAAATTCGGCAGTTGTTTAGATACACAGTTCAAAAATCTAAGACCACTGTATTTCAGTGACAATTTTCGGCCCTTTTAAAAATTGTGTCCAAAACATCACCAATTTTAACCTCATATTCACCAAACTAGGATAGTCTATAAAGCCTGTATCACATCAGCCGTACGGCCCTCTGCGATCACCTTTCTGGCAAAAATCGCTGGGTTTCGTGCGGCAGCCGCATGATCGTCGTACAAATTTTAAACGTCGCAAGGTCGTCGCAACGTCGCAAACTGAATTCTCAACATGCACATTATTTCTGCGGGTGTTTTTGGGCAATCTGTGGACGTCGCAAGGCTGCCGCGCGACAGTCTTCAGACAACCGCACGACTGACCCAAGATTTTGCAGGAGTTCGCAAGTTTGCAGGCGGGGCTGAGGTCAATCATTTCTTACGTTTGTCTTGCGACGATCGCAAGGCAGCCGCACGAGCTTCTTACGACAGTCGTGCGTCCTGACAGAATGCTATCGCAAGAATGTTGCGAATCGTAAGACAATCGCGCAAGTCGCATGGCAGCCGCACGACAGTCCTACGATTGTTGCGTCACTTGCGTCTCCTATTAAAGTAGATAGGTACCCATAGTTTAGACTCTAGAGAAGAAGCATGCCCCCAGCGAAACAGAGATCGAAAGGGAGGAGGAAAACCCTTGTTCCTGCCGCTGCTGCTGAGGAGCCTTTGACCGACACTCAAGAGACTCTCGAGAGCCACAACAGACAAGGGACACGAGTAGCCATGTAATGCCCTCAACCATGAACTTGGACTCTGAGGAAGAGAGCATCTGCGCCTTCCGAAACGAGATTCTATGAGGGTTCCCGGTTGCAGGTGGTGCTCTTACATTTTATTGCTCATTCGAGGCGAATTAGTATGATGAACGTACGGTCATCGTAAGACATTCGTGAGACAGCCTTGCGAATTCTTGTGCGTCGTACGGTGCCCGCAAGATTTTTGACAAATTCTTACGACCGTCTCACGGCAGTCTTGCGGCAATCTAACGGCTGCTGCACGGCCATCTTGCGTCTGCCGTACGAAATCTTGTTTATTTTTCCCTACTTTCAAGCGGCAAAATCGTGCGAGCCGTGAGACAGACGTACGAACATCATACGGCTGCCTTGCGATCTCTAAGACAACGGTGGACCCGCCCTGATACACTGCGAATTTGTCTGCGATCTGTCTACGGCACCCATGGCCTCCAAAATCGTACGAACAAAAAATTGCACGGCTGATGTGAAACAGGCTTAAACGAAAGGTTAAATTGTAATTTTCTACATTGATGGTGATTATGTCATTTCAAATTCGGACATAAGAAGCAAACTTGTCAAAACGTGTTTCCAAAATGAAAGCTAATGCAATTTTCCTATGAATTCTGATCATTTTTGTCTCACAGAAAATTGGTAGTCTTTGATACTGGAACTTCATTTTTTTTTTCTATAAAACATGTGAGTTACATGGTCTCTTACCTGACGTAGCACGAATGTCTACATGCACGACGTTTTTCTATGCAGAAAATTAAAATTTAAAAATAACGTTTCACTAGAAAAATACATTACAGTCACATACGCCGAAATTTTTAAAACTGGTTTGTTTAAACCAAAATATCAACAGGCACATGCCTGTGCATTCTATCTTTCAAAAGCAATAAATTATGGCGTTTGATATTTTGCAATTATTCTGCAGGATGTGTTTACAACAGAACCACTTTGAAACTGAAATATGCTAAACGTTTGTCGAGGTGTATACAATCAGATCCAATATCCAGCCAAAACTAAAAGGGAAAGAAATATACATAAACTGACAGCAGTTCACGAAAGGCACGCACGGTTGGGTAAAGTTGGGTAAATTCGGACAGCGGGTAGACTCGGACAGTGGCATTGTTTCCTTTATATGTCATTTGTTTGGAATTAAAACAAAATAAACTGGGCAAATAGTGAAAATCCTTATGAGACGGCTCATTATGAGCCGTCTCATCTGGCATTTCACTGTTTGGAATGGTATGTCCGAATTTACCCGCTGTTTGAAGTTACCCGACTCTACACTAAACAGAATGAACAGCTCTTTCCCAGACGTGGTCTTTAGTTACCCCAACCAAAGTCACCACCCACACGCCAAGTGAACGAAAGTACAGACATGGACAACAAGAACAAGGAACAGAAAGGAACCGCAACAGAAGAACCGTATTGGAACATCAAGGGGTGGGATTGGGGGCCGGGGGTCGCTTTGACAAGTTTTACGGGATCCCAACCCTTGCCCTAAGCTACTGTTCAATCACTGGCGAAAATATGTGCACTTAGTACTGGTCAACCGCTTAGGAGGTCTCAGCCTGTCCAGGAATAGTGTGGTTTGGTTAGCTGACCGTCTCGACATGACCATAGCTGTTTATCGTGGACGTAAACCAACAAATTTTTAAAATCAACCAATCACCCACACAACCGACAAAGGAACGCATCAATATGGACAAGAATTGTATGCACCACGTATTGAACTGCAATAATTTGATTTGGCCTGTTAAACAGTGCTACATGTAAAGCCTTTGAGGGATGAGTTGCTATATGACGTCCTTTTCAACAGTCTTTAAATCATATCAGGACGATGGGAGGGTAATACTGAAAAGCTGTATGCAATAGAACCCCGTTGAGTCTCGCCTCAAGCGGGCCTCGAATCCGGGACTGCTAGATCAGCAGGCCAGCGCTTGACCTACTGAGCTCCCGGGGACCCCCCTCCTCCTGGAGGCAAGATTATTCGGTCTTAAATGCTTTGAAGTACATTCACGCCCATTTAAAACATGTGGCGGACATGATCCTATCTTATATCTGAACTTGATAGTCTAACAATCATTTTGTCAAGTGCTTTCAGTTTTATGAGGAATATTGTCAAGTTAACGAGGATATTAATTTAGCCGCGACAGGACAAAACCAACCAAGTGGCATATCCGCCCGTGAGGACTCAGCTCAGCCTGGGCATCCACCAAGTCTGATCAGACTCTTCACTAAGCGCTTAAAGGGTAGCTAAGGGTCTCAGCTACCTCCATGCGGACAACGAAGACTCTGATCAGACTGGGCGGACGCCCAGGTTGATCTGAGTCTGCGCTGAGCGCACAACCACTTTGTTGGTTTTCTCGTGTTGCGGCTCAGTTATTTCGTCGGTAACAGATCTGTCTGAAAGTGGGTTTCCAGACCACTTAGCAACAATCTGCAAATCTGTTTTCTTCTTCATATGTGGTTGAAAAGTGATTTTAGAGGCTTCGAAATGAAAGTAAATTCAGAATATTACCCACGCAAACTGCTTGATAAAAGTCCTAATTTTTTTTTTGAACAAATGCAGGGTTCGATGATAAGTCATGGCGTTCAATGCTATTTGCGTCTTAGATAAAAATAAATATAAAAAAAAAAGACAAACGATTTTTTTTCGCTAAACGCTTGTATTATAATGCAATATAACTACTGCCAAAGGAGCAGTTATGGAAATTTATTTTTTTATTATTAAAGAAATATATTTTTTGTCCAAATAAATGTTTACTGATTTTAAGAAGCAATTTTTTGTTGGAACTGTACAATCAAATCACCAAAGGAAGTGTAAACAACAAGTGCTTGCTGACTATAGGTCCATACAAACAGAAATCACTTCTTAGGGATGTGATTTGACCGATTAAGTTAGGATTTTCCTAACAGATGTGGACTTAAAGACAGTACCTCATTCAAACACAGACCTCAACTCGTTAAATGTTTGATTCTACCATGTATTGTGATCTTTGAAAATGGCGGCATATCGAAAGCTTTTGGGATTATTTTGCCGAAACTTCCAATTTTCCCAACCCTGAGTGGGTGAGTGAGTGATCTCGGGTGTAATGTCCCACATACGCATAGGTCATACGGAGACCGGGACCTCAGTTTCAAGTCTGAACCTAAAGATCGAAGAAGTTGGGGATCAAACCTGCGACTCTTGGATCAAAGTTGGATCTATACTGTACCCTGTCTACTACTTACTGCGACTCGCATACGCATGGACATCCAAAAACTATATAAGCTTATATGAGCCGCGACACGACAAAACCAACAATGTGGTTGTGCGCCCAGTGCAGGTTCAGATCAGCCTGGGCATCCACCAAGTCATATCAGACTCTTCGTTAAGTACCCAAATGGTAGCTAAGGGTCTAAACTACCTCCATGCGGACAGTGAATACTCTGATCAGACTGGACGGATGCCCAGGCTGATCTGAGTCTGCGCTGGGCGCACGACAACATTGTTGGTTTTGTCGTGTCGCGGCTCATATATTTTCGTTTTATCTTCTAGCGGTTCGGATTCGAATACCGCTGGAGGCGGAATTCTGTCCTAGGTAAACAGGGTTCCATTGCTTTCAGTCGTTAATTATCACCTTTCCATCGGCTCGATATGACTGAAATACTATTGGAAGAGCCGTAACATTACAAGTCATCCATCCATCGTCGTTCTATCCCGTTGGTTTTATATTTTACTTTATTGATACCATGAATATATGTACAGTCAACTCTCGATATCTCAAAGTCGAAATTCAACCCAAACTACTTCTATCTCAGTTTAAATTTTCTGGGACCAGAAAATTTACTTTGAGATATGAATAGTTTGAGATAAAAGGAACATCAGAGTAAATAGAAATAGAAAATATGTTCAAACTATATTCTTTAAAGTAAGAGGTTACTTTGAGATATTAGTGTTCGAGATATCGAGAGTTAACTGTACTTTTGAAATAAACATATTTTAACGAACGACCATGAGCACATGCAATGTTCTTGCACATGCGTAAGATCAGTGAACAGTTGGAAGAATCTACCTGTCAGTCAACAATACATGGCGAACTGCACATAGTGGTCAGTATTGAGTCTTTATTTCAGTCCAAATCTCATAACTATACTACTCAAAATAAATTTAGCACCACCATATATTTTCCCACAGACATAATGCTATACCAACTTATTTCCAGGAGGTATATAATAAAAGGAATACCTCTGTTTTGCTTTATGGTTTCTGTAACTTTCGCACTTATGTCTTTGTAAACATCTGACAAAATTGAGGACAGAACTGAGCCCCGTCGGGATAGAAAAAAATATGACTGACTATAAAAAAAGTAGTGGTATTGGCTCTTAACAAACCAAAAACAAACACTGCTAGCCAATTTTGCGAGATATAACAATAAAGGTAAAACCAACTCTTTTGTCTCGAAAAATTCGATTGCACAAAACCATGTCCTTTGAATAGTCTTTGATTCTGGTATCTAGAGAGCGGTCTTTGAGCAAATGGAGTGTCGATCCATTCCCCTTGGAGCCACAGTTTTCAGCTTGCTCACTGTTATACTTGAAGTAGTATTACAAACGTAGCACGCTACACCGTTATAACGGTTTACCTTTGCTTTTCCTCTTTCTTTCATTTCTGTTAACTTTAACTTGCTAGTATTTCTACCTTACGGAACATTTATAAGTTATTCCAAAATACCGATAATTAGATAAAACTGTAGTGGTATTTTTTTTCGACTATCACACTTGTATGAAATTTGTATGTATTGCAATCATGGGATACAGATTCAAATAAGTCAATCGACTTTCTTCTAAATCCCTTTTGTATATTCATTGTATTTGTAGTATTTGTATATGTCGTGCTATGTATAAAATATATGAATAAAATACTGTTTAATCCAAACAAACCAAATAGAAAATCATCCAGACTAAGGCTTTTACTCTTTTAAAGTCTATATGTATCAAAACGGACGGAACCGAACACCAACTTTTCCCATTTATAATACTAAAACATAAGACTGTTAATCATACAAAAAAGCCATGTTTCATTGCTGCTCGTGTAACTTTTACACAGGTGAAATATAAATGTTTTGCATTAGCTCCATGGCAAAAAAGTAAGGTGATGTGAAACTTCTCTTGAGTAGTATATGTTCCCAGGAGGCTTGACGGAACGAGTCCCTGGCATCGAGTCTGTCCGTGCTCTCTCAAAAATCGAAAAGGAAGGTATTCAGTCAGGAATATGTGTGCGCATGAATATATGGGTGGGCGCAAAATTCAATATATTGCTGGTAAATTATCACAGTAACAGAAAAACAGGATTCGTATATAAATTTCCATAGATAAAAGCGCAAAAATATTTGAACCAAAATATGTATATTTAATATCATAACTTATACAAGACTATCAATAAATAAAAAGTATTCCGTGTATGATACATAGTGACTTAAAATGGATACACAGTCGAACCTGCTCTTGTGGTCACCTCTATTAAGGGGTCACCTGTCTGAAGCAGCCACTTTATTTTGGGTCCCTTTAACCAAAGTACAATGCAAATGAACCTGTTTTTAGGGGTCACCTGTCTCAAGAAGTCTTTATAGTTTCCCTTGGGTGACCCCTTACATGTACGACAGGTTTGTACACTTTGTAGAACTTCTTTCGCTTGTGCGAAATCAAGAGTTCGTGAAAGTAATTTACGATTTATGGCTGCCTCGTATGACAAACTTACGTGGGCGAAGTCAACCTTTTTTAGACGGGAATATGTGCAAACAGTGCAGACCCAGTTCAGACGCCGCAGGACGCGGCGTCTGATCAGGGTCTACACTGTTTGCTAACATGAATTTCTATGAAAAATACAATAAAAGTGAAAATGCTCACCAGAAATCCCTAAAACTAGAAATTGACTCATTTAAATGACTGATAAGGATGGACAAGTCCACTGGTAAAAAAAGGGTTAACGTGACTGGATACACATTAAGGGGCAACAACTCTTTCATTTTCATTTAGGAGGGGCTAAGTTGCTTAGGGAAGTCACAACAGTCGTTTTTTTTTTTTAATATAAATATGGCGGAAATACATGGAGCTATACCCATTTACCTGAAATGACTCAAATCAGGTCAAAATGTTGGCTCGACCGGTTCAAATAAAAGTGTCCCCGGGAAAATCTTTTTGAAAAAAAAAAAAACAAAAAAAAAAAACATGGTGATAAAAAATTTTTCGTGACAGTTTTGTCAGTAACAAGAACTTATATATATATATTCTTTATTTCGTTTTTATTTATTTATTTTTTATTTATTTTTTTATATTTTTAATTGATTAAACATAGCTTTAGAATATTATCAACCGAGCCCACTTTTTAATCCCCTAATCCATTTCTCATTTTCCCTTCTTGTTTTTCTGTTTTCTTTTAAATTACTCTAGGTTTAACAAAAGTTAACGATAAGAGAGACAGTTTTTAGAATATAATATGATGTGGAAATCAAGGGTTCCCTTCACATTTCATCTCTCCTTTTATGTATTATATAGTTCTGACAGGACAATATGAAATTCGTATTCTAATTTATCGTCAAGCGGGGGTATAGATGTCGAACACGTGACCAATGACGACACAAACACCATGCATTCTTGTGTTGAAGACCTATACGCATATCCTGCACAAAATAAAATGTTCTTGCATTCTCTGGCACACATTAAGATGTTTGGTTTGATCAGAGGGCCCGTAGGTTCAGCATAGCATCTTGTCGTCTCAAAGACCCGTTTGCTTTTAAGTTCTTTGCCTGAAATAAAAGTGTTCAACTAGATTTGAGCCGCGACACGAGAAAACCAACAATGTGGTTGTGCGCCAAGCGCAGACTCAGATCAGTCTGGGCATCCGCCCAGTCTGATCAGAGTCTTCGCTGTCCGCATGAAGACAGCTTTGTCCCTTAGCTACCCTTTATGCGCATAGGGAAGACTCTGCTAAGACTGGGCGAATGCCCAGACTGATCTGAGTCTGCGCTGGGCGCACGACCACATTGTTGGTTTTCTCGTGCCGCGTCTCATTTGGGTGAATGGGTGCAGTCTCATGGGAAGCAGGAGTGCCATTTTCATATAAATTTGCCTCTTTTTCAATATGGGTCAATTCTTTAAGGGGAATACAGGCAACTCTCGATATCCCGAAGTCGAGTCCCATCTCAAACTACTGATATATCAAAGTAAATTTTCTGGTCCCAGAAAATTTACTTTGAGATAACAGTAGTTTGAGATAAGAGGAGTTGAAATGTAGATAGAAATAGTTTATGTGTCTAACCTATATTCTCTGAGATAAGAGGATATCAGTGTTTGAGATAACGAGAGCTAACTGTACATTGTTCCTCTAGGAGCCATTTCTTTCCTCCAAGAGAGGACCCCAATTCAGAAGGGCTGCCACGTCCAGCAAAGCAAACAGGAAGACGCAAATAAATGCCCCCCCCCCCCCCCCTTTGTAAAAATGGCTAAATGACCTATTGGTGTTCCTTTATATCTTGATGTAGTGCTCCTGACAAGTAAGAGCGTTGAAGCAACGTCAATAAACGTCAAATGGCGTCGCTCGACATTGACACGACACGCTTCGAAAGTTGTGCTCATATGGACATGTAAAGTTTGTTGTTTTCGTAATCTGAACTTGGGATTATTTGCAGCAGCTATCGAAACTAAACTAAATTAATGAATATTTATACGCAAAACTACACTTGTCCATAAAATATAAATCCGATTCATGATGGTAAACAACCCAGACGAACTGTGTAGATGAATTGTCAAAATAATAAAAATAAATAATAAATCCTGCATCACAAAGCCATCAAGTGATATTCTAGGTCTTAAACATAATAATAAAGGCGCGTTGACCGTAAAAGCTGTCCTGACTTTATATGAGCCGCGACATGACAAAACCAACAATGTGGTTGTGCGCCCAGCGCAGACTCAGATCAGCCTGGTCATCTGCCCAGTCTGATCAGAGTCTTCGCTAAGCGCTTTAAGGGTAGCTAAGAGTCTAAGCTACCACCATGCGGACAGAGAAGACTCTGATCAGACTGGGCGGATGCCCAGGCTGATCTGAGTCTGCGCTGCGCGCACAACCACATTGTTGGTTTTGTCGTGTTGCGGCTCATATACATAAGTCATTGAGGTATTATATGTTCACGTACGCATTCATAATAAACGTATTTTCTGTGGATTGCATGTTTTATCATAACTGCAATGCAATTATTGTTTCGCTGTGAGAAATAAATCATACATACTTATCATCCACCAGGTACATAATCTCAGGTCTATGCTTGTGAACAAGATGGTCAGTAACAACGCTGAAATAAAACATACATATGCATTACAGTTGATTTTCGTTATCTCAAACACTGATATCTCAAAGCAACATCTTATATCACAGATGATAGTTTAGACACGTTTCCTATTTTTGTTTACATTTCAATTCCTGTGATCGCAAACTACTGGTTTCTCAAAGTACATATTCTGGGACCAGAAAATTTACTTTGAGATATCAGTAGTTTCAGCTAAAGTGGTCAAAGTACCCAGGTCATAAGTCCGAACTCGTAAGTTATATAAATATTGACAATCCAAAATATTTAAGATAGACAGACATTGACCCCAAAATAGAGGTGTGATCAGGTGCTTGCGAGAAATAATTATAATACACCCACCATACCTATGTACATGTACCTCTGGAAAAGTCAGTGAAAATGAAAACTCGGTATTTGAAAGCAAATACGATTCTTCGACTGAGGCCATTAAATCGGAAATAAGTTTAGAAACGACACGTTGTAGGGAATAACGAGGTCATGATGTCTCCAATGGAACTTTTTAACTGTTGGCACAAGCTTCGCTCTGCGATAACCCTGTGACACAAATTTTAGCTACCAGGGGCCGTATTTATAAAACGACTTAAGTGGTTGCTATGGTGTTGCTAAGGCTACATTTCTATGAAGGAGATTCCCTACAACTATGAAATTAGCTCTGGAGGAACAGTTTTAGACTGTTCCTCCAGAGCTAATTTCATAGTTGTAGGGAATCTCCTTCATAGAAATTTGACCTTAGCAACACCATAGCAACCACTTAAGTCGTTTTATAAATATGGCCCCTGGGCTTCTCACAATATTTCTAAAGACCATCCTTCACCTGAGATAGAGACTTGGTTGAGCACTTAGTCGAATCCGCAGTATATCGTTGCTTATATGGATCTTTATGTAACTTAGGTACCAATTCAGTTTTGGAAGATCAAGATCGTCCTCTACTGCGGAAATTCCAAAGGAAAGTAGAACCGTCTTGTGGTTTCTCAAAATTTCCTCGTTAGACAACGAAGTGCGTCGCAGCGGGCACATGACGTTGAAATGACGTCACACTGACGTCGATGCGACGTAATCACGTCGCATCGACGTCAGTGTGACGTCATTACGACGTCATGTGCCTGCTGGGGTTCTTTGCTTCCAGTGGATCTTCAGAATTTGAGCCGCAACACGAACCCCCCCCCCCTCCCAAAAAAAAAAAAAAAAAAAAAGAGTGGTTGTGCGCCCAGCGAAGACTCAGGTCAGCCTGAGCATCTGTCAAGTCTAATCAGACTCTTCGCTATGCACTTAAAGGGTAGCACAGGGTCTACGCTACCTCCATGCGGACAGCAAAGACTCTGATCAGACTGGGCGGATGCCCAGGCTGATCTGTGTCTCCTCTGGGCACATAACCACTTTGTTCGCTTTCTCGTGTCACGGCTCATTTATGTTTTCATTCAAATAAACTTTACCATAAATTTAAAATTCCAAAAGAAAATGTGGCATATATTTTCATTCACGCGAGCATATTTTCCTTTAGCAAATTTAATTTGAATTAATTGTCAAAAACTTTGCCCGACTACACGGAGCCTAATCTGAGCTTACCGATGGCTAAGAAAGTTTTCAGCTCGCCAAAATTCTGAGGTACTTTTGTACTTCTCTCTAACAGGGAAACCTGGTGCGTGTGACGCAGAGAATTCCAAGTTTAAGTGCAGAAAAGCCGGAATCTAGCGCTTAGAAGCTATGTTTGTTTATTTACCGACGCCGCTTGAAGAACGCCTTGAGGCAAAAGGGAAAATCAGATACTGAATTCAACTTAAGCAACCCGGCAGAATGAGTCATGTCTTGACATCCTGCTATGAATATTGTCCGGGTGCACAGAATTTGATGAGTGCATGGTCATCTGATCAAACTGCTCAGATACGCAGTCGCTTTGCCATATAATGTAATGTACATTTTCTGATGGAAGAGCTCTGTTCATTTTAAACCCAGACCTGTATTATTTCAATCTCCTGTGAAAGCTTCCAGTAGGCTGTGTAGGTTCCCCTAATCAATGCCAATGATATTGCAATTAATCAAATCGATTTCTCAGTTTTAATGATCAAAAGTTAATTACTACTGCTAAACCGTTTAGTTGATGTTGAGTTCTATTTTGCCAAACACATAAGTTATCTCAGAAATTAAATTAATTGGACATTTTACGTGTTCATGAGTATATCACAATGGAAATATTACGGCTAATCGAGTTCCTTGTGTGCACTGCAAGACTTAATTACAAATTCCAATTCTGATAAAATTAAAACACAAAATGTTCAGCATTGAAACTGCAGCTATTAATAAAGCCTGGCATTTCAGAAAAGTATAGCGCATTTATTATAGTAATACATCATTGTTCTTTGACGATCTGATACGCATATTCTATAATTCAGCGATGCATTTTCGACTTAAGAACTGAAACTCTTAAACGATACAGTGCCATGACTGGAAGCATCAGTGGCCGTCTCCTTGACATACAGGGCAGTCCGTATAAAACAATGTAACCGTAGGGTTTCTAATGAAGTTAAACGAACAGTTATTATGTTTGATATAGCTTTCTCAACGTTTTACCCTTACCTTTCTGGTTTTCAAAATCATCATCTGTTCGAATATCTTAGTTTTATGTCCAGCATACCACGGTAAACAATTTTTAGAAAACCATAAATTTTATTTCTGACAATGCAAAACAGTCGGTGAATACTTAAGTTACTGTAAGTCTAAGTAAGAAGTTTGTTTCATTTAGGTTAAGTTTCATTTATTGGGGTTGCGAGGCATGTAACTTGGAATTGGGTCTACAATATTAGTCTTCAATTATATGCTTTGACATGAAATAGGGTGTTACGCATTGAAGATAATATTGCAAAACTATTTGTACATGAATATGCAAATAGATTCATTAGACCGACTAAATTTCCTTTAGGGACCCTTTCATCATTGTAATTAAAATAATGACCGATAAATCCAGATAACACTTCTTTATCGTGGGTAAACCCCATTCGTTAGGCATACGGAACTAGAAAACTAATTATTTTGATTTACTGTGTCATGTAGCTCAACTATTCCGGTTTGCTGTGTCCTATAGCGCTACAGGACAGACCACAGCAGCATACTTGTCAGTTTAAAAGGTACCATATCCCTGACTAAGGCGTTTACCCCCGCCCCCCCCCCCCCCCCCCAAAAAAAAAAAAAAAAAAAAAAAAAAAAAAATTGATAAGAGTTAAAACTATTAAAGAAATAAAGTAATGACGTAAAAATTTCGAGTAAAAAGTGTAAACCCAGATCATGAGCTGCACTGTTTGCCATTTATGATAGTGATAAGTATTTTGAAATGATCTTGCTTATTTTTATTACTATTATCATTATTATTATTTTGTCTTCGGATAATTAAAGATGTTGGTTAAAATAACCGAATACATTATACACTATTTCCTCAATCTATTTGATAATATAACATGCGTTTATTGTCATAACAACAGTAGCACTTATCAATCGAAAACGATGTAAAAGACGTATTACCTAATTTGATGACTTTCATATTATATCCTAAAACTTAACTAACAAAATTATAACCTTAGATGTGCCTTTAATGAAAATACAGCACACCTTTATTCATTGTCACCATCAGTTAAAGAGGCTGGTCCATGAAGTGAGCATATGGAATTCGAGCGCATGATACAAAAAGTAGAACGCTTTTATATAATAAACATGCGAAAACGTGCATTTTTTTACATGGCCCTAATCGCCATCATTTAGCTATCTCTGTCTTATAACTTTAATAAGATAACCAATCATTACTTAAATAGGATAATGACCTTGTTGATCCCTACAATGTGGCCATTTCTGAGTTAATTTCCGATTTGATGGTCTCATACGAAGCTTAGTACCGGACTTTCATTTTCACTGACTTTTTCCACTGATACATAGATCTGGCGGGTGTATTATAATAGGCAGGTGATGCTTAATACTCACTAGCACCTGATCACACCTCTATTTTGGGATCCATGTATGGGAGCTAGAACATTCCGGAACTGCAATGTTTAAATCTCTATGATATATTATACGAAAAAAATGAAAACAATGTGAATGTTTTTGCGGTCAACAGAGCATAAGTAAATAAATAAATAAATAAAGGAAATAATTCTTATCCTTTTTCGTTTACGACGATTTAATCGGCTTTTGTCCGGTTTGTCATGTACTGTTGTTTTATGGACTTTGCATGTCTTACAAAAAGGGAAAATCATCAGCGTTACTTACACCGAAATCTTAATTTGTTTTTCGAACAGAGGGTAAAGTATTTGATAAAGTCGTCACCTAATGTTGTATTGTAAGACTAGGATTGGTAACACAAAATTCTGTCTTCAGCTGCGCAATTACTATATTGCGACTGACCCTAAGCCGCGAGGTTGGCAGCCAGAAACGCACTATAAAAGTTATCTTTAGGACACTTATATATTAGGTACACAAGTTTCCTTAAGACAGACTTTGTATTTATATCTATATCTAAAAGAGTTCCTTCTAGAGCAGAAAACATATCCAGAAGAAGGAACATGGAAGAGCGAATTAACTATGTATGTATGTAACTTCAGGTGAATTAATTAACATTTCTATACACAATTCATAGTTAAACAGTTAAACAACCTTCAGAAATTGCTATTAGAAACGATCAAAATGCAACGTGACCTTAGCTGGGCCGGGTCACGGTACCAGTCACTACGTTGGTGGCGCGTGGAATTAACTAGTTAGACACAAGTCAGTTGATTTGTATGATATGCATCATAAATACATTAAAGTTGGATAGTGTGAAATTTCGTTGAAGAAAGTAAAATAGTAAAGAGAATACAGCACTTTTCCGGGAACTTTTTGATCATCCCTCGCATGTATGTATGTATGGCCGGATGGACGGATGGATCTACTAATACTATGCTTCTCTCGGCCATTCTCTTTTTATACCCTTGTCGAAACGAAAGGCAAGAAATAAAAATTGATGTAATGTAGATTTTGAAATTTGGCTTTGGATTTGGATTAATTTCGAATGTAATACGAGCATACGATGGTAAACATGAATTTTAGTGCTATTATGATGAGTAATTGCATCTAAATTGTATGCTGCGCAATTTCTGTAAATTATACCTGGCTTTTCATTTACATTGTACTGTTTGCATTTGTGCCATTTGATTCAAGGAGTAATTAAGCCGCGACACGACAAAACCAACAATGTGGTTATGAGCCCAGCGCAGACTCAGATCAGCCTGGGCATCCGCCCAGTCTGAACAGAGTCTTCGCTGTCCGCATGGAGGTAGCTCAGACCCTTAGCTACCCTTTGAGCACCAAACAAACAATCTGATCAAACTGGGCAGCCGCACAGGTTGATCTGAGTCTGCGCTGGGCGCACGACCACATTGTTGGTTTTCTCGTGTCGCGGCTCAATTAATCTTCTATTGCTTATCATGTGAATGGAAAAATTTTCTCCAGCGTCACTGCAAATCATGCAATGCATGAAATTAAGCAGAACAGGGGCCGTATTCATAAAGCCACTTAAGTCGTTGCAATGCGGTTGCTAAGGCTAAATATCTATAAAGGAGATTCCCTACAACTATGAAATTTGATCTGGAGGAACAGTCTTTGTAAGACTGTTCCTCCAGAGCAAATTTCATAGTTGTAAGGAATCTCCAACATAGAAATTTACCCTTAGCAACAGCATAGCAACGACTTAAGTTGCTTTATGAATACGACCCCAAATGCTGCATTAGGGAAACATAATCTAACAATTTGAAAGAAGAACTACCACAAAGGAATTTGCCTTAGAACAGTCAGCAGTATGACCAGTAGGGTTTACGTAGGGTGAAAATATGCGTCTGTGAAATCAAATTTATCCTGACATTCACACAAACATAGTGGCGTTTGCTACCGACGGCTCAAAAGCCGTAGTTCTGTGATCGTTCTTTATTGTATGGCTTTGTGTCCTCTTGTTACAAAGCTTTTCACGTTTGCTACTGATTGGTACCTTGTTGATACACAGCGAGCACATGACGTCGTATTGACATCGCATTGACGTCGGTGCGATGTGGTGACTTTGCATTGATGTCGGTAAGACGTCATTGCGACGTCATGTGCCCGCTGGGTAAGCTTGTTAAGTCCTGACTAACATCGTGATGACCTCGATGGAGCAGAGAGCTCTGTGCTTTGCTCATCATTATTTTGTGTTGGTATACATTGTACAAATAAAACCAAGTCACAGTTTGCTTCTTTTCTCTTCCTCTTGTTGCTACAAGAAGGCTATGGTCTGTGATAGTGGCACTTCCTGTGTATCTTCGTTTTATCAAAATTTGAGCCGCGACACGAGAAAACCAACGGTGTGGTTGTGTGCCCAGCGCAGACTCAGCTCAGCCTGGGCATCCGCCCAGTTTGATCAGACTCTTTGTTAAGTGCTCAAAGGGTGTAAGCTACCTCCATGCGGACAGCGAAGGCTCTGATCAGACTGGGTGGATTTCCAGGCTGATCTGAGTCTGCGCTGGGCGCACAACCACATGGTTGGTTTTGCCGTGTCGCGGCTCTAATACTAATACCAATGATAATAATAATAATTGATTTTATTATTATCATCATCATATACAGAATGAAATACACGGGCGTACACAAAAAAGCCATTTCAGGCCTTTTTTTATCTTCAGGTTTTCTTTATGACTAGATGGTATGATTTTTGGCCACATTTGGCTCCTATATTTATGAATTTTCAGAATTGTATCTTTTAACCTCCCTTAATGATATATGAGTGTTGAAACCTTTAACTATCTATTATGTTTCAAAATTTCTACATTCTTGCGATTTTTTTACGTTTCGTTTTTCTGCGCGTCTAGTTGCACCCTACTTAGCTGTTGTTTTTTCTGTTGTTGTTGTTTTTTTTTTTTTTTTTTTTTTTTTTTTTTATCGTATTTTCGACCATTTTCGCCTGCACATTATGAAAATGTATTATTGTGCTTAAACGCATGTGCTGACATGTTTTAATAGGCTATGAAATATATCAGCAGATGAATATGCACAGCTACTGTAAGCACAAAAATGCATTTTAATAAGTCAACAATATATGAAAATTTCAGCTGTACACATTTATGTGCTGACACTTAAATTTATACTTTAAAAAAAATGCTATTTCTTGGACATTTTTTCAGTGATCTCAACATAAAAATGCCCACATCTCCGCTCATAGACAAAATAAACATATGTTGTGGGCACTCGTTTTCTTAGTTAGTACACCAGGGATCATTTTGGTATACATTTCATTTTCATTAGTATGAAATTTTTACATCAGCGTCTCTAGACGTGCAAGGCTGAGTGAATGGGGTACCTGGACAGGCCTTGAACAGTACACATCTGTTAGCAGTGCTGTACCGCTTATTATTGTACAACTCAAAAAGCAACTCTTTATCAAGTCTTGTCAAAAACCTGTATTAACTGTCTTATTTCATTCAGTACCGGATCCAGAGGGGACAAAAGGGACAGCGCCCGCCTCCCCTCCCCCCCCCCCTTCGCCACCCACAGAAGTTGCCAGGAGTTATGCCCCTGTCTCAAAATTGTAATACATGTATGTATAAAAAAGACTAAAGGCCATGGAAAAGAGAAAGGAAAAATGTCTTAAAGTACACTATAAAAGTGGCTAAATGCTGTTGAAGAGAGTCCTAAAAATCAAACATTTTCTGCGGGAGGCCCCCACACCCCTCCTCCTTCATGAAAAGGGAAACCCTCCTCTCATACTCTCCGCCCTTTTACCGTCGGTGCTCGGCTCATGTCTTCGACGTAAGCTGCCCCCCATCCCCATCCTCGAAAATCAGGGGGCTGGATCCAGCCCTATCATTGTAGGAAAAAGCCTTTAAACACAGTTTTCTTGCCGTTTTATTTAAAATTACTGAAACAAACGAGCATGTCTGAAATCATTGTTATTCTGAGGATTCACGAAGAAATAACATATTTTTCTGCATGAACCTCAGTTTACTCAGATGATATCCACCAGAAACAATGTAATTTCGTAGTATATTTAAATTTGGACCAAAACGGTGCAAATCATACCAGATTCGTTATCAACCAAGAAAATCTGGCACAGAAAACCTTCAAGGAGAGGAAATAAATGAGCCGCGACACGACAAAACCAACAATGTGATCGTGCGTCCATCAGCCTGGGCATCCGCCCAGTCTGATCAGAGTCTTCGCTGTCCGCATGGAGGTGGCTAGACCTTTAGCTACCCTTTAAGCGCTTGGCAAAGTGTCTGCTCAGACTCGGCGGATGCCCCAGGGGCCGTATTCATAAAACGACTTAAGTCGTTGCTATGCTGTTGCTAAGGCTGAATTTCTATAAAGGAGATTCCCTACAACTATGAAATTTGCTCTGGAGAAACAGTCTTTGTAAGACTGTTCCTCCAGACCAAATTTCATAGTTGTAGGGAATCTCCAACATAGAAATTTACCCTTAGCAACAGCATAGCAACGACTTAAGTTGCTTTATGAATACGGCCCCAGCTGATCTGAGTCTACGCTGTGCGCACAACCACTTTGTTGGTTTTCTCGTGTCGCGGCTCAAATAAGCAGTGATTGCTTCCGTTTCAATCCTAATATGAACTAATTGAACTATTTCTGTGTAATATGTAACTGAAAAAGCGAATAAAATATGTTTAAACCAAAATCTGGTAGCTAACATCGCTTGCTTACCGTAGGAAAGTGGAAGCAGTGGCTGGTAGAGGTCTATGGTATCTTTGGTACGTCATATAAAAGACGGCGTGCATCCTGATCCTTTCGCTGCCCTTTACCTTCCCCGATTCCATATAGGTACCCATTTATGTTAGGTAAGTAAGTAAGTAGTAAGTAAGTAAATTCTTTATTTACAGAGGGTAACCCAATTGGTGATACCAATCTTCCTTGGGGCCCTCTTTAACAAGACAAACATTGCAATAATACATTAATACATGTGCAAATTATATACTAATGAAAGGGAAAAAGAAACTGCATACAAGATCAAACATTATGAGGTCATTTCGCTCAATGTGAAAATAAAATCTGTCTGTGCAATTAAGGCATGGAAAGAGAGAGAGACAGAGAGAAAGAGAGGAGAGAGAGAGAGAGAGGGAGCGTTTACATACATGTATCTGCATTAACAAATTAAACAAACAATGGCGACGGAGGTTTACAATTAATTAATTCAAGATTTAGTGACCTACTAAATAGTACAATTAACGTTTTATCCATTCTGTGCATTTTTTAACAAAACTCTGTAATGATAATACGCTTTTAATATCAACAGGAATGCTATTCCACACCACTACACCAGAGTATGAAAAACTGCCTTTGAATAAGTTGCATTTCGCTTGTGGCAGTAAAAAGTTCTTATGGGCCACTGATCTTAAGTTTGATGCAGTATTATTAAGATTCACATCCCTCATTTGGAACAATTCATGTAAATAAATGGGCGCTAAATCATTATACACCTTATACATAATCTTAGCCTTATTTAGAAAAACACTCTGATCAAAAGACAAAATATCTAATCGTTCAAGTGATTCTTGAAGACCAGTGTATTCGTGGGACAGTATTAATTTGCACGCACGCCTTTGTAATTTACTAATTCTGTTAATATTATAATTTGATGTATTACTCCACACAACACTACAGTATTCAAGATGTGGCTTCACGTAAGCATTGTAAAATAAAAGCCTGTGTTCTACGGATAAATAAGATCGTATTTTGCTTAAAAGCCATAAATATGAAGAGACTTTCTTTGACACTAGTTGAAAATGATTATTCCACATAAGATTCTCATCGACTTGAACTCCTAATATTTTGTGACCTGTTGTCATTTTAATGTCCATTTCATTATATCTTAAAGATAAAGATGAATCTTGTAAAGTATGCCTTTTCTGTCTACTTGTTATTAACAGAACTTTCGTTTTATCTATATTCAAAACCATGCCGTTTTGTTTGCACCAAGTATGAAGTGCATTCAGTGCATATTGCAGATTCGACTCCAACTTGTTAATGTCATATTGGGAGTCATAAAACGTAGTATCGTCTGCGTATAAATCAACAACAGTGGATTCTTTGAGTGTTAAAGATAAGTCATTTATAAAAATGAGAAACAATAACGGGCCTAAGATTGAACCCTGAGGAACGCCACATGTAACTTGCGCAGGATCTGAAAGATTATTATTTATAGAAACACGCTGAGTTCTATTGGATAAATAGGACTGAAACCAAGACAGGCTTTTGTCATTACACTTATAATATTTTAATTTATTTAGAAGGATTTTGTGATCAACAAGATCAAATGCTTTTCTAAAATCTATCAAAACACATCCAACAATTTTCCCCTCATTTATCGCTTTTAACCAGGAATCAATCATAAGAATAAGTGCAGATTCGGTAGAATGCTTTGGTCGGAATCCACTCTGAGACTTATGCAGTAAATTAAAGTTATCTAAATATTTAAAAAATTGACTATCGACCCATTTCTCGATTAGTTTTGAAAGTGTGGGAAGGATAGAGATTGGTCGGTAGTTGTTGATTTCATCTTTAGCTCCAGATTTGAAGAGGGGTTTTACCTTTGCCTCTTTCCATAAACATGGAAACTCACCAACTGTTATGCTCTTATTCACAATATACATTAGGCTAGGTGCTAAAATATTTGCTGATAATTTGAGAATTTTCGGACCTATATTGTCCAAACCTGTAGACTTATTAACATTCAAATTTGATAAAAAATTTCGCACAAAAGTTATATTTGTCAGCGGAATACTGAATTCAGAGTTGAAGGGGACTCTTGTATGAACGTAATTTTTAAGGATTTCATTATCTGTCGTCAATATTGGCTCTTTAAGACTGGAAGCTATATTAACAAAGTATTCATTGAACATCTTCGTCAGATCCGGTTCGTTTGTTACCAAGTTTTCCCCTGATTTAATGTTTATGTTAGCCTCACGTGCGTTTCCTTTTCGATTGGCTCCGAGTTCTTTAAAAAGTTTGACAGAGAGAGCCTGCCTAGCCTGTTTTGGACTCGAACCCGCAAACTTCTGCAACATAGCCAAGCGTTTGTCTCTTTAATGAAAATAATTAAAGATCAGTAAACCCGATAAACTGCATTAAATTTCAACTCCGTGAAATAATACTTAGATCTGAAGGCTAACTACTTTGTCTTTCATCAGCGTTACGTAAATCATACATAACATTATAACAAGAATAGTCAATTAATTTCATCGACCAAATCAATGAACGCTAATAACTCTTAGATTCTCTTTTCTTACTTTTAAGAACTGTAAGGTCAAGAAAGAAATTAACTTAAGAATGAACAAAGTAGTTTAATAAAGTCTTGTGCATTTAAGTCATGCCATATTGCCACTTATGTAATACCAAGAGATAATTGTTCATATAAAGGATGAGTGGTAAAAATTGCATATTTTACTTTTCGACGTAAACTTATTGGGTTATGGAACAAGAGAGAAGAGCTAAACTTCCAAAAGGCGTGATGAACTTCTTAAAATTTGTTAGGGGCTCCACTAGTCCCATCGCCCGATAAACATAAAAAGTCAGAAGTCAACCATTACATGTATGTTTGCATTTTATTTTAAGTCATGTGTTTCTAGCTATAAGCTGGTTAATCAAAACATATGGAAAAACTTCTCAGCTGACTAAAACCAAGACACACGGACGACGTCGAGTATGCATTATAGACAGATAAGGACAGTTGCTCCAAATAGGTTTAATTAAGGAAAGTCAGCGACAAGTGTAAATATTGGGATATTGGATCACGACTGCTTTATTTGTTCTGGATCACCTGTTTTGTTTTCGTTTTTGTACAGAATACAACAACAAAGAACGTAGTAAAACTTAACTTATCAAATAAAGTCATAGATGAGTTGGTGTATGAATTTAAAAAATAAACCAGTTACTTTATTGACGTACTTAATTAAACACAATTAATGAACAGATAAATAAATAAATAAATTGATCCAACATATTTAATTGACTAATCAAACAAATATCAAAAAGTAAAAAAAAAACATAAATAAATTATTAAACTAAAAGAAAAAATATATACTCAGCATTTTCTTTTCTTTTTCAACAACTCCCAGTAGTTTGTAAATCTAAGTTAAGAGGTCAGTATGCCACTTTCGAATGTAGTGTAATTCGACGCTTTCCAGGGGTTCGAGTCTTTTTTCTGAGCACGCCAAACTTAAAAAAACCTAAACAATCTGAAGAAGGATGAGGCACTGCAAGTTGATTTAAATGTGTCTCTTAAAGCTGGCATACATTTTCATGTACCATCAATCGACTAACAACCACGTAAGATCTACAGTTGGTACATGTAATAGTACATGGGAGTACGAGGGGCATTTCAGAAATAGTGTAAATGAGTCTGCCATTCCTTGGAATGCTGACCGATTTTTAAACTTTATGTCTTAACTTTTAGGTTTACATATCACCCAATGGCCTTCACTCAAAAATTTTGAGTCACTAGAATTCTCTTCAAAATATGCCTTGACAATTGTTGTAAGGTAGAAACGGAATGAATATTTATGTGAAGACAAATTCATATTTTCTTAACTCTGGATACAAGCAGCTCTGGATTGATACCTATATTATCTGTAATACTGAAAATATTCCAGTATGAATAACATTGTATCAGCTTTGCTAAAACGTAAGATTTGCCTTGCAAAGTAGGTTAATCATGGAACAATGCACATTTCTGATGACGTCACTTCCTGTGCTTAATTGAAATGTATAGTAAGCTGTTTAAACTTCGGTTTTGAGGTTAGTTTAAGTGAAAGGGAATGTTTGATGACAGAGATGAATCAGAAAATAAATAAAATTTAATTCGTCATGCTTTTTTTTTTGTTATAGATAATCTTTTACGGCACCTTTTGCGCTTTTGTCAATGGCCTACCTGATTTTTATGATAAGTTTCCCCACCCACGCGCATATTTCAATGTCAATATTCATATGAAATAACAAGTTTTTCAAGTCTTTGTGTATGAATTATGCTTTCAATATGTCCTTCTAATTTTTGACATTAAACAAAGTTAAAGATATTTAGCCTGTTTTCTTTTTATTAGAAGATAATTTCATTTTATTGTTTTGTATTTTACACGAATTGCAGCTACATTGCAACTTCCGGCGTGGAGTTTGCACTCGTATCATCCAGTTTCATCCGTGATTTGATGTCAGTCGTAAGAAAATATAGTGACCTAATCATTTCAGTCATAAACTGTCTGTCATATGTTGAAATTGGATGTGAATAAGTCGAAAATCACCATTTATTGGTATAATGCATTTATAATAACTTTGCATTTATAACCACATAGCAGAGAAAGAAATCTCATTTATTATGTTACTGGTGTAGAATCTGGAAACGATTTCTGTATACATTTCTAATTTTTACATTTAAAAGATAGTATTACGTGTTTCTCTATTAAAATATATATCATTTTGTCATGGAGCAAACAGCAATAAAACACAAGAGACTTTTAGTGAAAATGTATAGTTTCCAGTATCCACACCCTTATGACGTATAGGCACTTGCGGTCATGCATGAGTGACTTAGAAATCCTTTTAATGCTAATCCTAAAGCGCTTGAATTTACCTTTCCAATGATACATTAAGCCACTGCTAAATATCATCCAATAGACTACCCAGAGATCATTTATATTATTTCTGAAATGCCCCTCGTACAGGTAGGGTAGCGTTTGAAAGCTGGTAGTCCCTCAAGCCACATTATTAGTAATTTTCCTATCATCAGTCCTCTTTTGAAGTGAACGGATACACTTTCAGAGAAAGCAACTCTGTCAGTTAAATTTTACTGCCTTTTATAAATGAGGCAGCTCCTATCAGCAAATTCTTTTCTGGAAAAAGAGATTCCATTTAAAGAAGGGCTGTTTTCTGAAAAGAAGCAACAGGAAGTCACAAATGGTATTCCCTATGTATAAATGGCGGTTAACATGGAAATGTACACATACACTTTTAAAATAGTTTCTTGTAGCATGTCCTGAATTAGAGTATCTGCTGTAGCGAACATTCTGTTTCAAACGTTTCTTCAAAACGAGCACATGACGTCGAAATGACGTCGTTCTAACGTCGATGCGACGGCATCACGTCGCATCGACGTCAGTGCGACGTCTTTGTGATGTCATGTACCTGTTTCGTCATTATGTCGCTATTATCTGGGTAACATCAGCAGTATTTTGTCAAAAAAACTTGGTTTGTCTAATGTCTTTGCATGGGCCAATCGTGGACCAACTGGTGGCTTCGTTTTGCTTTAGTTCAGGTTAATAATAAGCCTTCAAATTTGTTTCATCAAAGTGTTTTAATGATTTGATGTGCTTCACTATAGGGTGGCCCACTGATGACTTGAAAGCCCCCCTACCCCCCTCCCCCCCCCCCCACCACCCCTACGAAACCAAACCACCCATTAAATTTTGTTTCAGAGTTGCCTTAGAAAGGAGAAGGAAGTGTGAAGTTACCCGCATAAAATTTGTTAAATGTAAATCCGCAGGAGTTTATGCTACTTTCCGATCGAAACAGAAGCTTCTGATGCAAGGATTTTAACATTACTAGTCTGAGAGTGTCTGTTGTCGGAATGCGCTATTCGCTTTTGTCGACTGTATTTGAGCCTTGACACGAACAAAACAACAAAGTGGTTGTGCGCCTAGCGCAGAGTAAGATCAGTCTGGGTAACCGCCCAACCTGATCAAACGCTTTGCTCAGCGCTTCAAGGGTAGCTAAGGCTCAGAGAAGCCTCAATGCGGACAACGAAGACTCTGATCAGACTGGGCGGATGCCCAGGCTGATCTGAGTTGTCGCTGGGCGCACATGCCACATTGTTGGTTTTGTCATGTCGCGACTCATTTCTTTCTTTTTCATCAGTGTCTTTGATGGTGCTTTGTAACTGTGTCCTTTCATGGGTATTTTCATTTTCATCTGCTATGCAATAAATATCATGCTGAAAGACTGACTTATACATGGCACATTTATACATAGCCAAATAATTATTTACTGACCGTTCTATAGCGGTTTACCTTGGATGCCTTTCGTAAACTGCTGCCGGTTTGTGTGTATGCTTCTTTTTCACTTTTTATTTTGAAGGCGGGTTATGGGATCTGTTTGTATTATTTCCTGATCACTGCCTTTCTTGTTACTTTGAATATGTACCTTTTAAAGCGCATGCACGATCTGTGGCAAACTCGGTTGTTAGAAATAATGAAACATAAGAATAATGAGAATACTGTTCCATTCTGACGGTACTTCTGTTGTGATTCTTTACTTTACTTAATCTAGTTGTTCATGTCGGCTCTTTCATTCAGCTGGTGTGTAAGTGGTGATTTAGTTAGGGTAGCTGTATGACCAACTGTCTGCCAAAGAGCTTTTTAATCGGTTTACTGTGGATGTCTGTCGTAAACTGCTGTTGGTTTGTGTGTATGCCTCTTTCATTTTTCTTTGTTTTGAGGGCGGGGTATTGGGATATTCGGTCTGATAGTATTATTTTTCTGACCATTGCCTATTTGTTACTTTGAATGTTTTTCTTTTAAAGCGCATGCACGATCTGTGGCAAACTCGGTTGTTACGAATAATGAAACGTAACAATAACGAGTAGACTGTTCCATACTGACATGTTTGGTTGGGATGTGCTCCTTTATTTCGACAGAAAGTTTAACAAGCATATATATTATGTAATAATATTATTGCACCTGGAACGTATGGTTTTTTCAGGGTCTGGTCTAAATGCACACCTACTCGTGGATTCTCTTGCAGACCGTGTTAAAGAGTGAAACGATAGCATAAATATTGGGTAGATCTACCTAAAATAAGGTATTATCAAATAAATAATTTGATAAAAACTACTATATAACAGTATACGTTTCAACTCTCAAAGTCGCATGTCGTGTTTTGTGATCGTTTTACACTTTATTTCAATATTACATTGCTCTTCAATTACTCTTCATCAAAGACGGATTGATATTAGTGATGAATGTTTTAATGGCAGTTATGTTACTCTGGCAATAAACCGTGAACCCCATAAATTAGAATTTCTGACCCACCAGGGTTTGATTTTCTCTGGGGAAATTGTCTTTCCTGTCTATAGGGAAGTTGTGTATCAACAAACAGACCGACGACTGCGAGACTACGGGAAGTAGCTCTGGTGAATAAGCAATTTCCCGCGAGACTTTATCAGACTCGTGGAAGTATGCAACAGCTGTTGCATATCAGACTCGTGGAAGTATGCAACAGCTGTTGCATACTTCCACGAGTCTGATAAAGTCTCTTTGACACAGATTAATTTTGTTTGACAGATAAAACCTTCGAAAGATTTTAACTTACACTCCTGTGTGCCATGCTTGCGATCAATATTGGTTTCGCTGGTACTTTTGAGTAACAAGTTCCGAGGTCGAGGATCTAAAATTTTCAACTATGAACTCTGAAATGAAATAAAAATCTGACACAGTTTATGTCTTGATCCAGACGTTTGTAGATATGAAAAGCCTTATTATTTCTATCTTTCGCTCAGGCAAATTTCTTATTCACAATCAATAAAACGCCATGGCTTCCTCTCTCTCTCTCTCTCTCTCTCTCTCTCTCTCTCTCTCTCAAAGAAAAAAATAATCTAATAAATAAATCGGAGCGTGCAAAAAAATATTCGCAAAACTTACACTTAATAAGCGTCATGATAGTTTTTCTTTTTTATAATTACTTTAATACTTACTGCACATAGACTGCAGCTCCTCTTTGTACACGTGTCTGCCATTGCAGTAACCTCGGTGCCGTGAGGTCGACTTCCGGTTTTCTCCGAGTCACCTTCACGGAGCGCTACATAGCAAAAAACGTGAAATTTTAGGGAATCATTTCTGTTCCCTAATATGGGGCATTTATTAGGGGGTACTTCTCAGAAAACGAGGTGTTTTTGACTGGAGACATCCTTTATCTTGAAGTATAGGTAAAGGATTCTAAACCGGGGACAATCTTCATAGAAATATCAGCTGTCAAAGACACCTGCTATATTTTTCTTTTGCATTAGCCACTGTTCGTTGCCGCATTGCGTACGAGTCACGTGACAAAAGCGATATCGCTTCTTGCCGGTGTAACAAGTAAATTTTAACACTACCACTTTTATCCGTACTGGTCGATTCGATTGCGGGAATGGTTTCAAAGACATGTCATGCTCTTTTTAGGTTTAAATGAGGTGTATTCTAATAATACCCGACCAGTTAGTAGCTTCTCGTTTCAACAGACGAATGAATGGGTAAGTAAATACGTTTATTTATCGTGTTTAGTAGTTTGACGCATGAGTGGGTGGGGTGATGGTGCACATTACTTTTAGCAATTTTCAGCCATTTCACGAGTTAGATTACGACCGACAGTGAGCTCAGCACCCACTGCAGTATTATGGTCAAGTCACGCTGTCGTTCAAATATGCAAAATAGTCATGAATCATTATTAATCTGTATGGAGCCTCGGAGGTGTGACTTTGTGTCAGTGAGTGCATTTTTACCCTCTATCAGGTTGGCAAGAGAGATCAATTCTAGGGACAAGTCATTTATTATCAGGTGGGGACCCAGTACATTCAGGGGATGGGGACGGAAAATTTTTGGTAATCGACTGGGATGAGTGGGAGGCGGGGTCGAACTCAGTAATTTAAGCAGTGGAGCAGGGGTGTCATAAATGTAATTTGGCCTGGTGAATGGTTTTTCTTGGACTTTAATCTCAGTGCTCAGTAAACAATTCCCATTCACCAGTAAACAATTCCGATTCTGACATAGGTTGGGTCTGAATTCTTTCATCAGTCTTCATTTAAAAATAAAAGTCTCAGCTTCTAGGGGGCACAGCCCCCCCCCCCCCCCCCCCCCCCCCCCCACACACACACATCTAATCATAGAAACATAATTCAGAATTAAAATAAAAATCCAAGAGCACAATAGGGGCTACCCAGACCTTGCATAAGGGGGTGGTCGGGTGGCGCAATGGTGCTTTGTATAACTTCCAGTGCCAGGGCATGATCCTACTGATTTGGATCATTGTAGGGCAAGGGCTTACTGCGCTTAAAGTAGGTGCGGAAGCGGGTTGTTTGGACAATTTTTTCTCTCATCTATCATCTCTTCTTTCTCCCTCTCTCTGGGAGATAGCCCGATATAGACTGAAATACTGACTCAAATGGCCGTTAAATCCAAAACAATCAGTCAGTCAGACCCCATAAATTTCTCTTAGACTTTTCGATTCATGTTCTTCTCTTTCAAACTTTAGTCTTCAAAAACATAAGTTTCAGAAAGAAAAATAATGATAATTAATATTAAAAAATTGCCTGCTTCATATATCCAGAAAAACTTCTTTTCATTGATTTGCTAGTAGGGCAGTATAAATATAGTCTAAAATCATGCCGGTCAGTAAATTTAAATTAGTGGCATCAAATCCTTAGGTGCCTATCAGCAGCATAACTGCTGTGACTTCTGGGGGCACAGCCCCCAAACCCTCTTGATATAATTAATAGCTTTATAATATTTAGAGCATTCAGCATCAGATTCTTGGTGGGCATGTGCAGAAAAAAGCATATAATTAACAGGTAGAAATGAGAGGATGTTCTTTGGGTATCATATGCTCTTTGTGTTTCATACTATGGTTTGTTTGACTTAAAATAGTAAAATAGGTAGAAGGGCTGTAAAACTTTTTGTAAATCGTATAAAAAATGAGTAAGTAGACCCTCCCCTCCCCCTCTCCCCTGGTAATAAATGACTCATCCCCTAAGTACATACCTTGAACAAGGTATACACATCTATGTAAGTATAAAGTAGGTTGCATGCAGAAATATGAAATATTGATATTTTCTGATTACCAAAGAATATTGCAAAGCTATTGCTAAGTATTATTGCTAATTTGAAACACCAGGAGCAAATGTAAAAAAAAAAGAAATAAGATAAAGAAAATACATAAAAACACACACACACACACACACTCAATTGAAATTAAACCACCATTACAAAATTTTGGAAAGTAAATTTTTAAAGATATGTTTTGATTCCCCACCAAACAGGAACAAATCTACTAGAATATTGTATATTGTACTTTTGAATGTTATATTGATTCATGTCTATACCTCATTCTAAGAATACATTTTGAATTGTTCATGTCTCAACCTGTTTTTGGGGCTCTTATTTGGCAATAAATGTAAAATTTGTTGTTTGTACCCACATCTCTTACGAGGTCGGGGACAAAATGAGGCTTATGTGCCATATTTTTCTTCAGCATTGTCCTGGCAGTGGGGTGGAGTTCACTTTTTACCCAGATCCATTCAGAGCATATATACCTTTCAGATGGTGATTATGCATTTCTGTAATCTGGAATATTTAATGACAATTTTATTTGACCAGATTTCTGCAGTTGTAAATGGTCCTGTATGTTCACAGGTACAACAAAGCTTCTGTATTTTTCTCTTGTTTTTCACACATGCTGTGTGACAATATTATTTCAAAGGTCACTTCTTAGTGGGTCAAAGCACAAAGAGTTTCATACAGCCTCAGTCAGGCCATTATCATATACCAATGTGAGAAAGTCAGGTTGTGCTAAGGGAGCCTAGGGAATTCAGGTGTTCCTGGAACTCAATTTTAGTCCAACTTTAATGAACCTCAGTAAAAATGGAATTCTTTTAAGGGGCATAAAACCCTAAGCAGAAAAAGAAAGTGTACAACCATGAAAAAAATAACTGTCTTTATCAGAGCCCAAGATAAAGATGGGTATTAAAAAAAAAGCATTCTAAGATAATATTAGATATTCATTCACAGCATATATTTGTATGTAAAAAGAAAAGATATTCAAAATTATTATTCAGTATGCTTATCAGGGACTCTGACTATGGTATCAGATCTATCTGAGACACTTTGAAACTAATTCATTGCTGCTTTACGACATCACTAAAATTCAAATTTTATTTAGGTCTGCCTAACGTTAAAAAATAAAATAATAATAAATAAATTAAAAATACATGCAGAAAGGGCCAAGTTTTAGTTTTTTTACACCCTTAAGATCAGAAAAAAATACTTTGGCTTGCCCTCTGACCCCCGTTTGCCAGCTTAGTACCTTTAAGCTTTCATCTGCAAACTTTTAGTTATATACTAGCTAAGCTTGGTGTAAGGAGCAATGCAGAGCAGTTGGTTTTTTTTCTTTACTTGGTGAAAACTTTCATCAAGTACTTGTATAATGAATAGATTATCCCGACATACATGACATAAGGCTCATTTCAAAAGCAGTAACAGCAGAAAAATACAAATCATGGAATAAGATCCTTACTGTGGCAACTGCCACCAGAAAGAAACTGAAAGGAGGAAAAACAAAGACAGAAATTACTAGCCATAATTACTATAATGTGCTTAAGTATTGGGACACCTAGAAATTATCAATTTCTATTGTCCCAAATGGAAAATTTTAAAATCATTATAGGTGTCCCAATATTTTAGCAATGATTACAGTACAATACATGCTAACTTTCTGACTCTTTGCCTGTTAAGATGAAATTTTATACTTTCTGGGGAAGTAACACCATCCTATTATTTTTAACAAAACTAATGACAGTAGAAAACCTTCCTTGTGGAAATTATAGCTCTTTACTGTTCATTTGGTGGCAAATTTCACCAACAAGAAAGAAATTATGCAATAATAATAATAATGAAAAAAATAACAAATAATAAGTAATAAAGAAATAGAAATCTTTATCAGTGACACTTGATCAACAAATGACTTTCTGATTATATCTATGTTAATGTGAATGAGACACAGTATCAGGGGAAGCAACTTTTACTTATCTTTTTGCTTCCATTCACACATTCACAGGTTGAATAGAGTATGCCTCCTTGGGGCCAATGTTGACTTTAGTACTAACATTGACTTTTCCTTAGAGAAGCAAACAGGAAGTCACATATTTTTTTTTCCTTTTGAAAAACATGGAGGAGGTGTACCCATGCTCATCAAAATCTTTTAGAAGTTTTATGGATATCATCAGGCTTTGAATCATGTTTATAAATACAAATTATTTGGTAAACACTCTGAAAGAATGACAAATAAAACCAAGCAAAAATTACATCCATTTATTTTTATTTTTGTGAATAAGGATTTTTATCTGTGCAATTACCTCATTTCTTCAGTTTTTCCCTTCCAAAACAATTCCAAAAATATATATATCAGTCGAAAAAGATGGATTTAGATTTTTGGGATTGTTTTTGCACGAAATTTCATCTTGTAGCAGAATTTCATAAGACTGATTTAGATATTTGGGGTTATTCTGGAGAAATAAATAGCCAAATAAATGGTAATATGAAATGGAAGTCACTATTTTCCCTAAAAAATTAAAAGTTGAGATATTTTACCTAATTAAAAGTCATAAAATCAACATCAGATAATCGGAAAAACTTAGCAGAGGTTCAAAGGTCTAAATAAAGTTAATGCTTTCAGAGTCGAAAGTAATAGATACTAGCTCTGGATTATCTTCCAAAGAAATACAATTAAAGTTCCCCGAAATCATCAGTCTCCAGAATCATAACGGGTAACCAAGTTTGTTCCAGTGGTGGCCCCCGAGTCCAAAATGGCTACACTTCGGTTGGGGCTGGGTTCACTAGAAAAATACATTTGTACTATAATCAGGATACTGCTTCAGGCTGACATTGTGGTTGACATGCTTCAGGCTCACTGACATTGTGCTTGATAGCACACTAGTTGTTAGTCACTGTGTGTACATGTATACTGTATTAATCTATAAAATGCCTTGCAGGTGTTGCAGTTTACAAAAGGGTGCCTTATTTAGAGCCTAAAGTGTAGTTAACCAGCCACTGCCAAATACCTGTAACCTCTAATAAACAGTACATGTATTAAGGCGAGTGGGTATACTTGAGGAAGAAGCAACTCTACTATTTTGCCTCTCTTCCCAGTAGTGGTCAACTCTTAAAGGAAAGCAAATTCTTTCAATAGTAGACCCCATTAAGAGCTACTTCATCCAGAGAAGCAAACAGGAATTCAAATGTTGTTTAGTAATACATTATTTTTGGAAAAGATGCAGGGGGCGCTTATTAGAGCAGGGGTGTTTATTAGGATTTATGTAGTATTTTATTGTCCAGCATGTTTTACTTGCTGTCTCCAATGATATGAACTGACACCTGGCCAGTATTGTCTGCATTGAATATATGCCCTTTGTTAGTTGCAAGTTGCTATAAGGTGCAATGCATTGTCTTCTAAAAATTCTTATTCCAATAATTTTTGAAAAATATTTGTGTGCTTTTCCAGGTGATAAAACAGGCCATGTTGCCCTGAAGCAAGCACTGGAAGTGGTACTTATATTCTTTCACTACCATGCTCCTTGATATTTATAAAAGACTGAAGTGGCCAAGAGTCAGACAGTGTGATTGGGTAGGTAAACAGAATATCAACAATTTTTAGCTTTCCTAAGGTAAAGGCTCTTGGGGAGGCGATGGTGTACACATGTACAGCTATCTGGCATAATTTTACTAAACATAAATTTCAAATGAAATCTCTGAAGCTGTATGGCCCTTGGAAAAAAAATCATTTGCAGCATTTAATTTATAGGATCAGTGGGGAACATTGTGTTTATAGTAGTGCACATGAGGCAGGCATATTCACTTATGTCTATATACATGTATATATTTTACATTTATTACTAAAACCTATTCAGAAAATGCATTATCATTTGAGATAATGAGAGTCAAAGAGTGCTTTGCAGAGATACAAACTTACCATTTTCAATCATATTTTATATTAGGTATATGTATAGGCAATTTCTCAAAAAAATCTAGGGACCTTGGGTAACTGGACCTAAGTAATGCTAGTCTTTATCCCTGCTCTGTAATAATAATTATATACCAACCCAAAATATTTGGACGACCTTTGTACAGTTAGCAACCCACATCAGAGTGTTTCAAATGAGCTGTCATATCATGCACTGTTTGTGCCATTTTCTAGATCATTTGATAGAACAAATAGACTTGCCATAGTTTGGAAGCTGGCATAGTTTAATATAGAAATGAGCCGCCACACGAGAAAACCAACGATGTGGTTATGCGCTCAGCACAGACTCAGATCAGCCTGGGCATCCGCCTAGTCTGATCAGAGTCTGTGCTGTCTGCATGCCGTGCATGGAGGTAACTTAGTCCCTTAGCTACTCTGTAAGCACTTAGCGAAGAGTCTAATCACACTGGGCAGATGCCCAGACTGATCTGAGTCTGCGCTGGTCGCACAACCACATAGTTGGTTTTCTCGTGTTGGGGCTCAAATGGTTTGGGTGTCTAAATACTAGTATTATCAGTAAATAATTTTGGAAATGTAATTTCAAATTCCAGTATTATCAAATTTAATTGAACTGTATTACAGGAGCAGAGTACTATCATCTGATTGAGGCAGACATGTTCTACAGATGAACAACTTGTTACTTGGGTTTGCCTTTTGGATCGAAAATCAGACTGGGAGTTCCAGAGGAAAGGGGAAAAGAAAAACAGATATAGGGATAAAGTTGTCATTGACTGTTATTTTATCACTGAAACTGAAAACAGTGTTTAATCTACAATGAGGTTGAATTATTAAAGTGAGATCATTTTATTTTTATTTTTATTTCTTTTTTTTTATGATGAGGGACTGAACAGGAACTTGTGATGCGACTTTAGAAGAGTTTGCCAAAGGAATGAACAACGCTTTCTTTTAGAGTAAACTGGCCTGTCAATATTAAAAGTTTTGAGATGACTGTTAGGGAAAAAGATACTGGGAAATCCAAAAACTGGCTATTGTAGGTCTAGGAGTGGTAGTGATTAGTCACTGTGTGAAGTTTCAAGCTTGTAATATTTAATATGGGCAGAGAGCTGTCAGAAATGAGGAATAAATCAACAAATCTAACATGTGTACATGTGCTTTCCTAAAGGCTACATAAAACTGATAATGAAATGCTAGGTCTTGTGTTTCATGCCAACTTTTGCTTGCAGCAGCAACACAGAAATCCCTCATTTCTGCAGTGACAGGGATGCTTTGCTGCAGATGTGCTGGATTGTTATACTACTTTGTACCATCAAGTTATCAGCCAATATTTCATGCTCTGTTGATGTAGAAAGTTTACAACCAGAATCACATGAGCCTTTTTATATGCCCGTTCTGAAAAAACGGACATATTATGTCATGGCGCTGTCCGTCCGTCCATAAACATTCTTGTGCGCACCATAACTCAGTAACTGTTTTGGATATCTTCATGAAATTTTGTAGGAATATGTATTAGGTCGAGGCAATGTGTCGCATACAAGAATGGTTGCCCCCCTTTCCTTAGTTTCCAAGTTATGCCCCATTGATTATTTTTTCCCTGCAAGTCTTGTGCACTCCACAACTAGATAACAGTCTAGATAACAGTTCGGGATATCTGGAAACCTCATAGCAGTGTCACGGTATGAAGTCCAAACAATATGTCGCATACAACAGTGGTTGCTCTCACGAACTTCCCTTTAGAGTTATGTCCCTTTGATTAGTTTTGAGGCTGTTTTTGTGTATACTTATGTTATGCATACAATAACTAGGTAACCGTTTGGAATATCATGATGAAACTATATAGAAATGTACATGATCACAAGACAATGTGTCGCATATAAGAACGGTTGCTCCCCCTTACTTAATTTTGGAGTAACTTCCCTTTGATTAGTATTTATAGGCTTTTCCCATTCACTCCATATCTCCTTAACCTTTTGAAATATTATAATGAAACTTTGTAGGAATGTGTATAATAATGGGGCAATGTATCCTGAACAAGAACCGCAACTCCAGCTTACTTACTGAATTATCTGCCCTTGCATAAATTTTCTGTCTACTCTGTTACTCCTTAACCGTTTAAAATATTTTAACACAACTAAATGGTGATGTGTATATTGTCAAGCGAATGTGTTAGAACCAAGAATGGTAACTCTAGTATATTTAGTTTATGAATTACCTCTGGTGTTTGACTTTTGCATTACTCAACTTCTGAGCCGCTTCACCATGGAAGCTGACTTTTGGTATAATAATAGTATTTGATATGTTAAATATTTAAATATAAATGTTGCCATCATTAATTATAGAGTGGTTTCCCCTGTTTGTTAGCCTCTGTATCCTTTTGTTAACAATCTTGTTCATTCTATAACTCCTTTATGACATTAAAACGGGCGTATTATGCGCCGCTTGCGAAGCCCTTGTTGTCTCTAACCATGGCTCTGCTTCTGTGGAAGTGGGAGGCAGGTCTGACACAGACATCCATAGAAGTTATTTGCATTTAGCTACAATTTTCAGAAGTAAGACTTAATACAAAGTTTATTTAGAACCAGTGTGATTCAAACAAGCTTCCAATCCCCCAAATTTTGCCTTACCTTGAGCCCTGTTATTGGAGTTTTACAGCCTTTTCAACACTATTTCAGTCATATCAGGCCAATAGGGAATGGGTGCCATGATTATCCGAATGATTCAATGAAATAATACTGTGAATAGAGAAGACTCACCACCATGCCAGAATTAAGTTCCCACACAGCATTGAAACTACATTGATTCTGTGTCATGCCATGGATCAATGTTGATTCAGTGTGTGAGCATGCCTTCTTAACTTTCATTAGAGTCATGTTGGGTCACAAACTAGGTCACTAGGTCAACTCTTAGAATTAAAGGGCTCTGAAGCCCCAAAATGACAGATTCTATCACAAATCTAGAAAAGTACCTCATAGGCCAGCATGAACGACTGTCTTCTCAGAGTCTTCCATATTCTTATCTGCAGACTATGAATCATGAAGACTATACCTCACCAGTTTCTGCTCCATACCTGTATCCTCTGCATTTAGAAACCTTGATTTTGGGTAGCACATCATTTAATTTAGAATGTTGATTTGTCTCTTATCGCTTAAGAAAGGAAGCAGACAGCATTGTGGGATGACAGGGTTTATGCTAAGGTCCAAAACCCAACTGGTCCACAGGACCAGCATGGATGTGATTTGACTGGTCCTTTCGTTGTTTCTGCTGGTTTGCAGTAAACATTTAAATTAGTTGGTCTGGAGGACCAGCTGATACAGAAATCAGCTGGTTCTGCCCCAAAATCACTGGTCCTGGACCAACAGACAGATGGTTAATAAAACCCCTTGGATGATATATGAGCTGCGACACGACAAAACCAACAATGTGGTTGTGCGCCCAGCGCAGACTCAGATCAGCCTTGGCATCCGCCCAGTCTGATCAGAGTCTTCGCTGTCCGCATGAAGGTAGCTGAGGCCCTTTGCTACCCTTAGAGCATTTAACGAAGAGTCTGGTCAAACTGGGTGGATGACCAGGCTGATCTGAGTCTGCGCTGGGCACACAACCACATTGTTGGTTTTGTCGTGTCGCGGCTCATATATGGTTTTGCCATTATGCGATGTTTGACTCTATCAAATGCCAATTAAGTAACTTACTCGGCCAAAGGTCAGATAATGGTGCCATTCTGATTCAGAAACTGTAAAGGTGTAGAATTGTAATTTCGGGTATTTAGTGACAATAGTTAAAATTAATGAATAACTGCAAAATAGATTCTTCTAGTTTCGATTTCCATTATAAGGGATGTTTAATTTGATTTTTATTTTTCTTCAGAATTTCCTGTGAGTTAAGGCCAACAGTGTATGCCCTGACTGGATGCTGTTTTCTGTGACGGCTTTTGAATGGGAAAAAAAATGAAAAGGTTTTTCTGTTTCTATTGTGCTCTGTGATATGGAAATGCATTCAGGTCAAATCCGATGAATTCTAGAGGTCAAGGTCATCTAGTGACCTTGGCCAAAGGTCACATATATCTGTCCAGAACTGCTTGGCTCAGATGCTTGAAATCTGGTATGTAGCATTGCCTAGTGGTCCTCTAATAAGTTTGTTCAAATGGTGGCCCTAGGGTCTAAAATGGCCCTAAGGCAGGGAGTCCCAGGTGTGAACCATAGAAATACATAGAAAAATATTCTAAAAACTTCTTCTTCTGAACTGCTTGGCTCGGATGTTTGAAATTTGGTATGTAGCATTGCCTAGTGGTCTTTTATCAAGTTTGTTCAAATGATGGCACCAGGGTCCAAAATGGCCCCAACCCTGGGGGTCCTAGGTTTGAACCATATAAATACATAGAAAAATATTAAAAAATCTTCTTCTTCAGAACGGCAATGCTCAGATGCTTGAAATTTGGTATGTAGCATTGCTTAATAGTCCTTTACCAAGTTTGTTCAAATGGTGGCCCCAGGGCCCGAAATGGCCCCTTGGCATGGAGTCCAACGTTTGAACCATAGAAATAAAAAGAAAATTATTAAAAAATCTTCTTCAGAACTGCGAGGCTTAGATGCTTGAAATCTGGTATGATGCATTGCCCAGGGTCCAAAATTATTCAAGGGCAGGGAGTCCAAGGTTTGAGCCATAGAAATACATAGAAAAATATTCTAAAATCTTCATCTTTTGAACCACTTGGCTCAGATGCTTGAAATTTGGTATTTAGCACTGCCTAGTGGTCTTTTACTAAGTTTGTTCAAATGATGACCCTAGGGTCTAAAATGGCCCCGCCCCAGGGGGACCTGGGTTTGAACCATTGAAATACATAGATAAATATTCAAAAAAATTCTTCTTCAGAACCACTTGGCTCAGATGCTTGAAATTTTGTATGAAGCTTTGCCTTGTCGTCCTTTATCAAGTTTGTACAAATAATGGCCTCAGGGTCCAAAATGGCCCAGCGACAGCAGGGAGTCCTGAGTTTGGACCATAGAAATACTTAGAAAAATATTCAAAAATCTTCTTCAGAACCACTTGGCTCAGATGCTTGAACTTTGTTATGATGCACTGCCTGGTGGACTCCTACATAGTTTGTGTAAATGTTGGCCCTGGGATCCAAATTTGCCCTGGGGCGGGGAGTCTTGGGTTCAAAATTAAAATATACTCAAAATCTTCTTCTCCAGAACCCCTAAGTGCAGATGCTTGAAATTTGGTATGATGCATTGCCTAGTGGTCCATTACCAAGCTTGTTCAAGTGATGGCGCCAGGGTCAAAAAATGGCCCCGCCCCAGGGGGTCCTAGGTTTGAACCACAGAAATACATAGAAAAATATTCAAAATCTTCTTTTTCAGAATCACTTGGCTCAGATGCTTGAAATTTAGTATGTAGCATTGCCTAGTGGTCCTTTACCAAGATTATTCACATGATGATCCCAGAGTCCAAAATGGCCTGAACCCAGGGGGTCCAGGGTTTGAACCATAGCAATACATAGGAAAATATTAAAAAACCTTCTTCTTCAGAACCATTTGGAAATGGTTGCAAACTATCAGGTTTGTTCAAATGGTGACCCTAGGTTGACCTTTAACCCTTTTGCTCAGGTGAGCGATTCAGAGTCTCTTGGCCCTCTTGTGTTTTATTGATCATTTTTTAAAAATATGTCTAAGCTTCTGCCCCCCCCCCCCCCCCCCCCCCCTTACTCCTCCATTTTAAGATTAATTCTAATCTTTCAAACTTGCATCAAAAACATTTACAAAATATGTAACTTTTAGGTAAAGGTGAAGGTTTCCCATAGCCTAATAGCCGTAGGGGCAGTGGGGTTAGAGACCCACTATATCTTTGGCACAGCTGATGAAAGGCAGAGCACATCTCTCTCCTTTCGCTGCCTAAACCTTCCCTGATTCGAAAAAGGTGCCCATTTACTGCTGAGTTGACAGAGTTTTCCAGTCGTCAGATGGCGACGGTGAGCCGCAAACTCGCGACCTTCCGTTGACTTTCTGCACAATAACCGAGCCACTCAAACCTGTCGACTACGGTGCCTCTCTTACAAAAAAAATAAATAAAAAATAATAAATAAAAAAAAAAACATAAAAATTACATCAAAGAGATACTTTTCCCAATTCATATTTTCATTGACAGTAGAAATTCATCTATAAAATCATGCCAATCAGAAAATTTAATAATTTAATACCTGCGATGGCGACATCAAATCCAAATTTGGCTTCTTGGGGCTGCGCCACCAGACCTCCCCCCCCTCCCCCCCCCACACCTTAATTTCATGAACAGCTTTATTGAGCGTTCAGCATCTGATATCTGGGTGAGCATAAGCAGAAAAAAATGTAGAAAAAAATATAATTGACCATTAATTAACCTGTAAAAATGAGAAAACTTTCATTGTCATTGTCTTTCATAGGTTTGACTGAGATCAGTCTGACAAAATAGGTAATATGGTCATTATCATGTGAATGTAGGGATGTTATCGGGTGGAGTTGGGTTATTAACTTTTTTGCCACCTGTTCCCCTCTCGTAAGTGGGGCTCGGGGGACCTTCTCCGAGAAAACTTTTGAATTCAGGACGAAACTAGAAGCGATTTTAATGCATTTTGAGATCAGTTTCGCTTGTGAAACTCAATTGATTTTATGAGTATTTGCTGTATTTCAAATGCTTACCCCAGCTTTTGAAGATTACCGAAGGTGTTCCCTGAGTGCCGAAGGCACGAGTGGGTGAGAGCACGAGAGGGGGTGTCCTTCCTCTCGTAAGGGGTGTTCGGGGAACCTCCCCCGAAAAAATCTTTGAATTCAGGACGTCTCTAGAAGCGGTTTTAATGCATTTTGAGACCAAGACAAAGAAGGAATAGCCGAAAAAAGTGGTCTGGCCAATACTATATTCGGCCGAATGAAAAAAAGTTGCACGGCCAATACCATATTCAGCCGAAATAGTGGTCCGGCCATGGCCGGACCGGCCGGACCGCCGACGACGGCCTTGTCTTTGCAACATCGTCTGGTGATGCTCTAAGCATGCTATTCATGCAGTGTTCTAGGGCACAAGCATAAATGAATTTCAACTGGAAGGTCCTCCCAATATAAAATAATACTACTATTATAAAATGACCCATAGCTGGAAAACATACCACCACCCTGTAATTTCCAACTTTATTTATTTATTTAGTTAGTTAGTTATTCATTTATTTATTTTGTTATTATCTCATTTTATTATTGCATACAGAATCATAAGCACAAGGTCAACGTGCGGGTTCGGAGTCATGGCTATGGATTTTATGCTGAACGCCAGACAATTCATCGGGTAGTAAATTAATACAACACCGACGTCAAATCTCGTCATGCGCAGTGGGATTTGTTTACCAATGTGACGAATTCTGACACAAACAAGGAGAAAAAGGGCCTTAGAAAAATTACATGTTGCGCGATTTTGTGACAGACTTATAGAAAAATCATATTTTTAGTGAATACTAATTAAGATATTTCTCAGACAAGCTGCTGTTGCGCGATATGGGCGGTTGCTAAGGAGCACTATCGCGATTTCAGTAAAAAGTCAATGTAGTTTATCCGGCTGTAGGTTCTGCTTGTCTGAATACCTACGGTCGGGTTGCAGGCCTACCATTGCAGGTGTGAGGTTCCTTTTTTGTCGAAGACGCATAAGATTACTTCTCCATGTCACTATCAACATTTCTTGTTTTACGAATAGAAGTATAAATACAACTGCAGTCAAAAGGACTTATCCAGTCCGGACAATGACATAATAGAAGATCAAAGGGCAGGACTATCCCAGCAAGCACATGGCATTTATGCAACGTCGCATCAACGTCAATGCAACGTCATGACGTTGCACTGACGTTGATGCGACGTTACCTTAACGTTATATTGCCGCTGGATAAATGATGAAAATTCTTATATACTTGAGGCACCATGTGTATTACGTAGCCGAGATGTCTCGGCGGTTTGAATCCGATCGGCGACTTTAAAATAGTTATCATAGATTAAGTCTGTACGGCAGTTGAACGTCCGTGGCTGAAATCCGTATCACGAGCAGATAATCGCAGATAACTAAAACACTATGAAATATCGAAGTTAGCTTTCTTCCGTATGCTTTAAAGCGCCGACAACAATATTGAGAATTCAAAGACTAGAGCGAAAACAGTGTCGATCATATTGAACCGTTTCATCTGGATCTACACCTGTTGGCAAATTCAACGTTTTTTATTCATTTTGTTTTTAATTTTTTGCACTTTAAATGAAAAACAGTACATCGTTAGGTACTGCACAAACAGACAACAGTAGAATTGGGCCTCGATATGACAAACCAGGAAAGTGGCTGTGCACCAAGCGAAGACTCAGATCAGCCTGCGCATCAGCCCATTCTGATCAGAGTTTCCGCTTTTGCTCATTGGAACTAAGATTTCTTCGTGCAGACAGCGAAGATTCTGACCAGACTGTTGGGGAAAGCCCAGGCTGATCTGAGTTTTCGCTTGATACACAGTCACGTTGTTGGTTTTGTCATGTCGCCGCTCAGATGCCTTCATAACAGGAAACATTCGAATCGTAAAGAATAATTATGGACTCTTCCAAGTGCGAGTTTAGACTAGCGTGAACCACGCTAGTCTATTCTTAGAGACATTCGAGGACCAGTCTAGTTTAGACAAGCTCCTGTGTCGTATCCCGTATCAGCGGGACGCTTTGTAAAACTAATGTCGCAGACTCTTATATTAGAGCGACTTGAATTGTGGGTCTTAATAGTTGTGCTGATGTATAAAGTGGTTAAACGGTAACATTATATCATAAGAAACATAAATATTTATTCTCTTGCCTCCTTCTTTGATGTGTCTTAAGAAAAGCTTAATTCTGTAATAAACATATTTTCTTTAGCTTTTATAGCAACTGCAGTGATGAGAAACACATTCCTCTTTTTCCGCAGCAAACTTTACATAACCTTGAAAATCATTAGTAGAGTAACGTCAAAATAAAATATGTCTAGTGGCATTTGCGAATAGAGGATTTTTCTGTACGAATCCTATTCCGGTCCGGGTTCGAATCCCGCCGAAGAAGAAAATCTTTCCAAACGTAAACGGGGTTCCAATGCACACGGTCTTTTAAGAACATCCTCGGACCATCCTGATATGACTGAAAGACCGTTGAAAAGGGCATAAAATCGCATTTCATCCATCCATCCATCCGTTCGTCCATCAATCTATCCATCCATCCGATTCTGCACTTACCAGATTATATCCAATACTAAACCAAGATTATAGTGTATGAGCACTTTTCGTGCTATCTAAGGGGATCAACTTTAATGATATCCTGTTTGCTTCCCTGCACAAGGAAACTCTCCCAAAACTGGGTGTACTCTAACCAGGAACAAATCCTGTATCCCAATGGAAAGGAAGACAAATATGAAAAATGATATAGTATCTTACCATGACAGTATACCCGTTAACTGGACCACTTTCATCAATCTGTGCGGGAGCACAGGCTGATCTGATTCTTTAAAAAGGTAAGGTAAAGGTTTCCCATAGCCTAGTACAGCTGGGGCAGTGGGGATTGGTAAGGTAAAGGTTTCCCATAGCCTAATGCAGTTGGGGCAGTGGGGATTAATTTGTACAAAGCACATGAAAGGTGGAGGACATTCCTCTCCTTTCGCTGCCTTATCCTTCCCTGATCCCATTTACTGCTGAGTTGATAGAATTTTACAGTTACCGGATGCACAAGTCGCTCTAACCACTCAGCAACGGCGCCACGGCAATGTAGCATATAATTCCATGTAGCATAGGGTATCTTTCTTCATATCACGCTAGGGAAACTTTCTTTGAAGAGAACAGATCTTGAAGAGTGTAAAATTTCCTTGAAGAGAATTTGATCGTTTTTCTTCTTGCTTTTAATCTGTTGTCTTCGTTCAGTAAGTGCGTAGCCTAGTTATTACCGTTGATTATTTTCTGTGTCCTTTAATTTCAGTCTTTGGAGTTTAGGGCAGGATGTGGTATGCGATTCACCGTTCCAAAGCGACGCCTACTTTAAAAGTGTATGCATTCCCCAATTAACTGTAAGGTAAAACCACGAACTTATTGTGGGCATTCAACACGTGCGAGTTTGTGGGACTATGCCACATGCTAAGTTGTTGCATTGTCCAGTTATAAACTATCAGGTGACTTCAGTAACATTCTGAGTGTGGCTCGGAACGGTGCATTGTGTTGGTTCCTGATCGTTTCATTTTCTTCTTCTTACGCCTTTGGTGTTTCGTAAGTCTTTCTAAAATGCAATGCCTGATCTAAGCTAAATATAACGTTTTCCTCGTGAAGTTGGGTCCTCACTATCATAAAATGCCTCTTTGCTCTCTTTGTACGATTTAAACATTCAACCCCCCTCGGTACGATAATCATTACCGAACAAAGATTCTGCACTGTTTTCACCAAAAACTGTTCACTGACGATACGTTATAGTGTAAATTAAAAAAAATACATAATGATATTTCAGTATTTGAGATGAAATGAAATGAACCATGTTGGTTGAAGTTTGTATGCTTTGTAAAGTGAAATATAAATTCTTTCACACGTTATTTGTTCCCCATGGGGAATATGAATAATATGTTTGCACATTTTGTAACTGCGAATAATACAGTATTGTGACAGATATTGTATCATGTATCAGATGCTTTTAGGTATTGAGGCTGACATGACAATATTTCAATGACGATAATGTACAGAGACAATAAATAAAACTGTGGCAAAAAAGAACAAGCTGATAAGGGGATATAATTGTCTAGATAGTCTATAGTGAAACTATTACCATTGCTGTATCGTATGTATGAGACTATACATCCAGCACTTATGCCAGTAAACGCAAGCAAACAACTGATATTTGCATACTGAAGATTTTAGATTTAAGAATGCACACCATACTGTTCCCTACAACAAATCCGTTACAGCAATTTAAAAAGACCATGGGCCTTCTGCTTTCGGTAAACACTCAAATAAACTTGCTCACTCGCGCAAAGGGATAGAAGTCTTTATATTCCTCAAGGTCCAAAGCGTGCTTATGCGAACATTAAATACACTTATCCGACTGCTCATTCGCGAAGTATGATCTGAGTGAAGGCCGCTGAGTAAGAAACTCCATTATAGCCATTGCTGTTTCTGATCAAACCATGATAAATTCAAATTTAGGAGTAGTTTATGTTTACGCCTGGGATATACAAAGAGGGTAGCAAGCAAATGAGTATGAGCGACCGGATAAGAAGATACGTCTGATGTAAAATTGTCAATGCTCACATCACAAACTTACCTAAGGTGAACGCATACATGTACACATTCAAGAGGAGCAATTCCGTTTTTTTTTTTTCATTTTTGTCTCCCTTCCGAATGAACTCAAAGAATTTGCTCCTCAAGGAGATAATCCTTTCCATAAAAGGTAGAAAGAGTTTATGATTTATGGAAGGATTTAGTTGTCCAGAGAAGAAAACAAGACGTCACAAAAGTTGGTTGCCTTTGCAAAATGGTGAAAACAACAACAACAAAACAACAACAACAGAGGTATAGTAAAGCCGTGTAAATTCGGACAGCGGGTGAATTCGGACAGTGACATTGGTTCCTTTATATGTCAATTGTAGGAATTAAAACAAAATTACCTGGGCAAACAGTGAAAATCCTGATGAGACGGCTCATAATCTCATCTGGAGTTTCACTGTTTGCAATGGTATGTCCGAATTACCCGCTGTCCGAAGTTACCCGACACGACCCTATATTAATGCACCTTAAAATATTTTAACTTAGATGCAACGTCAAACAACGTCATATCAGTGTCTTCTGTTGACAAGTCAGGAAGCTGTTTCAATTTTGCATGTCCTCTGGAAATAACAAAATAATTACAATATGCAGAAAATGCAAACAAGAAGAAGGACACAGACCAGTATACGCATTTACCTACTCTGATAAGTTGTTGTTGCTAGCCCTTGTTGAATCATATTTTGCATGCCAAAGACCTTTTCCAGTGCAAGCAAGTTTGATATGTTTCGAGGCGCAATACGTTCGTACATATATTTGTCGAAAAAAAAAAAGATTATTCGCTGCGTGCACACAACATTAAAAAATGTCATGGTACAACATTTGAGATTAGAACAGAATTTTTCGTTTTTCATTCCAGAAAATTAAAATTCATCTGTTGAAACTATATCAATTGGAGTTGTTTTGGTCGTGCTGTAATTTGGTGCTCGTTTTTGCCCTTAAATTGAAATTTACAGATACAGAGCATATTGTCTGAAAGCATTGATGCGTGTCTATATTCAATTTGAATTATATTGTCTGTAAATCAGATTGTCAGAATAAATAAATCAAGAAATAGCTACAGCCAGAACCGCAAAGGTGACTTATAAAACCAGATGTCTATAAATATCATATGTATGCTTAATAGGTCTGATGTCAGAAGTCACACAGATTGCAGGAAAAATATTTTGAAGCACAAGCTCTGAAAATAAAATAAAATGGTTTTTTTCGCAGCTGCAACAGCGCAGAAGAAACAGAAACGTTCGGTTTATTCAGGGACCTCCTTTAGAAAACATGATTACGTAAGAAAACAAAAACAAGAGCTGTGGTTTCCGTGACGATCTGCAGCCCGATCAAGGACATTGGTGGTCGGACGCCAACCTTCTGAAAAAATATTTAGAGTGGCGCCTTCATTTTTTCTCTGAGGTCCGACAAATATTTATATCTTTCTGAAAGTACTTGGAGACAGTTCGTGGATTTTAAACAATTTCACAGTGATCAAATCAAGATATTTCACAATCGGTATATTTTGCTGGAGTCCTGGCAAACTTGCGCTTTCTGTTACAAGTCAGATTAATTTTTAAAAATGTGCATTTATACAGGAACGCCTGACTAGTATTTGAACATGTTTAGAGAAACAGCCCTGCCATTTGATACATCTGCGCAGGACTTGCCAGTGCATATGACAGCTTAGCTGTAACATGCGGATTTTTTTTATTTCCGTAACTTTGCAAAGTGACAATATTGTCCTTGGAAAACCTGCTCAGGCTGAGGTGACTGCGCATGCGCATAGATAGGTCTGAACATGTGCATCTTATACATGTCTAAAGACAAAATTATACACGTTCCGACCTAAGGTGAGTGATACCCTTTAGGGGAGGAAACTCTGTCATTTTCATTCTGCCTTCCCTCTAAATTGGCGTCAACTCCTAAAGGAAATAAGTTGCTCCCAAAAGAGCAAATTCTTTCTTTTACAGTAGACCTCTACTTTAGAACAGGCCTCATCTATGAAGAGCTGCGTCCTCCAGGGAAGCAAACAGGGTCACAAACGTTGTTTCTCTGTTATGGCGATCAGACATGAAGGTGTACCTATGCGCACCTTATTTGTGACCATGGCGATATATTAAGAGCTAGAATGTCTGATTTTTCAGTTGATTACAGAATTTCTTCATAAAGTGTAAGTTAATCTTAACCGAATCACGACTGACGAATACCTACTATCTATAGAATTGGTTGTTACTCTTTCATTTTGGAGTTACAGGGAATATCCGGGATACATATTTATCAGCATTGTCAGTATTGGTGATAAAGTATGCATCATTAAGGGGATACTTAAGCTAAATCGTCGAATTTATGGTTGCAAATTCTTTTTTCAGCAGAACCGTAAAACGTAATTTGCGACCATAAAAACACGATTTACCATCCAAAATGACAATTTTCAGTACAATCATTCCCATTCTAATAGGATTTTCCAGATATTTCACCTTTCAGCGTATACTTCTTTGCACCCAAAGCAAGCACTTTCTGCAGCGTAAAGCGAGACGTTAGCCAGTAAGAAGCGACGTCGGATTTCGCAGGATATGCTGCCGCAATGTTAGATGTTATCCAATCTGACGTCACATGATATTCGAAAAAGCATCAGTATGATGTTTTCGTATTCAATTTAAAATTCTTATTTCTTATAAAATGGCATTTTTCTGCATGTTCTTGATCAAGCACACTGGTTTCATAATAAAATTGGCCTTATCTAAAGGCCTTTGGAAGATCTGTTTAATTTCGAACTGCCTTTTTACCGATTTTGAAATAGTCATGCTTTTACACATTTATTTCAGCTCAAACTAGCAGAGCAGCAGCAATTTACATGGGATGATGCCTGTAAGGACGTATAAAAACAGGATTCATCGTTCATATATAGCTTAAGGTTCCTATAGCCTAATGGCCTTAGGAATCGTGAGTGTTATAGTTTCTCTGTATTTTGGCACAGCAAATAAAAGGCGGGGTCCATTCCTGACATTTCGTTACTTTTATCCTTCCCGGATTCAATTAGGTACCCAGCTCATTTACTGCTGATGTAACAGGGGGAGCTTTCAGTCGCTGGCTTTCCCAACGGGGACTGGAACTCGCGATCTTCTGCACCATACCATGAATATGCATGCCGCAAGAGTTTAAGGAATGAATTTCATTTTTCTGAGGTTTATCGAAGTGTAAACTACATTGGGTCACGTGCAAAGTGAATGAACCCCGAAGGGGTTCATGTAAACTTTGCTAGAGACCCAATGTAGTTTACACTTCGATAAACATCAGAAAAATTAAGTTCATTGCTTATATTTACATTCGTTTCAATCAAATCTTTCATGAAAAATCTTCTATAAGCGCTAAAATTGAAGCAGTAAAACATGTACACGCAGTTTTTTCTGTTAACAACAGAACGGCATGCATGACGTCATGGCGTTGCTGACGTCCAATCAGGTTGCAGAGAGCTATTGTTTATGTTGACGTCATTGACGTCGCGTGTCTCAATGTAATTATTGGAATGTAAACTACATTACGTTCCAATGGTTTACTATAGGGCTTTTCAGTAAATACACCAAGAATGTAAATATATACTAATAACCTGCATGAATAGCTACATGTTTCCATGGTCAGATGTGGGGTACCTTGTGGTCTTCCTCTGGTGGGATTCGAATGATAAACTGTGCGTTTCATAACCGAATGACTTGGAAATTTTATAGAAAGGCAGATCATATAACGGCATTGTACAATAAGCAGAAACTGTTCGTTTATTCCTTCGAGTGCAGGAGTAAACGACGGTAAGCAATAGAAGCCAAGCAAAAGAAGCCAAGCAAAAGAGCGAAAGCGGTTTATTTTCAATATTTTATTTGCTCTGTAGTATCGCAAATTAGTCCAACTGAGAGCTTGTCATACCTGAAAACAGAAATGAAATGCGCAATTTCAGAGTCCATTAGTCCATTGAACAAGATTATAAAACCAAAAATACAGTCAGTTAATATCCCAGACCTTCTGCCAGGCCAGAAAACATATGGTCAATTTGTCCCCAACAAATGTTAGAATCACGATCATATGTCGTGAGATATAATGAAATACAAATGTACATGTTTTATCGACTCACAAATTTGTCGATATTTTGGCACATATTTTGTAATGCCTATTTCTAGTTTCAACGAAACAAAATATTTTGGACAGTAAGAGAAACCAGTTGCTAGCAAAAAGCAATTTCTACTCATTTTCAGAGCCTAAAAAGTGGACTAATAATAAACGAAAGAGAACAAATTCCTCAATAAGTCAACATGATAACGAATTTCAGTTTAAGTTCTATTACGCACATAGACTAACAACATGCATGTAGTTATTGTTCCCAAGTAACAAATTTCACCCATTTATTACCGTATTCTCTAATTGCCAGCATAAAGTGAGAAAAAGCAATGAGCAGATCCCAAATACTGCTCTCAAAAACAAAAGAAAATCATTATACTTAAATTGACAGTAGTTCACGAAAGGCACGCACGGTAACACAAACAAGTAGGTGGCCATTCAGCTATGCCAACTAAAACAGCACTCACATAAGAGGTGAACGAAAGCACTGGATTGTTTTGGGTTTAACGGCCCTTTGAGAAAGTACTTCAGTCTATATCGAGACATCTCCCAGAGAGATGGAGAAAGAAGAGAGAAAAATGTCCAAACAATCCCACCCGTACCTACTGCAAGCACAGTAGGCCCTAACCCCGGAACCGTTCGGGTGTTCTCTTCGGTGTTTAGTATGCCCTTTATGCGAGAACACCGGAGGTTCTGCTTGTCTGAATACCTACGGTCGGGCTGCCGGCCAAAGTAGGCCCTTGCCCAACCATCATCCAAATCAGTGCCGCTACATCAAGAAGCAGATAAAATAAGCTTAAGGCACCATAATAGAAGTACCACCTTGGAACGGTCAGTAATAAATTACTAATGGCTTCAAACATGTTATGCCGGATCCAATCCCTCGCCCTCAGCTTCTGTTATGGTGCAACCCAACCAAACAAATTGCAACCCAGAAAAGCAACGCATCAATATGGACAGCAATAACAGGTTATACGAAACATTTCAAGCATCTATTCTTACCAATTTTCTATTATTTTTCAATTACAAAAAAATAACCTGAAGCAAAGTGGGCACCTATACAGGATCACAGACAAATAAAAAAACAGCGATAAACCCCAAAAGACGTAACGCCTTGAAACGGTCAGTATAAATTACTGCGGAGGGGGCTGGGGATCTTGAATATTTGTTTTATTTGTTCCAGACCCTCGTCCTTAGCTTCTGCAATGGTTTGAAATATTTAGTTAGTTGTTCGGTTCGCGTAAATCGGCCTTAATGATTACGAAACTGAGAGAATCTTAATCCTGATTGTGGGTCGAATCAAACATGACAGCTAAAACTGATAATTTCAGCGATATATGGTATGCCCAAACACGGTGCATCTTTATATTTGCAGAAATCTTTTTAAATGCTAATTACAGAGGAAATGTGCAAAAATATGCGATTAAGTGAAACCTGAATAATTTTCCTCTGTCAGTGTGAAATACCATTCTTGTTTCATAATTGACAGTGTGGCTGTTTAAACCTTTGATAAACAACAGAATCCTGTACTAACTATTTCAACCGTTTGAAATAATTTATTCACTAAGTACATTTTGACGACGATTGCGCCAGTAGACTCTGAGTGCAAAATAAAAAAGGGTACCTTATTTCCCCAGAATCCATTCCTTCTTGCAGTGACAATAATTGTGGCTGTCACACCATCCTCCCTGATGATTTAATGCAATACAGTGTGCAGCGCATCCCGCAGAACCAAAAAAGTCACAACTTGCCCTTTTCTCCGCTGTTAAAATAAAGAGATCAATAACATACGTTCGTGAGACAATTTAGAAAAACAAAATACATTATTAATAATAAAAAAACCTTTCATAAATATTTCTTGCCTTATGGCCTTTTTATGGCTTGGTGTGACCCGTAGGCAATTTTATATCATATTTAATTCCCCAAAATGTCTGCAAATGTAAAAGAAATTATTTTAAGGTTTTTAGTTATTATTAAAAACAGGAAAAGGTCTGACAAACCATAAAGAAATCACAACCTGACTGACTTAAACTCACGGTTTTCACTACAACTAGTTCTGAGTGCCTTGTCGGCCGTATCAAGTTTCCCCATACTTAAGCTTAGTGTAGTCTTTTCATTTCCCCAGTATACAAAGCGGCCAGTGACTATATAGTTTGTCGGAGTGATGTCCGTCCGAGATTGTGTCTGTAAACCATTTTCGGTTAAAGTTTTATATAAAACTGTTTCAGCCTCGTACCGTGTTGAGGGCAAATATTTTGCAAATTGTTCCTGTTGAACAGCTACCATTTACATCTATGGGATGGTCATTTGGTAGAGCCAGTGTTAGTGTTTGGGCAGATTTTGCGTTTATGTACGTCTTCATCTTATTTTTCAATTACAACTTCAAAATGTCCAAGTATTACTTGACAGTAAATGCACAGCAGCTGAGCATGATCTGGCTGCCTTTTCTGGTAATATTTCTACAGCATCCGGGGAAATGAACTGGGGTATCAGCGGATAAACGCAAGGACGTCGCTCTCACACTATTCTTTTCTTTTGTCCTTCGGAAAGGATTTATAGAAACATTTAACTCACGAGCTCCTTTGGCTATGACCATGGCGCACGATAGCAGAAACAGCACGGCGAACAATTTACCAACCATTGCTTCTGAAATGTTATTATGCTGCAATTTAAAACTTGTTGCAGGAACTAATAATAGTCAAATCCGCGATAAGACATATACGATATACGTTATAGAATTCGTTATCCAAAAAGGCAATATTTCACTGTAGTGCAGATTGTGCAAAAATGAGAGAGAGAGAGAGAGAATTTAGAGCATACAAAAGGTTCGACTATGACACTCTGAACCAACTAACTTAACACTGATTCTGTCGAAAGATGATATTGTAGCATTACCATCCTGTACAATTTTAAATACGTACAAAATTCTGATATTAAGGAGGAATATGACATTATTCAGAACAAGCTAGTTCTGACGAAATGCCGTCAGAGAAGTCAAGCCACATTGTGACAGTCCATCTCTGGGACGACATTTATGTATCAGCAATGTAAAACATTGCACTGCTTGGGCTGTTCTTAGAGACGAAGACGTTAGTTTACAGAGAGCTTAAACTTGTTACAGTCCAGACAAATACTTAAGTCCTTTATTATTATTATTTATTTTGGACTATTAATGGGGATTTTATGGCCAAAATTTTCAGATTTTGGCCACATTCTAAAAACTATAATGCAGTGAACTGAATATTTACAAATATATTAACTGTATAAAAGTAGCAAAAAAATGCGAAATCAGTGGACATTGAAATATGGGTCAAAATAACCTGGTAATATCTGTAATTGCACATTGCTGATGTACTAAAGTATCAAGTTGCTACCGTAACAGGCAATCTATCTCTTACAAAATTCTATACCCGAGTCTAACAAGATTGGGGCACGATCAAGTACACATACGCAGACAATCTGAATACAGTATACAGTGACTGACTAGAATTTAAGGGTAATCGGGCACTAGAGGCACGTAGCGATTAGCTTATTAGATAATGGACGTTAATCTTTCTTTTGTAGTACCACTCTGTCTTTAGACAAAAATGCAGAATTTCCGGGAATTTCTATGTGCACCTGGGTGGCACGGAATATGCCTAATATGTTTTAAGCATTTGAGCAGAACACAGGAATTTGACTTTTAGTTTGAGTTTCATATGAAAATTTCATCAAAATGATGTACAACAGAAAATGATCGTCTAAACACTTCTTAAACGTTACGTACAGAGAAAAGGGTCTTTATATTATAAAACTTCACTGCAAAGGGTGGGGTATGATACCCTGATCAAATCAGAGTTCCTTTACAGCACAGGCACTTGTTTCTCAAGAGGAGCTATAAGAGAAAGGGCATTTTTGTGTTGCAAGAGAAGCAATTATGATAGTCGGGATGTGTTTATATGAAACAAGTGCTGTACAGGTAAAGCTATGAAAAAAATTCAATCAGTTGACTAGAATTCCCGAACATGCATTTTCTTTTAGGAGCTACTAAAGGGTATCGTTATGTTATTCTGTTGCACAATAATAGTATATGGCTCAAATAATGATTTTCGCCAAATAAGCACTTCATGTTAAAACCCCAAAAATGGAGTATCTGTGTTGGAAAACCATATTTATTTATATATAGTTCGTTTTGGTAAAACACGTGCATTCTAGCGCGTTCCCGTATTTTCGTGTTTTTACGTATTTTGTCAGTGTAATTTGACATTGCGTATTATATATCATTTGTCTTCATCTTTGGACGTACATTTTACCGCTAAGAGGGCATTAATGGGATTTTAACTCCCAACGCGGGTATTCTATCGCTGGTACGGATTACACATTTTACCTCTTTGAATTCGACTTTTTGTGTTTATAGTCCCAACTAGATCAGACTTACGTATTTTCTTAGTGGGTTTGAAATGATTAGTCCTATATGTAACTATTTCAATGCCTTAACATTATTTATTTTGTTGCTACATACATGTTCAGCCATTCATAAAATTCCAATGCGGTTTACGCGGATGCGGGTGCGGGTTACGCTTCTTATCTATTCTCCATTCTCGTTCCGGTATTTCTACGGACCGAATCCAAAGTACTCATTTCCTTTAATACTTGCGCATCTAGATCTAGTCCCACGTTTCAATTAATAATTGTTGTCTACATGAGACTGTTAACAGACAGGTTTTAAGTTTTCTTTCTCGTATAATCGATTCCTTATTCACCAGTAAGCAATTAAAACACCAAACGCATCGCATAAAAAACTTGGACATATTAATATATAGTTGCGGCTTGACTAAATACGTTCTCATACACTATATGTGTAATTGATTCGTACAATCAGTACAAATCTATTGTAGGCATGACGTCATTGAAAAAGCTGCTTTCCCCAATTTCGGATATTTTTTAATGATTTATAAGTTTATAACAAGTGTGGCTTGAGTCACATTCGAAATGCGTCTGGGAGACAAGCCTACAAATATGAGTCGGTTGGTCATGGTATTCGAAATTTACTTAGAGTTTGAAAACAACTACCACGCATGTTCATGCGCACAAGCTGGAAACGGCATGTTAAAATCATAACTCTTTTCACATATAGTAAAAGTGTGTGTGTTTCTTTTTAAGCGTATAAAGGAGACCTCATAGACAATGTCATATATAGACGTTGATGCAATGTTGAGCCAGCAATGTGTGTGCTTGCTAGGTTTAAGTCAAGTCAAAGGGTGGTAACCGTCAAATTTTCCCTAAAAAGTTGAGAAGTATAGTATGTTTTTTTGTATAAAGTATTTCGCCCTCTCAAATCAGATGATATTACATGTACATGTTTATCTTGATATTATCATATAAAATATAGCTATGTGAGTTGCTAATAGGGATGGCTCCAAAATACTCTGCTTGTACAACTGGTCGCGGTGCTGGTGATTTTCGCAGCCAGCAAGATTTAAACAAAGTTCTACAAAAGAAATGTTAAGGAAAATCAGCTTTGCCGACTGTTTTCCAGTCGCGAACTCATGTCAACGCGGAGGCCCATAAAGCCTTGTCTTGTGCCCTTCCACGGAGCCTAGTCGGTGAGGCGGCTCTGGGGAGGGGCACGTGATCCTGTGACGCTGTATATAGAAATTGTTAATATGGAGCTCAATGCCCCCTTGCCAGCTCACCCACAGGGCACGCAGCGTTGAATCAACGTTTGATCAATGCTAGTTCGACGTCATGACGTCGGATCGGCGTTGATCTGACGTTTATTCAACGTTGTGTGCCTGTTGGGCTGCGATTTTTGTACATACCTGTTCGAAGTCACCATCATAATCCACCTATGGAATATTAATCCATGTTCAAAACAACAGAAATTAATAATCATTATTATTATAACTGAAACACTAAAACTTCTTCAACTTATGGCGACCGCGTTGTAGAGGTGTGGTTTCTAATTTGTGCCAAGCTGGAAAAGTCCGTGCAGGAATGTAACGCTTTAGTGCAATCTGACCTTGATAATTTGTTGAATGAGTTTACAATCATTTATCTCAAGTCAATGTCGGGAATAAATTCGCATGATGGTGACCTCGCACAACCACTGATTATATAGTTACTCTCATTTTTGCTCATTACAGTTTTGTTTTCGTTGAATCTGTTCTAGTGATTCTGTCGACTTGAATGATTGTCGTGCACTATGTGCTCGGGCTAGCCGGTGCACTGGCACAGGATGATCAGGGTACCAACATCTTGGGCTATAGATTCCTTGAGATCCGTGGAATGTGCAGAGCATACGCTGATCAGACTGTGCCTTACCTACGTGCGTCCGGATACTCACTGCATCACATTCTGTGAAAATTTTGAAATTAGTGCTACGAAAATAACATGTTCTCCCTCAGATGAACATAAATATGTCAGACTGTCCGTATAGTCGCCTGATCTAGTGCAAAAAATCAACATATTTTCTAACCTTATTTCACCTTCGCTAAAGTGTGTTAATGTTTGTTCCTCATATGTCATGTTTCATGTCTTGAGAGAATAAAGTTTTGTCTGTCTGTCTAGATTTATATTACATCATCGGCTAACTAGAAAATCAAGAAAAAAGATTATATTCTACTACCATTTAAATTTGCGCATGCCCAGACCATGTTAGCATGTGGAGTGCTGAAAGACATTTTGTTGTGCAGCTTCACCGTTAACTGTACACTACATCCTGCTACTGTGTCATATATAGTGTCTAATACCGCTCTGAATTTGCACACGTGCAAAAACATTAACAGCAGCTAAATGTACGAGTGCATGCTAACGCGCTTTTAAAAGTAGGTCACACGAATGCAATACACAGTAAGCAAGTACAGTATAAAATAAAAAACAGACACACTGAAAAATATTCCGGTAGATTTTACGCGGTTAAATACCTGGCAACTACCTACCAGGCCTTTACCAGACAAAGTACGGGATAGAACCGTGACTTTATCAGATGAAAATTGACTGCAGTGTGTAAAATTCCGCATTTGCTGTTTCATTGATTACTGGCGCAATTGAATGCGGATTTAAAGCAAGGTTTGTATATAATGCAGCCGGTCTCCATATTTACACCTACGGTACTATCCCGTAACTGTTACGGTATAGAGCTTGGCAGCCATTTGCTAGGTCATCTGCCGTAAAATTCACTGGGTTTGAACAGTTTACAGCAGATGTTGCACAGCTGTTCTATGCTCATGCCCACCAGAAAGAAAATGTTGCAGTAGACGCCAGCCTAATCAGGAGAATTCTAGAGGTAGATAGTCTAACTAATGTTCAGAAAAAAACAGGGTTGCTCTTCTACCTGCAAGTCCAGCACATAAATTGACAATGGATGCTAAATGTCTTCTTTGACAATGACAATGACAATAATTTATTCAGTACTACTGGCCTCCGGCCCATAATACAAATTACAATAAATCCAAAATATTATAATATCGAGTGCGCTAAACTCAATTTACCATTCACATATTCATATCAAAAATAATGTATCCCAACTGTTCTATCCTACACGACCTACGCGTTCGAGTGCAAGCATGTAAATAAGGTATATAAGATCCGACGCTAGCCGTGCACAGCCCACATCAAAACCGAAGCTTATCAGATCTGCCTGCACTCGAGTGCGTATTGCATATAGTGACTCATACAAAATAATACCTTAGATCCAATACCACTAAACACCGCAAAATAAAGACACCGTAAATTATTCCCCATCTATCAAAGAGGAAACCCATCCTTACGAAAACGACTATTATATATAAATAAACTCATCGAGATAACTTTCTTACCCAAAAAACTCTGCAAAAAACAGCTAGAGTATGACCCCCATCACATATTTTGATGAGCAAAATTCAAAATTCACGGTCAGAAATATGATGTACATATCGGAAATAATGCTCATAGCTAATAATACAAAATATCGATATTTGTCAACATGCGTCTGAAATCACGCGATAGAGTTTATCAATATCTTTTGCTAAAAATAGAACACCAGTCTTGGCTACTACAATCTTTGATGTCTATACTAAGTACCTAAATTTTTAAATATCTTAATAAATTAATCACATGATATACATATACTCGCCGAGCCCTAATAATTCTATTTAAATGGCGATGGTGTATTTGTATGTGATGGCGTGTAATCTGCGCAGCTCTATTAGGGGTGACAATGAGGTGCATTGAAGGGTAACTCATGTCCCCTAGTAAATAAATATTCCTGGGGAAATCAATTTGTGATATATTCCAATAGTTTCCATTAACCGAAATGTTTGAATAGTTATTGCGGCCTAAAAATCCTGAAGAAATATGTCTTATAGTCAGGGCATTGTTAATGACTATTTGGGTATGTAACCAATGGCTATGTCGATGACCACTATAATAATCAGCCTGATTTTCTGATAGAGGTCTATAGATTCTATGTGAAAAAACAAGGAGGAAAATTTTCGGGAACTGACACAATTCAATTCCAGATCCGACCCAAGACGGTAATGAAATTACTGATGGGCTTAACCGGTTTGTGGTCGACCAACTCTCGTTTTTTGTTTAGCCTTGGTTCATCAGATACTAAGTTGTTCAACCCAACAAAACCAACCACCGCCCACACAACAGTCTTACAAAAAGCACCAACCCTGACAATAAGAACAAATTATACGTAAAACATTAGACGTCTAGTTTTACCTATTTTCAATTTTATAATTCCAGGGCTAGCCTTAACATAACAAACCACATATCAAAAATGCGAGAAACGACTAAGAAGAACCAAAACAGAAGTGCCGCCTTGGGACGGCCAGTGATAAAATTACGGGAATGCTTAACCAGTTTGCGGTCGAGCCCTTGGTCCTGCTTTGGATCATCAGGCACTTAGTTGTTCGGTTTGCGTGGAAGATTCCTAATTCATAAGTGTAATATCTCAGGAACATAGAAATCAAAATTAAAACTAAGGTAAGGCAAACATGAGGACTCATAGAAATAGCAACACTGAAATTCTGGAGGAAAAGAAACCTACCAGTTAAACCACGGTGAGCCCGATCCAAGACATCCTGAAACGGGTGTCAGGCGCCAACCGTCTGTGCTACTATTTAGTAAGGTTTAGGTTGGCGCCTTTATAAAGTCTGAGGCCCGTCCCACCGTCGTGCAATCGAAAGAGATAAGCAAAGCTGTTAACCTTAATTGGGTGAAAGTCTTCAAGCAGCTCCTGCCACACACCTCTCATTCTCCGCCATTCCCTTCTAGAAGGCCATATAACATCTGGCGCAAATACTGCATTCAAAATAGGCCATACACTGTTTACGCTCCCACATACCCTTTGTATGGATACGTTAAATATACTAGACAAAACAGAGTAAAGCTCGCATATCATATCTACAGTTTTAGGGCCATTTCAAGAGTATTACCTTCAATTAAAGTTCGTTTGAGTTTTATATCCTGTTCAACAATATTTCAGTCAAATTCAAGACGATGAGCGTATGATAATGAAAGTGTGTTTGCGATGAAAATACCGTTAAAAAAGTAAATGTTTCCCATAGGCTAGTAGCCGAAGGGTCATTGGGGTTAGAGGCCCACTGTGTCTTGGGCACAGCAAATAAAAGGCGGAGCCCATCCCTCTCCTTTCGCTGCCTATTTTCCCTTCCCTGATTCAAAGCAGGCTCCCATTTTCTGCTGGGTTGACAGAGGGAGTTTTCCAGTCGTCGCACGGCGAAACCAGGGCGCGATCTCACGACCTTGCGGTGACTTTATGCACCATAACAGAGCGTCTGTAACCGATCAACCACTGCGCATCTCAAAATACCGTTATGGTATGAATGATTTTGCTAGAACAGTAAGCTATCGCTAAACCGAATTGGCTATCTAGGCTCCTATATCTGAATATAGAAAAGTATGATCAGTAACTGTAGGCATTCTTCACAAGAGGTCCACCCTCACAACAAGTACCACACACTTTTCATGGCTTTCTTTGCAAATGTCCTCATGAATTTGTTTAGGGACATGCTGGGTACAACTGCTATGCATTTACTAAAAGCACTGCATTTTGGCTTTAAGATGATACCAAACGCTATACAAAGACACTTTTCCTTATTGAGTTACAACTCATTTTAATAGGTCCCAGTCATACCACTGGGCTAATTTTATATATAAAATCTGTTCAGTGTTACGCATTTAAGTCGAATATCCTTGTAAATACAAAATTGATTTTTGCCATTTCCTTGTCCACCGTTTTCTACAATATCCATACAGAAGTTAGAAGCGTTGCAACTGTTATCGATTTATTCCTTGCAAAGCAATGCGCAGTTCTAATGACGTTACTGAGATTTACGTTAACGTCAGTTTTGAAAGCTTGCAGACGCTTCGTTTTTGGTATTAATTTAATTTATTGACAGGTTTTCGTTGACCCATGTAAATGCTCTTGCTGACAAGATTTTGAATGCTAATACACTAGTTTTCATTACAAAATCATCAAATTTTGGTAGAAATGGTGAAATTGCCACAACATAAAGTACGGATAATCCGTATTTCCGGGCCAGTAGGGAACCTATATTAAAATTTCCGCGATATTTACAGGGCAGCATTTTCTCCCACCTTTGCCTATATAAGATAGGCTCTCAGCTCATATAAGAAATTTCTTTCTCCCACCTTTGCCTATATAAGATAGGCTCTCAGCTCATATAAGAAATTTCTATCTTATACCTGGCAACATCTTTCTTATATTAGCAACCAGACTTTTTCATTTTTTGACTAATATTTTAATTGTAAATGAACAAAATGGACACGCAAGCATGTCGGATGACGTTTGATAGCAGATCATGGGTTTGTGACGTCACTCAATTTTAATGACGTCACTAAAACCGGTTAAAAACGTCGCTAGCAAAATTGACGCGCGTGACGTGAGAGGCTAAGTTGCATTTTGTTTTCGCCCTCTGGAAGATAAAATAGTCCACATATCGTGTTTTCCGTCTAATTTTGAGGTGCAAACTATGTTTACACCCATTTTAGGACCCGATTAACACACTGGGCTGCTCAAAATTTACTTCAGATCATTGGTTAAAAAGTTAGAATTTTCCTGTTCTGAAGCCTAATCCGACTTTAGGTTTAAAATCCGCAAACAGTGGGAGAAAAATAATCCATCATGAGCCAGTCCATGTAGGATAGGTAAATCTCACCCTCGGGATCGGAATTTCAACCAGGGACTCGGCAAGCCTCGTCCCTGGTTGAAATTCCGACCCCTCGGGTGAGATTTCCCTATCCTACATGGACACTCATGATGGATTGTTATATTCTTGCACACCGGATAGAAAATGCCATTCTTTTCACCTGGGATAGAAAATCTCATCTTACCCTGGTGTTCTGACCCAGGACCGGAAAAAAATCACGAGCTGTCCATGCATTGGTTGTATAGGAGCTCACGTACCTGCGTCGTCAAGTGACGTTGGCACTTAAGATGATGACGTCACGAAGACGGTAAAAATGACGTCAGTTTATGCGTGCCAGTCGTTGACGTAAAGAGCGGAATGGCGGCCGTTGAAAGCGGCACCTTTTTTCAAAATCAAATTTAAACCTCTCAAGCATTATAATTACGCATTTTAAGAAGTTTTGAAGTTAAAACAAAATGTGGTGTGCAAGAAAAAGTATCTATCATTGGTGTGAGGTGCGGATAGAAATATCCGTCACTCGGGATCATTGTTCGGCATCACTCGGCAAGCCTCGTGATGCCGAACAGTGACCCTCGTGACGGATTTTCCTATCCACACCTCACACCCATGACAGATCCTTATAATCTTATACCTGGCAACATCTTTCTTATATTAGCAACCAGACTTTTTCATTTTTTGACTAATATTTTAATTTTTAAATGAACAAAATGGACACGCAAGCATGTCGGATGACGTTTGATAGCAGATCATGGGTTTGTGACGTCACTCAATTTTAATGACGTCACTAATACCGGTTAAAAACGTCGCTAGCAAACTTGACGCGCGTGACGTGAGAGGCTAAGTTGCATTTTGTTTTCGCCCTCTGGAAGATAAAATGGTCCACATATCGTGTTTTCCATCTAATTTTGAGGTGCAAACTGCGTTTACACCCATTTTAGGGCCCGATAAACACACTGGGCTGGTCAAAATTTACTTCAGATCATTGGTTAAAAAGTTAGAATTTTCCTGTTCTGAAGTCTAATCCGACTTTCGGTTTAAAATCCGCTAACAATGGGAGAAAAATTATCCATCACGAGCCAGTCCATGTAGGATAGGTAAATCTCACCCTCGGGGACGGAATTTCAACCAGGGACTCGGCAAGCCTCGTCCCTGGTTGAAATTCCGACCCCTCGGGTGAGATTTCTCTATCCTACATGGACACTCATGATGGATTGTTATAGTCTGGGCATTGTCTTTAATGAACAAAGATAAAGAAAAATCAAAGACTGCTGATATATAAATTACGGCCTACTAAAGTAAAATTCTGCAGTGTCTTTAGGGTATACCTCTTTCAAAGAAGTTAAAAATGCGACCTTCTTAAAAAAAATTCACCGTGTTTACAGACTTCTCAACACATATCATAATTTTATGTGTTTCTGCAATCAGAAGTTCTATCTGTATGGTGGTTAACGAGAAGTTACGTCATTTGCAAAACTTTTCGAACACCCCTCGTACTCCCTTGTAATTAAAGGTAGGTTCCTGGGCTAGCGATAACAATTATGTTCACAAAATAATTTCGTCATTTTCTGGGAAGTATTGAATTCTCTTATTTTTCTGAATCTGTTGATACTGAGAAAATCGTCAGATGTTATAGAAAATAGTCGTTTTCCCTTTGGATTATTTTCTTACGTTGGAATTCCCGTTCTAAAAATAAATATGTTATATGTCTATAACTGGGCAATTTCTGATGTCATTCTCCAAAGGTCAGTTTTCTCTTGCCGTGAGTTCTCCTAGAGGTCCTTGCATGGCGGATGGGTTAAAACTATCCCAAAATGCAATGCAGCATGACGTCAGCTGCATTATCTATGTTTGGCACGAATTAAAAATAGCGCTTACTGATGTGCGAAGCAGAGTTAGGAAATCCCTTGCAAAACAGCTTTTCTAATATTTTTTTATTTACACTTTTTAGTAAAACTTATTCATTCCCTTTTTATAAATGCTTTCCAACAACTTGGATAAAAATCATCAAAATTATGATGCATTCCAAAGTACAGGAACCTACCTTTAAGAGGCGAAAATGACATGTTGTAGGTCCTTTTTTGTAAAGAAACTTTTTTATCTAAAGCCTTACATTTCTACAAAATTATGATTTTGTTATGTATAGGATAAAAATTAAGAATGAACAATTCGAAAGTCTTGTACCTTTCACCAATTTTGAAAAAAATATCGGGGATGCCGTTGGCATTTGGGAGCCAACGGGCTATAACAAGCAAAACTTTTGATAGACGAAAAAGACGTACGAAATTAAGCAATTTTCTTCGGCAAATATTTCAAACCTATTTAATGGGATAATATGATAGTTAATATATATTTATGAAATAAATGTACCTTAACGACTAAATCCGCAGGAGGAAGCAAACAAAAACGTTAAAGAATTCACCTTCAAAATGCACCAGCTGCAGATCCTTATGATAACACCTGCCGTCATGAGACCTGCAGGCTTTTAGGCTTTACACACGAGCTTTGAATTATCAAGAAAAAAGGTTCATAAATGAATAATTCAGCGTGTCATCTTCGTCGGTACTTTCCATAAATTTGGCAGTGTTTCCAAAATGGCCGCTCTCACGGTCACCAACGAAAACGTCACGGATGACGTCAAAACTAACGTGCTTTTGCGTGTCAATTAGTGTATGATGAAACATGCTGATTCAACTTTCTGTTTGCATAAGATAATCATCTTTAGAGGTCCCGGACAAGATGCGCAGTTTAATCTTTTAGAACACCCCGAATTCTGGAGCACCCCGAAAACAGGTACATCGACCATACACAATAAACAATACATGTACAGGATATTGAAAAGTATATGTGCGTGCTCTTGGAGGTAAAGTAATAGGTAGAACACATTAGAAAAATACAGTTTCCTTTTTTTCAGGCCAGAATATTTTCTTTCCTATAACGGCCAGATTTTTTTCAAGGCAAATCAAGGACACATTTTATAATAAGTATAAATTATTATTATCGTCATTTTTGGATAGGGGAAAAATACTGACACCAGTAGATGAATTAAATGGCGGGGTCCTTCTTAATATTAGAATTTATTGCTACAATATTTATTTCGGTAATTTTCTTATCCCCATCCTTACCTCGTTCCCGCCCCATCCTTCCCTTCTTTAAAATAATGTGGGTTCCTCTGATCAAATACTACAAGAAACAGGCTTTGAAGGGCTTTTGACCTCTGTATTTAACCGTCCTTTTTTCAATATGCTCCCCAGGTACATGTAGCAAATTAAGAGCTTGCTCTCAAGTTCCCTTAAAATAATCACAAATGTCCCAGTCTCTCCTTAAACAATCAATTGAGCACCCCAAAGCCCACTTGGCATTACCGTATTTGCAGCAAAAACTTCCAAAACTATTCCGACATGAAAATATTGCTGGTGCGCAACTATATAGCGAACAAACCAGTGTGCATCGGTTTTGGTACTATTTTAAACGCTTGGTTACAAATATGAGTTCGATGGAGGCTGCTATGCATGTTTTGGAAGCCGGAAGTTCAAAAATTATCGCAAGACTGCCGTACATAATTAGGCGAAACAAGCGAGACTACCGTACATACTCAGGCAAAAAGAGACACGCTGGTCGACGACCATGTTACATCCGAGTTTTAGCATAGCTGCAAACAAGAAATAAATGTCAAATTTCACGGAACAAATCAGCTTATCTTACCATCAGTTGACGCAGAAAATATATAGAATATTTCACGTATAACAAGTCTTTTTTGTCGAATACATACGTAAAATTACAGACAAAATTGTAAAACTTTTGTGGTGGGATTATGCCATCTGCAAGAAGGACCTAAATCGTAGGAAATTGTCCTTGGGTAAAATCCAGTACCGTGCCGCTGATATAAATTGGACCCCCCCCCCCACACACACACACACACAACGCACCAAAGTGTTAGACTGCAGCGGGAAAAGAGTGTGAAAAGTATTAGACTTCCTATGATGAAAAGTTGTTTAAAGGACACTGGATTGTTTTAGTAAACTAATAGTAAAATAGTAATACATTTTAATTTTCTTATAGATTAATAAATGGTCACCATAAACATTTTTGCTTGCATAAAGTCGGTGCCTGAATGTCGTATTATTAATTTAACATTTCATTAGTACAGTGACATTGTACACAGCAGACAAGTGTGCCCGGTATAGCTTTACTCGGGTAGTCACTGAATATTTCGTTTTGTTTATAGAATATTCTTCCACCATGTTTACGATTATTTGTATAGGTTGACTCTCTTGTTGTTTACATGTTTTGTAAACTTCAGAATATTGAATAAATTTGGTGAATTAAGACTTTGATTATCGTCATCATTACCTGTACTAATTATTAATACATTTTAGACGACATAACGCGTACTATTCTCTAAAGTAACTCAGAATATGTTCATCATGCTTACCTGTCTTGAGATAGTAGAAGTTGTGATAATTGGAGATGCGCACTTACTCTTTTTACAAGGGTTGGTCCAGAAGTAATGTCACTGCGTCCACTGCGCGCTTATTCATCGTAGGATTATAACAAAAATTATATCAAGCTACACTGTAATTCAATTCTGATTTACACAATAAATATAAAGTTGGAATCTTTTTCCGTTCCAATTATATAGACGTCCAAAGTATGCCACCGACGCCATCGCGCCGCACGTTATAATAACGTTAATTTCATGAACATAAATTTCAAAGACAATCACAAATCAAAATCAAACTAATAGGCCAAATCAGATGAAAATTTGGTACGATGACGAAATATATTTCTGCCGCCCACTGTTGAAATTTTAATATCGTCACTGCAGTTTGTAGTTCGCTAGCTATTGCTAATGTTTGTTGCTGCCACGAGTAAAAATGTTGACTTCTGATAAACGCGCGACAGCGGATGTAAGCGCTTTTTGCCTCAAATTAGGAATACCACCATTGGAGACTCTGGAGCTTTTTAGTTAGACATGTAGTGATATAACAGTTATTATGAGGCTTGTGTAAAGGTGTAATCAGCTCGATTCGGGTGCAGATGAGTCGCTAGAGGTTAGTCCGAAAACCGGAAGACCTTTATGTACAATGTCAGACAATAACGTCACTCTTGTTCGGATCTCATATATGAAGATCGATGCTCTGCAATGCGAATAGTGTGTAAATTCTTAAACTTGAGCTGCGGGGCTGTTCGAGTAATATTAAAAGATGAAATAAACATGGCTGAACAGACATTAGTGCTTTGCTGGAACAACGAATATGCTACTTTGAAATGCTACTTTGACATGAAACAATATCGAAACTTCGTCTGGTGCGCCAACGACGTCATTGACGTGCGGCGCGTTTCGTTACCATGCCTTCTGTCTATCTCGATATCTCAGTTACTGTGCACTGAGTTTTTATGACATTTTCAGACCATAATGCAAATAGATTAAGGTACTTGGATGCGAAATTTTGTTGCTCTCTCTTTATTCTACACGATTTTACAGCTGCAGTGACATTACTTCTGGATCAACCCTCGTATACAGTATTATCAGACAGATAGGTCAATAGATCAGACAGAGTGCTGATTGTGCGCTTTTCGATGACAGTCCCGTGTCCTTTATTTGCACACGCTACCGAAAGGACATCATAGGTTCAATGAATTGCTACCATTTCAAACCATTAATATAATTCACTGTATCCTACTCGATTTACATCCAAGTAATGCAATTATGAACGACGAACGAAATCACGGAGAAAACAAAGTTACAAACAATTGTTTTATTTTATCCGACATTTGTTTTTGTCTTCTTCTAATATATAGAGAATACCATGTTTAGTGTCTTTTGGTGTCAAGTTTATCAGGTGAGACCAGAAACAGCGTAGGAATGGCGAGGCTTGCCGAGCCACTCCGACGTGTTTCTGTTCGAACCTGATAAACTTGATATCAAAAGACATTACATAGTTTTTCTATTTATCATGCAGCATTAGAATATCTTCAGTTTTAAAAAAACGTCAAACAAAAAGAAAAGAAAACGCAGTTTTGATTGAACTAGTTGACGTCGCAAACGCGTTGTGACGTTAGTCGGTGACGTCATTTAACCAATAGAACGTTGTTATCACGGCCTAGGTCAGTTTGTAGCCAATCGTCTTCAGAGATCGCTTCTTAAGGCATCGCCTGATAACATTGGCGCATGCGCAGTTCCACAGTGACATGATATCACATCATATTGTCATACCCCTGTTATCAGGTGAGTTTTGCGACATATGCATGATAAAAAGCTAAAAGGTGTTGCAAACATGGCCATAGTCACATAGCAAAATCAAACCAAGACAGCGAACCGGGAGAATGGAATGACGCAGACAATAGACACGCTTAGCCCGACACAGAGAAATTGTACAGTAATATAAGCGAATTTAAAAATATAAACCAGCATATCCAGAAAAGGCTACAATCACAAGAAACAACCCTACCAAGGCATCAGTATAAAAAGAAGGAAAAAATACAACAGTATAGAATAGCATATCTTCGTTAAAAGACATTTCCAGTCCAAACACAAAGGAGCTGTGTACAAACAAAACAAACATAAAATGCTATACAAAATCCATAAACTTATCATGCATCCATGTTTACCTATTTTCTATATTTTGCATAAATATCGGTGTCACATGCTACTGGCACGCATGTTTTAAACACGAAACCATGTATTAGAAAGAGTTCACGTGCTATAATGACTGGTTTTGCGAATTTTCGTATGCAAGTTGCAGGGCAATAGTTCCTCCGTACACAAGCAAGCGGCAATTTTACAGTTGAAGCTATCGATAAAAGAATTGTATGCAAGTGTTATACAGATTCGGATATCATTATATGGAAGAGCAGGCGACATTGATTGAAAATTTTGATGAGCACGATTTTGACTTGTAAACTGCTGCAAAGGGTTGTACAAATTCACAACAGCCAGCTGAGCATGGCCGGAAACTAAGATTTTCATAAAACTGCATAGTGCGTTACTGGTCATGAAGAGATTCAATCAAACCGACACTGTTATTTTCGTATTCTTTTGAATGTTTCTTGTTTCTAATGGAGCTTTTTTTTAGAAAGTATTCATCTTAAATCAAGAAAGTATTAATTTCCGGACAACGCCTCCTAGTCTTCGCCAACTTGCGGATTATTTAATATCTGGTCCTCTGCGATCATTGGATTCACTCAAAATTATTTTGGAAACAAAATACTGCTTTAGCTTGCGCTGGGTAGCTCGGTGGTGATTGCACATTTCATTACTTTTCATGAACAGATTTAATCAAACTATTCTTTACTATTTTCGATCACGTACTCCAGCACCGGCTTTGGCTAAGCTTTCAAAATGACTGACTCAAAAGGCCAGACATTATATAATTTGTAAACTGAAGGACAACCGTTTTTACGGCCGCCACACAGCATTTAACAGTAAATGCAGGTACAATGGTACGTTCTGAAAAGGCAACTTCCTTATACAGGGGAAGACGACATCTCGCAAATAATGACAAAAGTTGGCCCCATAGCTTTTAAACTGCCGCTACCCTGTTACTTCTTGACTTATATTTAACTTGTGTCTTCTTTTGAGTATTTGAGGATCTTCATTCATATCTTCTGAATCTTGAAATTACACATCAACCGCTTTTAGAAATTTCTGAAACTGAAAGGAAGTGGTCCCCATGTTAAGAAAATAAATAATTGACAAACAAATCTGCTCATTGACTTTAAACTTTCGCCAATCTGCGCCCAGCGTATGGATCTATATGCGGATGGGTAACCGACTTCCAGCTCTGGTACCTGACATACGCCGATAATCAGCCTGTATTCGGGGCCCATTATAGGACATGCCAACACTCCATTGGTTTTGTGTAGTTCAGGTCCAAGTACGAAGCATAGTTCCACTGGCCCTTTAGTCAGTTGGCTAAGACTCTGTATTTGACTATTTGAGTCTGCAGACTGGCCTTGGCCTAGCACACTCAGCCATTACAGCAGCAAACGATTATACCTGTTAATGTTCATTAAGTGCAGTTCAAAAATGTTTACTCGTCTCGTATATGCAATAAGAGGATCGCTCAATGGCAAATGGTATTTTCTGTTTTAGTGGATCTTATAAATGTTTGGCGATCTGCGACTATAGGGAAATCTTCAAATATAGCATCTGCGACGCAAAGTGACACATTAATCAAAGATAGTCAGACAAGAAGGTCAGGTCTGTGCTGTCTTAAAAGATCCGGGCCGTGAGACTAAATCCCAAAACCAGCAGGTGGCGAAAACACCTCAAAAATTGAATGCTAGAAGGACACTTGCTATGTGATAAGTAGATAAGACTTTTTTCTTTGTCCCAAAACTAGCATTTAAAAGAAATCTATTATTAGTTTGACACGATTATTTTATGCAAGTCAGCGTCAATGAAAACGCTCCATTTTAAAGTTAATGATACATTTATGTCTCCCCACCTCTGGGCGGTAAGACATAGTATTTGAGCATGGTTGTCTGTCTGCCTGTCTGTCCGTCCGTCCGTCCGTCCATCCGTTTATAACAAAGCATGCCCCAAAACTCCTAAACGGTTGAAGGTGTTTTTTTGCACGAAGCTTGGTACAAATATAGAACATGATCAGACATGAGCAAAGAACAATAAACTTTACTCCACTTGCATTTTAACAGATAATGCCCCATAATAACTTTAACTATATATTTATGTCCAGTCTATGGTTTTTCAGACAACTATACCCATTAAATTATGTTTCTGTGATGCCAAGAAGGCCGATGGCGATTTCCGACGCTGTTAACCAATGTACGACAAACTAACAAAAACCCTGAACTTACATAACCTTATATGAAATGAATCATATCTAAAAACAGCATGTCGAACAGATATAGAAATAAATCAGAATATTTTGCTGGCCAAAGGACGGAGCCGCCTCGTAATGCACTTGATTTGTGCAAAGAATGCAACACAGAGCAACACAGACGCCGTAATCACCTCAACGGTATGAAATGAAAAAAAAAAGTAAAAGAAAAAGAAGTCAAGCTTCCGGATGTCTGTATGTTAAAGTCGTTCCCCATCTCTTCAAAGGACCAGTAAACCTTCTATTTGATCGAACAGTTAAACCGGCAACATTTTGATTTTGACAAGAATTACGGGGATGACAGGCATCATTGTTGAGCGGCAGATACTATTTCATCTGACATGAAATGTCTTCAAACCTTCTGTTTATGAGATGAAATTTCCCTTCTTAAAGATTCATTGAATAATTTAGCCACATCTCTGTCTCATGTTTAGACTAGAGTATTTATTATAAAGATTAAACATGGATTTTCATACATTAACATTTGCTAAGTACCGAGGGAGCTGTTGAAAACCGAGATTGAAGGCCGCGGTTTTCATCAGCCCTCGAGAGACCTGACACATGTTTATGCAATCATAAACCATGTTTGATCGTTATTATTGTACAAATTCAACCACAATGCTATATATATAAAAAAGAAAAGAAAATGTTTGGACAGTATTTATCGGCCTCATCACCATCACGTTGCTGATTCCTACAATACACTATGCGTATCTATAAAAATCCTCGTTTCTGGCCATGTTCAGCTATAGTGAATTTTCGTCGAGCTTTTAGCAGCAATTTACAGTTCCAGATCATACTCACTAAATTTTTCCTTCGATGTCGCCTGCTTTTTAATTTTTACAATATCCAAATCTGTATAACTTTAGCATAAATGTCTTTTATCGATAACTGCAACTGCATGCTACCGGCTTGCTCCTGTACTGACAATGTATTGTCCTGCAACCTGTATACGAAAAGTTGCATAGGCGATCATTAGAACATGTGAAACGCCTTGTTAATACATGGTTTTGTGTTTGTTAAAACAAACCTGTTAATAGCATCTGACACCAATATTTATGCAATGAAAAAGCGTTTTTATCATTAAACACCTTCGATTATCAAACCACAGCTTAAGATAAGTTACTATGCAAAACAACTGACGTATCAGTGACGACAAAGAAAAGGCTAACATGAGAATATGTTAAAATATAGATTTAGAGGCACAGAAATGATTTGTTATATCCCAGAAATGAAGGACTCACATAAAGGTAATGGAGTCAAATTATTCCAAGGTCTCATCGCTACCCGATTCTATTATTAGACCTCACTCCGATGAAGCTGACTGTTATTTAAACCTTTTGCACTTAAAACAGACTTTCGCCAGCCCTAGATATTAGAAATTCACATTTAAGGTGGACGAACTAAATGTTAGCTTTAATAAAAAATAAAACTATATACATGTATCTGGAAACTTTAACTAAACCTAAATTACAAAAATGGATTCGGGAATTTACTGTATTATGTAAAGGAAACAAGTGTGAACCAACCCATCTCACAAATCATCCGTGCAGAAAAAAGGCAAGCGTTTTTTGTTTCAAAAAGGGTCGTTATATAAATTGAATAATGTATTCTTGCCACGACGTCGAAAAGACGTCCAAAAACAGATTGTTTTTAAAGAAAGGTTAGACTGAAATATCTGCGCTTTAACCCATTTTGTAGCATTTATAACTTTAAAATCGCTGAAGATATTTTTGCCGAACTAGGCATAATATAAACCATTATTAGATGGTGTGCAAAGAACAAAAACCATAAATCTACCTAAATTTATAAGTTTTAGTATCGAAATCGTGTACGCACTTTTACTTTAAAACAGCTGAAAATATTTTCAAGAAAAAGCCACAAATATTAAGCACCATAAGCGTCATCCGAAAATGGGCAGAGAACAAGGAGAGTGAATCCGCCAACATCTTTATAAAGAAATTAATTTCCTTCGTACTTTGTACTTAAGAATGGAAATTGTGTCGGCAATTATAACTATTTAACCACTGAAGACATTTATACGAAACTTGGAACAAATATCATCTGTGGTGCCCCCCAAAAAAGTAAGGTTATGGGATAGAATAGAATAGATAGAAATAGGAACAAATATAAAACATCGTCAGATGATGTGCAGAAAACAAGAACTATAACTCCACTTATCATACTAATCTATATCTTTGTAATGTCTCCATATCCATGTACTAATTCAAGTATGATACAACATTTTGATTTAACACATGTGTTTCAAAATCGTATCACTTTGTAAACGGTTTAAAATAATGATGATTTTACATGAAACCTCACTTCTCATGTACTAGTAACACGCCTACCAATCCAAGGGTGACAACCTACATCATAGAACTGACGTCATAATCGTTTTATCAGCGGCCTTAATAAGGTAACTGTTTTGCATAATGAAGGCTTGGCAAACACTGAAACAACCAAATATATAGTCGATCTGGTGCCTGTAGATGTTTTGGACTCAATATTACCAGAATTCACCGTAAAATACTTGCTGAATTTGATAACGCTTCACCAGAGTGATCTGTATTGAAAGTAAAAAGTATGCAAAGACCAGGAACTGAAACAATCAAAATCCAAATCCAGCCCTCAAACCATAGTTGGAAACAACTAAGATTACAAATAATCAAGATACAGAGAACATATGGCCAACCGAGTGAGCAGCTTGTTCCCAAAAGGTGGCCACTCAGCAACCCAAACCGAACCAAAAATAATAATAACATACATAAGGTAAAACATCACAGAAACTCAGACACCAAAAACAGGCAACAAAGAACCACAACAGAACTACCGCCTTGGAACGGTCAGTAATGAATTACTGGGGGGCTTAAATCGATTTTACAGGCCCAACGTCACCCTCAGTTTCTGAAGTGGTACAAAACATTTAGTTGGTTGTTCGGTTCGCATGATAACCCTCTAACTCGTCAATGAATCATCACGGTAAACACATAAATCAAATTTCAACACCATGAAGAAGCAAAGACGAGGACTCAACAGATACAACGGGCCGTCTGACAGGTGGAGATCCCTGTCCTGCCAAACAACCCCACTGGAAATCTGAAGCAAAAGAAGGTCACCAGTTGAGCCCCGGTGGACCAAGCAACAGACAAAAAGGCTCCGGTCCCAACCAACTAAAATATATAGCTTTAGGTCGAGGCCATCATAGAGTCTGACGACCGATCCCCCGGTGTGCAATTAAAGAGTGCAGCAAAGCTATCAACCGTGGTTGGGTTAATCACTAAGCATGCAGACTGTCGCATAACATTTAAATTATAGCCAATACGTTTGTGACGTATTATTATTTTTCGGAATTGATCAGAAAAATCAGTCCTACCCTTAATCTTTTTGAATTTGACTCTGCCTTAATGCATGCTTATCTCAGCTGTCGACATCAAAAATTGTGGTGAGGCGTTTTATAATTTCTCACCCTTTGAAGAATCATGTCCTATATATCTGGACCATATGTATATGTAGGCACCGACTCGCCGTTTTATCTTGTGTTAAAATCCTTTCTCTTATATGTTACAAACGGAAAATCTGTCAGAGTTTTTTCAAAAATGGCCGTCGAATAATTAATTCTGTTTCGTGCGCTATGACGTAGGTTGTTACTCCTGCAATCGCCCTCATGCGAAACCGCGGTTCAGAACGCCAATCCATGAGAGGAGTTTCCGGATTTGCAGTAGGGGAGCCAAAATCGTAAACAAATTTGACATCGGCACAAGGTTTGAGGTATTTATTTTCTCTGAAAACTATTTATGCAAAATATAAGAATGCTTTTTTGTCACATATAGATTGTTTCTTCGGCACATGAAAGGATTAGGCACATGGTCTTGAATTTTTCCAGATATGCGGTTAGTACGGCGGAGCATGTGTTCAAGGTCAATCTCGGCGACATATACATGTAGGGAAAAGTCTCAATCTCTTGCTTGATTTTGAGTCTCTGACCTTGTCAGTCGCAAAGAAGTGAACAGAACTCATGCATGAATCCAAAGGTTTAAAGAAAGCTTTTTGCGTTGGACAGTTTAGTTTCTAGAAAATATACGCAAAAAATTTGGCGTTGTCATCCCGGTTCCGCATGAGATATTAGAAAATATATGGAATTTTTATCAAACACAAAAACAGCTTCTGAACAATAGTTGGATCAAAACTAACATGAACTATGTAATATATCATTATTTTATACATTGGAGATGACCTTCTGGCTGTTTTAACCCCCCGTTTGTCTGTTTTTAGGCATGCAAGAGGGTTTCAAAGAGGGTTTGCAAAAGACCTAGAAAAAACAAACGGGGAATAAAAACAGCCTAAAAGTAGTCATCTGCAATGTATAAAATAATGCTTTATCACAGAGTTTACATTTTAATCCAATAATTGTTCAGAAGCTATCGGTAGGGCACCTGAATCATAAGTCAGGGGTCCTGGGTTCGAAACCCGGTCTGGCCACATACTTTCGTTTCTCCTTACGCTGATTCAAAAAGGGCAGTTGTCAGTTACTGGCGAAACTATGTGCACTTAGTACTGGTTAACCTGCCCAGGAATAGTGTGGTTAGGTTAACTGACCGTCCCGATATGACCATAGCTGCTTACCGTGGACGTTATGCACCAAATCAATCAATCAAATGTTCAGAAGCTGTTTTTGTGTTTGATAAAAATTCCATATATTTTCTAATATCTCATGCGGAACCGGGCTGACGACGCCAAATATTTGCGTATATTTTCTATAAGCTAAACTGTCAAACACGGAAAGCTTACTTTCAACGTTTGGATTTACGAGTACAGTAGTTCTGTTCACTTCTTTGCGACTGACAAGGTCAGAGACTCAAAATCAAGCAACAGAAAATGTGAATTTTCCCTACATGTATATATCGCCGAGACTGACCTTAAACACATGCTTTGCTGTACTAAATGAGTATCTGAAAAATGCAAGACCATATGCCTAATCCTTTAATATGTGGAAGAAGCAATCTATATGCGACAAAATAGCATTCTTATATTTTGCATAAATAGTTTTCAGAGAAAATAAATACCTCAAACCTTGTACCGATGTCAAATTTGTTTACCTTTTCGGCTCCCCTTCTGCAAAACCGGAAACTCCTCTCATGGATTGGCGTTCTGAACCGCGGTTTCGCATGAGAGCGATTGGTAGGTACCGATCATTCTACTCATCGATATCATTTTCTAGAAATGTACTAGCTCCATTCTATTACAAGGTTTTCGAAATGAGTTTGAATGTCATTTTTCTATCTACTGGGGATTTAAGGAAGGGGATGGGTGCTACGGACGATTGGTTTTATCCGTTTTCGTATGTCCAATTTTTGCCATGACGGCGCTTGATTGGTTCCTGCTTCTTCTAATGACAGTTACATGGTACTCACTTCTGTAAAAAATAAAGCATCTGTCATGTCAATATATCGACACATGTGTATACTTAATATGACGGTACATATATTCATATTTTACCATTCATTTGTATTTCAAAAGTCATGTTCTGTCGCACAGTGTTTGTGATTATAAAAAAGGGCTATACCTGGGAAATCATGTAGAGAAAATGGTGCTTTCATATCATTCATCTTGCTGTGTTTTTATAGTGTCCTTTTATCTTCTTGGCTCTCAATTTTATTGGTTTTGCTCGGGAGACATTCACCGAAACCCGACCCCTTATCACCATCATTATCAGACAGCACGGTTTGTTCTTCCCCCAGCTTTATCTACCAATATTTTTAGCTCCCTTAACTTGAACACAATTTGTCCTTCGTTCATTACAATGTTCCAAGTATTTTTTTTTTCCGATCAAGATATATAACATACAGAGTTATTTGTCTTCGATGTTCTAGCGTTCAAGGAAACCTGGCTTTCTCTCGCCACTGACACAGACGACGTATTGCTCAGTCGTATAACGCACCTGAAAGCTAAGATCGTGTCGATGACAACCGCGACGGCGTAATGTTAAAGGTCAAAGAAGGAATCCACTCTAAGCGGCATGGAGATCTTGACATAAGGACTACTGAAAGCATAGGGACTGAAAATTGGTATTAATTACAAACGTATACTATTTGGACTATTTTATCGGCCGTCACATTCCAATGCTAACTATTATTCAAATATCGAAGACTGTTTATCCCTTGTTGTTGATACAGATATCACTGACATTATAGTCACTAGCGATTTTAATTTGAATCTCTTGAATCCTCTTACTTCGAGAAAAAATTATTCCTTCTGTACCCAGTTCTCTCTTCAACAGTCTATAAACAAGCCTACTTATTTCACTGAAACAGCTTCATCCATACTAGATATTCTGATTGTCAAGAATAAAGACAATTTAATACTTGGTGGTTTTGACGATCTATTCCAGATCAAGAGTTACGGTATCACTACCCTATCTATGATATTTTTCAATTTTTCAGGATGATCGTATTAATGTCATATGAATAAAACCGTTAACACTATAGCCTCGGAATGCATACCCAATAGACCTGTACGAATAAGAGCCTGTCCTCCATGGATAAACTTAGCAATAAAACGTTATTTTCGTAAACGTAAAAGTGCCTTTAGGAGGGCAAAAAGGGCATGCGTTAACACCCATTTGAACACAATGGGCTCAACAATCGTTTGAGGTGGTGATTATCACTGATTTGGGTGAAGGCCAAAATCTGCATACAATGCTGAAAATACAACAGATTATACCAAAACTTAGCAGATGCCTCCTTTATGTTGTTTCTCATATCCCAAATCAGAATCCCAAAATGCAGGACTTGTTGGAGTTAAAAAGGGTTTATATAAGAGCAAAGGGTAATTTTGTGTGCAAAAAGTTAAAAAAATAATCAACGTTAATAAAAATGTAATTAGGTCTGAATATGCTTTAATGCATAAAGAAGAGTATTCTAGCAATTATTCTTTTCCATTTTTTTCACACATTATCAGGCTGCGCAGATAATAAAAAAAGATGTAGCTTGTTTCAAAAAGTTGTCAAAATACCCAGAAGAGTCTATTTTGCAAGGTTAACAATTTCACTCACTCACCTGTCTTGCTAAAAAAATATAGTATTTTCACTGTAAGTATGATGTAGGCATAACTGCTACTCTGCATTTAATGAATGCATCAAGGATACATGCACCATATTGGAGAAAAAGCTACTGTTTTCATCTGGTCTGCCTTACAATTTGAGGCAGAGTAGGGACTAATGACTGCAAAGACGCTCTTTTTAATCCATTAAAGTACCTTCAGAGTAAAGTACAGTTTCAATAAAAAAAGTTATTTTTTTAGATTTCTGCGAAGAAAAATATCCTTTGATCTTTCCGTATGAAACACTTTTTTAAACAGCAAGTAACCTTGTTTTGTATTCTAAACTTAAGAGGACAACAAAAATAAGAAGTCTGCTAATTTTCAGGGAGATGCGTTAATTTTTTATGGTTTTATTCAGATCTTTGTATTTACCACAAATCACCACCTTAACTCAAGCACTATCATATGGGCTTTCTTATTTATTCTATTCGCAGTTGAATCGGTCATTGCAAACGGGTGTCGCACCGACTTCCCATAAAGAAGCAAATGTTTGTCCCGTCCCAAAACAAGAGAGATTTATCTATGATTCCTAATCACCGATCAATATCATTGCTAAATGCTGAAGACGTTAGTATTTAAATATCTATTTAATCATTTACAGAATAGCAGCCTGCTATCTTCTTTACAATCTGGATTTATACATGGCGATCAATCGGCGTACCTCTTTAACCCTTTCTGTCAAGCACTTGATGCTTGAAAAGAGGTGAGGGCGGGCTGTCTTCTGTGACATGAGCAAAGCATTTGACCGTGTTTGGCATACTGGGCTTTTGCACAAATTGCAAACAGCCATATTACGGTCGTTCGCGCATTACCTTTTATCAGCATTTTTGAAGCGTTTTTAAGAACATTAAAATTAAGAAATTACTGTATGCTTTTCTCTGGTTTCGTCACCAGATGTTATTAGGGTCACTGGCGAGGCTTTATTAGCCGAAACTACGTAGTCTAGCCTATGTTTCTTCTTCTGAATGTATTCTCTGCTCTTGAAGGAACTCTTTAAGATTTCAGTTTTAACAGTGATTTATCAATTGGACTATACATAGAGTATTTTTGTTCTTTGGTTGAATTATATTGTGTTCGCAGTGAGTTTTAAATTTACGTTCAAATGTGGGTGGGGCTGGGATGTGATAGTTTTGTGTGTCGGGAAGGGGGGTGGCGAGAGGGCAGTTATGAAACCAAGAAGTATGATGTTACCTTCGCTCTTAAATATTTTTGGAGACGAGATTCCCTGGTTCCTGCTGCCGCACAGCCAAACCGCCCGACTCGTATACTATGATTTCATGTGAAGCTTATAACTAGTTTCGCTTTTCTCGTTCTGTTGTAATTTGGGACAACCGGTGACGCTGAAAAAGTTTATTCTCTCAAGCTTTTTCAATAATTTGGGAGAATTGGAGAGACACAAACTGCTTGAATTAAAATATTTTCAAGTTCAAAATAAAATGTGTTGGTTTAATCCGCTGAACCTTTGCATCGGAATTTCATAAATGGAGGGGGGGGGGAGATGTTTTTAAGGCCCCTTTTCTGCCTACGAGCAAAATGTTTTCTTTTCAGCTGATGATTAGCCTATAATATCCGCTATACCGAATCAAAAGTGGTTAAGCTCCGTAAACGCTACTTTTGGAATAATGGGGTTATTAAAGTGTGTTAGGTAAATCAGCATGAACCAGGAGAGTCATATTATAAGCTATATTTCTCCTTCAAATTTAATGACATTCATACATACCTTCCTTCATAAGTTAAAATAATGTCTTTTGTAACATCTTTTCTCAATTTCTACCTTTCAAAGTAAAATCTTATGTCTGCAGAATCTTTTAGAGACACTGTCAATTTTCATTAATTTTGGTAGTTTGAATTCAATATATGCTACCTTATCTCTAGAACCAATGGATGACTTCTTATCAAACTAATTTGGGTTCACTGTTGGGAGAGTGCAAACTGTTGATTAAATTTTGGTGACCTTGATCTTTGATTCAAGGTCACAGTAAGACTTATAATGTCAATTTTAAGTCAAGTTTTGACCATTGTCCACACATTAGCTCCTGAAATGACATATAATGTCTATCTTTTCATTGTTGTTAACCTCTATTTTCTGTATATGCTGTGATGATTGTTAATAATAAACTTTTGTATTGGACATCCAAAAAATCTGCATTTAATTAATATTTGGAATTAATAAATGGAATTGTATGTTGTCTTGCTTATTCGTTTAACCAAACTTTCTTAGAATATTCGCAACGTGCACTACCTTAAAACAAAGTAGTATATAATACTTATAATAAAACCTTTGAGATAAGAACAGTGCTTCCGTTTTTCATATCAGAAATATACAATTCAACATTACTAAAGCTTAACGTATTTTCGATTTACCTCATAAAATGAGGCGGTGGTTGACATCTTTGAACTTTGTGTAAAATCTACAAATACTGGACATATCAGTAAGACATTTATGCCTGTCCATCAAATTTGGGTGATATTGTCTGTAAATCAGATTGTCCGAATTAATAGCAATTCTCTGTAACCATTTCACATTTTACAATGGGGGTTCGACACGCATAGTCTCAGATTTTCCTCAAACTTTCTCAGTTTGTGTGTTGTCACATAAAAACATTTAAATGAAGGTTGATTCGTTCTGTTGTGTGTCCGTTGCCATGGCAACGGCCACCAAATATTTTGCCCAAAAAACAGTCAAAAAATAAGTGAAAATTACCAAATTTTGAACATTTATATATCCTAGAACACATTACCTCTAGTCTAGAAGTGTTTCGAATGAACAACTATGGAATAGTACAAAAATACAGTGAAAGCAATAAACCAGATCTGTTAGTTCTTTGGTACTGATTTTAGCCCTCGATGTGGGTTGGGGTATCGAGGTATCGAAAACCCCTGTTTTGGGGCTTTTTCAAGTGCGCACTACCAGTTCGCGCGGTCACTCTAATATACAAATACATGACAATATAACAAAGGAAGATCTCTTGTATGATGAACTGAAGAGACATGTTTGGGAAGTTACCTCCTTATGACCGTAACCATGGAAACGAACAGTACCCTATCAAAAATTGAGGAAACACAACAGTGCACAGAATCATCTATTCATTTCCCTAAACAATTGAAAGACATTATTTATTACATGTACAAGTGTTGTGAAAATTTCAGCTTTAGTTTAAAAAATATAAACATCATAAGGGGCAGTACTGGGGTCATCTTAACATTCATTCTTGGGGCTCCGAAAGGGTTTTTAAGGCTAATTTTCCTTCAAATAACAAATTTTCTTCACAAAACTGCAAAACAAGTTATTGCTTTTTCTTTAATATGTTGTGAAAACATATTTGTGAAGTTAACAGATATAAACTAGGGCCATGGAATATTCTGGGGTCATTTAGGGGCCAAAAATAAGGAGTTAAAAATAGAAAATTAACAAAAAAATTCATGAATTTCTTTGCGAAACAAAAAATTCAACAGTGCTTACAATAACAATGGTTTCGAAACTGTAAGTCAAATACTAACTGGTTTAAAACAGGGCAGTGGGGTGCTCTTTGACTTTCATTACATTCCCTTAAGGGGTCATTAAAGGGGTTGAATCGGCGAAATTGCCTCGAAATCACATAATCTCTTCATATAAACCAGTATCCGTTACTAATTTGTGAGTGTTAACATCATTCTAAATGGAAGGCACATGAAATTTGGTAATTGGGATTAATGTAATTGCATTTTTGTATCCTGAAGGGGCAAATCAGGGGTGAAAACGCAGCAAAATACTCCAAAACATTAAGTTTCTCAGAAAACAGCATACTCTAATATTCGCTACAAGTACACTGACACAGAAACTGTTGGTCGAATGACAACTGATGTAAAGCCATATCCATGGCTGCCTTTTGGTTCCTTTCTATGTGCATTTAAGGGGTCCCAAAGTGGGTAAAATGCAATTATATATCTCAATCACAACTTATCTTTGTCAACCAATAAAACGACAACAGCGGATACGCCTAGATTGTACTGCTCAGCAAACTGCTTCAGCACAATTCCTTAAATAATTTTTGGGTTATACTCAGGACAAAACTCGCTTCAGCACCTTTTGAGTTATGCTGCGGCCAAAGATGCCAAAACAGGAGCAGATTTCAAACATTTTTATTTGAACTAAAAACAATTAGTAACTCTGCTGAAAATTATATCTGCAACTGCACATTTAAATATACCTCCTCTTTTACCATAACTCTGTCGATAATTATACCTCCACTGCAGGATGTGGAATAGCCCGCTCCAGTCGAATCTGCATTTTACTCTGTAGACCGTCAGATTCGACTCTGTGTTTCCTTTTGAACATAGGGTCTGTAGCCAGACTAGATGTGGAGGTGTAAGTTATGGATTCATTCTCTTCAGCCTTCTTGAGAACATCCTTCTGGGAATTTGAACAACAAACCCCTATGCTGGCTATTTTTGAGAGTTTAACTGAACATAGAACTGCTGGCCGTGCCTAAAAACTGGGAAAATGGTCACATTATATGTGTTATTCTCTTTGGTCCGACAGACAAAAGAGTTTAAGGGACGCCCCGTTGGCCAACATTTGTTTGCTGTCTGAAGAGACAACGCTTGACCAGTTGCATGTAGAATCATCTCACTAGTCTAGTCTATTCCATAACCTTGCAAGGTTGTTGGGAAATCACAGATAGCTTTATAACAATCCCTTTTCACCTTGTCCTGTCTCCAGCTGCCCTAGTTTTGCTAGCGAAGTCTATCCCCGTCTATTCTTTAATATTGTCTGGCAGTAAATGTCCACCCGCCTTTTCATCTGCCTCTACTCGACTCAGGACCAAATCTGGCAGCCTCTGCCCACTTACAAAATATCAGTAAGACTTCGATCCTTGTAGCTTAATCAAATACAAAGCATCATCAGAGGATATGCAAAGACAAGACTTGTCCTTGTACAGGATAACTCGCCTGATAGTGACTTGCTCATCACATAAAAAAAAAACAACGTATGACCTTGATTTCAAGTTCACACAACAAGTTTGGCTAGTATTTTGTAAAAACTCAAACCAGTATCTAATAAAAGTGCAAATATGACAGTAGCTGCAGCCAAGCATAATGAAATAGCATGCCGTTGGGAAACTTTAACCCAACACCAAATTCTAGGTATGACATTGACCTCAAGGTCACTGAAAGGTGTGCGGGTGGTACTCCGTAAACTTTAGACCAGTATCTATCAACAGTCCGAGTATCAACTGATTCGATTTTAGCATTGTAAAATTGCAAGACCTTAGAAAACTTTAACTAAAAAGCTATAAGGTAAAAATTTGAATTCATGACCATTATTTCTAGGTGACCAAATATGGCTGGGTAGTATTTTATATCAGTTTAAGTAAATGTGTACACTTAATCCATCCCAAGCATTTTGGAACAGTATGCCATTAGAACACTTAAACAAAATCCCAAATTCTAAGTCCATGACTTTGACCTGAAGGACACTAAGGGGACGTTGGGGTGGTTCTTTGTAAGACATTGGACCAATATCTAATTACAGTACAAGCATCTACCCATGGAATAAGGAGATATGGGTCTTCAAAAAAAACTTTAACCAAAACACACAATGGGGACAAAACACCTTTCTAAGTCCATGACCGTGATATCTGGGTCTTTGAGGGAAGTTTGGACCAATTTCTAATTACAGTGCAAGTTAAAAAGAATCCACCCATGGATTAAGGAGAGATGGATCTTTTATGTTGGGAATAGGGTTTGGGATCTGATTCAGTCAGTTCCTGAAGTGTAGTTACTCTTTAAATTTTAAACACTTTAACCAAAACATCCAATGTGGACAAAACACCTAATTACCAAATCCATGACCTTGACTGCAAGGTCACTGAGCAGGGTGTGGGTGGTACTTTGTAAAACCTTGGACCAATATCTAACTACAGTGCAAGTATAAAAAATCCATTAATGGGTTAAAGAGATGTAGGTCTTTAAAATCTTTAATCAAAACATCCAATCCACACGCCGACGCGGACCCTGACGCGGACGTCAGGGTGACGACAATAGCCCTTCATGAACCCTTATTTCCACTTTTGATAAAATGATGACCCTTTGCATATCTCTTAAATCAGTCTCTTTTCATAGAAGCATCTGGTAAGTTCTGGGAAGATCTTTTGAATATTCAGCATTTTATGCACCAAAAATTAGTGATTATCAACACCGTAATTTAGCAGTAAAATTCCCATCGACCTACATAATGAGAATTTGGAGTTACCTGCATGGGCGATGTTCTATAGTCTTTATTGTTTCCTTTCCTACTGTAAGCCCCAATGGGCAAACATCATCATTGCCCTGCTCTTGTTTTGAATCCTGACTGACCAAACCTGACTGCAGGATCAAATCTAATGAGAGTATTTGCTATTACTCTATAATATGAACCCTTATAAGAAAAGAAGATTTCTTTTAAAGGCCAGTTCCCAATAAGACCTACAGCAACAGCTGAAGGGGTGGCAGTTGGACTTAGTTTAAGCAATATAAAATGCGTCACATTTGAGTACAAAGTGTAGAAAAAAATGGACCAGAATTTGATCGAAAGCCCAAGGCTTATGGGGACTATCTCCTTCTAAAAATCAAATACTGAATAAAGGTTGAATGTACTAAAAAGCATAGGCTTCAAATAGTCTGGCAATGAACTAAAATATCATTTAGGAACAACTTTATAATTAACTAATACATATAATACTGACAAAAAAAATACAGGAGCCTGAGAAAGACAGCGAGAGAGAATTATGATTTCCTCATCCGGTTAGTCCCAGCTGTTTATGTATATAACATTCCATTTAGATCAATTGAATACGCTTTGAAAAAACTAAATCTCTTAGTGTGTATTATGAAATTTTGAAATCGTGTAAAGATGTTTTCGTTTATCGCCGGTGACACCCCCTCTTTACCGTACATTAGACCTCTCAGTGTACATTCTTTTGCATCCTGTCTTGCAGCAGTGTAATGAGGACAGCTGAATATAAAATGGTTTGTGTTTTCTATTGCGCCACAAAGACATGATGGACTTTCAATTAGATTTCTGGCATAAAGGTGCTCATTCAGTGAACTACATTCCAGTCGAAGTACTGTGTATATAATTTGATCTAGATGACTTCCAGCATTGTAAAACTTTGTTGTGGAGATAAAGTTTGAGTTAAAGTTAAAACAGAGTCACTTTGTCCGATGTGTTAACCGTTCCAATCTCTTATGGTTGCCAGAAGAGAAGAATTCAAATATATTTTATGTATAGGACTTTTAATGTTTTCAGCCTAGTCAAGAGCCAGGTAATCTCAGCATAAACAGAGTAGCATCATATTGAAATTAGCTGACCAGGCATACCATTCAACTTTTCCTTCTAAAGGGTTTGTTGGGGTCATGTGATTGGAGTCAGATGTGAAATTTTAACTTAAGTGTCATTTCTTATCAAAGCTTTAAAAAATTCTAAAAATAAAATGATCTAATAACAGCATTTTTTTTTTTCAAATTTGTTTGGGTGGATCTGATCCAGGAAACTTTCCTGAAATGGAAGAGTAATATGAACCTTATTGTCATATCTGGAAAACACTCTATGGAAGAATAAATTGAGTTATTTCTATAATAAGCCTCCTTTCTTAGACTAAATATTACTTTTGCAAAAGGAGCCTTCCTTGTCGTTAAAAAATCGCAGAAGGAAGTTTTCTTTTGCACCCTCACACCCCGCAGTGAAGCTAAAATTACAGTTGCGGCTATACTTTATTTGAAAGAGTTGCAATTATTGATTGTTGTCATAATTGTACTTCAAATGTTTCTGCGACTCACAGATAAAACAAGGTGCCACGTCCATTGAAAGAAAAAATAATTATAAAACAGAACTCCTCTGGCTTTGCCAAATTACTCAGACTAAATTGTTAACCAGTTAACCTGTCGTATTTTTAGTCTTATCTATCTTTCTTTATATGACATTGACAAACTCGGTCATGTTCGACCTCACGAAAATATACAGAATATGCATGTAAATGAAGCAGAAAAACATGAGAATGCCCTTTTTACTGAAAATTTTTCCAACAGTGAGTGTTTTACTGGTGATAGCGTTTGCCAGTACATGTAGCTAAGACTTAAAATTCCATTTTGCTAATTTATATAGGGAATAAAACCATGGTTTTTAATTGATTTCTCTTTGCCCCCCCCTACCCCCCCCCCCCACACACACACCCACCCACACCCACCACCACTTTTTGGACCCTATATAATCTCAGAGTACCTCAGTGCCATATTTTGTATCTGTAAATTTACAATTAATGTTTTTAAACATTTTAGATTAACAGATAATATATTTTTCGCCTTACGAAGAATAATTGAGATTTATGGGGCAAATTAGCTGATTTTACTCCTTTTTGGCCTCTTAAGGAACATAAGGAACAGTAACAGAGCACTCTATTGACATTGTTTATGCCTGTGTGTATTTAATTGATAGTTTCTTAACCATAACATCTCTGTAGGCAGTGCTGTTTTTTGTTACATTGTCATGCAATTCAAACATACATTTTGGTCGAATATCCTCCCTTTACCCTCCCCACCCCCTCCCCCCTCCACCACCACCACTTGTTGGACTCTTGTAATCTCAGAAAAACTCAGTGCCATAGTTTGTATCTGTAAATTAATGTTTTCATAAACATTTTAAAGTAACAGATAATATATATTTTTTGTCTTACGAAGAATATTTTAGATTTGTGGGGCAAATTAGCAGATTTCACCCCTTTTTGGCCCCATGAGGAACTATAAATACAGTGATAGAGCAGTCTATTGACATTATTTATACCTGCTTACATTTTAGTGACAGTTTTTTAACCATTATATCTGTATGCAGTGCTGCTTTTTGTTATTTTGTGAAGCACTTCAGACATTTTGGTCGAATTTCCTCCCTATAACCCCCTTTTTGGGCCCTTAAACGGCATATACATATTTCCTAGGAGTACCAGATTATGATATTTTGTATTCCATAACTTCAGGCTTATGTTTTCACAAACTTGAAAAAAGAAAAACGTCATGAGCTTTCAACTGTGCAAAGAAAACGAATCATTTGAGGGGAAATTAGCCTATTATAACCCCTTTCGGAGCCCCTTTAAAGGATATTAATAGACTCTCAGTTATGTTCCTTTTGTTGCTGATATTATTTAAAGAAGTTTGATAGTTTTACAACAACTGTACATGTAATTAATTCAGCATGACCTTGTTTGTGGAAAAAATATGTGATTTTCAACAGGGTTTTACTTTCTAATTATTTTACATAGGATATTGGTTGTTTCCATGGTAACGGTCAGAAGGAGGCAACTTCCCAAACATGTTTCTTCAGTTCATGATAGTTGAGGCCCTTTTTAATTTGTTGTTATAGGCAGATATGTCAGACTGACCGCGCGCGAAAGGACATGAAGCGCTTAAAATTGCCTTAAAATGAGGGTTTCGAAAACCTGGATACCCCACCCACCATTAACAGCATGTAGCAATACTAAAAAAGTAACAAAACAATTATATTTATTCATTCTTAAATTCACATTGGTCTATATTTCTTCAACCAGTACATGTTTAGATGAAATGTAATCTCATTTAGCCGATATAAAAGTTCAAAAAGTGTAATTTTTCATTTATTTTTTGGCCATTTTTAAGGCAAAATCTTTGGCGCCCGTTACCATGGCAACGGACATGTAGCAGAAGGAACTATGTATCAATTATTTGGTTTTGAGTGACAACAAACAAACTGAGAAAGTTTTATCAAAATCCATGACAATGCGTCCCGAACTTTGGTTGCTGGTTACTGAGAATTGCTATTAATGCATCAACAAATAGCTACAACCAGAACCGCAAAGGTGATTTATAAAACCAGACGTCTATAAATATCATATGCATGCTTAATAAGTCTGATATCAGAAGAAGTCGAACAGATTGCAGGAAAATATTTTGAAGCACCGAACCAACCATCGTTATTATTTTTGGGATATGCAGCCACTACTTGCTGTTACAGCGCATAAGAAAATATTTTCTTTTGCACAGGGACCTCTTTTAAACGATGTAAAATCATAAGAATTGCGACGTCGTGACAGGATAAAATCCGACAAAAGATGTAAATGGTTAGCCACCAACCTTCTTAAACATATTTAGAACAGAGCCGTCATTTTGTATGAGGTCTGTTAAATATACATACTCTTCTATATGTATTTATTGACATGGGATGCAGCTCCAACGGATGATACTTTAAGGGGAAACTACTCTGTCATTTTCATCTTTGCTTCCCTTTTCGATGAGGTTCAACTCTTCTAAGAGCAAAGTCTTTCCCTCAATGGTAGACCACTTTTGGAAAGCCTCGTCGCCTAGAAAGCGAACGGGAAGCCAGGACATTTGTCCACTTTTGAAACAATGGCTGAAAAACACGGAACTGTATTCATACGTAAAATCTTAAAAAAAAGCAATATAAAAAAAATGAAACAAAGAAACACAACCTGAGTTTTCCGTGACGGTATGATACCCGTAAAAAGACCGTGGTGTCAGGAAGTGCGATTCGCTCCCCTGAGCCTCCTGGGGAACATTTGATGAAAATTGGACGAAAAAGATTTTGATGGTTAGGCGCCAATCCTAAGAAACAGATTTAGTTTGAAGCCGTCATTCGTCAATGATCCACCAAAAATACATGTTACTTTACTTGTTTGGAATGTATTGAAACCTTTTGTCATTAAGGCGAGATGCAGCGGTAACGAATGATTTAAAATATAATTTCACAGCGATCAAACCAGATGATTTCCAATCGCAAATCTGACAGTGTTGAAGTTGCCTTCTGTCACAAGTTAAATTAGCTTTTTTTGTCCAGTTTTCATAACGATGCTACCCATGTAGCCCAAGTGAACGAATCCATAACACGCTACTCGTGGCAAGTGTTCAAGTCAGATCTATATAGCAACGCCAAACTAAATTAAACATTACCATTCCAATGATTTTTTTTTGATAAATGACATCTATGCCAACGGTATGACATTAATCAACATATTTAATGCAACCTTGTTTACTGTATAGCGGGAATTTGATTTATTTAGCATGATCAAATCATTATGAGATATGAGTATTTGAACATGATCGAGAAACAGTTTACTTTAGGAACCGCTTCGCGAAAAATCTGTCATAAGATACATGTGTGTAAATTCCGCACAGGGCTAGCCGGCGAACAAGGCTGTCCGGCAGTTTATTTTGAATTTCTGTAAATTTGCAAAAGTAAGTAGGAAAATTATCAAGAACTGACACAATTCTATCCCAGATCCTACCCAAAACACCAAAAGGGAAAAGACAACACAAAATGAGTCATCACGAAAGACATCATCAGCGGCAGCCAGTTGAACAGCCATTTCCTATATAGATGGTCGCTAGGCTATTCTTAACATCACTAACAATATATTGATAAACAACCCAGAAAAACAAAATTGATGTGCGGCTTTGGGACGGCCAGCAATGAAATTACTGGCGGGGGAGGGGAGAGGGGCGGGGGACTAACCCTCGCTTTTGGTTCTGTTTTGGTTCATCAGACATTCGTTGTTCAACATAACCAAAAAATTACCACCCAAGCAACAAACCAACGAAAGCACAAATCCTGACAACAAGAACAAATTGTGCGAAAACATTTAACATCTATCTAATCTACTTTTTATTATTATTTTGCAAAGTTCAATTATGGTCTCTGGAAGACGTGCACAGGTTGGGATGACTGCACATGTACACAGATATGCATAGTTTGCACAACTCTTAAGGATGGATGGGTGGATTGGTGGATGGATGACTTGCGATTTAAGGTCCTTTTCAACAGTGTTTTAGTCATATCAGGACGATGGATGGGTGAAAGGTTGTTTGCAATGGAACTCGTTTGTAAACGATTGAATAAAAAATACCGCCTAGAGCGGGCAATAACCCGGGACCGTTAGATCAGCAGGCCAGCGCTTAACCTACTGAGCTACCGGGGCTCCAAAGTCTTAAGGAAGAGTTACTTAAGTTACGACATACTTGTAGCAATACCTATTAAGCTTAGTTTTTCAGATGATTAAAGAATTTACGAGTATATTCAATGTAAGTGAATTTAAACCAGATCACGACTAACGAATACTGTACCCACTATCAGCTAGGAAAAGATATAGGATTGATTGCTACTCATTCATTTTAGAGTTCCGGGAACATCTGGGTACATATTTATCAACACAGTCATTAATGGCGATACATTATGCACCAGTCATGTTCTTTTTATTCAATTTAGGTCTCTTATTACTCAGTTCAAATCCAGTCCCCTGTATGTCATTGATCAGGCATACAAGTTTCAATTTGAGATCATGGAAAACTAAATAAAATTGGCCTTATCTAAATAATACAGGAAACATTCAATGTTTAAGGCACTTCTAATACCGACTTTGAAATAGATATTTGAGCCACGACACGACAAAACCAACAATGTGGTTGTGCGCCCAGCGCAGACTCAGATCAGTCTGGGCATCCGCCCAGTCTGACCAGAATCTTCGCTGTCCGCATGGAGGTAGCTTAGAGCCTTAGCTACCATTTGAGCTTTTACGAAGAGCTAATCAAACTGAGCGGATGCCCAGACTGATCTGAGTCTGCACTGGGCGCACAACCACATTGTTGGTTTTCTCTTGTCATTGCTCATTTTTATTAAAAGTTCCTTGCCGTTCTTAGTAGCAGCAGCACCTTACATGGCATGGTGCCTAATGACGTACACACGATGGAAGATGTAAACTCCAGGGGCCGTATTTATAAAACAACTTAAGTAGTTGTTATGCTGTTGCTAAGGCTAAATTTCTATGAAGGAGATGCCCTACAACTCTGAAATTTGCTCTGGAGGAACAGTCTGAAAAGGACTGTTCCTCCAGAGCAAATTTCATAGTTGTAGGGAACCCCCTTCATAGAAATTTAGCCTTAGCAACAGCATAGCAACGACTTAAGTGGTTTTATAAATACGACCCCAGGATTGATTGCTCATGAATTGCATACATGCGGACTGTGTTTAAACAATTTAGGTAAAACTTTACAAATGCAGTACAATTCAATACTAGTTTTGTCGCATCTTGCCAGTAAAAGGGTGGGGATAATGTGTTTTGTGGTATTTTTTATACGTTGCTTGTGCGACGGATCAGGTCCTACTCGTCTTCTATGCAGAACGAAAGAGTCTCCGCATTCGCTTAGTTGAGTTCTCATGATCCAGGGACCGTATTCATAAAACGACTTAAGTCGTTGCTATGCTGTTGCTAAGGCTAAATTTCTTTGAAGGAGATTCCCTACAACTATGAAATTTGCTCTGGAGGAACAGTCTTACAAAGACTGTTCCTCCAGACCAAATTTCATAGTTGTAGGGAAACTCCTTTATACAAATTTAGCCTTAGCAACCACATAGCAACGACTTAAGTGGCTTTATGAATACGGCCCCTGGGACTGTTATTACAATAGAGACGATTCTAATCAGCATGCATGAATGTTCAACCGATCTGCATGCAATGTCCTCTGAATTTCATCTATAGGCAAATCGGTAAATTTGCCCAGCACCGAGAAACATCATATTCTGCCGTTGTTCCAGTCGGCAACAATAGAATACAAGCCGCGATACGGGAAAACCAACAAAGTGGCATGTGCGCCCAGCGAAGACTCAGATAAGCCTGGACATCCGCTCAGTCTGACCAGAGTTTTTGTTGTGCTCTAAATATGTAGCTCAGTGTCTAATCTACCTCCATGCGGACAGCGAAGACTCTGATCCGACCGGGCCCACATGCCACTTTGTTAGTTTCTCGTGTCGCGGCTCATTTACTTGTTTCAGTTAACATTAACGCATTTACAGTGATCCGGATGCGAATGGGCAACAGGGAAAATTCAAGGATGGAAACATGTTATAATCCCTGATTAGAACCGTAGCGGTGGGCCACAACGTGATTGCATTTGAGAAATAAGAACATTATCTCAGAATTATCCTCAAAGTCCAACCTTATAAGGAGTCTGCGGTTTATAACATAATATAGGATAGGCTCATAACCTATGTCCAATATCAGTTTGTTTTTTTATTTCGTCTGTATATCAGATTCTCAGAGCTAATGTAGTTACAATCAGAACCGTGAAATAGACTTATAAAATCAGACAGCTGTTGATATAAAATGCATGCCAAACAGGTCTGTGTCAGGCGCAATAAATATGAAGTAATCACATGTCTCAGGAAGAAAATATTGCAAAGCTACGAAAGTGTCATCTTTTTAGCGCGACTTATGCTGATGCATTATCCTTCGTGTGCGTTCGGGTTCGCATGCGTGTGTGCGCTTGCCTGTGCTCGCGCGTGCACGTTTGTGCGCGTCAGGAAATAAGCATCTGTTGCATTTTGCTCAGTTTCTATGTAACCAAACGGGATAGAGTCTTCAAACTTGCTCTATACATACATCTGGGGAAGATCTAATGAAAACAGCGATACATATATACTGACACAAACAAGAAACGTCCGCTTTACAATTGTGTCTCTGAATTCCAAATGTACATAGACATTTCATTCAAATATTTTGCTTCAATAACGTCAATTATTTGGCAATGGTGTGCGCTGAACGAAAATCCGTTCAATGAACATCGGCGACAATGACAGTGCCGCAAGCGCCAGTACCCAAATTTCGAAAGTCGCAAAATCAGTTTCTCGTGTGTTCTTCTCGTTTTACCCATCGCAGCTAATCCTGGGATCACTGAGCAGACACGCTGCTGAGATTTTATGGGTGCTGGATGCATTCTTTATTGTCACGACCACTGGCATAAATCTGTCATGTAAAGTGACGTCACAAAACGTCGATCACGACCGTGCGTATATAGACGCAAACATTACCTTGTTGGTCCATCAGTTTGGAAGTCAATGGCATAGGACTACTTCAAAATTCATTTCTAGACATCAATAGCATTGGAATCAGCATCATTTAGCATTGCAAAAATTTGGTTATAAAATTACTTTTCTGTAAGAGATGGGGTAATAAAACCGGGTTTTAGTGCACCGGGATTTTAGATTTCAGCCTTAATGTTTATTCTCTGATGCATATTGTCATTGTTTTACACAAGTATAGTCAATTGAAACAAAAACGGGGTCAAAATGATGAACGGTTATGGCGATACGGAAGTTCTAAAATCGTTATTTATTTAATTAAAAGGGAGATAATTTTATAAATCGAAGACTTTGGACTGCTTTCTCGTTCATTTGATAAGCAGTTTTTGTTTTTAAAAGCTGATTTTTTATTTTTCGATGTTTCTGACCCTCGTTTAACGCACAACGTTTCAGGTTTTGATGGATAAAATGCTGCTGAGGAAGAAAAATAGTGTTTTGACATTAGGCTCGATAAATCTTATGGCTATGGAGAAAAAATAAAACGGTTGCAACTTTATGTGTGCTAGACGCTCGGGACATATTTTGTTTTATTTTTTATGGCTACAACTTTACTGGTTCAACAGATACAGAACTTTAGAAAACGGACGTTTCTTTTTTGTGTCAGTATATGATGGGAAACTAGTATGCTGGGTTATTGTTGATTTTCATAAACCACTTATATTGTTGGTTATCAGATTCATAAATTACGTTTATATAAATGCAGAGAAAAATGTTTATCTTGCTTTGAATCTTAATCAATAAAAATCAAAGTGTAACAATTAGTGATACTTTACCAGCCAAAGAGCCTTTTAACTATGGGGTTCCTCAAGGGTCTATTCTCGGCCAGCTCTTATTCTTAATTTTTGTAAATGACCTATCTATGGAACTTAAAAACACAGTAGCCTCGACTGATCTATATGCGGTGATAAAATTTATATGAGAGTCTTCAACATTCATTGATGGTACTAGATTATTGGTGTAAAGAAAATGGAATGCAATAGAACACAGATAAAACTAACGTAATGTTCACTACAAGTACTAAAGTAGAAAGAAAAGAGCAAACTTGAAAGATAAAACGCTATCAATTAAATATAATGACTTTGATTTGGAGATAAAGTATGTATAGCATAAAGTGATAAAGTTTTAGGCGTAGATATTGATGTAAACTTGATTTGGAATGACCAGTTGCAGATCCTTGCAAGAAAGGTCTCTTCCTTCCTATGGCTTCTTTCTCAGATAGGATCTTATTTATCTGTTGAACACCGATTACTTTGATGATGGCATTGTCATCTGGGGGAATTCTTCTGATTTTAATCTCTCAAAGATTACGAAATTTTTGACACTCTTGTATGCAAAAGAACTATCGCCCTACTAGGTGCGGGGAAGCGGGGTGGTGGGGGGGGGGGGGGGGGGTCGCAGAGGAGGGAGGGATGAACCGGTGGGCAGATTTCCTCTCAACGCGGCAGAATACCGCAATGTTAATACCATCAGGACATTTCATGAGATGCTACCGCAACTTGATGTCGCTGATGATCAAATACAACTTTGATGCCTTCATACTTTTTTCAAACGAAATTAAATAATTTCCGCAAGTCTGGCAAATATTCAACAGTTGTAAGCAATGACGCTGGAAAATATCGCTTCATACATGCGTTACAATCAAGGACTCAGATCAGCCTGCGCATGACGGAGGCCGATAAGAGGTAGAATGTTCAAGCGACAAATAGTGGACGTTTTTGATAAGTCTGTGCGGACATACAGATAATCTGTTTGTGTATACCGTGAGGTACCTTTCTGCACGTGACACGGCCCATTACGAAATAGAGTGACAGACAATTTGATCGTCATTGCTCACTTCCAGGGAATATCCTGAAATATCCTTGTAGATATTCATCAAAATTGTCAACATTGAAAATAAATTATACATCATTGACAGTTTGCTTATTCAATTTAAGTTTTCGATTGCCCTCTTAGAATTCTAATTTTCTGCATGTCATTGATCAGCCACACAGGCTCAATTTGAGCTGGAAAAACTAAATGAAATTAGTCTAATCTAAATCTGCAGGAACCATCCTTTTAACGAAGTTTGGTATAGGCATTTAGTGTTATCATGCAATCGATTCAATGTAAAATGAATATGTCTCCTTGCGGTGAATTGCTTGTAAAAGGCCCAATTTCATGTCGCACTTAGTACACGGATTAGCATTCGGAACACCAAAATTTTACATTGCGCCTTACGGTAAAATAGACCACGGACTTGTTAATCTGAGTTTTAACTGTGACGTGAAATCGGGCCTTGGTGTGTTTAATATTAAACCAGAGGGCCAATGGCCCTATATTGCTCACCTGAGCACTGAGGTCATGTTGGAAAAACTTAAATTGCCACAGCAACGAAACAACATGCACAACAGCAATAAAACACACCATTTATGTAGAGGATAATATCACAAACATTTATGCAAAAAATAAACTTTATCCCCCCTTAATGGCTTCTGAGAAGATCTATGGCAAAAAAAAAAAAAATGAAAAAATTGAAAATTTGGCCTTTCAGTTGCAATGACAACCAATCTAAATCAGGTCTTTGGGAAAAAATCATATGGCTGATAGAGGCCTACTCTAGGAATATTTCTGTAAAGCTTTTGACAAAATATCTGTAGTAACACAGAAATAAATACCAAACGTCCACTTTCCCCATTGTAAGTCTATTGCACTTTAAGTTGCCATGCCATAGCAACCAGTCCACATGGGCAATGATAATATGAAACAAACTTTAGGTAGAGGTTAATGTTATGCAATGTATCAGCTTCATCCTCCTTATGGCTTCACTTTTCCCATTATAAGTCAATGGAAACTATAAGTTGCCATAGCAACCATAGTTCTTATGGGGTTGGAAGAAAAAATAAAATTCATGTAGAGGCTTCTGTCATCAACATGTTTGCACAATATCAGCTTCATCCCCCATATGGCTTCTGAGCATAAGATTTTTTCATTTTTTCTTTTTTTTTTCGAAAATTTACCCTATATTTTGCCATGACAACCAATCAAATTCAGCGATTTGGAGAAAATTCATATGAAACATCGAAGACTATTTAAGAAACATTTCTGTAGAAAGAAAATCTAAATAAATGCAGTGAGACAGCAAAAATTGCCAATTTCCATTTTCTCCATTATAAGTCAATGGAAACTCTTAGTTGCCATAGCAACCAAACTGCTGGAGCAATTGCCATGAAACACTGTTATTCTATAGAGGCTAGTACTAAGGTTCTTTTTGTGAAGTTTGAGCTTTATTGGCCACACAGTTTCTGCGGAGCTCATTTTATAATATTTTTCTATTTTTAACTATTAGGTTGCAATGGCAACCAGCCAAATTGCGCAATTTGCATAAATTTAACAAGGCTGGTCGAAGACTACTCACGGTACATTTCTATGAAAGTTTTGTCAAAATATCTGCAGTGACATAGCAAAAAATGCAAATTTTCTATTTTGCCATTTTAAGTCAATGGTAACTTTAAGTTCCCATAGCAACCAAACTACCAAAGCATTTGCCAAGAAAAACAGTATATTTGTACAAGCTAGTACTAAGATCCTTTCTGTGAAGTTTGAGCTTTACTGGTTGCATAGTTTCTGAGGAGATGATTTTTGAATGCATTTTCTATTTTCAACCTTTCGGTTGCCATGGCAACCAGCCAAATTGTGCAATCTACATAAATTTCATGTGGTTGATAGAAGACTACTCAAGGAACATTTCTGTAAAAGTTTTGTCAAAATATCTGCAGTGACATAGCAATAAATGCAAATTTTCAATTTTCCCCATACAAGTCAGTGGAAACTTTAAGTTGCCATAGCAACCAAAGTTGTGAAGCGATTTGGATAAAAAAAAACAGTATCATTGATTCCCCCTGCCTATAGATGCCATATATGAAATTTGGTAACAATGGGCCTTGTAGTTTCAGAGGAGATGTCGTTTGAAAATATTGACGGACGACGGACGACGAACGGACGGACAACAGATGACGGATGCCTGCCTATACTATAAACTCACCTGTGAGCCTTCTGCTCAGGTGAGCTTATTATGATGGGCGCGCATGCCCGATGTTACATACCAAGTTTCAAGGTCATCTGCCTTTTGGTTCTGGAGAAGCAGATTTCTGAAGGGTTTTTACCATATATGGGCGTGGCGGCCATCTTGGTCATGTGACCCGGATACCCCGAACAAACTTTTGTTCCCCCAACCTAGGTAGGCTCCATATGAAATATGGCTTCGATCGGCCCAGTGGTGTCAGAGATGAAGATGTTTGAAAATGTTGACAACGGATGATGGACAATTGAATAGAATAGAACGATTTGCCTGGCTATACTATAAGCTCACCTATGAGCCTAAAGGCTCAGGTGAGCTAAAAAGGTAAGGTTTCCCGTAGCCTAGTGACCGTTGGGGCAGTGGGGAGGAGGAGGAGTTAGAGACCCACTTATCTTGGGTACAGCTTATGACAGACGGAGCCCATCCGTCTCCTTTCGCTGCCTTTATCCTATCCTGATTCGAAAAAGGTACCCATTTACAACTGGGTTCACAGAGAGTGTGTGTGTGTGTGAGAGAGTTTTCCGGTGGTCGGCTGCCTCAACCCGGATTGAATCTGCAAGCTCCTGCCTCATTTTTGTTGAACGTCTCTAATCACTCGACCGCGGCGCGTGTCAAGCCACTTGACCACTGCGCCTCGTTAAATACTACTAGAATTTGTATATACACCCTGAGTGCAAAATATAAAACAATTACTATTACTACTTTATCATTATTTTCGTCCACTTCTCCAAGGCGGCTAAAGGGAACGAATCTATAAAACACATCCTTGGCACCGAGACTATCCGCGTCCTTTCAAATTCGAAGGAGTGTTGCATTCAAAATAATTTCTCCTTGTCAAAAACATGTGAAGAAATCAGCATGTGTAAAATCTCTTTAAATGTTCAATCTTTTCGAAGAATCATAATAACATGAATATTCGAACAGTTCTAGTTCCGTGTTTTGTTGTTTATAATCATTATTTTACATTATAGCACGATCCTCAGATACCCAATCTAAAGCATGAGATACCTCATACCATGCACAGTCTACACTGGGTATCGTGCAATAAGTAAAGAATTATTCGCCCACCTGTACGGCTAATAATCCACACGCGGATTATCTCCCCGGACAATCGGACGAACCATGTTCCATCTAACAATTGCAAAGCCAATACGATTTCATTTTGTATTAGGTTTAAGTCGGGTAAATTCGGGTAAATTCGGACAGTAGGTAAATTCGGACAATGACATTGTTTCCTTTATATGTCATTTGTTTGGCATTAAAACAAACTAACAGTGAAAATCCTGAGTATGAGCCGTCTCATCTGGATTTTCACTGTTTGCAATGGTATGTCCGAATTTCCCCAATGTCCAGAGTTACCCGACTCGATCCTACTGCGTGGTCATGATCTCGATAATTCCCGAACGGAATTTCCTATTAGATTGGACCTATGACATTTATTACATTTTGTCTTCTTTGCAATAAATATGTAAGACTGTATTAACCTTTGACTTTAGAAGAACATTAATATACAAGACAATCACAAAAGTGTCACACGATTTGAGCCGCGACACGAGAAAACTAGCAATGTGGTTGTGCGCCCAGTGCCTGAGCAACCACCCAGTCTGATCAGACTCTTCACGGAGCGCTTAAAGTGTAGCTAATGGTCTAAGCTACCTTCATGCAGACAGCGAAGACTCTGATCAGACTTGGCGGATGCCCAGGCTGATCTGAGTCTGCGCTGGGCGCACAACCACATTGTTGGTTTTGTCGTGTCGCGGCTCATTTATGGATTGCTTCATGAGTTTTTTGTGACCATCCTGTATGCATATTCTGTAAATATGCGCATATAACCGTATACACAAATAAAAAGATAAATAAATAAATAGATAAATAAATCAGGTAGAGCCAATCTTCAAGGGTCACCCAAGGAAGGTAATAAGAAAATTTCTCAGGAACTGACACAGTTCAATCCCAGAGCCCACCGAGGACACCATATGGGAAAAGACAACACAAAAATAGTCACCACGAAAGACATCATCAGCGGCAGCCATGTGAACAGCCATTTCCCATTTAAGTGATAGCCGGGCTAGCCTTAACATCAACAAACAATACATAAAACAAACAAGAAGAACCCAAATAGAAGTTCCGCCTTGGGACGGCCAATAATAAAATTAGTGGTGGGGGCTTAACCGGTTTGCGGTCTCCTTGGTTCTGTTATGGCTCACCAGGTACTTAGTGGCCTAAAATTGGCTGCTAAAGACAGGTGAGCCCATGATACAGGTTCCTTTGCACTGTATTTTAGTTTAAGGGAACCGGGATAGCTGGCTGCTAAAAGCCAGGTGGTCCCTTAATAGAGGTGACCACATAAGCAGGTTGAATTCAAAACAACTAGGATAAGTCGCATTAAGGTCGATGTACTGTAATCCCCTAAACTCCTCTCCTAAAGTGTATGGGAAAGGAAAGCAAAGCAAAAACGGTGGACACAAAGCAAAACAAGACAAGGGAAAATAGAAAAAAGAACTTTATATATGCCTTTAGGTGATTTTTTTTCTCTCAGAAACTATTTCTTGATATATTGCCTATTCGCTTATCACAGAAACTCATAAATACATGATGCAATCACAGAACTGTCGCATGGTTATTCTCTAAATTGCAAGCGCGATGTTATCAGAGGTTTGACTAACAAGTTTTGCATGTTATGGACAGGAAGAACGCAACTGCATTACATTTTGACGTGTTTATCTGACATAGGGCATAAGAGCGGGCCATTTATACAATATATTACTTCCAGCTGAGAATTAAAGGACCCTGTTAAGCAAGAGTTCAACGGAATAAAACACATAAATAATTGCAGAAGATTGGCATTAGATATTATTTCTTGGAGACAAGCTGTAGTTTGCGTACACCTGATTTAATAATCCCCCACGACCCCTTTTCCCCAGTAGTTTTCTACTGTATGTTCCAATGTGGCACTTCCATAATGGTTGATCTCTGTAATTGTTTGCTATGACCGCTAATCCGAAGTCTTGGAACAGACACTAGCGTAAACTAATGAGGGTTTTAAGTATTTTTATCGAATGACGTCGCATCAAAGCTATGCATTAAAAACGATATTCTACTAGTGAATTAAATTAGGAGATAACTGTACTCAAAATTGTCATTTGGGGAGGTAAATCGGCGGTTTTATGCTCGGCAATTTTGTTTTACGGCGACGTGCCAGCGGAGCCGTAAAACGCAATTTGCGACCATAAAACCGACGATTTCGCATTTTCACCGTTAAAAGTGTGCTATTTTACACCCATAGCAGACGCTTTCAGCGACGTAAAACCAGAAGTCACCCAATGAGGAGCGACGTTACGATATGACGTCGGGTTTCCGACAGTATATCGCAGGATTTGCTTTCGCAAATTTTTGACGTTATCCAGTCAGACGTCGCGTTACATAGGCAAGTGCATTAGAATATGCAAATTACGTCGTAACGTTATGCGTTGACGTTTATTAAAACGTCGCTTTTGTAGTTGCGAGATCATTACGTTTCAGTGCAAAATTTGCTAATAAAATGCGATTTTAGTGTCATATGATAAATAGAATCTTGTATTCGTGCCCCTGTATTATTGAATTAATTAAACTCGTTGGGGAAAACCGATAAGATGCTCGGCATAGCCTCGCATCTTATCTTTTTCCCCAACTCGATAATAAATTCAATAATACATGAGTTCTCATGTAAGATCCTCTATTTATGGTTAAGAAACGCTGAGGGCTCAGTGCACTCTGTTGCTAGAGCAGAAGCAAACCACTATCACAATCAAATTAGATTTCAAAAGAAAACGAACTCTGGGGAAATGTTGTTAATTACAGGATACAATCAATGTACTGGGCGACTTTTAGCGGCCGCCACACGACTCAAACACAAATCTGAAATGTTGATGTAGCATTTGCTCTATGATTACATTGCGACTTTCTTTCTTATATGTTATTTCCGTTCGTCTTTTTGTGCTGATGTGTAGAACTTCTATTGGAAACGGGGGTGACATTGCAGCTATGTAAATCTCACTTTAGCTAGATGGATACGCCTCCATTTTCTTCCGCCATTACTATTATTATTTTATTAATTTTTTTCAAAGTGAAAAAAATCAACAAGCTCTTTTAAGTATTGACTCTCTTGGAAAAGAGGAACCCACACCAAAAAGGAAAGAATTCTCTCTAAGGAAATAATATAGGCATGCAAAATATTATCGACAGAATTGCGAGCAATTGAAACATATCTGTACAAGTTTATCCTCGCTGAGAGTCCTCATCTAAGATTCATCGTAGGTCTGATCCGTGATTTTTTACTTTTTGTTTATTTATTTAATTCATTTATTTATTTATTTTGTTTTGTTTTGTTTTTGTTTGTTTCCTATGGTGATCCATTGATGGGTTAGGAAAGCTTCATGTTGACCAAACAGCTGAGTAAATGATAGTGGTCAAGGTACCCAAATCATAAGTCCGAACTCGTAGGTCATTTAAACATAGACAATTCCTGAATATTTTAGATACACAGACATGGACCCCAAAACAGATGTGTGATCAGGTGCCCGCGGGGTAGTAAGCTATTATAATACACCCGCCATATCTATGTATCTGTGGATAAAGTCAGCGAAAATGAAAGTCCGGTATTTGAAAGCTTAACTATGCTTCGGCTGAGGCCATCAAATCGGAGATTAGTTTAGAAACGGCCACATTGTAGGGATCAACAAGGTCATGGTGTCTCCCATAAAACTTTTTAACTGTCGACACAAGCTTTGCTTTATGATAACCCTGCTTCAACAGTTTCTGAGTGAGTAGCTTCCCTCTTTCAACAAAGTCTTGATATTTGAAACAGGCACTAGCATAGCGGACTAGTTGAGAAACATAAACTCCGTATGCAGGTGCCGAAGGGATATTACTACTCAGAAATGGACAGTTAACTATGGGAAAGTTGAAGTCGTCCCTCTTGTCATAAAGCCTAGTAAATGTTTCGAATCACTGCAGAAGCAGAGGGCGAAAGTTCGGATCCAGTAAAGAAGTTTGGGACCCGCCCCTCCCCATCCCCCCCCCCCCACACACACACTTCCCACACACCCTCCCACCACACACACTCACACCCCAGTAATCTACTACTGAAGTTTCCAAGGCGGTTCTTCTGTTGTGGTTGTTCAATGTTTCATGATCTTATGTCTGCTTGTCTGTCGTCTTCTAGCAATGTTTTTTTTGTGAACGTTGGACAATTTATGTACATACACGTGTACTTCTTTCCTTTTTGGTTTTGAGGGCGGAATATCGGATCTGATTGCATTAATTCCTCATCATTGCCTATCTTTGTATTTTATACAGGAACAGTTGGTGTTTCCAATGCAGTAATAGAAGTGACACATAGTGTAGAACCTGGTCAGATGGCTCATGCAGTCTGATCTGGGCCTGCACTGTTTGCTCAGACCTGTCTCCCAGTGCAGTAGAAGTTTTGCGGTAAGTGTTTGATCTAAGCAGCCGTCTCTTACCTCACCAGTGAGACATAGAGGATCTTACACGAGTGCTCATGTATTATTGAATTTATTAAACGAGTTGGGGAAAAAGATAAGATGCGAGGCTATGCCGAGCATCTTATCGTTTCCCCCAACGAGTTTAAAAAATTCAATAATACAGGAGCACGAATGCAAGATTCTATTTATCAAATGACACTAAAATCGCATTTTATTAGCAAATTTCGCTCTAAAACGTCATGGTTTCCCGATTAGAAAAGGCGACGTTTTTATAGACGTCAACGCATAATGCTACGACGTAATTTGCATATTTAATCCACTAGTGGATTATCGATTTTAATGCATGGCTTTATTACACCCTCGGATCCGACGACATATGATAAACCATAGTAAAGCGTATGAACTCGTCGAAACATTGCTGACAGAAATTAGAGGACCGAAAAATTGAAAAGAATCAAAAGTTGAGCCCCAGTGCGGCAAAGTCAGACTTAAAAGATTTGAATACCTAAACACAGTAACACGAAGTAGATTTCCTGTGGAGCGTTTTTTTTCCCGCGCAAAGGCTCCTTTTCCACTCTACTCTTGCCATGCATTAACCATGGATATGTACAAAACGGGGGCTCTGAAAGTGTCTGAAATCTTTTCGAAATTTTATAGTTATGTTTCGCAATCTGACAGTGTTTGAACAAACCCAGTTCATCTGACAGCTCCACAAATTCACTGAGGAGGAACAAACATTGAGTTGATTAATGGCCATATAATTAAATTGTAAATATTTGCCCGCGGAATGAAACTAATTTTGATATAAATTTCATTAAGCGTACGTCAGCGTTCGTACTACTTTTTCCATGAATTTAAAACTGGTGCGTATGAAATGCTCGCGGAAGAAGTTCAGTAAATACACTGTATGGAAAACCAGCTTTCAACAGCATCTTGGAATATAAAGTCGAGGATGCGCGCGGAAAATTAGTTTAAGTAACCAGTTGCTTAAGCTGGCGGAATCTTGTTTGCTGTACTTTTGCATTTTGGTCACCTGTATATCCACTTTGCTTCTTGTTAAGCTTTGTGGCTTTAAAGAGAAAACGTATTACTCATCTGATTTCTAAGGGTTTCCCAGCAGGCACAAACTTTGAAATGACGTTGTACTGACGTCGATTTCTACAAATTTTCCAGCATGCACATGACGTTGAAATGGCGTTGCACTGACGTCGATGCGACATCACGTCGCATCGATGTCAGTAAAACGTTATTTTAACGTCATGCGACGTCATGTCGCATCGACATCAATACAATGTCATTTCAACGTCATGTGTCCGCTAGGTTTAATTATTTGTTCATGACGTCTTGGCTTTTTGCTTGTCTTAATCTTCTCTATATGTTGTCGTCTTTATTATATTTCTTTCCGATTTGGTGTATAGGCCTATGTGTTGAAATCGAATGTGTTCCTGAGCAATGTTTTCTCATTTAAGCCGCGACACGACAAAAACAGCAAAGTGGTATGTGCGCCCAGTGAAGACTCAGATCAGCTTGGGGATCCGCCAAGTCTGATCAGGGTCTTCGCTGTGTGCTCAAAGGGTAGCTAGAGGTCAAGGCTACCTCCATGCGGGCAGCGAAGACTCAAATCAGACTGGGCAGATGCCCAGGCTGGTCTGAGTCTTCGCTGGGCGCACACGTCACTTTGTTGGTTTTCTCGTGTCGCAGCTCATTTACCCTAGGATTCCAAAGGACCAGGAAATAAAATCCCCATCAAGATAGAAATTAAACATAGTGTAGATTGGTCTGTGAGCGTCAAACCAATTTCAAGTAACATTACACCATATCTATGAAGTTTCAAGATAAAATCGTTATAGCTGCACAAGATCTGCCAGGAAAGCCAATGCCTGTCTTTCTCATTCAGATTTCCGAGACTTAGTGCCGCCTTTTGTTTTAGATACAAAATTTTGAAAATCAAATGATGTTAAAACATTAATTATTTGGAAACCCTCACTGTATCTGACATCAACAGTATCGAATCCAGTTTTACCTACACTAAAATGATTCGAGAGGTGAAATCATAATAATAATAATACTAATAATATAAGAAAATGAAATAAAATAACTATGCACAAAAAATGTGCTCAACACAATGTGTTGAGCACATTTTTGTGCAAAGGTTCTTTTTTTGTAAACTGCAAAAGCTCGAAATGGCCTGCGCATTATCGCAGTCCTATCAGTGTGATATGAAATTGAACCGGGAGAGAACTGACAAGCACAAAATAAGGGCTGTAGTAAGAAAACATATTAAAAGATTGTGTTAGTCTTGACTTTTTGAAAAAAGAAAATAAAAGAAGAAAAACTTAGTCACCTCTGTGTGTGATACTGTCCGAATGAATTTACTTAATAACAGCAACTCTTGGAAGTACAGCGCCTGGCCTAGTGGACTGAATTTTACTTTTGCACGCAGAGGACGTTAGTTCGACGGCGCCCTATTTCCGACCAATTTGCTCAATCCTATAAAGTAGGAAATCGCATCTGTTGAGCTTTGACCTCGAAATGTGTATCAACAAGGCAGTCTGTGACTGAAGTTTCATTAAACGCCGGCGGTGGCGTTTGCTAAAGCAAACCGGCAAAAGTGTACACATGAACGCAATAATATCACACTGCGATAATCTGACTGTTACGGGTTCTCAAACCAGAAAAAATGACCTCGCTGAACAAGCACGATTGGACAAACAACAACAAACACACCGAATAAACCGAAAAAAAAGCGTGGAAGAAGTGGTTTTAGACGTGTAATAACAAAGCAGGAACACAAGGTTAAGAAGAACCGCCTTTGGATTGTGAATGCAGACTTTTTCTTGATGTAAAAGCAGATGCTGTAACTGCTCCAAGTATTTGAAGCTTGTTACGGTACAGAGGGCACAGAGACAGGAAAAGAAGAAGAGGTAGACAGATGAAGAGGTGGGAGGACAATATTAAGGTGTGGACAGGGATGGATTTTGCCAGCTCAACTAGGGCAGCTGAAGACAGGACAAGGCGGAAGGGGATTGTTTCAAAGTCTATGGTGCCCCAACGACATAGTAAGGTTAAGGGATAGATTAGAAATGGAATAGAATGGAAAAGCAGATGCACTTCATCTTGCCTCTCTCCTCATCCCACCTCTAGCCACCACCTTTTTCGCAAACTGCATTTGAGCTTATTATAAAATGCTTTTATAAAGTGATGTGGAAGACATAAAGTCTGGACAAAACATTAACGAAGGGTGGTAATTCCCACATAAATGAAAGTATGTTTACGATTCTTGTGGTTAGCACATTGTCTGATTATGCTCGGGCAAATCACACACTGTCACGCATAATAAGGGACCGACCTTTAGTATTCTGGGGGTTAGGGTTGGGGTGGAGTTGGCTGGTATATTTTTCGAAAAAAGTCCCTGTCTTTGGATATGCAAGAAAAAAAAATAAATTGGCTCATAAGGGGACTTAGAAAAATAATCTGGCCTCAAAAATAAGTGAAAAAAAAAAACCCTTGCTCCATCCAAAAATTAAAAACAAACAAAACAGTTTGCATATAATTCCATTTGAATTGAGTTTCTGACGTGTCGCTGGCTCCCCAGACCCCCCATATTTATAGTAATGTTTTAATATTATCTACAATTGTTTTACACCAGCAGCACCCCAATGTGCATACATTTACTAAAACATCATATACAACATTCACATACATTTATTATTGATCTTCCGCATTATTAACTAAATGTTTCTACTAAAACTGAAATGCAAAAGAGTCACTAGCTTATGGGACACAAAGCCATTATGGCAAAATTAACACTCTAAAAGGCAAAATTCCTAAAAAAAAACTTATTTCTTTTATCATCATCCCTAGTTTTTCCAGTCTTAAAATTGCCATTAAAATTGGGAAATTGCTTTGACTTCTGGGGAGGGAGGGGGGACGTTGCCCCAAGATCCCCCTTTGTTACCTTCTTAGCAAAGAATTTTTAGCCATTTATTAACATGCGTTCATTTATAATGTGACTCTATCAATAACTATTTATCAAACTTTCAAAAAAAAAAAAAAAAAAAATAAAATAAAAGCATGTTTTGGCATATGATTGGGCTAGACAAAACAAAATCAAATTCCTAATGTTAGCCCTAAAACTTTGCTCGGAAGCAGCCAATCAGTGTGCTTTATTTTGAGTTTGAGGTTATACTCATGTTTTTTAACCTCGGACCCTGTATTCAGTTATTGATACAAGTAGCTAGTGGCTTCTTTCAATCTAACTGAAATGAAAATCGGGATAACTTTGATATTTCCAAATACCTGCTGGAGCTTTGTTTAAAACAATTAGCAGTTTAAAACGTTTATTTCTGACCGTCTAATCACTCATAGGTGCGACTGCATGTTTTAGCAAATAGAGAGGAGTGTTTTACTGTGTTCATGTTTAGGCTTGCTTTTTATATCGTTTTTTCTCACCCACTGGACAAGGATATCCCTTTCTAGAGGTGTCTGAGATTTTTCTATAACGGCCTGCTATCTCAGCCTAGGCTCTGATAGCTGTCCCCAAATGCCAATCATTGTTATATAGTACAGCCCAAGTAATAATACACTTTAATTTAACAAATCAACTTATTACCTGTAATGAAAATTGCATGCAGAATATGAAATTGACACCCAGTGATGTACAGGAAGTGTCGCTGTAGATTTTTGATTAGCTGCCAATCATGAAAAATGCATGCACAAGGTGAAATTAACACTTATATCAAACTATTAATAGATAATTAGCTTCAAGTTTATAGGAATGGCAACAATCAGAAGTTAAGGTATTCAGTCAATATTCTATTCTATAAAATATAATGGGTGAGAAAAATAATCAATGATGGGGTTGAGGCCTCGACAAGAAAATCTCAGGCTCGTTTTCAGATTATTTAAGTCTTATGCTCGGACTAAATAATCTTAAACATAGCCTGATATCCTTGTCTCGGCCTCAACCCCATCATAGATTCTATTAGTCTTATATTAAATCTACAAAATATTTTCGATTAGACAGTCTAGTCTAATTGCCCAAAAATGAGCCGCGACACGACAAAACCAACAATGTGGTTGTGCGCCCAGCGAAGACTCAGATCAGCCTAGACAGCCGCCCAGTTTGATTAGAGTCTTTGTTAAGTGCTCAAACTGTAGCTCAGGGTCTAAGCTAGCTCCATGCGGACAGCGAAGACTCTGATCAGACTGGGCGGATGCCCAGGCTGATCTGAGTCTGCGCTGGGCGCACAACCATTTTGTGGGTTTTATCGTGTCGCGGCTCAAATTATTTCAATTGAAAAATGATTTATTTTACAAAAACAAAGAACAAATATCGATTGTTTCGAGCAGAAAAAAATGTGTAATCATCAGCTACTGTAAAGCGAAGGCAGACACGAACGCGCAAGTAGTTTTTACTACGCTCATTTTAATTTTCTGTCTTGAAAGTATAATATCGTCTGTCTATGCACATCTGAAACGAAACAACAAAATTTATATTAATAATAACAAGAAAGATATGACAAATTGTGTCATATTTATAGGCTCGACTTACTTGAATAGCCGTGAAGATGAAAGCTGTTCTGGTCAGGAAAGTGTAAGAGACATGTCTTTTACACTTCCCTGTTCTGGTATTGTATTGGCAATCTGTTTCACTATACCGTTTGTAAATAGCTAACAAAATGTCGCTTCTAAGCAAAAGGGGAAGAAAGTGTCGACACGATTATGATATGCCTTACATCATTGGGAGCAAAAAAAAAAACAAAAAAAAAAAACAAAAAAAAAAACACTTCGTTTTCTTCCTTTCTCAATTACATTTCTGCTCTATCAATAAGAAAAAAAAAGCCATAATGCCCAGGATGGTTCCAATTAATCAATGTTTGTCAGGGACCTTCAGATGAATTTCAGGTAAAAGTCCCTCCTCTATTCACGGGCTGATGTCTTCGATAGCGTTTGCAAATATGATTAGATCTGCTTATACATTGGACCTAAAGCATTTGCATCATTCGAATACATTCATTTAGAAAAGGTAGATCCTTTGAGATTTGACGGCTGGTTCCTTTAGACTAAGTTTGGTCAAAAATGTCGTGTGCAACAAGACCAAACCTGGCAGAAAAACGAAACGTATATAACAGACGTTCTCAGTTAAGCTGGGTCATTCGTGGACAAAAATGGCCATGTATGAAACCACGCCAGAATTCAAGAAAAAACACAAACATGATGCTTAATACATCTGCTTCAAAAGTATAAAATATTTTCAGATAATAGTTTTAGGTACAGGAATAACAATCATTTTAGGACCATACCCTTAGAATAAAGAATGACGTAATTTATGGCGTTATATAGATACGTTGAAGGGCGACGTCGCTTCGATTTCTTGGACATGAGTAGCATTGCACTTTTGCTTACCTACAGACATTTGATTATTTTCGCTGGTTTCCATTAAAGATGCTTGCCTTTGCTTCTTTTAGGAAAAGGGGTTTTCTGTTAAGCGCTGCTGAATCGGATGACGTCACAGTTTTTAAAACGTGGTCTTATTGACGTTGTGACGTAGGTTACATTTCATGCTATTTAACGTTTCTGTCTCATTCAAAGTTTCAGTGCAAGGACTTTAAACACACTCTTGAAGCGGTCGCTCGGCAAGATCTGGAACTGAGTTTCAAAGGGATTGCTTATCTCAGTTGGAAGAAAAGTGCGTGACAGGAGGTTACATTTTTACAGAAAAATGCTGGGGAAGGCTTGGCTTCTTTGAATAAGAATAAAAGTTACAGTGTCAAACAAATTTACAAAAATTATATAAAATGTTGAGGAACACATGTTTCTGCATATCATATAATCTTTCAAGTTTTACGGTACTGTGCTATTACTTTGAAAATGGTTTTACCATCGTGATGTAGGTTACATAAAATTTGGTCTCAGTCCAATTTCTTAACGAAAAATATTCTTCCGATTTTGTTCAAGCCGAGAAATATAAAAGAAAACATCTGCTTTTAAGAATACAATTCGGGGTTTACCAGTGGATAAACTATTTTAACCATGCTGAGATTATATGTCTGCAACAGCAATATTCAAATTTCAATATGTCAAGTAAAGTGTTTCATTCAATGTTCACGACACACTGTCAAATGTTTAGCATCAAATTTGGTGGATGCATCATTATTCATAAAAAATTCGGAATGCTTAAAATATTAAAAATATGGCTGGCTTGATGTGCATTGCCATTTTCATGGTTACACCCATATATTTAAACAATAACAATAAATTATTTTGGAAAGGTCTACTACCAGTTGCCTAGTAACAGCCAGTTAACGTTGAAATTTGCTAGAGACAGACGACTGATAATAGCCATTTCACAGCAAAATCGCTATTTTCAGTCGACTGGCACTAGCCATTTTACGTTAAAATCGCTATTATCAGTGTACTGGTAGCTGCGAAAAGCATTTAAAACTCTGTCGCCAGCTGCTTGGCAGTAACAATTTTACGTTGAAATCGGTATTTTGGAGTCGACCGGCACAAACGATTTTAACATGAAATGTCTATTTCCAGTTAACTATCAAAAGCGGTTTTAACGAATTATCGCTACTGCCAGTCAGCTGATATTAATCAATCCGTATTATTTTATGAATATCTTACAAAAAACATTCGTCTTCATGTTCCATTCTACCTATAATTGAGCTGCGACACGAGAAGTTGTGCGCCCAGCGCAGACGCTGATCAGCCTAAGCGTCCGCCCAATCTAATCAGATTCTTCGTTAAGCGTTTAAAGGATAGCTAAGGGTCTTAGCTACCGCCATGCGGACAGAGAAGACACTGATCAGACTGGGCGGATGCCCAGGCTGATCTGAGTCTGCGCTTGGCGCACAACCACTTTGTTGGTTTTGTCAAGTCGCGGCTCAATATACATGAAAAAGGTATAAAATTACCCCAATTGTACAATTATTCCACATATCTTGACGTCGATTTAGAGACAAGAGTGTCGTCATCAGATCCTTTTGACGTCGTTTTAGACTCCCAATGACGTCATCAATGGTTTGCCCAGTCTCTGACTAATAAAGTCGACTGGTCTTCAAAGTTTTACATGACGAAGATCAATAGATACTGAGCTTCGTCAATTGAAAACTTATAGACTGGTTTACAAAGTTTTATGTGATGAAGAGCTTCGTCAATTGAAAGCTTATAGACTGGTCTACAAAGTTTTATGTGATGAAGATCAATAGATACTGAGCTTCGTCAATTGAAAGCTTATAGACTGGTCTACAAAGTTTTATGTGATGAAGATCAATAGATACTGAGCTTCGTCAATTGAAAGCTTATAGACTGGTCTACAAAGTTTTATGTGATGAAGCTCAATAGATACTGAGCTTCGTCAATTGAAAGCTTATAGACTGGTCTACAAAGTTTTACGTGATGAAGATCAATAGATACTGAGCTTCGTCAATTGAAAGCTTATAGACTGGTCTACAAAGTTTTATGTGATGAAGATCAATAGATATTGAGGTTCGTCAATTGAAAGCTTGAAGACCATTCAACAATAACTGTAATGTATGCTCGGGATATACCTTATTTCCTCAAACTCGTGTTCTGTCTACTGTCTACATTGACATTTGTTTTGTATGTTGCAGTATCCTCCATTGGCATGACCCTGTACAAAGCACCAAGCTTTACAAGAATCGCCATTACCATCACAAGTAGCCCTTTTCTGTGCTGTTAAAATAGCAAATAAATTGTAATACTAATTAATTAATTATACTAAAATGAAATTAATAAATAAATTGCACATTATAATTCTTTTAAAAATTCAAAGCAGTTTTGACACAGCGGAATTCGCTAACGACGAAACAGAATAGCTGTTTTGTGTCAGTTGCTGTACGGTTTCTCTCTATTCACCTCTGGTTAACTTGGTATATACAAGGGCTGTTACGAAACGAAAAAGAGCTGTTACGAAACGAAAATGAGTTATAGTTATCAAACGATCTGATAACGAAAAAGAGACATAGTTATCAAACGACCTGATAACCAGGTCGTTTGATAACTATTACTCATTTTCGTTTCGTAACAAACGACCTGATAACGAAAAAAAGACATAGTTACCAAACGACCTGATAACCAGGTCGTTTGATAACTATAACTCATTTTCGTTTCGTAACAGCTCTTTTTCGGTTATCAGGCTGTTTGGTTACTATAACTCATTTTCGTTTCGTAACAGCTCTTTTTCGGTTATCAGGTCGTTTTGTTACTATGACTCTTTTTCGTTTCGTAACAGCTCTTTTTTCTTTCGTTACATTTTTAGTTAAAGAGCTGTTACGAAACGACAGTCATAGATACCAAACGACCTGGTTTGGTAACTATGACTCTATTTCGTTTCGTAAATCTCTTTTTCGTTTCGTAACATCCTTGAAAACATAAATAACCGTGTATGATATTGAGCTGGTGGGTCTGTTCGCCGCTAACAGACTTACATGCACTTCTTCAATATGGAGGAGCTGTCTAGCAACACAACAGTCACGAAACTCATTCAAAATACGCTAAAACATATATTTCCGTATGTAAATTAAAGAGACTAGCGTTTGCAAATAAGGAAAGGTACAACCATGCTTTGCTACTCGTGTGTATGAAACGCATATTTTGTAAAGCAAAATGTTGGCTTTAAAGAAATTGAACGAATAGAGTTATCACAAAACTCCTTTGCACCAAATCAATTTCAGTTTTGCCAATTTTAGCAGTTTTGTTATAACTCCAACGATTCATCTTCTAGGGTCAAGTCAGCTAAATTCGGACAGTAGATAAATTTGGAGAGTGACATTGTTTCCTTTATATGTCAGGGTTTTTTTTTTTAGATTTAAGCACAAAGCACTGAACAAACATTGAAAATCCTGAGGAGAGCCTCATTATAAGCCATCTCATCTGGATTTTCACTGCTTGCAAGGGTATGTCCGAAATTATCTGCTGTCCGAAGTTATACCAGACTCGACCCTACGAAGTAGACATTTATTCGAGTATGCTTTACATACATATGGGTCGAACTGCCTTGTTTTATTTTCGCAACCAAGTTGTTAAAGCTTGAAGAAAAAATAAAACTGCCATTTTACCGGGCAACTTGTGTCTATATTTAAACGTTTCTAATGGAGAAATCATAACCTTGTCGAGTCTTACAGTACATATTGGGTTCAAACCTCTGACATGTTAGCCTTAGCATATGCATTAACTTTCATCGTTACCGTACATGATGAAAGTCTCTATCTATCTATCTATCTATCTATCTATCTCTCTATCTCTCTCTCTCTCTCTCTCTCATTATAGTCAGACTCGAGGGGTATTTTATGGTAACAGCCGATTCTTAAACCATCTATGCATAGTGGACTCTTCCATGGAGCCTTCTACACTGGATAAACCCATTCATCATTTAGGGCCGTTGATTTATTTTCTTTAAAGAGAAGTGCCTACGTTTCTTACACTAAAAGTGAAGAGCCTGATGAGATGCCGCGTTTGCGGCGCCTGAACTGATTCTGCACCGTTTGCGAGTGCCCCTTTTATTGGGACACGAAATACAAGGGTTGATCCAGAAGTAATGTCACTGTGTCCATTGTTCGCTTATTCATCGAAGCATTATTATAAAAATTATATCAAGCTATACTGTAATTCAGCTTTGATTAACAGATGAAATATAGAGTTGGAATCTTTTTCCGTTCCAATGATATAGACGTTCAAGGTATGCCACCGACGCCATCGCGCCACACATTAAAATACATTCTTGAACATGAGCTGTGGGGCTGTTCAAATGATATTGAACGATTAGATAAACATGGGTAAACAGACATAAGTGTTATGCTGGAACAACGAATTTGCTACTTTAGACATAACAAACTATCGAAACTTCGTCTGGAACGTCAACAACGTCACTGACGTGCGGTGCGTGTCGTTACCATGCCTTCCGTCTATCTCGATATCTCACTTACTGTGCACCATTTTTTGTGACATTTTCAGATCATAATGCAAAGGGATTAAGGTACTTGTATACGAAAATTTGTTGCTGTCGTTATATTCTACACGATTTTATAGCTGCAATAACATTACTTCTGGATCAACCCTCGTATAAATTGGTTTAATCTCGCAATGACCTGGGGCCGTATTCATAAAGCCACTTAAGTCGTTGCTATGCGGTTGCTAAGGCTAAATATCTATAAAGGAGATTCCCTATAAATATGAAATTTGGTCTGGAGGAACAGTCTTTGTAAGACTGTTCCTCCAGAGCAAATTGCATAGTTGTAGGGAATCTCCTTCAAAGAAATTTAGCCCTAGCAACAGCATAGCAACCACTTAAGTCGGTTCATGAATATGGCCCCTGATCGCACATCTGAAAACGAGGTCCATACGTTTTGACTTAAATATTAGAGTAAATGTACTTAATTTGAGATTCTATGCAAAACGACTGAAACTTAATCCACTGCTGACAGTACTTTTCTTTGAAATAGCCAGTACTGATAAATTCTGATAACTGTATAGCTATCATGTACTGTTATCATGTACAGTTATCGTGTACAGTTTTGATAGACCAATCATCAAAGAGCTGTATTAAACAAGATTTCTGTTTCAACAAACTCTGTTGTTTTCCTTTTGGCCTCAGAAATATTTGTCAAGGATATTTTCCTCGCTTAGATGAGTCGCTACAACAAGTCCAACTTATTCATTCATTTGGAAAATCCGATAAATCCGATAATTTTGGAAAGACAACCGAAATTGACTATTTGTACAGGTAATCGCAGGGATTATCTTACTTGACTCGATTTTTTGGCCCACTGTGTGTGCCGCTAATCGATTTTACCTATGGTTTATCACCTTTCCGATAGCGGATTAAAGGCCAATATTACTAGAAGTAACAGAGCCTTGACTAATTTGCTTATATCATCGTCACATACGAAATCATTTCGTTTGAGACTTGAATCTCGGTGCTCTGAGAAAAACATCGACCAGCGTACATGAAACAAGATTAGCGTAATAAAAACTTTCTTGTATTCTAATGAAGTTTAATTTATGCTTTTGTTGTAGAAGTGAACAAGACTAACGGGTATTATAAAAAATTATAATACCCATGTATACGCTGATCATGTTGTTCAAAATGCACTTTCCCATCTTTCTTTTAACCCCAAAATGCCTGGCTCCCTATAAAAGTGACATCTGAAAACAATACAGTCCTTGATCAGACGCTGCAGAATGCGGCGTCTCATGGAGTCCATCGCAGTTTGCAGTGACTACAGGAAATTCTCATAAACAGAAAGAGGACTATGCAGTTATGGGTTCAAGTCAACAACAACAACAACAAAAAATGATGATAATAATTAATTTTTTTTTTTTTCATATTAAAATCTCTTCCGCAATTCAAAGAAATATATATTTATCGCACCACAAACACTCCTTATATTTTGGCAGAATTACATCAGCAAGTGTAGACCCCGATAAGACTGTTTCTGAAAATCAGCTTTATCTGAGTCTGCAAAATTTGCCCTTCGGCCAATTCCTCTGTAATGCGTGATAAATTCAACTGCTCCAAACTTTTTAGACTTGCCCAAGGCTGTAAATTAATAATCCATTTTATTATTTTTCAACATTTTGGAAAAAAGAAAAGAAAGAAACTGTTCCTGTTTAAAACTATGTTAAATTTACATATATTAAGAGAGAACTTCTAAAGGGACTTTCACATATTATTTCACTTAAAGGGACTTTCCAGTTTGAAAGTAAAATTTAGATAATATAGGGTCTTGAGAAAGTCTACAAACTTTTAAGATAAGTACAGTACCAGTCTGGATTAGCGTTTATCAATCTACTCAAACTAATCTCTTATCGGGAATCAAAATTGTTTATGCGAACAGTGACGGTTCGGATCAGACTGTGTATTTTGCTACGCTTATCAGGTCTTTGCTGATAAGTCTGATCAGTTAGCGCATCAGCATAAACTTATGATCACAGATCTTGGTGAATGATATTCTTTGGAATTTTGGAATAATTCCGATAGTTATGTATTTACCCAATAAGACATTGCGACCGCGCAAACTAATCAAAAACTCTGGTCTTGTCAGTTTTTGCAGGCTTATCTGAATACTGTTGATTTACAACTTGAGCAGATGCGAAAATTGGTCAGAAACAGCTGATGTGCAGTCTGATTATTTTTATTCTTTTCCTGTTCAGACATAGCATGTTCAAATTATACAAAAATATTATTTAAAAGAAAAAATAGATAAAATACAATAACAGTTTTGTTATCAAGCAACAATATTTGCGTTTCCTAAAGATGTTCAGACTGTCACAATCTGTTAATGACGAATGGTTAATGTCTCGACGCGCGGCGCTCATGTTTATTACATTTGAATATATCAATTATCGGTCATAAAATCCAAGATTAACTTGATCAAGCTGTCATAAATAATTCGGGTATTGTACTAATAGTTAAAGATAGACTGATAGAAAAAAAGGGTCAAATATTTGCTTTTTTTGGCGAAAAGCATTTGTATGTGTTTAATGCCAATAAAGTATTTGTATTGTATTTTGTATCTAATTTGCAGATTATTTTTTTGTTTGTTCGCAAAATGATCAGAATATTTCTCAAAACTTTTTAAAGCGTGTGCCCGAATCAGCTTGTGCATGTGCGCAGACTATTGAAAGCCAGCAATCTGTTCTCAGTTTGCGCGGATAAATACAAAGACTGCGCAAACTGATCGGTCTCTAATCTGTAAACAAAATTACATTATCTTCATAGAAAAGTAAGGTGTTCTGAAACAGTTTGAGAGGAGAAGCAGACTGGTCAGATTGTTTGCACTTACAACACAACGTTTTTCACCAGACTAGTCTTGGTCTGCGATGTCGGCACACAATTTAGTTAACTAGTGCCATAACGTCTAATTTCAAAACGTCTACTCCCAAAACGTCTACTCTCAAAACGTCTACTCCCATTTGGTCTACTGTGCCAAAACGTCTACTCCCATTTGGTCTACTGTACCAAAATGTCTATTCCCGTTTATCCACACATAAAGTTACTAAGAATTTTTATACTAGTATTTCAGATGATTGCCATTGGGGTCAAGTTTTTTATAGAGAGGTGTATAGGATATAAAGGGTGGGCTTTTCGACTCAGAATATAATTATGGGTGCATCCAGCCAAGGCAGCTTTTGTAGATCTACTATGTACAGGTAGCTTTTCTTTGCAATGGAAAATGTATTATGAGTTCATAAAACATTGAAATGTGAGGTCACACATTTTTTTTTTTTTCCTATCTGAGGACAATTTAACTTAGTGGTTGCTGAAATCCTTGTTGGCTTTGAGTTAGCAATACACTGGACAGTGAGTTAGCAATACACTTGTGAGTTAGCAATTTGTCTCTGTGGTTGTAGCTGGAAATATTTCTGTTTTTAATGTCAACATATGTTTCTGTACCATAAATATAGCCAGGAATAATCATTATTAAACTACAGGGTAATCCAAACCAGGCGAGACATTTTGGCCCAGTAGACCAAATGAGAGTAGGCGTTTTGGCACAGTAGACCAAATGGGAGTAGACGTTTTGGGAGTAGACGTTATGGGAGTAGACGTTTTGGGAGTAGACGTTATGGCCCTAATTCATTCATTTTACGGTTATGATATGAAGATAGAAAAAGCTTATTCGCAACAACTGATCATAACCATAAGTAGATGACAAAATAGTTTTATAATAAAATAAATATTATTGCAATTTATGCAATCTCTGATAAGTGCCCATTCTTTTCGCGCAAACTGATCATAGTCATCAGTAGACGAAGGAACTGACATTTACAATAATCAAATTGTACTATCTTCAAGACGTGTAACATAACAGGCAGCGATATACTCTCGCCGAATATTTGATATTTTGTAGTCAGATCACAATATTTTTAAGTATGCGATGTTTCAGTATGCGATGTTGGCTCAAAGGAGATGTTTTGTAGATATATTGTGAAGACACGGAACCGGCTGCGCAGCTAGTAATGTGTGTTGTAAAAACAAAGTTATGACAGTAAAATTAGCGAATATTGAGTATATAAAGAGTTTGTACGCCAATTAGTTTTTATTGAATAATGAAGAGCATCGCTCTTTTATTTCTTTCAATTCGGCGCCTTTTTGGCCAAGAGAACAATTTAGACGCCAGTTTTCACACTTCTTATTTCAATCATCGGGAGACAAACTGTGAATTACTAAAACCACTATTTATTCCATGGAAAAGCAATTAATTAAAAAATACGAACAAAAAATGTGCGTCTTAGATTAGCCTGCACATTTCTGTGTCAATATTATTTGTTTATTCATTTATTTATTCATTATCATTATGGCTAATCTGCAAGTGACGCTCTGGATCCTTGACCAGACTGCGAATTAACTGCTGTGTACCGATTCTTTCACTGTGTCAAACACACACACGAAAACAATATTTAATTTCCTAATTAAATATGCAGAAAGACATCATTTAATCAATTTGCAGAAACAAATGAGTACATTTTATTTCGTTGTGAAAGTAAAATATTCACTTTCCGTTTGCTTTCTCTGAAAAAAAAAAAAAGACTTGAAAAAACTTGTTCTTTATTTATTTGCACTTGAATATGGGACCTTATATTTCTATGATTTAAACTTGGTTTTGCTGTCTATGTATTTTCTAAATGTGTCATTTTTGTCCTGTTTGTATTATTTATACTTTTTATGAAAATGTACTCGTCAAGTTTTATAAATTCTGACAAAACATCTAATAACGGGAATATTTCACATTAAACAACTAAATAGCGGCTAAAATGCATATTATCAAAATTCATGCGTCGATATAGCAATACTGCAAATCAGTTATAAAGATCTAATAAAAATGAGTGGACTAAAGCTAAAATAGCCAGGAGGGAATTCGGACAGGTATCAGCTTCACGCTTAGGCTAAGATTTCTAAAAATAGATTCGGTTGCTATTTGTGACAATTTAAAACAATTAAGTTTGTAAATACCCTTAAAATCCCCCAATTTATTTTCATTTTTTCCCAATAAAAATTATAACATTAGAAAGAAAATTTATTGGAGATATGGAATCCGTATGCATATTTTTTGCAACTTTATATTTGAAAATGATATTTGGAATAAAAGAAGGATACCCTCTGCATTTTCAGTGCTGTTTACTATATATGTATTGCATTTAGGGGGTCACATTTTCAACCTAAAAATCCCCCAATTTAATATTTACTTAAAATTTTAAAAAAAATATGTAAAGGATAGCACTTAAATTGAATATTATGAATCTGTATGCATATAAATTCAGTATTAATTGATATTTTTACAATTTTCTGTGAACCATTGGTTTCCTATTCAATCTAATGCATTTCTCCCCACAGATAATATCGATTAGTGTCAACTCGTATGATCAGATAAGTTAGGCTTGCATATGTTATATATGAAATAATCTATTAAATCATAATGATTGCATTAGACTCACCTCAAAGGTTATTGATGGTTACCAACTTTTTTGTGCGGAAAATTAGCACTGAATTCAGTTCGAGGTAAAATTTGTGGGAAAGCAACTCTGCCATTTTCATTTTTGCCTCTCTTCCTCTCAATGGGGGCAGCTCTTGAAAGCAGTTATGTAAAGGAGCATTTTTTTCCTTTAAGAGTAGACCACTGGGTAGCGCTACGTCATCCAGAGAAGCAATTTGTTACCTTTGCAAAAATGGCATAAAATATGGACGTGTACCCATACATGTATCTTAAAACATATGTTGTGGTTCCTCATCAATTAAGTGAGTCCCATGTGTTTTAGTAAAAAATGTTAAAATTAACCACTGAATCTTGTTGGTAATCCATATAAAACGGCCCGCCAGTGAGGGTTATTTAAGTAGCACAGCACGTTTTAGTTGAACAAAAAAAAAAAAAACACTGCCTCTAAGTCATTGGTTCTGATTGAACATAACATATCTGGTAATTGAAAAAATGAGCACTGAGACGTATAATATTGGAAAATAAAACTGTGAGATTAATGAATACCCTGAACAAACATTTTTTATGTGATTTAAAAGAACAGCAGAGCTTACCCAACAAAATTTGTTTAAACCAATTTTCTGGTCTTTCCTCTTCTGTGTTCAATGTTAAAATGAGACAACAGTCTGATTCAAATTTCCCTCTGGTCACTCAGGCCAATTCTGATTAATCGGGTAATTGATAACCGTAGCACATCAGACAGGAAGGTCCATTTTCCAGGCAGGGTGAGGCAGGGTAAATTGGATAAATTGAAATAAATATTCAAAATAATATATATATTTTTATTGGTTTAATTATTTGTTTTTAGATGAAAAGTTCAGTAAAGCTGTGGATTAAACCAGATATATCCATTTCTGTTTTAGATGTATTAGTAAATATCAGAACTGATTGTCAGGTGTACAGGATACTCGTCAGTTATCGTGTACCCCTGTCGTTCAGTACTGATATTTACTCATACATCTAAAAATATGGACATACATCTATTACTTAGTTTAAACATATTTTATTTCAACAAAATGCACATATCTATTACTTACGAGCGCCTGTCGATATGACCACAACTGCCGATAACATAAGCAGTACGAAGAACAATTTTCCAACCATAGTTTCTGTAAAAAGAGGCGTGTTATCAAATATACTAATAAAAATAAATGAGTCAAATTAATTAAATCCCAAGTCATTTCAAGATATTCTTCCAGAGGCAAACCTCTGTTACAGTTCCGCTTTGTAAGATTGTGCGTGTCGTAATCCAGGCCCGGATCCAGACCACAACTAGCTAGCAGGGCTCTCTTTCTGGACAACTGGTGGGGGTTTAGGACCCAAAGAAAGAGGCCGTAATCAGGGTTCCAGATAAAAAAGAGTATTCGATGAAAAAAATCAAAATATCATGCTCACCCTTAAATAAAATGTTATGGCATCGTATTAAAATCGCCTCGGCGAGGCGATTCTAATGAGATGTCACAACATATATTTCAAACTACCCTTATGGACTATCATCTCAGCATCAGGTGCTCCTTATTACTTATATGTCTGCATTAAATTGGACACAGAGCCGAAGCCCCAAAGCCGAAGCCCCAAAGCCGTTCCCTGGATTCAGGACTATTGTCTCTGTTTAATTTGCGGTAGTTTTGGTGGGCCATGCATTGCGTTTTTGATCTTTCAAATATCATAGCTATTTTCAGTTATATAGATCTTACACTCGTGTTCATTTTATATGAAATTTATGAAATGACCACGAGTGTTAGATTCTGTTTATCATATGACTCGTATAAATTGGGATTTTATCGCCTTCAAAATGAGCATTATTTCAATAAGAAAACGCACTGTTGGCACGGACGTTGTCAGTGACGTTACCAAAGTCTTATTACACGTATGGTTACAGCGAGCACTCCAAATGAGCTTTGAAAGAGCGGGGGCGGTATTCATAAAACGACTTAAGTGGTTGCTATGCTGTTGCTAAGGCTAAATTTCTTTGAAGGAGATTCCCTACAACTATGAAATTTGCTCTGGAGGAACAGTCTTTGTAAGACTGTTCCTCCAGAGCAAATTTCATAGTTGTAGGGAATCTCCAACATAGAAATTTACCCTTAGCAACAGCATAGCAACGACTTAAGTTGTTTTATGAATACGGCCCCGGGAGCTCTATGGTAGAAGATTGGTAAGGCATATTTTTCCTGTAAGATACATTACTTTCAATGGAATTCTTTCGAAATCCAAGAAAAAAATTAGAAATACAGGGCGAACAGTCTTTCTGTCGCTACGTTACGTAGTGACGTCAAACGTTTCGTTCGAGAAAAACAGGATGGCGTCAGAGGTAACCGCTTCTGTGACCACACAAAATGCAAGGAGGCCGAGCTTTGGGTGAAATTTATAAGAAAAAAGCGCCGTACAGAACAAACTGATCAAGTATAGCCCGTTTTCCGAGGGGATACGTTACTAAGGGGGGTGGGGGGTGGGAGGGGGATCTGTTTTCTGACAGTTTCTCATTAGTTTGTAGACGGAGTTCGCAGCTGTGGATTTCCAATGTTTTTATTACAAATTTCATACGAAATGTGTATGGTCCTGATCATGATCCGATACTATATTGACATTAGTATTAATATCAATAGTAATGTTGATATTAGAATCCTAAATGTTTAATGTTGTTTTTGTTGTTTTGATGCTTTACGCTCACTGCAAACAGCTATGGTCATGCCATGAAGGTCAGTTACCCTAACCACATTATTCCTGGGCAGACTTAGACATCCTAAGCGGTTAACCGGTACTAAGTGCACATACTTCTCCACTAACTGACAAATGCCCTTCGTAAATCATCGAAAGGAGAAACGAAGGTATTGGGCAGGACCGGGTATCGAAGCCGGGATCGCTACCGACTGCGCTGCCCGGTTAAAAGTAAATTCCAACACTGGTCGCCTATATTTCCAGTGGTAAAATCTAGTAATAAATTGCGTGACAAATCACTGGGCGGACTAGCATGAGGTTATTTACCGCCACTCAGGTGTCATTCGTTACTATTGACATCGCGTCCAATTTACAAACCTTTAGCATCATCAATTTTGCAGGTGCGTGTTGAAATTTTGTCGTGCTGACAAAATTTCACTACGCACCTGCGTATTTGCGTACAGGCAGGTACGCCCTTTCTAACGAACATAAGAAGTAGCTATAGTGTCGGAAATATACCCGAAAACTTCTGAAATCAAACAAAAATTGTTACAGCTGGGTCATTTTTAATTTGCTAATAGGTGATGAATCCTTGGAAACATGTGGAGCATCAAAGAAGGACTGACAACAATCAATGGAAATGAAAAGAAGATGCGCGGCCGTGTATTGCAAAACTTACAATCAGTACAAAGATGATGCTATAAGTACATGTAATTTCTTTAATTCCAGTGGGCCTGCGACTCAGATGACATGTCCATCTGGCCACTATGTCACTGGACGCTTCTATGAGAACTGTGCGTTGAAAAAATTGAAAAGGTTTTATTGCAAGACGAGTCCAAGCAAAGGATGGTCAGGGGTCCATCTGATTCATGGTAATGCCTTCTCCCACCAGAGTGTGGATATTAAAGGTTCCTTGGCATCTAAAAACGTTCATTTGTAAACCATCCTCCTTACTCACCATACTTTAGTCGAAGTAACGTTTCTTTTTCTCTTATTTCCAAGGCTTAAATAATTACTTTTTGAAAGAAATGAGCCGCGACGCGAGAAAACCAACAAAGTGGTTGTGCGCCCAGCGCAGACTCAGATCAGCCTGGGCATTCGCCCAGTCTGATCAGAGTCTTCGCTGTCCGCATGAAGGTAGCTTAGACCCTTAGCTACCCTTTAAGCACTTTGGAAAGACTCTGCTCAGACTAGGTGGATGCCCAGGCTGATCTGAGTCTGCGCTGGGCGCACAACCACATTGTTGGTTTTCTCGTGTCGCGGCTCAAATATACTAGATAGCGCTATTTTCCAGTGTCTCCAACAGATACCAAAAGAAAACAATTTAAATGTATTCTTCGACCGGGTAAAAATGTTACACAGATGTGTATCGGTAAATAGGGAGAAAAGTTTGTATTAAATAGAAACGTTTTGAATAAAACGTTGCAGTTAGGGAACCCAGGCAAAAAAAAAAAAAAAAAAAAATACTTGTTAGTGTGCAATTTCCTACCTATCCCCCCCCACCCCCCCCCCCCCCAAAAAAAAAAAAAAAAAAAAAAATCTCCCTACCCTATTTTTTTTTTGGCCATTTGGGGCAGCATTTTTTTTGGGGGGGGGGTGGGGGGGAGTTTTTTTTTTTTTTTTTCTTTTTTGAAATGGGAAATTTACTGTGATGAACGTAAATAGTAAGACAAACAGACCTGAGCAAATAGAGATAGCAAATTAATAGAGCCAACTTGAGCATTCAGATCCGGCTACACATTTGCAAATGCATTTGTACACAAATATGAGCCGCGACGCAAGAAAACCAACAATGTGGTTATGCGCCAAGCGCAGACTCAGAACAGCCTGGGCATCCACCCAGTCTTATCAGACTCTCCGCTTGGCGCTCAAAGGGTAGCTAAGGGTCTAAGCTACCTTCATGCGGACAGCGAAGATTCTGATCAGACTGGGCGGATGCCCAGGCTGATCTGAGTCTGCGCTGGTCGCACAACCACATTGTTGGTTTTCCCGTGTCGCGGCTCATATATTGTACTGATCCTAGCTCTTTAAATACCCAGATTTTCGGGCTCTGGTGAAAGTATAATACCCCGAATAATTTTAAAGGGGGGAAATAATTGAAGCAAACACAATTATTAATAATAACATGATAAAGAAAAAGTATATTAAATAGAAATGAAAACATAAAAATAATAATGATAATAATAACCATAGTTACCATACCAACACTAACAACAATCATAAAAGCAATAATAATAATAATAATAATAATAATAATTATTATTATTATTATTATTTTTATTAGTAGGAGTAGTAGTAAAAGTATGATAAACAGAAAACACCGCAAAAGTACTTACAGTTTGAGATATCAGAAACTGAGACAACAGGAGCTGAAATAAAACTGAAATCTGGCTGAGCTGCCCGAGATCCGAAATGCAAGTACAGGATAGCAAACAGTCTGAGGTTAATACAAACACGCGATCGAAACTGAATCATGCATGTTACCCGAAAATCTTCGGTTAAGGTGTATGGGCATGCATGTATGTTTCTCTCCCTTATTTTCAAAGGGGAACAAATTCTGTAAATTCCCGTCCGCTTTGATGGACCATGTAGGCCTTCCAAACTGGGGTCAACTCTTAAAAGAAAGAATTTGCTCCTCCTAGGGGAGCAAATTCTGTCGTTTAAACGTTGACCCAAGATAACAAGGTAAACTTAAGTGAAAATTACTGAGTTACTTCCCCTGAAAATATACTAATTCACCATAACTATGAACCTAATGAGATAGTTGCTACGCCCCCCTGCTGTTCACGAACCACAATGACGATAGCATGTCGGAGATATCCCGATTCTACATAACCTTCACCAGTGGAACACATGAAGGTATTGATCTTATCATCACACTCATTACTGGTTCGAAATTCTACAGCCTAATTTACAAAATGCAAATAATAAAAACAATAATATCTAATTTGTGGATCGTATTTATCTTTTCATTTGATGTTAAATAGAACTGAACCAAGAAGACAAAAAGACCCGATTATGTATGTTCTGTCGTTGTTACGTAATACGAAAACTGTCTAGTCTTGAGCAATTATAAGCATCGTAAAAATCCTAAGTATTTGGACAGATAAGTGTTAGCAAAAGTGCATACCAGATTAGACTGCTCCTAATGACTACAGCAGCGTGATCTGGGTCTGCACTGTTTGCAATTCTATACGCATCTTTCAGATACATTACTACATTGAAACACCAAATCATATTTTTTAGGAAAACCGCGAGTCTACTTTTGGGTGTTCCAATTACAAATGTATTTAGAAGCTTTATGGTACTTCGTATATGAGCCGCGACACGACAAAACCAACAAAGTGGTTATGCGCCCAGCGAAGACTCAGATCAGCCTGAACATCCGCCAAGTCTGATCAGAATCTTTGCTGTGCGCTTAAAGGGTAGCTGAAGCCCTTAGCTACCTCCATGCGGACAGCGGAGACTCTGATCAGACTGGGCGGATGCCCAGGCTGATCTGAGTCAGCGATGGGCGCACAACCACTTTGTTGGTTTTCTCGTGTCGCGGCTCAATTATTCTTATTTTTGTGCAATACAAGTTGCAAAATAATTAGCAGATAGGCATGAACAATGGTATAAGCAGTGACACGAAAAAACCAACAGGGTGGAATGTGCGCTTAGTGAAGAAGATTCAGATCAGCCTGGGTATCCGCCAAGTCTGACCACAGTCTTCGCTATCAGCATTGGGCTAGCCTAGATCTTTAGATGCCCATAACGCGCACAGCAAGGACACTGATCAGACTGAGGGCAGATTAATTGTTTAAATGATATAGGAGAAAATGGAAAAAGTTAAATAAAAAAAAAAGATACAGAAATTAAATCATGAAATAATAAATATGTCGTTCAAACGATATATCATGTCGTTTAATCGAGAGTTGATTAAAGAAAAAAAAAAACAAGTCTTTGAGGTGGTGAATATCACTGATTAAGGGCAAAGACAAAAATCTGCATAAAATGCTGAAAATACATCAGATCATCCAAAACTTAGCAGATGCCTTCTTTATGTTGTTTCGCACAATTCAGAATCCCTAAATGCTGGACTTATTGGTGTTAAAAAGGACTTGTATAAGAAAAGTTCAAAGGGTAATTTTGTGCACCAAAAAACAAAAAACAAACAAAAAAAAAAAAAACAGACCATCGTTATTAAAAATGTAATTAGGTCTGAACAGAAATTAATGCATAATAAAGACCGTCCTAGCAATTATTTTTTCCAATTTTTTCTCACATGATCAGGCTGTGCAGATGAAAAAGACGAAAACTGTGTCCAAATATTTGTCTAGAATACACAGTAGATACTATTTTCAAGGTTGAATAATTTCAATAACACACCTGTCTTGGTCATTGTAATATAATATTTATAGCGATACAGTTAGGCCAACCATGCGTCATGGACGGATACACGGCGCCAAGTGCGTGCAACTATGGTTACCTACCGCTGAACCACTTGGGGAACGTCGTTAGGAGAATTGAACTGAATTGAACTGAACTAATCAGGCGTTGATATCAGATAGAGAGGGCATCTGATTGGCTGTATTAGATATAAGATCAGCGACAAAACGGGTCATGAAAAATATACATGTGTACCGTTAATTTAATCGGTGGACCTTTAAATTTTATCGGTGGTCGGTAAAATTTATCGGTCTACCGATACTATCATAGGTGCACCTGTAATTGTATCGATGCACCTGTATATTTTCTCGGTCCACTGATACATGCGAAATGTCGGTGGACTGATAAAATATCGGTGGAGCTGTAAATTAGCAGTCCACCGATAAAATTTATCAGCCCACCAATAAAATTTGCGGGTGCACCGCTATATTTATAGGTGGACCGGTACATTTTGGTGCACCATAATACTGTGAGTTTGATATAAGTATAACTGCCCTACCTGTATTTAATGAATGCAACCAGTATACATGCACAAAAACATTGTCAGACATTTGAGAAAAAGCTACTGTTTTTATCTGGTCTACCTTACAATTTGAGAAAGATTGCTAGGACGCTCTTTTTAATGCATTAAAGCATCTTCAGTGCTAAGTATATTTTCAACAAAAATTTTATTCTTCAGATTTCTGCGTAGAAAATTACCCTTTGATCTTTCCATATAAAAGCACTTTTTCAAACAGCACGTCCCTCTATTTTGTATTCTAAACTGTAGAGAACAACAAAAAGGAGAAGTCTGCTAACTTTCAGGAAGATACGTTAATTTTTTATGGTTTTATTCAGATTTTTGTATATACCACAAATCACCACCTTAAGATGACAAACAGTGTTGTGTGTATGTCCATTCTGACTCAAGGCCGTCGTCGACGGGCAACTTTTTTGGTCGAGCATAAAACTGGCCGTACCATGTTTTATTACTTCATGGTTTTCTCTCTTACGCGGTGTTTACAAAGGTCTTTGCATTGGCATGCTAAAATGTTTGAATTTTAAAACTAATACCTACTTTAAGGCCTAGGTAGACTATAAAAGGCACAGTTAGGTATTTTAACTCAGTAATGGACAGACTCGATGCCAGGAGGTGCACACATGGATTTGTTTCGCTAAGCCTCTTGACGATCATCGTTATAAGAATGGAAACAACAATACCTTATTTCAGTAGATGGACATACTCGGTGCCAAAAGATTCAACCATGTCTTTGTTGCGATGAGCCTCTTGGGAACTATTTTTACGAGAATAGAAAACAACTCATCTTAGTGCTAGTATTTCTCTGGAGTGGTATTTATAAAACCACTTAAGTCGTTGCTATGCTGTTGCTAAGGCTAAATTTCTAAGCAGGAGATTCCCTACAACTATGAAAGTAAAAAGTATGCAAAGACCAGGAACTGAAACAATCAAAATCCAAATCCAGCCCTCAAACCATAGTTGGAAACAACTAAGATTACAAATAATCAAGATACAGAGAACATATGGCCAAGCGAGTGAGCAGCTTGTTCCCAAAAGGTGGCCACTCAGCAACCCAAACCGAACCACAAATAATAAGAACATACATAAGGTAAAACATCACAGAAACTCTGACACCAAAAACAGGCAACAGAGAACCACAACAGAACTACCGCCTTGGAACGGTCAGTAATGAATTACTGGGGGGCTTAAATCGATTTTACAGGCCCAACCTCACCCTCAGTATCTGAAGTGCTACAAAACATTTAGTCGGTTGTTCGGTTCGCATGATAACCCTCTAACTCGTCAATGAATCATCACGGTAAACACATAAATCAAATTTCAACACCATGAAGAAGCAAAGACGAGGAATCAACAGATACAACGGGCCGTCTGACAGGAGGAGATCCCTATCCTGCCAAACAACCCCACTGGAAATCTGAAGCAAAAGAAGGTCACCAGTTGAGCCCCGGTGGACCAAGCAACAGACAAAAAGGCTCCGGTCCCAACCAACTAAAATATATAGCTTTAGGTCGGGGCCATCATAGAGTCTGACGCCCGATCCCCCGGTGGGCAATTAAAGAGTGCAGCAAAGTTATCAACCGTGATTGGGTTAATCACTAAGCATGCAGACTGTCGCATAACATTTAAATCATAGCCAATACGGTTGTGACGTATTATTATTTTTCGGAATTGATGAGAAAAATCAGTCCTATAGCTCTTATACAAATTTTAAGAACAGGTCTGATGCGGAACCGCCAAGTCCACTTTTTGCTAAGGTTGACTGCCCATTTTAGCACAATTTAAACCTATTCTGCTACAGCTGACTGCTTATGCCTGATATAATACCTTATCATAGCAGCTTTAATATTGACAGAAGCCATCTCTGCAGCAGATGCCATTGTAAACCTAAATTAAGTTGATTTTACCAGAAGCTTCACTGATTTGACTATCATCAATTTGGCACAAAGGTGCTGGCAGAATGGGAAATACTATTGCTGTCCCTGAACAGTCTGGTCTTGGTCTACAGTGTTTGCCCAGACATTCCTGTCTCAATATTTAGTGAGGTGGTGCAAGTTTTACAGATCATTTTGGAACTTTATTTGCTTGTAAAAGTAAAAAGTATGCAAAGACCAGGAACTGAAACAATCAAAATCCAAATCCAGCCCTCAAACCATAGTTGGAAACAACTAAGATTACAAATAATCAAGATACAGAGAACATATGGCCAACCGAGTGAGCAGCTTGTTCCCAAAAGGTGGCCACTCAGCAACCCAAACCGAACCAAAAATAATAAGAACATACATAAGGTAAAACATCACAGAAACTCTGACACCAAAAACAGGCAACAGAGAACCACAACAGAACTACCGCCTTGGAACGGTCAGTAATGAATTACTGGGGGGCTTAAATCGATTTTACAGGCCCAACCTCACCCTCAGTTACTGAAGTGGTACAAAACATTTAGTTGGTTGTTCGGTTCGCATGATAACCCTCTAACTCGTCAATGAATCATCACGGTAAACACATAAATCAAATTTCAACACCATGAAGAAGCAAAGACGAGGACTCAACAGATACAACGGGCCGTCTGACAGGTGGAGATCCCTGTCCTGCCAAACAACCCCACTGGAAATCTGAAGCAAAAGAAGGTCACCAGTTGAGCCCCGGTGGACCAAGCAACAGACAAAAAGGCTCCGGTCCCAACCAACTAAAATATATAGCTTTAGGTCGGGGCCATCATAGAGTCTGACGACCGATCCACCGGTGTGCAATTAAAGAGTGCAGCAAAGTTTCCAACCGTGATTGGGTTAATCACTAAGCATGCAGACTGTCGCATAACATTTAAATTATAGCCAATACGTTTGTGACGTATTATTATTTTTCGGAATTGATCAGAAAAATCAGTCCTACCCTTAATCTTTTTGAATTTGTATACTACCATATGTGTAAGACCACATTCACACCTGTGTTTTAATATCACTTTGTGTAAAAATCCAAGTATATGCATGTACATGGTAAACACTAAAATGAATAAGATGAAGAGGGAAAGATATCAGAATCCAATGATGTCTATGCAAAGAGATATATTGATAAGCATCAGTTCTGCAAAGCCTATACTGCTATGGCGAAAGCCAGTCAACAAGTTCTTATAAATAGTTTGAAATCTGTTTCTCAAGACCTTCAGTATTGCATATGTCCTTTATTCAAGGTCTTCTGAATAGTTGTGTTGTCTTTAGGTCCAATTTCCGCAAATATTTAGTTTTAGTTAAGAAACCAGTTCAAATATTTCAACAGTAGAGTATTAGCATTGCAATCATGAAGTTCAGAATTTGGCCTTTTTAAGGAGTCATAGGATGCATGGCTTCTAAGCATGTATTTACGCACAATTAGCCAGGTGAGAGATTTTGAACAGTGCATTGATTGCACATGCATAGTATGCTAAATCAGACAGGTGTGACATCCCTTATTCACTGAATAAACCTTACCACCACTGAACTAGAAAGTGTAAACAGTTTTTAAAATTCGTAGAAGACCTATACCCTTAATCTTTTTGAATTTGTATACTAAGTCACCATAAAAGGTTTTTTCAGACTGTTTCTCCAGAGCAAATTTCATGGATGCAGGGAATCTCGTTTATAGAAATTTAGCCTTAGCAACAGCATAGCAACGACTTAAGTCATTTTATAAATGCGGGCCCTGGACTCCAAACAGTAAGCATCTCCAGCAGGACATGAAACTCCAATAACAGATCTGATTTCATTGTTGCTGCTTGTGGGAAGGAATTTACCGGGTGGAAATTACCAACAGCCTTGAGATTAATTGTAATCAGTAAAACCGTAATTACACAATAGCTCCGCCCACTTACGGTCTCAAACTGGCTGGTATAGAATCTAGACCTTAAAGAATTCATATTCACTAAACGATTAGCTTTAAGGGACGAGATATCAAAGACACAGCCGCTTGAGAATCATTTTTGTTTGTTGGGTGTTATAATCCTATTACGCAACAGTTCAGTGAAATTGATGTTTCATCAAATCTCACATAAATATTTACATAACAGTGTTATGTAACGGCGGGTAATCGATATAATAAAGAATAAAACTAATTGAATCCCGCATGAGTCCAAAAGTAGTGCATAAAATTATTTTGTAAATGAAAACTTACCGCGAGTTTATTTATTCAGGTGTGACAGACAAGTCTGAATTTTGTTTTAAATTACACAACATGCAGACAGACTCTTTTGAAAACTACCTTTCTGACTATTTAAATTCTGACAACGCATGTGCATATTCTTCCATCATGAATACCCTGTAAAAGACGGTTGCATTTCCAAAATGGGCCTTCTGTCATCAAAAAAAAGGTAAAATATTTTTTCAGTTTTCATGGTTCGCAACTAGAATAAAGGAGCTGTTGCGGGGATATATGTATCAAATGTATCTTTTGATGATAATTGCAGACAATTGCAGATAATTTCACAGCTTCACAGGGGACTCCCTTTTTGCTATTTCACTTCTGCGACAGAGGTTTTCCCCATGTTCGTTTGTTGCCCTTAGGGGCTTGAGATTTTTTTCGCGTCACGAGTCGGAGTGTGGGTGCTGGCCCTCCCTATTTTAGAGAGAGAGAGAGAGCAATCGTGGTGCGTTTCATGGGGTTTGGTGGGTTCTTGTCCTGCGTAGATGGCAGTGAATGATGTGTATCAGTTTAAAATCGAAGCAGAGGAGCAGGGATGAAACTTCTCTTTTCCATCCTAATGTTGTATACATACAAACATGTTTTTCATTGTATTACTTTCTTAAACATATTAATACGTATTACACATATTCTTCTGTTTAACTGTGTATTTCGCTATATCAAGTATTACTTGTTAGCTCATAGCGGATAGATCTTTTGCAGCCATATGTTTACCAGATCACAAGAAAAGGAAAATGACTATTATATAAACATTTTGCTTCAGTTCGCATCATAATAATTATATAGAATATTACAATATATGTTGTTTATAGAATCTCTCGAAATAAAATATGTTTAAACCAAACCATACCTTCGCATCATAATAAAGTTGATACCGCCTGAAGAGACTCACCGACGGGTAGATTTTTTTTCTCAATATTTAGGATGTCAGAAACTGAACCAGTCTGCTTACACTGACGAAGCATCAGTTCTATTTCTTCGATGATCTTTACGAAATTGATTGACACTTCATACTAAAATGAACACAAGATGCAATATAAATGCACCTACAAACTTTCTGAATGTAAAATTCTCGACAGAGCTCCCCGACTCCCCACCTCGTAATAGAGAGGATTTCGTGCCTTCGCAATCGCAAATACATAGCCGGACCACTTTGCACTAGCCCTGTCTGTTTTATTGTCTTAATTTCCATTCTGTTTGCTTGTTTTGACTTGCGGTCGGTAATATGTTACTGACTCACCCTGGATTATGCTGTAGTTAACAAACATACAAGTTATAATAATGAGCCACGACACGAGAAAACCAACAATAAGGCTGTGCGCTCAGCGCAGCTTCAGCTCAGCCTGTGCATCCACCCAGTGCGCTCAGACTCTTTGCTAAGCCTTTAAATGGTAGCAAATGTTCTAAGCTACCTCCATGCGGACAGCGAAGACTCTGATCAGACTGGGTCATCCGTCAGTTGGTTCTGGAGAAGAAGATTTATTGATATTGTCAAAATATGAGAGTACTGGGTCAAAGGTCAAAGAATTATCTTGACCTCCTGTACTCATAAATCTGTATGTACTTATTTAGATGAATGTATATACCAATTTTTAGGCCTAAATCTTAAAAACTCCATGAAATCTTATGTTCTAGCATTTTCCCATATTTGACCTTGCCGCAAAATGGTCATGGTCAATCCAAAATCATCATTTTCAACAATCTTGATAGTACTGGAGTAGGCAATGCTACATACCAAGTTTTAAGGCCATCTGTCAATTGGTTCTGGAGAAAAATATTTTAAAAGGTTTTTACCATATATGGGCGTGGCGGCCATGTAGGTCATTTGACCTGGACAGTTTGAACATATTTTCATTCTCTCAAGCCCTGAATGCTCTATATGAAATTTGGTTACAATTGGCCCAGTGGTTTTTGAGGTGATTGTTTGAAATTGTCGAAATATGACAGTTCTGGGTCAAAGGTCAAAGACTGACCTTGACCTCTTGTACTCATAAATATTCATGTACTCATTAACATGAATGTATATATCAATTTTAGGCCTTAATCCTCAAAACATTCCATGAAATCTTATGTTCTAGCATTTCCCATATTTGACCTTGCCGTAAAAGAATCAAGGTCAACCCAAGGTCATCATTTTCAATAACATTGACTGTACTGGAGTACCCAATGCTACATGCAAACTTTTAAGACCGTCGGTCAATTGGTTCAGGAGTAGAAGGTTTTTAAAGGTTTTTACCATATATGGGCGTGACGGCCATGTTTTGTCATGCGACCTGGACCGTTTGAATAATTTTTTATTCTCTTTACCCCTGAAGGCTCTATATGAAATTTGGTTACAATTGGCCCAATGGCTTTTGAGGAGATTGTTTGATATTGTCAAAATATGACAGTTCTTGGTCAAAAGTCAGAGAAGGACCTTGACCTCTTGTACTCATCAATCTTCGTGTACTCATTAAGATGAATGTGTATACCAATTTTTACGCCTAAATGTTCAAAACTTTCCATGAAATCTTTTGTTCTAGCATTTTCCCATATTTGACATTGCCGTGAAATGTTCAAGGTCAACCCAAGGTCATTATTTCTATCAATCTAAATAGTACTGGCGTACCTTATGCTACAAACTAAGTTTCCAGGCCATCGGTTAATTGGTTCTGTAGTAGAAGATTTTTAAATGTTTTTACCATATATGGGCGTGGCGGCCATGTTGTTCATGTGACCTGGACCGTTTGAATAAGTTTTCGTTCTCTTAACCTCTGGAGGCTCAATATGAAATTTGGTTACTATTGGCTCAGAGTTTTTGCGGAGATTGTTTGAAATTGTCAAAATATGACAGTTCTGGGTCAAAGGACAAAGAATGACCTTGACCTAATGTACTAATAATTTTCTTTTACTCATTAAGATGACTGTTTATATCATTTTTTATGCATAAAGCCTCAAAACTTTCTATGAAATATTATGTTCCAACCTTTTCCCAATTCCCAATCGTTTGATCAATTTTGATAGCTATTGAGTACTCAATGCTACATACCAAATTTCAAGGCCATCGGTCAATTGCTTCTGGAGAAGAAGATTTTTAAAGGTTTTTATCATATATGGGCGTGGCAGCCATGTTGGTCATGTGACCTGGACCGTATGAATAAATTTTCATTCTCTTAACGCCTGGAGGCTGTATATGAAATTTAGTTTCGATTGAGCAAGTGGCTTTTGAGAAGATTGTTTGAAATTGTCAAACTATGAGAGTTCTAAGTCAAAGGTCAAAAAATGACCTTGACCCCTTGTACTCAGAAATCTTCATGTACTCATTAAGACAATCGTAGATACCAATTTTCAGCCGAAAATCTTCAACAGTGGCTAAGATATCTATAGTTCTAGCATTTTGCAGTATAAAAGCACTTGAAAGCAACTTTGACCTCACCTCACAGCTGCGGTAGTACGTATTACACAGAGGCTGGTCTATCGTTTCTAGAAATCAGACAAGACCCCTGATATCAAGGGGAAAACGATAAACTGTTACAAGGAAAACAACTTTATCATAATCATTTGTGTCCCCTTTTTAAGGGATCAACTATTAATAGCAATTCTCTGTAACCATTTCACATTTTACAATGGGGGTTCGGCACGCATAGTCTCAGATTTTCATCAAACTTTCTCAGTTTGTGTGTTGTCACATGGAAACATTTAAATGAAGGTTGAAGGTTGATTCGTTCTGTTGTGTGTCCGTTGCCATGGCAACGGCCTCCAAAGATTTTGCCAAAAAAACAGTAAAAAAATAAGTGAAAATTACCAAATTTTGAACATTTATATATCCTAGAACACATTACCTCTAGTCTAGAAGTGTTTCGAATGAACAACTATGGAATAGTACAAAAGAACAGTGAAAAAAATAAACCAGATCTGTTAGTTCTTTGGTACTGATTTTAGCCCTTGATGTGGGGTAGGGTATCGAGGTATCGAAAACCCCTGTTTTTTGGGCTTTTTCAAGTGCGCACTACCAGTTCGTGCGGTCACTCTGATATACAAATACATGACAATATAACAGAGGAAGATCTCTAGTATGATAAACTGAAGAGACATGTTTGGGAAGTCACCTCCTTATGACCGTAATCATGGAAACGAACAGTACCCTATCAAAAAATTGAGGAAACACAACAGTGCACAGAATCATCTATTCATTTCCCTAAACAATTGAAAGGCATTATTTATTACGTGTACAAGTGTTGTGAAAATATCAGCTTTAGTTTAAAAAATATAAACATCAAAAGGGGCAGTACTGGGGTCATCTTAACATTCATTCTTGGGGCTCCGAAAGGGTTTTTAAGGCTAATATTCCTTCAAACAGCAAATTTTCTTCACAAAACTGCAAAACAAGTTATTGGTTTTTCTTTAATATGTTGTGAAAACAAATGTGTGAAGTTAACAGATATAAACTAGGGCAATGGAATATTCTGGGGTCATTGAGGGGCCAAAAATAAGGAGTTAAAATTAGAAAATTAACAAAAAATAATGAATTTCTTCGCAAAACAAAAAAATCAACAGTGCTTACAATAACAATGGTTTCGAAACTGTAAGTCAAATACTAACTGGTTTAAAACAGGGCAGTGGGGTGCTCTTTGACTTTCATTATATTTCCTTAAGGGGTCATGAAAGGGGTTGAATCGGCGAAATTGCCTCGAAATTACATAATCTCTTCATTTAAACCAGTATCCGTTACTTATTTGTGAGTGTTAACATCATTCTAAATGGAAAGCACCTGAAATTTGGTAATTGGGATCAATGTAATTGCATTTTGTATCCAGAAGGGGGCAAATCAGGGATCAAAACGCAGCAAAATACTCCAAAACATTAAGTTTCTCAGAAAGCAGCATACTCTAATATTCGCTACAAGTACACTGACACAGAAACTGTTAGTCGAATGACAATTGATGTAAAGCCATTTCCATGGCTGCCTTTTGGTTCCTTTCTGTGTGCATTTAAGGGATCCCGAAGCGGGGAAAAATGCAATTATATATCTCAATCACAACTAATCTTTGTCAACCAATAAAGACAACAGCGGATACGCCTAGATTGTACTGCCCAGCAAACTGCTTCAGCACAATTCCTTAAATAATTTTTGGGTTATACTCAGGCCAAAACTCGCTTTGAACAGCACCTTTTGAGTTATGCTGCGGACAAAGACGCCAAAACAGGAGGAGATTTCAAACATTTTTATTTTAACTAAAAATAAATTAGTAACTCTGCTGAAAATTATATCTGCAACTGCACATTTAAATATACCTCCTCTTTTACCATAACTCTGTCGATAGTTATATCTGCAACTGCACATATAACTATACCTCCACTACAGGATGTGGAGTAGCCTGCTCCAGTCGAATCTGTATAGTACTCTGCAGACCGTCAGATTCGACTCTATGTTTCCTTTTGAACATAGGGTCTGTAGCCAGACTAAATGTGGAGGTCAAGTTATGGATTCATTCTCTTCAGCCTTCTTGAGAACATCCTTATGGGAATTTGAACAACAAACCCCTATACTGGCTATTTTTGAGAGTTTAACTGAACATAGATCTGCTGGCCGTACCTAAAAACTGGAAAAATGGTCACATTATATGTGTTATTCTCTTTGGTCCGACAGACAAAAGAGCTTCTGCCCATATGCAAAATATCAGTAAGACTTTGATCCTTGTAGCTTAATCAAAAACAAAGAATCATCAGAGAATATCCAAAGACAAGACTTGTCCTTGTACAAGATAACTCGCCTGACAGTGACTTGCACATCACATTAAAAAACGTATGACCTTGATTTCAAGGTCACACAACAAGTTTGGCTAGTATTTTGTAAAAACTCAAACCAGTATCTAGTAAAAGTGCAAATTAACAGTAGCTGCAGCCAAGCATAATGAAATAGTATGCCCTTGGGAAACTTTAACCCAACACCAAATTCTAGGTATGACCTTGACCTCAAGGTCACTGAAAGGTGTGGGGTGGTACTCCGTAAACTTTAGACCAGTATCTAACAACAGTCCGAGTATCAACTGATTCGATTTTAGCATTGTAAAATTGCAAGACCTTAGAAAACTTTAACTAAAAAGCTATAAGGTAAAAATTTGAATTCATGACCTTTATTTCAAGGTGACCAAATATGGCTGGGTAGTATTTTATATCAGTTCAAGTACATGTATACACTTAATCCATCCCAAGCATTTTGGAACAGTATGCCATTAGAACACTTAAACAAAAACCCCAAATTCTAAGTCCATGACTTAGACCTGAAGGACACTAAGGAGACGTTGGGGTGGTACTTTGTAAGACATTGGACCAATATCTAATTACAGTACAAGCATCAAAAGTATCCACCCATGGGTTAAGGAGATATGGGTCTTCAAAAAAACTTTAACCAAAACACATAATGGGGACAAAACACCTTTCTAAGTCCATGACCGTGATCTCAAGGTCTTTGAGGGAAGTTTGGACCAATATCTAACTACAGTGCAAGTTAAAAAGAATCCATCCATGGATTAAGGAGACATGGATCTTTTAAAAGTAAAAAGTATGCAAAGACCAGGAACTGAAACAATCAAAATCCAAATCCAGCCCTCAAACCATAGTTGGAAACAACTAAGATTACAAATAATCAAGATACAGAGAACATATGGCCAACCAAGTGAGCAGCTTGTTCCCAAAAGGTGGCCACTCAGCAACCCAAACCGAACCAAAAATAATAATAACATACATAAGGTAAAACATCACAGAAACTCTGACACCAAAAACAGGCAACAAAGAACCACAACAGAACTACCGCCTTGGAACGGTCAGTAATGAATTACTGGGGGGGGGGGGCTTAAATCAATTTTACAGGCCCAACCTCACCCTCAGTTTCTGAAGGGGTACAAAACATTTAGTTGGTTGTTCGGTTCGCATGATAACCCTCTAACTCGTCAATGAATCATCACGGTAAACACATAAATCAAATTTCAACACCATGAAGAAGCAAAGACGAGGACTCAACAGATACAACGGGCCGTCTGACAGGTGGAGATCCCTGTCGTGCCAAACAACCCCACTAGAAATCTGAAGCAAAAGAAGGTCACCAGTTGAGCCCCGGTGGACCAAGCAACAGACAAAAAGGCTCCGGTCCCAACCAACTAAAATATATAGCTTTAGGTCGGGGCCATCATAGAGTCTGACGACCGATCCCCCGGTGTGCAATTAAAGAGTGCAGCAAAGCTATCAACCGTGATTGGGTTAATCACTAAGCATGCAGACTGTCGCATAACATTTAAATTATAGCCAATAAACACTTTAACCAAAACATCCAATATGGACAAAAACACCTAATTACCAAATCCATGACCTTGACTGAAGGTCACTGAGCAGGGTGTGGGTGGTACTTTGTAAAGCCTTGGACCAATATCTAACTATAGTGCAAGTATAAAAAATCCATCAATGGGTTAAAGAGATGTAGGTCTTTAAAAATCTTTAATCATCCAATTCACACACCGACGCGGACCCTGACGCGGGCGTCAGGGTGACGACAATAGCCCTTCATGAACCCTTATTTCTACTTTTGATAAAATTATGACCCTTTGCATATCTCTTAAAGCAATCTCTTTTCATAGAAGCATCTGGTAATTTCTGGGACGATCTGTTGAATTTTCAGCATTTTATGCACCAAAAATTAGTGATTATCAACACCGTAATTTAGCAGTAAAATTCCCATCGACCTACATAATGAGAATTTGGAGTTACCTGCATGGGCAAAGTTTTATAGTCTTTTTTGTTTCCTTTCCTACTGTAAACCTCGATGGACGAACATCATCATTGCCCTGTTCCAATGTGCTCTTGTTTTAAATCCTGACTGACCAAATCTGACTACAGGATCAAATCGAATGAGGGTATTTGCTATTACTCTATAATATAAACCCTTATAGGAAAAGAAGATTTCTTTTAAAGGCCAGTTCCCAATAAGATCTACAGTAACAGCTGAAGGGGTGGCAGTGGGACTTGGTTTAAGCAATATTTATTGCGTCACATTTGAGTACAAAGTGTAGAAAAAAATGGATCAGAATTTGATCGAAAGCCCAAGGCTTATGAGGACTATCTCCTTCTAAAAATCAAATACTGAATAAAGGTTGAATGTACAAAAAAATATAGGCTTCAAATAGTCTGGCAATGAACAAAAATATCATTTAGCAAAAACTGTTTTATGTTTGCATCAGAACTTTATAATTAACTAATAATACTGACAAAAAATACAAGAGCCTGAGAAAGACAGAGAGAGAGAGAGAGAGAGAGAGAGAGAGAGAGAGAGAGAGAGAGAGAGAGAGAATTATGATTTCCTCATCCGGTTAGTCCGAACTGTTTATGTATATAACATTCCATTTAGATCAATTGAATACGCTTTGAAAAATTAGGGGTTAAATCTTTTAGTGTGTATTATGAAATTTTGAAATCGTGTAAGGATGTTTTCGTTTATCGCCGGTGACCCCCCCCCCCCCCCCCTCTTTACCGTACATTAGACCTCTCAGTGTACATTCTTTTGCATTCTGTCTTGCAGCAGTGTAATGAGGACAGCTGAATATTAAATGGTTTGTGTTTTCTATCGCGCCACAAAGACTAGATTAGATTAGATTTATGCCATAAAGGTGCTCATTCAGTGAACTACATTCCAGGCGAAGTACTGTGTTTAAAATTTGATCTAGATGACTTCCAGCATTGTAAAACTTTGTTGTGGAGATTAAGTTTGAGTTAAAGTTAAAACAGAGTTACTTTGTCCGATGTGTTAACCGTTCCAATCTCTTATGGTTGCCAGAAGAGAAGAATTCAAATATATTTTATGTATAGGACTTTTAATGTATTCAGCCTAGTCAAGAGCCAGGTAATCTCAGCATAAACAGAGTAGCATCATATTGAAATTAGCTCACCAGGCATACCATTCAACTTTTCCTTCTATAGGGTTTGTTGGGGCCATGTGATTGGAGTCAGATGTGAAATTTTAACTTAAGTGTCATTTCTTTTCAAAGCTTTAAAAATTCTGAAAATAAAATGATCTAATGACAGCATAAGCCTCCTTTCTTAGACTAAATCTTACTTTTGCAAAAGGAGCCTTCCTTGTAAAAAAATCGCGGAAGGAAGTTTTCTTTTGCACCCTCACACCCGCAGTGAAGCTAAAATTACAGTTGCGGCTATACTTTATTTGAAAGAGTTGCAATTATTGATTGTTGTCATAATTGTACTTCAAATGTTTCTGCGATTCACAGATAAAACAAGGTGCAAAATCCATTGAAAGAAAAAAAATTAATAAACTAGATCTCCTCTGGTTTTGCCAAATTACTCAGACTAAATTGTTAACCGGTTTACCAGTCGTTTTTTAGTCTTATATATCTTTCTTTATATGACATTGACGAATTCGGTCATGTTCGACCTCACAAAAATATACAGAATATAATGTATATGAAGCAGAAAAACATGAGAATGCCCTTTTTTACTGAACATTTTTCCAACAGTGAGGTGTTTTACTGGTGATAGCGTTTGCCAGTACATGTAGCTAAAACTTAAAACTCCATTTTGCTAATTTATATAGTGAATAAAACCATGATTTTGTTTGATTTCTCTCCCCGCCCCCTCCCCCCCCCCCACACACCACCACTTTTTGGACCCCATGTAATCACAGTGTACCTCAGTGGCATATTTTGTATCTGTAAATTTACATTTCATGTTTTCAAAACATTTATAATTAACAGATAATATATTTTTCACCTTATGAAGAATAATTGAAATTTGTCGGGCAAATTAGCTGATTTTACCCCTTTTTGGCCTCTTAAGGAACATAAGGAACAGTATGAATGAATGTTTAAGTTATTTATAGACGCTCAACCCTGGTAAGGGCATATAGCGTCTAAACGTCAGCAATTTAAAACGTTTCTATAAGACAAAAAAACGATCAAATATTTAAAGTATTATGTTACGTCCAAATGATAAAAATGTTATGTACAATAAAAGGCTAGATCTTGTTAAAAAGTCCAGCTTCCTTTAAAAAATTAATAATTTGGATAGAAGAAACTTTGCTAAAAAGCTCGGTTATGGTTTCAATGTTGTAATGTTTTGAACGAATATGGTTAAAGTCAATGCATGACACAAGAAGATGTTTGATAGTAATGACTTCATTGCATGGTATGCAAAATGGTGCAACCTCATTATTTAATAAAAACGAATGTGTAATTCTGGTATGCCCTATTCGGCATCTGGTAATGACAGTCTGTTCTTTTCTATTTGAAAGTATATTGTCCTTGCTGTGAAAATCTGGTTTAATTTGTCGGAGTTTGTTATGAATTTGATTATCCCAATTAGTTTGACACTTTGATTTGATAATCTGAGAATATTATAAACTGATTGTTTTCTTGAACTGATATTTGATTGAGAGCAAGATCTATGGCTTTAGCTTCTGCTGTAAAAATTGAGCTGCCATTTGGTAATCGTATGGTTTCTGTGAATAGGGAACTTACAACCGAACATGCAACTTTATCTTCTTGTTTTGAACCATCCGTCTAGATTGTGGTATGGTTCGGAAAACTAGATTTTACCTGCAAGAATTCTGATTGAATAAGATAAGGGTTTGTCTGTGATTTTTTATTGTGATGTAATGATAGAATGACCTTTGGAGGTTTTAAGGTCCATGGCTCATGAATAGGTAAGGAAAATTTCTGAATGTTTTTAATGTTAATATACGAATGGACAAGCAAAGGTTTAATACGCAAACCCAAGGGTTTGATAGATCTCGGTTTGTTGTTATAAAATGTTTCATAACGAGGATTAAATACACAATCGTATGCTGGATTCTGTGGGTTTGCAGCTAATTTTGTAACATACTGCAAAGACAATTTCTCTCTTCTGATATATAGAGACGGTTCATTAGACTCAGCATAAAGACTTTCTACAGGTGATGTTCTAAATGCTCCTAGAGCAAGGCGTAAACCCTGATGATGAATGGTGTCGAGACATTTAAGGTATGATTTTCGTGCCGAACCATATACGACTGAACCATAATCGAGTTTAGATCTTACTAGAGATCTATACAGATTAAGAAGAACAGTACGATCTCCTCCCCAATTTGTATTTGAGAGAACTTTTAAAACATCTAAAGCTTTTAAACATTTAGCTTTTAAAGCTTTTATGTGAGGAATAAAAGTGAGTTTCTTATCAAACAGAAGGCCTAAAAATTTGGCCTCATTTACAACTGGAATAGGCGATCCATAAATTTTAAGAACTGGATCTGGGTGTAAACCCCTCAGTTGGCAGAAATGAACACACTGAGTTTTAGTTTTCGAAAATTTAAAACCGTTTTCTGTGGCCCAAGTTTCTATTTTATTCAGGCATCTTTGGAGTCTGAATTCTATGTTTTCCATATTTTTCGATCTGTAAAAGATGCCAAAATCATCAACATATAAAGAGGAATCTGTATCATTGACACATTTAACGATGTTGTTGATTTTTTTATTAAATAAAGTGGGGATAAAATACTTCCTTGTGGAACGCCCTGCTCCTGTTTAAAAGTGTCAGATAACGTAGACCCTATTCTAACATTGAAGGATCTGTCCGATAAGAAACTCGATATAAAATTCGGAAGACGGCCTCTAAGGCCAATATCATGTAAATCTTTCATGATGCCATATTTCCACGTCGTATCGTATGCTTTTTCAAGGTCGAAAAATATTGCAACGACATGTTCTTTTTTAACAAATGCATCACGGATAAAAGATTCTAATCGTACTAAATGATCGTTAGTACTGTGATTTTTACGAAAGCCCGCTTGATTTCTGGAAATCAAGTTATTTGACTCCAGGAACCAAACGAGCCTGTCGTTAATCATTCTCTCCATTGTTTTACATATGCAACTTGTTAACGCTATCGGTCTGTAGTTTGTTGCTTCCGTCTTATCCTTTCCCGGTTTGGGAATCGGAATAATGACTGCTTTATGCCAGTCTTCTGGAAATTTTCCAGTATGCCATATATCATTTAAAATATTGAGTAAGGTTTCCAATGCGTCAGGTGGTAAATGTTTCAGTATTTGATAATGGATATCGTCCGGTCCTGCTGCTGTATCGTTACATTTATTAAGAGAATCCTTTAATTCTGATATGCTGAAGGGAAGGTTGTATTTTTCGTTATTTAGTGACTGAAAGTTTAAGTTGTCTGATTCCTTTTCAATTTTGAGTTCTTGAAATCGTTGGCTGTAATTTGAACTTGAAGAATGTTTCTGAAAGTTTTCGCCTAACGCATTGGAAATCTCTTTAGTGGAAAAACATTTGTTACCGTCGGAGGATTTTATATGAACACATTCAGATTTTTTATTTTTTCCACTAATCTTTCTTATCATATCCCAGATCTTTTTGACTGGTGTTTTAGGATTTAGTTTGTTGACATACTGTTGCCACGATGTGCGTTTTGGCTTGTTTGATAGTTCTTCGTGCTTTAGCACGTGTTAATTTTGAATGAATATGATTTTCACGAGACGGATTTTTATTAAATTTTCGTAACGCCGATTTGCGTTTATTTATTGCAGCTTTACATTCATTGGTAAACCATGGATTACGTCTTTTTGTACTTGTCGAGGATTTTGGAATACATTCTTCCGAAATTTCATGTAATGTTGAAGTAAAAGCAGACATATCATCTGCTGTTTTATATTTTTCTGAATTTAGCCGTTCTTGACATGATGTAACGAACATCTCCCAATTAGCTTTTTTAAGATTCCATCGAGCAAGCTGTTCCTCGTAAGAAGATTCGATTTCTTTTATAATAATTGGGAAGTGATCGCTTCCATGCAGGTCATCACAAACTGACCACTCAAAATCTAAATATATATTAGGATGACAAATAGATAAATCTATGGCAAAATAATTTCCCGTTGGAGGATGAAGATATGTGGGCTTTTTGTCATTATGTATACACAAATCGTTTTCAGCGATTACATCCTCAATAATTTCTCCTCTGTCATTTGTATTCAAACAACCCCAGGTTTTACTGTGACCATTGAAGTCACCAACAAGCATAAAAGGCTGCGGTAATTGGTCTATTAGATCGACCAAGGAATTTTTGGAAAGTCTGTCGTTAGGCGGAATATAAATAGAACATATTGTTACTTTTTTGGATAAAGTAACATTGACAGCAACTGCTTGTAAGTTTGTATTTAAATCAAACGGATATGTGGAATGTTAGATTTTACAAGAATAGAAGTTCCTCCTGATGCTCTTTGACCATCAGGACAGATGTAGTTGAACATACTAAAGTCTTTAAAACTAACATTATCTGATTGCTTTAAAAAGGTTTCCTGAAGACAAATGACACTCGGAGAGAAAATAGACATTAAAAGCAATATTTCGTTATAATTTGCTTTAAGACCACGTCAGTTCCACTGTATTATTGACTTTTTATCCATGATTAAATGAATGGGAGAGAAAAATATAATGTGACATGAGACTAATCAGGGGAAGTATAAACTTCCTTTAAGCAGTATCCATATTGACATCAAGGACGTCGTATTTATTTGCTGTTTTAACAGGATCTTACGATCCTCTGCCATGTCTATTGGAGGACGAGCCTCCGCCAGAATTAGATCGTCGGCCAGAGCCGTGACCAGAAGGAGAACGATGTTTATCCTTCTCCTTCTGCGTCTTAGCCTGCGTCTTAGTCTGTGAAGAAGACTGAGAACTAGACGAGCTAGACTGTGAACTAGACTGAACAACTGGTTTTGAGTTAGATGAACGAGCTGTTGAATTTGATCGAGGTGGTTTTGTACCTGTGTTAGACTGTGAATTTGACTGTGATGAAGAAATTTGTTTCAAAATTTTTGAAGACGGAGATATGACTATTGATGAAGGTAGGACTTTGAAATCACTGTCGAAAAATTGAGTTCCGGTGGTTTTGGTTTCTGGCTTTGATTGAAGTGACTGAACAACTTTGGAGAAATCTAGGTTGGCTGACTGGGATTCGTAAACCTTTTTGGCTTCTAAATATGTAATGTTTTTAGTAACTTTGATTTTGATTATTTCTTTTTCTTTCTTCCAAATTTCGCATTCGTTTGATCTAGAGACATGGTCTTTTCCGCAATTCACGCATTTTGGCTGATTTTTGCACTGGGAGGTATGGTGGTCATGACCTCCAGTGCCGCACATTTCGCAGACAGATCCATCATCCACCGGACAGTTGTTTTCATGATGGCTAAGGAACAGTAAACAGAGCACTCAATTGACATTATTTATGCCTGTGTGTATTTAATTGATAGTTTCTTTACCATAACATCTCTGTAGGCAGTGCTGTTTTTTGTTTCTTTGTCAAGCAGTTCAAACATTTTGGTCGAATATCCTCCCTTTACCCCCCCCCCCCCCCTCCCCCTCCACCACCACCACTTGTTGGACTCTTGTTATCTCAGAAAATCTCAGTGCCATAGTTTGTATCTGTAAATTTACAATTAATGTTTTTATAAACATTTTAAAGTAAAAGATAATATATATATTTTTGTCTTACGAAGAATATTTGAGATTTGTGGGGCAAATTAGCAGATTTCAACCCTTTTTGGCCCCTTCAGGAACTATGAATACAGTAATAGAGCAGTCTATTGACATTATTTATACCTGTTTACATTTCAGTGACAGTTTCTTAACCATTATATCTGTATGCAGTGCTGTTTTTGATATTTTGTGAAGCACTTCAGACATTTTGGTCGAATTTCCTCCCTTGTAACCCCTTTTTGGGGCCCTTAAACGGCATATACATATTTCCTAGGGGTACCAGATTATGATATTTTGTATCCCATAAATTCAGGCTTATGTTTTCACAAACTTGTAAAAAGAAAAACGTCATGAGCTTTCAACTGTGCAAAGAAAACGAATCATTTGAGGGCAAATTAGCCTATTAAAACCCCTTTCAGAGCCCCTTTAAAGGATATTAATAGACTCTCAGTTCTGTTCCTTTTGTTGCTGATATTATTTAAAGTAGGTTTGATATTTTTACAACAATTGTACATGTAATTAATGCAGCATGACCTTGTTTGTGGGAAAAATATGAGATTTTCAACAGGGTTTTACTTTCTAATTATTTTACATAGGATATTGGTTGTTTCCATGGTAACGGTCAGAAGGATGCAACTTCCCAAACATGTTTCTTCAGTTCATGATAGTTGAGGCTCTTCTCTAATTTGTTGTTATAGGCAGATATGTCAGACTGACCGCGCGAAAGGACATGAAGCGCTTAAAATTGCCTTAAAATGAGGGTTCCGAAAACTTGGATACCCCACCCACCATTAACAGCATGTAATAATACTAAAAAAGTAACAAAACAATGATATTTATTCTTCCTTTAATTCACATTGATCTATATTTCTTCAACCAGTACATGTATAGATGAAATGTAATCTAATTTAGCCTATATAAAAGTTCAAAAAGTGCAATTTTTCATTTATTTTTTGCCTTTTTTAAGGCAAAATCTTTGGCGCCCGTTACCATGGCAACGGACATGTAGCAGAAGGAAATATGTATCAATTATTTGGTTTTGAGTGACAACAAACAAACTGAGAAAGTTTTATCAAAATCTATGACTATGCGTGCCGAACTTTGGTTAGTGGTTACAGAGAATTGCTATTAAAGGAAAGAATTTGCTCCTTTAGGAAGGAGCAAATTCTTTTCTCTAAGAGTAGATCCCATTTTGGAAAGGCTGTGTCGTAAGGCTGTTGATACAATGTACAAAGGTACACACGTAAATCGATAAAGTTTCAGGGAAGCAACTCTGCCATTATCATTTTTGTTTCCCTTTTTAAGAGATAAGCTGTTAATTGGACGAGTTTGCCCCCCTAAGAGAAAATTATTTTCTTTAAGACTATACCAATCTTGGAAGGGCTGTGCTGTTCATGAAAACCACAAAGTTGTTTCCTTTTGTAAAAGTAGCAAAAAACAAATAAATAAATAAATGAATAAATAAACAAATAAAACATAAAAACATAACGATGAATCAACACACCTTCAAATGTCTAGGTCGCCTCCAAGGGAAGTTACTCTAATCTGAAATGTTTGTCTTTCTACTCAAGCTGGCTTCTCCTCATAGAAAAATGCACTCAGGGAGACTACCCAACGGGGAGCCGAGACTATCGCAATTGTCTCTTTTGAATAGTTATCCCTTTTTGCCTGTTCCGCATATGAAACTACGTGGTAATGTATAATCGATATTTTTAGTATTGTTTGCTTTTTGACAATACAATGGCGGTACTGAAGGTGGATAGAATTCAGCTACAACTTTAGTTCTACCCCAGCATACCATTAAAGGAGATAGGCACATAGTGCCGACCCAGATTAGACGTCGCGCAAAAGGTTGTCTGCTATTAACGTCACAATTATTAAATCAATAAATGAATTTCCCTAAAGTCAAAGAAATATAATCTGCACAATGAAGAGAATGTAGGGCAGACGTTGTATTGTTTGTTTGTTTTTTCTTCAGTTCTGGCGAAAGGAAGCATCTAGAGAGGTTTCCGAAAATGTACCCATGAGACTATATCAGGCACCACATTGCGTCCGCTGGTCTAACAGTGAAGATTGTACAATACTTAGAGGATCTTACACGAGTGGTCATTTCATATGAAATTTATGAAAAGAGTCTTCGGCGAGTTTCATAAATTTCATATCAAATAACCACGAGTATAAGATTCTGTTTATCATATGACCCTTCAAAATGGGAGTTTTACGCCTCCAAACTGAAAATTATTTCTATAAGAAAATGCATTGTTGACAAGGACGTTGTCAATGACGTTACGTGTACACGCCAAAGTGTTATTACACATGTAGTCATAAGATTTTTATTACACGACGTTATCCACTGAATAATAGCGACGTCATATGATAAAGTTTTTGTCTTCGGCAACTGGCTTAAAATAAAAAAAAATGCTCCACAAACAAAATCACACGGTTCTTCATCCAAATCAAACGCTTCATGTTAACTTAGTGTTTGATCCAATAATCCAATCTATCAGCCGTTTTCTAAGGGGACGATTTGTTAAGGTGGTGATTTTCACTGATTTGGGGCAAAGACAAAAATCTGCATTAAATGCTGAAAACACAACAGATCTTCCCAAAACTTAGCAGATGCCTTCTTTATGTTGTTTCTCACAATTCAAAATCCAAAAATGCAGGACATGTTGATGTTAAAAAGGATTTATATAAGAAAAGATCAAAGGGTAATTTTGTGCGAATAAATTTAAAAAATGACCATCATTATTGAAAATGTAACCAGGTCTGAACATAGATTAATGTATTATGAGGAGCGTCCTAGCAATTATTTTTTCCATTTTCTTTGCACGTTATCAGGCTGCGCAGATAAAAAAAGATGTGGCCTGTGTCCAAATATTTGTCTCAAAAATACATAGCAGAGTCTGTTTTCAAGGTTGAATAATTTCAATAATATACCTGTCTTGGTCATTGTAATGTAATATTTATACTGTGAGTATGATATAGGTATACCTGACCTACCTGTATTAATGAATGCAAGCACTATACATGCACTTATATACATGGCCAGAAATTTGAGGAAAAGGCTTCTGTTTTTATCTGCGCAGCCTGATAACGTGGGAAGAAAGTGGAATAAATAATTGCTAGGACGCTCTTCATAATACATTAATTTATGTTCAGACCTAGTTACATTTTCAATAATGATGGTCATTTTTTAGATTTATTCGCACAAAATTACCCTTTGATCTTTTCTTATATAAATCCTTATTAACATCAACATGTCCTGCATTTTTGTATGCTAAACTGTGAGAAACAACATAAAGAAGGCATCTGCTAAGTTTTGGGAAGATCTGTTGTATTTTCAGCATTTTATTGACATTTTTGTATATACCACATATCACCACCTTAAAGCATTCTATGCAAATATGTCAAATCCAGTTTGGACGATAATTTACTATTTGACATTTTCTTGAAGAAGTTAATATCGTCTGGTGCAGAAAAGTAAGAACATGCATGCAAATTAAGGTATAAGGGTGCACATCCATTCTTTACCGCCGTTATTCAAAGGAAAGCAACTATTGTGACTTCTTAGCTGCTTCCCAGGAGGACAAACGCCTTTCGTAACTGGATCAACACTTAAAGAAAAGAATTTGCTCCCAGATGAGCATTTTTTGTCTCGCCTGCGAAGCAGAGGAGAGACTTATGTATTGCTTTTCCGGTGTCGTCGTCGGCGGCGTAAACTTTGTCGATTTTTCGCGTTTAGGTCATAAGCGCTGACAGGCGAGACACCGCATTCCGCGGAATTCTTGTTTCCGTTTAAGTGTTGACTTCTATTGGGTAAGAAGGCAAAAATGAAAATACAAGAGTTTCTTCCACTGACAGTCCACCCGTTTAGCTTAAGTACAAGATGATGTGACAGATATTATATGTACCATCATATCAGCGGCACACAAGTTTCAAACAAGACTGAATCAATGTTAATTTAGTATTGTTTCGACATTACCTGCTCGGCTGCTTCCTTGGGAATCAAGATAACTAATTCTGCCGTTTGTCAACCTGACGACCTGGGAGCGTATTTATAAAACGACTTAAGTGTTGCTATGCTGTTGCTAGGGTTGAATTTCTATGAAGGAGATTCCCTACAACTACGAAAGTTGCTTTGGAGGAACAGTCTAAAAAGACTGTTCCTCCAGAGCAAATTTCATTGTTGTAGGCAATCTCCTTTATAGAAATGTCGCCTTAGCAACAACATAGCAACCACTTATATAATAAGTCGTTTTACAAATAATGCCCCTGGAGCTTTCTAATTTTAAACATGACTGTCACGATCTGAAGCCATCTCGTATGCCATTGTGTAAGACCAGGTACGAGGGTAATTTTTTCATGCTTGGCTGAGATTATGCTCATATCGTAAATCTGAATAAAAGTCAAAATATTAAACTAAACACATTTTAACTTTCCAAAAATAAAAAGTCAGTGAGCACATAAGCACAGAAAAAAAAAACGAAAAAAAAAACAAAAAAAAAAAACTCCAAACTGCTTAAAATCTTCTTAATATTAACATGGGATCTTAATTGGAAAATTGCGCTATTTTTTATATTTTATAATTTTAGGCACTTTCCTGTGGCCAAAAAGTGGTTGTTCCTTGCGTTTGGGAATACCTTCTTAAAACATCACAGAAACCAAACGGCAAGGCTTTCTGTCCATGCGTTTGGGCTATACATTTGTATAGAATCATGAAAGACACTAAATAATACCAGGGTTTAAAGGAATTTTTATGGAACTAATGAAAATATTCAACTTATTATAAGCATCGTGTCAGGATATCAAATTTGCTCCACGGACGTTTTCTGCCTCTGCCCTATCGCACTGTAATTGCATAAATGCGTGTAATGATAAAAATGGATTAAAGCTGATAGGAACTTTTCTTAATCTGATAAACGATTAAAACAGAGCATTGGAAATAAGTCAATGTTCACGATGTTTTTATTTTCCCCAAATTTAAGCTTGTAGATTTTAATAATATCGTTTGCCAGATCTTGACTCTATTTTACAATTCTGAGCATGTTTCTTCCACTTTTCCTGCCAAATCGCAAGCAGAACATGCCATAAAATAACACAAATGCACGCTGTGTATCTAGTTATTATACTTTTGTATTCTTTCTCAGAAACATTCTTACCTGTTTGAAGTATTTAATTACACTCTCTCAAAGACAATTACAGGATGTTTGATCTCCAGAAAATCTGAGATATTTGGCTCTGCTTGCTGCGCATTAAGCGTTAAGAAAATTTCATAGGATATAAACGCTTCCATGACTTTAAGTTATAAATGACCCGCAACACGAAAAAACCAACAAAGTGGCATTTGCGTCCAGCGAAGACTCAGATCAGCCTTTGGCATACACACAGTCTGATCAGGGTCGACACTGTTTGCGTTCACAGAAATGTCCATAAACTATTACAACTACAACCGCTGACTCTAAAGACCAAGTACCAAAGTAATAAATCCGTACTCATAAACCATATTTATCATATGATGTCGCATCTGAGAGTGTAATAAAGCCATGCATTAAAAACGATAATCCACTAGTGGATTAGAAATGCAAATTACGTCGTAAATTACGTCATAAAACGTCGCGTTTTCTAATGGCAAAATCGTGACGTTTTGGCGCAAAATTTGCGTATAAAATGCGATTTTAGTGTCATGTGATCAATAGAATCTTGCATTCGTGCTCCTGTATTATGGAATTTATTAAACTCGTTTGTGAAAACGATAAGATGCTCGGCATATCCTCGCATCTTATCTTTTTCCCCAACTCGTTTAATAAATTCAATAATACATGAGCACTCATGTAAGATCCTCTATAAACATTGCCCAATACGAAATATTTTGAAACGCAATGAATAAAAGGGACCTATATGCATAAATCGGTTAAATTAACAGATTTGGCGCTTAAGAGTTATATCCAGTGTCAACAATGTTTATGTTTATATTCCAGACCTATATAAACATCGGAATGCATAAGCGTCGAGTTTATAATTCGCCGCAGTTAGATTTTTGTCCAATTCAAGCAGTGCGTCGGCTTTCGGTGTGAAGACATTCATAATAACATATAAAAAGCACAGTTAAAGAAAAGTTTCAAATATTTTCGCAGGAGCAATTCTGGGTCCATTTGAACATAGAGTTCCGATGAAAAGTAAGAAGGAATATTTTCAGAAACTGACACATTTCAATCCCAGATCTCGACCGAGACATCATGTGGAGAAGACACCACAAAAGTAGTCACCACCAAAGACATCATCAGCGACAGCCATGTGTAGAACCATTCCCCATGTTGGTGGTCACCGGGCTAGCCTGAGCGTCACAATCAATATATCAAAAACCGACATAGCAACAACAAAATGGCTGCCAAACTTTTCTTCCCACAAGATAAAAGTATTTCTGGTAAACGTCATTCTTTAACTCCGTGGAATATGCACTTGACTCCGTGCAATATGCAGAAAATATTGCACGGTAGCTCCAATGTAAAGTGAGTGGGGATCTTTTTAGGCATAAAATAATTAGAATTTATTTAATACATGCATGCACTCTCAGACACTAGGGTTGATATTGTAGATTTGCAAACAATCGAACACATGTATTGACAAGTTTCCACTTATATCGTCCTTCGTTTTGGCATAATCCCGTAATCTAGTTTGAGATCTCCTCCCAGAGATGTTATTGTTATGCCAAAGAAGACATACATGTATAAGCCGCCACACGAGAAAACAAAGTGGGTGTGCGCCCGGCGCAGTCTCAGATCAGCCTGGGCATTCTCCCAGTCTGAACAGAGTCTTTGCTAAGCGCCTAAAGGATAGCTAAGGGTCTAAGTTATCTGCATGCAGACAGCGAAGATTCTGATCAGACTGGGAATCTGCGCTGGGCGCACAACCACTTTGTTGGTTTTGTCGTGTCGCGGCTCAATTATGATATTAGATACAGATATCGTGCTTATTTAGTTATAGGACAGGAGTTTCTAGACTGACCCTGAATAGTGTATGTTTTTTCCCATTCAGTAGCTCAATATGTAAAACGCTGGCCTACCGATCTGACAAGCCTGGGTTCGATAGCCGTTAAAGGCTGAAATTTTTCAACCGTATCGAGGATCTATATTTCACACTGTTTTTCATTATCATCATCCTATCGTCTTGCAGACTGACTGCAGTCTGAATCATTGATTTGTCTAAATTCATATTTATATATTTTTAATGTCTTTTTTTTATATATATTCAGTCTATTTCTGCAGGGGCATCTTGCATTATTCCAGACATACAGTGTTCCACTCTTGCTTTTGTAGCGATGTAATTACATGTAAAATTCTCTTTTTCCTTCATTATGGTGAGTTTTGCATCATAGCTGAATGGCCAGTATACAGAATGTATGTATATCGCTATAAATACACCGCTACAAATCGCATAATACGATTTTTCTCATTTTGGCAGCCATTTGCAATTTCAAATTCGAACTGGGGCCGTGAAACGGCCGCCTTGTAGCAATTTTGCTTTGTTAAACGACCTTTTTTCAATTTCTTTGGTCGTTTAATGTGAATTTGAATAGTAAATTGAGAAACGTTTTCATGATTATTTTGTTTTTTCTTGATTTACCTGTAGAAATGTTGAAATTTTGATTTTTTTCTTGTACCTGTAAACTCTGAAGAAGGCGAAAGCCGAAAGCGCTCAGTAAATATTGTTTTGCACTGTTGATGATTTAATCCTACCATATATATATATATATATATATATATATATATATATATATATATATATATATATATATATATATATATCCTAACTTCCTAACCCTCTTTTCTTTTGGTCTGATGAAACATTAGCCAAGAGAAATGCGGGATTTTAGAGACACGAAATTTATACAATCTTTGAAACAAATAAATTTAGAAAAATCAATGTATCAGGCTGCAGCCAGTCTAATCGTTTTCATGACTTAAAGACTATTAAAAACAGACTTTAAATCGTAGGTCATCATCCAAATCTGACCGAAACGCTCTGATCCGTCTTACACTAGATGGAGAGGTTTTAGAGAGAGAGAGAGAGAGAGAGAGAGATATCTGACTATTATATATTTCAAACTAACTAGTAGCATGCATAGATATGAATCGGGATAACGTTTCGATTGAAATAAGAACCATAATTATTGATAGTATCAAACAAATCCCTTAATCTTTGCTTACTCAGTAGTTCTAAAGAAAATAAGCTCATCATTAAAGTTAAAGTAGCAACAAGTGTGTCTCCCGCTTTAAAAAGCGTTGAATTCAATAAATATTAAAACAACTTAATCTGCAAGTGATGCTCTATAGGGAATCTCTATTTTCCAACTGTTTGGAAATATTTGAAATCAACTGTCAGCAATAATCAACTTTTTGACATTTAGTTGGAAAAAAATACTTTCTGGCACAGAACAGTGCTAATACCATTGGCAAACTGTGTTACTGTGTACAAGACAATACACTACAAATCCCTTTATTGTCATCTCGATCCATATAGAATTTGTCTGGTGTCAATGATATTTGAGCCGCGACACGAGAAAACCAACAATGTGGTTGAGCGCCCAGCGCAGACTCAGATCAGCCTGGGCATCCGCCCAGTCTGATCAGAGTATTCGCTGTCCGCATGGAGGTAGCAGACCCATAGCTACCCTTTAAGCGATTAGCGAAGAGTCTGATCGGACTGGGCGAATGCCCAGGCTGATCAGAGTCTGCGCTGGGCGCACAACCACTTTGTTGGTTTTCTCGTGTCGTGGCTCATTTTTGATCACGCTATTAGCATGCTAGACGTTCAAGATAGCTTTTAATGGCTGAAAATAGCATGCACTTTTTTCAATGCTTTCACATTCAGGCTCCAAAACTAAAAATAGTTGACTTTCCACTGCTTTCCCATCGACGACACTCATCAGGAGCCACTTCATCTGGATCTAAACTGTTTGCTCGCTAGTCTCTGAATGCTGATTAAGAAAGAGCTTTAACGAAAACAAAGATAGGCAATGATCAAGAATTAATGAAATCAAACCCCACATCCAACCACCAAAACGAAAAGGGAAAGAAATATATACATCAACTGACAAAAAGTTCACAGAATCATGCACAGTAAACCGAAAGAACAGCTCTTCCCAAACATCTTTTTGAAATTTTGCAGACGAAAATTTTGTTGTCTGCTGTTTGGCGCTTTGGGTTCTGTTGTTTCATGTTTTACCTTTTTCATCTTTGCGTTATAGGAGAAAACGCGATTAAGTCATCGATAAGGATTGCAAGGGGATTTCCCGCTCTGGTTGGCAAAAAGTCGATGGTCAGTCGCGCTATATTGAACGTTACGGGGTCGATGTTAAAATATGTTATTAAACCTGTCTTGTATTTTGCGCATTATGATGCATATTTTTCTTTATATATAATGATGACGCTGAGAAGTGTAGGTATCTGAGTGTGAAATATTGTTTTATTGTCTCTCATAATGCATTTAAATTGGTTTCACATGAAGTGCTGTAAGATGTACGTTTTATCATTGATGCTTTAGGAAATTATTTGTGTCTGTATCTGGTGTACATTTGTCTGATCATAAACCGGTTGTTTATTGTTTGTAAGTGAATGTACCCGGTATTCAGTTGGTGTTTTGATAAGGGATGTCTTTAATTATCGTATTTTAAAGAACGCCGCTCTTGTCCTGTAGTGACAATCATCCAGATTTAATAAACAAATTGTTTTGGCGGTGCGGCTAATTAACACATCAAATAGAACTCGATTATTACTATCATTGATATTATAATATTAATATGTTTGTCTCTTTATATACTATCACGGACAAACAATTAGAGAGAAAGAGAAAGAGAGAAGGAGAGATAGAGATTGTTGTTTAGATGTCACGAGCTCGGACTAAATATGTGGTAATTACTGATAGCCATTTCAAAACATAGAAGGTTCTCTGTTTGATATTACCGTTATATAACATCCTCTTTTTGAATCGCATTCATGAATTTTAATTTATTTTCTCAATTATTTATTAAATCTTCTTTCCCTAAGACCAGATCAATTTTTTGTTAATTTTGGAGTGTAATTTTGCATTAGTTCTCATCAGTTACTAGTTTTCATATTTTATTGTGTCTTTCATATCTTATTATCCCTGTTATATCTATTTATAAATCTCCTTGATCGTCAAAAAGATTAAAATACTGATGTTCAATACTTCCGATTTATTTTTATTTTATTTAATCATTTCTTTTTCAGTCGAAGTTATTAAGAGAAACAGTCCGGGCCCGGAGCGAGACCGAGTAATTAAATGAATTTATTAATTAAACATGTTAAATAACTCTCTTTTTTCGCGCGACAAGCGATTATGACAATATTCGCAAAGGTTTCATCGGTTGCTATTTATTCGAAGTCTTCCAAAGTAATTTTTCGCACTTTCATCGGTTAATTTTCAGCAAAATCCCATATTAGACCACTGTCTGTCGCTATCTTTTTGCCAACCAATCCACCCACGTGATCATCCGATGACGTCACTGCGGGGATTCCCGTTATCTCCTATACGATATTGTGACAAGTCATTGAGATTGCCTAACTGTGTCCAAGCTACACTGCTCCACAGAATCCCTGGTTACATACATGTACATAGAGGATCTTACACGAGTGGTCATTTCATATGGAAATTATGAAACGAGCCCACGGCGAGTTTCATAAATTTCATATGCAATGACCACGAGATTCTATTTATCACATGACCCTTGAAAATGGGATTTTATCGCATTCAGACTATACATTATTTCTATAAAAACGCATTGTTGACATGGACGTTGCTAATGGCGTTACGTGTACTCGCCAAAGTGTTATTACACGTGTGGTCATGGCATGACGTTATCCACTGCATAACAGTTACGTCATATGAAAAATTTTGGTTGTTCCACTTTTCCTTAGCCTTGAGTTATATAATAAATGTTTGAAGTCCCACAGAACAGACAAACAAGGTTGAGCCGGAAATGTATGCGTTGTCTGATGGAAATTATGACAAAGGCTAATTTCAATAAAATACAAGGTCTCTGTTATTGTAAAGGGAGACCATAGTGCAGATTTTATATTTTCTGGTCCTTAGGGATCATTGGCTTCATTTAGAGTTACATTATGTATTTTGAAAATAGGATTCTGCGTAAGGCGGTGCTCAGGGCCGCGGCCGGTGTCGCATATTTCATTATTGGTAATGAACATACTCAATTAGGCCGAGTCTGCTAATTTCCTTTCTTTCCAGCATTCCTTGCTTCCAAAGGATCTTATTACTAAGGACGTATTATCACACCGTTCCCCAGAGCTAACGACCTCGACAACCCCGCCTTGCACTGCACTATCCGTCATCGCTAACGTTACCAACTGCGCCACCGAGACAACCCCCCCAAAAAAAAAAAAAGAGTGTTCGGGTAGCACTGATAAGGTAGCGGATAATGCAGTACATATATATATATATACTTTTCATTTGCATGTTCGAACTGAAAGCGTTTTTTGTCTATGATTAACTAACAGCTTTAACTAGCTACGTACACTGTGCGGGCAAAGATATTCAGCCTCAAAACATCTAAAAAAAAACAACAAAAAAACAGAGTGTTGCCATTAAACACCAAAGCACATATTTTCGCCTTTCCTCTAAATCGTTCAGCTTTCTTTCCTAATGCAACAACTTGGAATCCTATTTGGAATTCAATTTGCGAGTGGCAAGATCTTTTACCAAATGTCATACTGTCTAAAGGTTACTGAATCTAATCCATTTTGCATTTAAACTCGTTATTTGTACTTGTTGATATGTATTGCGTGCACAGGAAGAAATGGTTTGCTGTTTAAGATGCAGTAACGTTAAGCTATACAATTTGAGCCAAGACGCGACAAAACCAACATAGTGGCATGTGATCCGAGCGAATACTCAGATCAACTTGAGCATCCGCCCAGTCTGATCACAGTCTTCGCTGTCCGCATGGAGGTAGCTTAGATACTTAGTTATCCTTTAAGGGCCCAGCCAAGACTCTGATCAGACTGGGCGAATGCCCAGGCAGATCTGAGTCCTTGCTGGGCGCACATGCCACTTTGTTAGTTTTGTCGTGTCGCGGCCCACATAGTCTATTAAGGAAAAGTCTGAGAATAATTACTTTCTGACATCACAATTAGTAGAAAATAGATATACCTTTCATGTTCTTTAGTGGTGGGTTGACTATGTCTGTTTTGGAATGTGTTGAAACTTTAAATAACGCGATTCAGTAAATGAGTTAGATTCTTTAGAGATTAATGCACCTTGCGTTTAAAATACAGGAAGTGCCCTGGAGAACTGAAAATATGATAACAAACGGGGGAGATAGTGCATGTTTGTTTATAAGACTTGCAAGTCCAGTGGGGGTATTTCTTGTATTTTAAACTCAAGATGTATAAGCTTATATCATACTCCTACGCAGTAAAAGATCCGTAGACTTTAAGGGAGAATATCTGGCAACCAGCTGCCAGTCCACTTCCCGTTATTTTTACGGGCGCCCGTAAACATTTGCAGCAATCATCACGTAGACGCAGAGTAGGGTAGAATAGCACAGGTATTGTTTGAGCCATATAGCTCCTCAATATTATTAAGGTGTTTTGGGTGCGGCCAGTTAAAAGAACCTTGCCATATCATGACTTCCACAAATGTTCTACAGGCAAACGCCCGTAAAAATAACGGTAAATGAACTGGCAGCTGGCTGCCAGTTAATCAACCGTAAAATCTACGGACTTTTTACAGTGTATATAGTTTTTCACCACTCTTTTATTTTCAGTATTTTTTAGCAATACTGGTACACAAAGTAGCCCCGAATAATGCTTTGTTGGCAAATGCGGTCCTAGAAACTACCCTCTATGATTTTTTTCTATTCTAGTGCGTTACTCCATTGCTGAAACGTCTCTCTCTTCCCTTCGCAACGGGACTCAAGGTGTTGACGTCTTGCAACGTCTAGCCTAAGCTAATATAATCTGTCGTTCAATTAATGCAGGAGTACCATAGGAGATGCATGAGCCGCACGGGCCTCTCAAGGATGTGGCCATTCCCCATTACCATCAGTTACACTCGGTTAACTATGTTTTCAGGGATGTTACGAAACGAAAAAGAGCTGTTATAACCGACGAAAAAGTCTTAGTTACCAAAGGATGACGTTACGAAACGAAAAAGAGTCATAGTTACCAAACGACCTGGTTATCAGGTCTTTTGGTAAGTATGACTCTTTTTCGCTTCGTAACAGCTCTTTTTCGTTTCGTAACAGCCCTTGTATATACATAGTTAACCAGGGGTGATAAGTGGTGCGATGGAAAAGACAACAACTAACTTCTGGAGGAAGAATTTATCGATTCATTGATTGTTTTGGCTTTAACGGCGCTTTGAGACAGTATTTCAGTATATATCGGGCCGTCTCCCAGAAAGAGGGAGAAAGAGGAGAAATGATAGATGAGGGAAAAATGTCCAAACAACCTCCACCCGCACCTACTGCTAGCACAGTAGGCCCTTACCCTACAATGTTTCAAATCAGTAGGACACCCCGACACTGGAAGTTATACACAGCACCATCGCACCACCCGACCACCCAAGATCCTATGCAAGCAAAGAACACTTAAAAGAGACGAAATCAGCAGATTCGGTTTAATTTAGTCTGTTCATGCAGCAACGTTATATTGAAACACTCCCCAACTCCCTAGCACCGGCTTCAGAGCCTCCAATAGACTCAGAATGATCCTAGTGGTCCCAAGGACCTCATATATATGAGCCACGACACGAGAAACCAACAATGTGGTTGTGCTCCCAGTACAGACTCAGATCAGCCTGGACATCCACCCTGTCTGATCGGATTCATGGCTAAGCGCTTAAAGGGTAGCTAAGGGTCAAAGCTACCTCCATGCGGACAGCGAAGACTCTGATCAGACTGGGCGGATGCGTGTCGCGGCCCCAAGAGTCTACACTGTGATAATGTACAGAGTGACTTTTTATGGACGTCATATAGAACAGGAAGGTTAAATAGATTCCGGAGGAATATCCTCTCGAAGCAAGGAATAAATCAAAAAGTCCACAATAGCACACTCGGTGTAATTGAGTCTGTTTCTGTGCCGTAGCGTAATACTGCAAAATTCCCAAGATGGTAAGCCAAAATGGTGACCTGAGCAGAATGTACACACCATGGGGCAGGTTAGACCTAACTACAGTCAGTAGAGAATACCATGTTAAACACGGGATCATATGCCTTGAGAATAATTATTTGTTTGAGAAAATCTGGAGTTTCTGTTGCAAGAATTTCAGTTTGAAATACGTTTTGACCCAAGAAAACAAGTATATTTACAGACCTGATACAGTTTAGAAACTTATAGACCAGAAAGCTACTGAAATAAAAACATAAACTTGATATCAATTTTCTTTCCGTTTTCTGCAACTATTTGCCTTCTTGTGCCCTGACTAGAGATAGGTTTCAAATATTAAATCCAAAGAGATTTTGTAGATTGAAAACTATTTTAATTCAAGTGACAGCACAGAAGAACCTAATTTTCTGCAGAGGTCATATCTTTCATAGCTAAAACGTTCTGAGAAAAGAAGACTAAAAGAAATTTCATATATTTGATTCAGCAGAACTTTCCCTGAATTGTGGCTTTAAATGTCTTCTGTAATTCACAAGATGACGGATTACTTTTCAAAACTGATACTGTGACAATCCGTATTTACATAGAGGCTCTTACATGAGTGCCTATGTATAATTGAATTTATTAAACGAGTTGTGAAAAACATAAGATGCGAGGCTTTGCCGGGCATTTTATCTGTTTTCCCCAACGAGTTTAATAAATTCAACAATACAGGAGCACGAATGCAAGATTTTATTTATTATATGACACTGAAATCGCATTTTATCAGCAAAGTTTGTACTAAAACATCACGATTGGACAATTAGAAAACGCGACATTTATATGAACGTCAACGTAAAACGTTACGACGTAATTTGCATGTTTAATCCACTAGTTGATTATCGTTTTTAATGCATGGTTTTATTGGCTTGCGGCCCAAAGGCCGCAAGCCTTATAGATTGAAAAGCTCGTTCCGGTTTGAGACTGGATTAGTTCATGTTTTCCTTCACTTATACGAGCGTTTCATCGCAATAATCAGAGAACTCGTCCGATTTTGTCTATTTATATCCATATCAGGTTTACCGCATCTGTTAGAAATAATGATGGAATTTTATTCTATTTTTGGTCGCATTGTCGCCAACAGTCGGCACTTTCCGTATCCACGACTCTCAGCATACAAGTATACGCTTTTCCCAAAAAGCTTGCTATCTTTATTTTGCAGCGGCGTTGGGCGAAAAAAGGGCCTTAGAGTATTGTGTAATGCAGGGGCGGATCCAGAGGGGGTTCAGAGGTTTTGCTCGAACCCCCCTTTCGTGCCAAGTTATTTCATTTTTATGGGGATATTTTAGAAAAATTTGGGAAAATGGCCTAAAATTAACAAATCGAACCCCCCTTTGTGAATTTGAACCCCCTTTCCAGAAATCCTGGATCCGGCCTTGTAATGTATTTACTTAGAGCAGTCACTACACTCGAGCTAAAGCGTCTGTGCAGACTGACCAGGGTCTTTCTTTTTCGGCAGATCCAAAAATATATCATGCTAACTGAGGATAGATTGATCAGATTGTGCTGAAGCGTGGGCCGATTTATATATCTGTAAACCTGTCAAAGCAGAAAAAATCAAAGTCAAAATTTATTGTTTAAATTCAGCAAGCAGGCGCTTCTGATTTTTTTCCTCATCACTCAACACATCTTACCAAATAAAGTATACGATCTATCTGTGTGTGTGTGGCTAACGTGCACAACTGACCGTGTTTATACATGTACAATTGTTAAGCCGGTGTATAAATGACGCATATTCATTGTAAAGGTCATGTCGTTCGCAAGCAGCGGTGCAATGTGCACAAGTCAACATCTAAATAAAATACAGTACCTTTCGACCATCCATGAATAGTCTGTCCTAGAAACTTCTTATAGGGATACGGATAACGAGAAGAGTGGAAAATTTCAGAACCGTTCGGATTTAATCTCTTTGAGGCTAGTTCTGAAGGATTCGTGACAGCTTTGAGACAATGGATGAGCCGCTGGTCTATCTCTCTCAGCCAGAACAGAACCAGCACTCGAAACAATGGAAACATACCAGAATATCCCGCCATGTCTCAAAGAAGGGAATGGCTATGCCTTCAGCTGGCAAGGTAATCGTTTCAGTCATTCTGGATTCATATAGCGGTTACGTGTTAACCACCTGTTTAGGGACAGGGGATGCTAGGTCAATTACTGAAGCAGCTGAGACAGAAAAGCCAGATTCATCGCCGAGGAAACCTATGAAAGCTACGGTGGCTTCGCCTGAGCTGCATTTCTGTTGATCACTTCAACCTTTTTCAAGAATTGGCTGGGAAGCAGTTTGCCAGTGATAATAACGTCATTTTGGTTGTACAGGAATTTCTTGTCATGCAAGAACCTTTGTATGCAACTGGAATCCAATCCGTCCCCAACAATTCTCCTCACCTCGATATAGTCACGCAAGGAACTGAAAATTCAGTTTTTGGATGTAGGGTAGTATTAAGTTTGTAAAAAATGACCGCACAAATATTTCTTTGTTTTTGTTACAAAACGTATCAAAAGATTTGTAAGATAGTGTATAATACTAGGATAACACAACCTTTTTTTACTTTAGATCCGTGCTTTAAGAAAAACGTAGAAAACTGAGTAACTTTTTGTTCATTTTCTTTATTTTCCCTATATACTATTAGGAAATGATGGCCATATTACTCAGAGCAAAAAGGACCGTATTATATGTGAATTTAAAAGTTTGAAAAAAATATCTATGTGCAGCTAAAAAAGTGCACTATATTGACCTAACACAACAGTTTTCATTTTTTATTCAAGGAAGACAAAAACAGAGAAAAACTGTCAATGTCCTATATGATTTAATGCTATTTAAGCTCACGCGATATCGTCGTTTACAGGTAGATTATACGGGTCTGAGGAAAAAAGTTGCCCATGCACTGCAGCATCGCTGGCCTGAGAGGGGATTTAGTTAAGAGATAAATTATAACGAGAAATGAATAGCAACAACTTCATAATTAGGCTGAATTCATTTTCTTAAGTCCTCAAACGCTAGTTCTTATAATTCCCATTCTGTTAGTATTAACATACTGTAATGTAAACAAAATGTAAAAACTCGGCAAGCCTTTCCTTTTTAAAAGGAAACTTTATTACACTCTCAGATGCGACGTCATATGATAAAGTCCATTACAACAGTATGTTAATTTCGACAATGCCAGTGTCTCTTCCTATACGTTGTACATAAGTCACTCTTCAATCCAGAATCGTGTTGTTAAGGTTGGCGATACGATTTACGACTTTGGATTTATGATTTGGGAACTTTGACCACTTTAACTTGTAGGGGTCCACCGTGGTCTTAGTAGAGGCTGGCTTTTAACTTGAGTTTGGACGACTACAAAATTTTCAACATTTGCATCATAATTATTTCTTGTTATTTTATTTGCTACACTGTACTGGTACTAGGTATTTATACAGACTGAACCGTTCCTTCGTATTTGGAGCTTCCTTTCTATGTTAGTTTGCTAGTTATCGCAGGTGTTTAGAAAAGTTTTATATCATTTTTTCGTCGTTGTCTAAGATTGGATGTGTTTTGTGTCTCTGGCCAGTGCGTGATAGGTTTTACATTATTGTTTTCACATTTCGTCATCTTTCGCGGTCTTACCAGGGATATGTTTGATGATTGATGCCGTATATCCATCACTATACTCGTTATATCTTTAAATACTATGTCATATTTGAATTCTGGACCTGAAAGGTTTAAATGCATATATGCTGCATGGAAGTTATTTGTAAACATAGAACCTGAAGTACCTTACCAGGAACACGCGACATTCACAAATCTTTGCGCTCCAAAAGAAAACAAAACAAATTGAATTGAAGTATGATGACAAAATTTAACAGCACATGTTCAATAAGAGACATTCCAACAAAAAGGATATACAAAGAGGAAATAGTATAGCACATTCTCGTCGTAACAGTCTGTCGTAAGAGTGAAACAATTAGGGTTGCTCCCATATAAACAACGATGCAGTTTTGAGACCATTATGACTGAGAGAAAAATAACAATCTAGTGCAACAAGGTTTGTGGAGAGTGAACTGAAACGGCAATTATAAGTCGAAATGTCCCGTGGACCTGAAACTTGGAAACGGGTTAAAACTACTCAGAACTTATTTATCTTCACTACAGCTGGTGTCGTAAAGCGTCTCCCCGTACATCATCATAATGCAGATTATATTTTCTGGTCCTTTGGCATCACAGAGTTCATTTTGAGTGAGTTTGAAAATAGAGTTCTGCTTAAGCCAGTGCTTAGGGGCGTAGCCAGTGCTGCACATTATATAACTGGTTATAAACAAACTCAGTAAGTCTGTTTTCTTTTCTTCATTTCTTTGGTGTATTCCTTGCTTTCAAAGGATCTTACTACTCAGAACTTATTCTAAGGTACTTAATATAGTAATAAAAATATCGAAGCGTCACAGTGACAGGTTAAAAAATATTTATTTCATACGCACGTGATTGGAAGTCCTACGTACATGTAGGACTTAGTAACTCCTACTAAGGCCTGGACTTATATCCTCCTACGTAGGACTTATTAAGTCTTACGTAGGAATTTCTAACTCCTACGTAGGACTCCTACGTAGGGCTTATTAACGTCGGACTTACTAACACCTTCGTAGGAGATCATAAGTCCTACCTTGGACTTACTAACACCAACGTAGGAGATAATAAATCCTACGTAGGACTTACTTACTCCTATGTGGGAGATAATAAGTCCTACGTAGACTTATTATCTCCTACATAGGTTTTAGTAAGTCCTACATAGGAGTTGGTAAGTCCTGTGTAAGACTTATTATCTCCTACGTAGGTGTTAGTAAGTCCTATGTGCGACTTATTATCTCCTATATAGATGCTAGTAAGTCCTATATAGGAGTTAGTAAGTCCTACGTAGGACTTATTATCTCATACGTAGGAGTTAGTAACTCCCACGTAGGACTTATTATCTGCTACGTAGGAGTCGGTAAGCCCTACGTAGGACTTACGATCTCCTACGTAGGTGTTAGTTAGTCCTACGTTTATAAGTCGTACGTAGGAGTAACTAAGTCCTACGTAGGCGTTAATAAGTCCTACGTAGGTGTTAGTAAGTCCTACGTAGGAGTTAATAAGTCCTACGTAGTAGTTAGTAAGTCCTACGTAGGAGTTGATATTTTTTACGTAGGAGTAAGTAAGTTCTTAAGTTTTAAAGTCTTGCGTAGGACGTCCTATCTCCTACGTATGAGATAAATATTTTTTCAACCTGTCACCAGGACGCTTCCGTATAAAAAGATACTAAATAGAGTAACCAATCTAGATTTCAATTTTGTAAACGCTGGCGAATCAAGCAAACAATTATCCCGGAACTACCGCAGTCATAAATTACACCCAGTTCCGAGCACCGAAATAAGAATGAAAAGTACTTAAATTGATTGAAATGAACGTTGAAATAATGACAACATGTTGCAATTTAGCGGTCCGACTGCAAAAAGAAAGATCTATTATTTCATACTGTTATGCACAGTAGTGCTAATTCATTTAGCATTTAAATTCATTATTTGCATACGGTTGATATCTATTGCGTGCAGAGGAACACAACATTTAGCTGTTTAAGATGCAATAACGTTCAGCGTAACAATGTGGTCTATTAAGCATCAAACTCAACAATAATTATTCTCTGACATTCAGCTAGCGTAGAAAATGAATCTGTCTGCGATCGGGCTTGGGTTTTCCTACATTTAGATAAATCATCTTGGATGGTTAACAGAATGTATCTTGCTGCTGAAAGCCTGGTATGAAAAGTGAATAGATAGACAGTGATCAGGATTTATACAATCAAACCCCACATCCCGCCCTCAAAACCAAAACGGAAAGATGCACACACACAGATTGACAAAAATTCTTGAAAGGCATGCACGGTAAACCTTCCTTAAAATGGTAAAATCCAGCTAAAATGGGATGACTCTTTAACATGGTATGACTCGGACAATAATTCATTTTTAAATGTCAAACAGTATTGCGTTTAAGAAGACCCTCTACGAAAAAGCTATACCACAAACTATCGAATGCGTGTTTCCTGCTGTTGCATTGAATGTACGTTCTGACATCGATGCCAGGGGGTCGCTACGGGGCTTCTGTAACCGAGATAAAACTGCTCTGTGTATTACACATGGCGATAGCCAGGAAAAACATATTCAGTGAGCAAATTCCACCCGTCAGGTTAAATAATAAACACAGGGCACGGTTCAGCGTAACAATTTTAGTAAATACGAGCTATACCCAGGTATTCATCGGGCTATTCTAAGATTTGTACATATGTGTGCACATATCGTCAGTCAGCCCGAGGAATACCTGAATGTTGTTCAAGTTTGACCCGAGTAATCATGCCGAACGTGTACACAAACCGAAAAGGAAAACATGTTTTTAATAATAGACAAGACGAAGCTCTGAAACGGTCAGAGCAAAACTACTTGGGGATTGGATTGGATTGGATCAACCTCAGACTTAGTAAAAGTGATTTAAGCCTCGCCACCACCTCCAAATAAGTTATTACAAACCGTTTTAATGCGGTACTTCTGTTGTGGTTCCTCATTGTGTCTTTTTCTTGTTGTCCAGCCCGGTGCGATCGTTCATCTGTTGTGTTTGATTGGTGTTTTAGTTGAGGTAGCTGAATGATCACGTGTCTGGAAAAAGGCTGCTCGTTCGGTATAACGTGCCTACACTTGGTGAACTGTTGTGGATTTGTCTATACTTTTTCCTTTTAAGTTTTGAGGTCGGGATAATTACAAGTTCCTCGTAGATCCTGATCGTTGCGTATATTTTTTTACTTTGTTCAATACAGTTCCAAAAACAAGAAGGACTTCAGTGTGTGCAGGGCTCCCATATTCAAAAGTGCGACAACGACGTTACATAGAACTAACGTCACGTTTTTTTTTTTTTTTTTTTTTTTTTTTTTTTTTCATGCATACCATAAGCCCATTATAATCAACAAAATATCACAAAAAGTATGATAAAACAAAGTAGAGGATTCAGTCGACAAACTGAAACCCGAGGAAAAGAACAAAGAACTAGTAGGTCCTCAGTCGATCGGACAAAAGAGGGTGGTGGTCAGGCGCCGATTATGGTCATTCAGTCTGAGATCAGGCAAACAGTCGGGCACCGGAATAGAGAAGTATTGTTGTCAGCCATGATTTGAGCTGCGAAACGACAAAACAAACACTGTTGTTGTGCGCCCAGCGCAGACTCAGATAAGCCTGGACATCCACCCAGGCTGATCAGACTCTTCGCTAAGCGCTTAAAGGGTAGCTATGGGTCCAAGATACTTTCATGCGGACAGCGAAGACTCTGATCAGACTGGGCGGATACCCAGGCTGATCTGTGTCTGCGCTGGGCGCACGACCACATTGTTGGTTTTCTCGTGTCGCGGCTCATTTGACTAACTACCATGCATGCAGTATGTGTATTACGTCTTTTCGAACCCAGTAATTGTCGCTGTTTCTGAAGCTAAATACATTGAAGAGGTTGAGATGAGGCTTCCAAACTACACCATAGTGTGGCTTATGATTTCTGGTCCTCTGATGTACGTGAACAATGAGAATGATAAAGTTATAATGATAGTTATAGTAAAATAAATTCTGAAAAATTGGAATCTTCGGTAACACGGAAATCTCCAACGACACGATATTAGCAGACTTGGTTTACATGAGCCTGCATATGACGCATGATGAAATGTGTGACACTGGTCCCTCTAGCACATGCTTAAGTATATCTCTGTTTTCTAAACAACTTCAAATGAACTGATTTATTCAGTCGTACGAGAGTATTAAAATGAAAAAATTATATACGTTCTGCATTATATCCGTATTTATATGCACCTTACAATTTGTTGCACTTCTCATCAAAAGCCAATTTCGCTCCCAAAACCAGCAACATACAGAACAGTCGTAAATTCAAATAATTATTATGTTCTACCAAATAGCTATACAATAAGTACAAGCTAATAACATCAGCAGATTACAATAATTTTGGAACCAATAAGCAATAACCTTGCTCCAAAAAGAGCATAATGACCAACGTTATGACCTCATATACGTATATATTTGTGTTTTGTGCGATCATTTGAGGCTAGCGTTGTTACAATGAACATATATTCGCACTGTTATAGCATTTCAAGATACATTTTACACAACGTTTCAGCGTGCAAGTTTTTCAACAGACAGTTGACTCATATCGGCTGCTGAGTATCGGAGTAAGATTTTTACATCCACAAACCCAACAGTTTTCTTTTTCTTTTTCGATACTAGGCTTATATATGTCCGTTTCTATAAGTACACTGTAATCGCTTATAGCGTTAAATATTTTTTTCTGGCAAACAGCAAGGCGTCAGATGTGACTTTAATAACAAATGTCATCGTTCAGACGTTTTACATGTCAAAGGCAGAGATTGTAATTATTTTTCTGATTAGTCTGGATAAAAACAGAGCAGGGGATTGAGTGACATAAAATAAGTCGCGACACGAGAAAATCAACAAAGTGGCTGGCGTCAAGCGCAGACTCAGATCAGCCTAGGCATCTGCCCAGTCTGATCAGATTCTTCGTTGTCCGCATGGAGGTAGATTAGACCCTTAGCTACCCTTAAGCTCAAAAGAAAAACTCTGATCAGAATGAACGGATGGCCAGGGTGATCTGAGTCTGCACTTTGCGCACAACCATTTTGTTGGTTTTCTTGTGTCGCGGCTCAATTATAAGCAGCTGCACAAGGAAAGTTATTGCAGAGTAAATTCGAAGTGCACATGCTCAGAGCTGCCTACGCTGGGTCGTTGCTGTTCCTCAAGATACATTGTAGCACTTTCATCGCTTAGAACCTAAATTGCGAAACAAAAATGTCCTGCCAAGTTACTGACATCGGCACCGGCGCGTATGGAAATACGCAGTTGGCCTAAGCCTGGGTACAGATTTTCCACCGGCGCGGCATATATATGAATGGCTCTAAGGCAACTTTGGCAGAAATATTGCTTATTCCTTATCACTATGTAGGCAAAAAGAAACCAGATTGTGACAGTTGATATATGACATCAGTCAGACACTACAGTAACTCATTTCAGGTCGTAATTATTCAATATATATGAGCCGCGACACGAGAAAACCAACAATGTGGTGGTCCGCCCAGCGCAGACTCTGATCAGCCTAGGTCTCCGCCAAGTTTAACCAGACTCTTCGTTAAGAGCTCAAAGGGTAGCTAAGGGTCTAAGCTACCTCCATGCGGACAGCGAAGACTCTGATCAGACTGGGCGGATGCCCAGGCTGATCTGAGTCTGCGCTGGCCGCACAGCCACATTGTTGGTTTTGTCGTGTCGCGGCTCATTATATACATGACATCTTCACACTCAAAATGTTCCTTTGGCTTTTATAAGTATCTTCTTATTCGGGTTGCAAGTATTGTAAAATGGTGTTTGTCTTCTAGAAAACGGTGAAACATTACAAGATTGTAATACATATTTGATTACTTAATTGTTTAATCGAAGGTAAGTGTTTTCATTTTGAGGAATCAAATAGGTACAAGACAACCGCATCTAAGTTGTATCAGCGACAAGGGACTATTTGAAATTCCTAAATTAAATAATTGGAGAATATTTATTTGTTTGAAAAACTTTGAAGTTTCTGTTGAAAGAATTTCAGTTTGTTATGTCACTGAAACATTTGGCAGAGCATGGCATACACTGTTAACCTTGGTCCGGAACCTATGATATCATATATCTGTTACAAATATAGCAACTAAGAGATCATATTGATGACTAAGTGACGTCGTCGAGATGTCATTTTGCCAAGGGTTGGTAATGTCATAGTTAGTATGGTAACACTTCTATGGCGTTTTGCTTGTAATTCGTGGGGTGCATGACATACAGTGTATGCCATGCTCCCCTCGAAGTGTAAGTGAGATGCTTCCTGGAATTCACACAATGGAAATATGTGTTTTAAGTGAAACCAATACTTGCAAAAATGAGCATTGTTTGTATATTCATATTTCAAGGTTGCTTTATATATATATCATGCTGTATCAAACGATTTCAAGTTTGCTTTATATATCATGCGGAATTCAAAAGATTTTGATGTGTTTTTGCGATGTCATTTTTTAACCATATACACTTTATGTCTAGTGGATTCTGTACGTGTTCGTGTGTACGATATAAAACCATACAATGTAAATGAGCCGCGACACGACAAAACCAACAATATGGTTGTGCGCCCAGCGCAGACTCAGTTCAGCCTGGGCATCCGCCAAGTCTTCGCTGTCCGCATGGAGGTAGCTTAGACCCTTAGCTACCGTTTAAGCACACTGTCTAGACTCTCATCACTCTGGACAGATGGCAAGGCTGATCTGAATCTGCGCTGGCCGCACAACCACTTTGTTGGTTTTCTCGTGTGGCGGTTCAAATAATATTGTTATAGGTTCAGCCACTGTATAATTTACATCATCTGAGCCAAGGTTTAATAGTTACCTCAATCACTGGCCGGAATCGCAAGCTACATTTCAAATCTATGCCATCTAGTATGTTTATAGTTATACCGTCATTTTGTTGAGTGTTTATATTTTTTGGCGTAGATGTATGCGGAAATGCGCATTTGAGCCGCGACACGAGAAAACCAACAATGTGGTTGTGAGCCCAGCGCGGACTCAGATCAGCCTGGGCATCCGCCCAGTCTGATCAGAGTCTTCGCTGTCCGCATGAAGGTAGCTTGGACTCTAAGCTACCTTTTAATCGCTTAGCGAAGAGTCTGACCAGACTGGGCGGATGCCCAGACTGATCTGAGTCTGCGCTGGGCGCACAACCACATTGTTGGTTTTCTCGTGTCGCGGCTCATTTCTGTTCCAGCAATATATGGTCCAAACAGTACCGCGACGTAGACCCATCTTATAAAATAAATCCAGACTTTTTGAATTGTTTTAGATTGGCAAACCCTCCTTCGTTTTACCGAAAAAAGAATACGGTGAGCCGCGGCGCGACAAAACCAACAATGTGGTTGTGCGCGCAGTGCAGACTCAGATCAGTCTGGGCATCCTCTTAGTTTGATCTGACTCTTTATGTAGTGCTCAAAGGGTAGCTGAGGGTCTAGGCTATCTCCATGCGGACAGCGAAGACTCTGATCAGACTGGGCGGATGCCCAGGCTGATCTGCGTCTGCGCTGGGCGCACAACCACATTGTTGGTTTTGTCGTGTCGCGGCTCACGGTAAGTCTCAAACATAAAGAATACAGGCCAACTGCATTTAAGAACAATATCCGTAGGACTTGCAGAGATCACTTTTAGAGGTTTACTATTATAACGAAATAACGAAAAAAACATTCTTTCAAAGTCTATTAGGCTGGCCTAATTTGTGTTGCGTGTTAGATAACAACTGCATGCATTGTATTACTAGGCTTGTTTCCATTTTGATATTGTAACACCAGAATGCGAAAGAGACATGCGATTTTCCGATAAGGTGCTTTTAGTCGCCATGTTTAAATTGCTACAAATTGATTTTAATTCAATGCATTGTCAGAAAACATCTACTAAACATTCAGTTAGTGCATGTTTTTAATGATTTTAGTACTCACAAATTTAAATGAAAATAGAAATATTAACAAATAATGAAATAAAATATTAAAAGTCTCCATATGCCTACCAGTGAAAATAATGTTAACGCACAAATCATTACGGAAAAAGATTCAACCTTAATGATTTACACCCTCAATATTTCTATTAACTTTTAAATTTCTCACAAAACATTATATCCTAGGCGTGATAATGATTGCTATTAAGAGTCCATTTATCTGCCAAATTTATGATTTGTGATGGTCACTCAAAAAAGGGGAATTTAAGAAAATACACAAAAAGAGCGGCAATAGCGGATCGCCATTCCCGCCAAAAATGAAGACTGGCCACGCCCAGCAGTCATAATTAATCAGGTTAAAGTTATATCATGAATAATTTTAAGCCCTTTCTTTAATCGATTTCAGACAGTTATTGGCTGAAAAGAACTCACGTGCACAGATTTGAGGTTAATGCTATTGTAAAGTTATTTAATCCACCAATCATAAAATTCAAAACATGCTTGCAGAAACGCCTGTGGGAGTCAATGAATTTATGACGACAAAATATTCGTGAATATTCAAGAAGGGTACGCATTGATATATCGTCTCTGCCTCCGTAACAAAGATGTTTCGCTGAAGATTTTTTTAACAAATCTTAATTATGTTGTATACAACTAACCAGTTTCATAATTTTGTGGTTATTTCGTAATGAAATACGAGGGAGTATACCTTAAACATTTTGTGATGAAATATGGGTTAATGTGCATATACTTAGTCATATAACTGGTTAAAAGTCGTGGAAACATGTTTTAGAAAAACGACAAATCGCTGCACAAGATTTTCCTTTTGTGGTTTCCCCATCGAACGCTGGAACATGAATAAGAGCGGGACAATGAATGGGCCTCAATGCCTCTACGTTGTATTTGATCTTTTTATTCAAGTTTTTAAAATACGAGATAGGTCATTTAAGTTGTCACTTTTTATGTGAAGTTCAATAATAATGTTTGGTGTGTTTAATGTTGGCTAATCACGGCCATTCACAATAACAAAAGTATAATGCAAAGCTTGCAGCGATACATCACGATAAAATATTTCATGTTGCTAGAGCAATGCGCTTATGAATTTAAGTTTAACGGCATCAATGTGGCCTTAAAACTTTATTCGTAACCGCAATAATGTATTTCCAAACAAACATTTACTTTTGAGATACGTAACATGTTAAGTGCGTAAAAATATGCTGACTGGTTTCGACTCTGCTGAAGGAGGTTGGATCTGGGATTGAATTGTGTCAGTTCCTGAGAATTTTCCTCCTTACTTTTACTTAAAGTATACTTATTTTCCTAGTACTTTTGGACTAACGGTTTCATGCTCTTTGTACATTAATGTAGAACACTTATTAACACTCTGCCAACCGCTTTTGTGTTTGTATCAGAGTTCAAAGGTTCATTTTTTAGCGACTAAGTCTTGAAACGATATCCAGAAAAGTAATTGTGTAGCAATGTGTCGGAATTGCATCGAAAGGGTGGATGGGTCTCTGAACTTTGTAACTGACGCATCCATTCTAACAATTTATTGCAAAATTCCGCCACTGTTTGTGTATTTGTGCACACGATACAAATTTTCGGGGCACGGTCTACTGTAGCAGCAACGCAAGAATATAAAACAACACTCGAGCATTTATACAATGTCAGTATGTGAATATGTTTTTTAGGAAGATAAGGGGTTTGTGGGTTGAATATTTAAAAACAAGATACAAATAAAAGCTGAAAATAAAACATTTACAAATGACATGGTGCGTGTTCCAAGTGAGTTATGTTTCACTAAAGGCGAGAATAATTACTCTGGAAAATGCTTTTTCAACAATATGGTGAGAAAACACGCATTGTTCCACATAGATGTTTTTCAAAATATTGAAATAAATTTCAATTTAATTCCACAACTGTTTACATTGACATCAAGGTGCAAATGCACGCTTGCAGGAATAAATGAATCTAACTTGCCTGACACACGCACGACATAGTTAGCCAATCAACCCGTCTAGCAAAATACAAAATGCATAAAGATAAGCAATAATGGCGCATTTATGCAATCAGGTCACATGTCCTGCCACAAAAGTAATAGGGAAAGAAGTACACTCACAACATGACACGAAATGCATGCCAACTGACTTAAAGTTCAGCTCATCTCTAGTCAGTCAACTTCTAGAACCAAAAGCAGGTGGGAGAAATATTGATATGCATAACAAGAAAAAGTAAAAAAAATCACATATCATGCAAGGAACTCCGGTATTTCAGTGGAGTTGTCTGACTTCCCAGGGGTCTCCTGGTGTCGTAATACGTTCTTTCCGTTGAATCTTCATCTCTGATTCATCATAGGCCTTATCCGTAATTTGTTTGTTTCCGGTGATGATTCATTGATGAGTTAGGAAACCTTCATGCTTACAAAACAGCTAACTTATTATATGTCTTAGCACTTGTGTTGGTGCTTCATATTGTTAATTCCTATTTGGTATCGTGGTTGGAACTGTAATCAGATTGCATCATTTCTGTTCAGAATTTAGGATTAAAGATCCGAAAAAATAGTAAGTCTTTTACCTAATGTCAAAATCAGAAATTGTCTTTTTGAAACTGAAACCAGTATTACCAATCGGTTTTCAACATGCCACAGCCACTAATAGACAATTCAGCATGTATCTGAAAGTAAACAGGTATAGCATGCATAACAAGTTTAAAATTAACAGACATTCGGCTGTACATAGTCCCCCCTAAGGGTAGGTTGTATTCTCTAATTATCTAAAACTACATTCTTCTAGGAATAAAATGATACATATAAGCCCTCTGTAAGCTTGGTCGTAAATGACTATAACATCAACATCAATTACACTATCAAAAAATGCATATTCAAGTTACGAAGGAAAATACGCATTGTTACCCACGTGTAAGTTTTGCCATTATGATGTTAGTTTTTTGTCTGCTGGTACATAAAATTGCCCTTTCGGAGAGATCATGATCTAAAGATCTAAAGAGTAATTTGTTAAGAGTGAAAAGACTACACGAAATTAGTCACCATCAAAGACAGCACAAGCAGCAGCCATGTGAACAGAAATTTCCCATGTAGGTGGTCACCAGGCTAGCCTAACCATCACAACCAATATATCAACAATTTAAGAAATAACACATTAAAACTACCAAGAAGAACCAAAAGAGAAGTGCCGCATTGGGACGACCAGTAATTGAATTCCTGTTGAACTTAACCGGTATATGGTCAACCAACCCTAGCCCTTGGTTCTGCCACAAACACAATATACCGACGAAAGCATCAGTTTTGACAATCACAACAATTTGTACTAAATACATTCATCATTTTTGTTATACCTATTTTTCTATATTTATTTCAGGACTAGCCTTAACATCACACACACTATATCAATATCAGTGAAAGCAACAAGCAACACACAAAACAATCAAAGACAACCACAAGAACCAAAACAGAAGTGCCGCTTTGGGTCGCCAAGCAATGGAATCACTGGCGGGTTTATCCGGTTTGCAACCAAGCCCTTAGTTCTGCTTCGGTTCATCAGATACTTACTTATTCGGTTTGCGTGGAAGATTCTTAGCTCATAAGTGTAATATCTCAGGAACATGGAAATCAAAATTAAAACTAAGATAAAACCAGCATGAGGACTCGAAAAAATAGCAACTTTGAAACCTACTATTCAAACTACGGTGGGCCCGACCCAAGACGTCCCGGAACGGGGTCAGGCGCCAAACGTTTGTGTTACTACTAAGTTAGGTTTAGGTTGGCGCCTTCATAAAGTCTGAGACCCGACACACCGTCGTGCAGTTGAAGAGGTGATCAAAGTTATAAACGTTGGTTGGGTTAACCACCAAGCATGCACTTTGTCGCAAAATGTCTTTATTATAGTGATTCCCCTTCAGAGGTTTAGAAGAGCGCTGCACCCTTCTGCCTTTTGGCCTTACCCTTCTGCTTTTTGGGCCTTCTACCCTCCCTTTGTGGCAGGTAATTTCATTCAGAATAATGTCTAACTTTTGCAATATGCAGCTTTCTGTGATTTAAAGAGGCTTTCATTATGCAAATATTTATATCTCCTTTAACAAACAAGGTGTTTATTCAGTTAGAATGTGTTAATACCCTTAGTTATATTGTTTTTGAAAAACAATTGCTTCAAAAAAGTTCCCTTTAGGGAGCGTGTCATGCACTAAATGCGCCCTTTCTCTGGCCAGCATCCTGCCTTTTTTCAGGCTAGGGTAACACTATGTCATAAGCAATCTTTTTATATCGAATGACTTTAAAATGATAAGGAAAGTCAATTTTACTTATTAAACAATTGTGACCAAATAAGCAAAACAGAAAACTGAGAAACCAACTAATATTAAGTTAAAGCAAACATTATTCAGACAGCAGTGACAATTCTAACGTCACAGTAATCGCAAGAGAATGTTTTAGCTGGAAAAGAAAGGAGCACAGTAAGACAAAAATCTAGTCTGGAAGCAAAGCTTAAGCTAAAGGGATATCATCATATTTGAAAAGAAGGTGCCATGTAGAAAGAAAATGATAGTCACAGCAGGTGTTTAGAAAAGATCTATCGGTTGTTTTTTTATATATTTTTTTTCTTCGTTGTCTAAGATTGGAAGTGTTTGTGACCCTGGTCAGTACGTGATCTTTGATGATTGGTGCCCTATATCCATCACTATCTCACTATCTTCGTTATATCTTCAATTATTATGTCATAATTGAATTCTGAGCATGACAGTTTTAAATGCATAATACTGCATGGAAGCTATTCATAAACATAGAACCTACATGTAACTTACCAGGAACACGCCACATTCACAAATCTTTGCACTTGGAAACGGTTTAAAACTACTCAGAACTTTTTATCTTCACTACAGCTGGTGTTGTGCTGTGTGGCGGCCGTAAAGCGTCTCCCTGTATATCATCATAATGCAGATTATATTTTCTGGAACTTTGGGATCACAGAGTTCATTTTGAGTGAGTTTGAAAATAGGGTTCTGCTTAAACCGGTGCTTAGGGGCGTAGCAAGTGTTGCACATTTTATAAGTGGTTATAAACAGACTCAATAAAATCGAGTCTGTTTTTTTTTCTTCATTTCTTTGGTGTATTCCTTGCCTCCAAAGGATCTTACTACTCAGAACTTATTCTGAGGTACTTAATATAGTAATAAAAATATGGAAGCGTCCCAGTGACAGGTTAAAAATATTTATCTTATACGTAGGAGATAGGAAGTCCTACGTAGGACTTAGTATCTCCTACGTAGGACTTATGACCTCCTACGTAGTCCTACGTAGGAATACGTAGGAATTTCTAACTACTACGTAGGACGTAGGACTATTTAACCTAGGACTTACTTACACATTAGTAGGATATCATAAGTCCTACATTGGACTTACTAACTCCTATGTAGGAGATAATAAATCCTACGTAGGACTTACTAACACCTACGTAGGAGATGATAAGTCAGACGTAGGACTTATGATCTCCTATATAGGTGTTAGTGAGTCCTACGTAGGAGCAAGAAAGTCCTACGTAGGTGTTCGGAGGTCGTATGTAAGTGTTAGTAAGTCCATCGTAGGAGTTGTGAAGTATTACGTAGGACTTATTATCTCCTACGTAGGTGTTAGTAAGTCCTACGTAGGACTTATTATCTCCTACATGGGTGTTGGTAAGTCCTACGTAGATGCTAGTAAGTCCTGTATAGGAGTTCGCAAGTCCTACGTAGGACTTATTATCTCCTACGTAGGAGCTAGTAACTCCTACGTAGGACTTATTATCTGCTACGTAGAGGTCAGTAAGTCCTACGTAGGACTTATGATCTCCTACGAAGGTGTCAGTAAGTCCTACGTTTATACGTCGTACGTCTATCTATTTTTCTATTCTATGCCATAACCTTACTAGGTCGTTGGGGTACCACAGACGACCTCAAAACAATCCCTTTCCACCTTGTCCTGTCTTCAGCTGCCCTAGTTGAGATGGCAAAATCCATTCCTGTTCACTCCTTAATATTGTCTTCCCACCTCTTCTTCTGTCTACCTCTTCTTCGTGTCCTAAATAATTGTTTTTGCTAAACCAGAAGACCTTGAGACGTGGCCAGACCACCTTAGTTTCCGTTTCTTGACCAGCGTCAGGAGTTCATCATATTCTCCAATGGCTGCTTGGATCTTCCTGTGGAACTCCTCATTGGTTATATGGTCCTTGAACGAAATGTTCAGTAATCTTCTGTAGCATCTCATCTCAAAGGCCTGCGTTCTTTTCTCTAACTCTGCTGTCAAGGTCCACGATTCACAGGCATACAGAAATATGGAAATGACAAGGGAGCGCATAAGTTTCACCTTTGATCCAAGAGATATGTTCTTATCTCTCCAAATTGGTTTCAGCTTGGTAGAGCTGAAGTGGCTTGTGCAATTATTGAGAGAACCTCCTGTTTTGAGCCACCATCTGAGACAACTGCTCAAAGGTATTTGAAGCTGCTTACGGTACCCAGCTTCTGCCCTTTTACCTTGATCTTCCTCTGGATGCCATCTGCGCTGTTCATCATCAGTTTGGTCTTCTCAGCACTGATCTCCATCTTATACCTTGTGCAGGTTTGGTCGAGACTTTCAACTAGAGCTTCTAGTTCCTGCTCTTCCTCAGCTAGAGCGTCTATGTCATCGGCAAACCGCAGATTGGTAATGTTTCTGCCGCCTATGCTAACCTTTCCGTCATGTTCTTCCAGAGCATTAGACAGGATACGTTCGAAAAAAATGTTAAAGAGGGTGGGTGACAGAAGGCATCCTTGTCTTACTCCAACTGTTGTTCTGAACCATTCTCCTGTGCTGCCATTTATCCGGACTGCACTTGTAGCCTTGTCGTATAGCTGCTCAATGGTGCGAACTAGATTTGCATTGATATTGTACTTCCGCATGGTGGCCTATAAGGCTGCATGCCATACCCTGTCAAAGGCTTTTCCAAAATCAATGAAGACATGGTACAGATTCTGCTGATGTTGGAGATACTTTTCAAACAGGTCGTAGGAGTTGTTATCTCCTATGTAGGAGTTACTTAGTCCTACGTAGCAGTTAATAAGTCCTACGTAGGAATTAGTAAGTACTACGTAGGAGTTAATAAGTCCTACGTAGTAGTTAGTAAGTCTTACGTAGGAGTTAATATTTTCACGTAGGAGTAAGTAAGTCCTACATACATGACATAGGAGTTAATAAGTCCTACGTAGGAGTTCTTAAGCCTTACGTAGGACGTCCTATCTCCTACGTGTTAGATAAATATTGTTCAACCTGTCACTAGGACGCTTCCATATAAAAAGATAATAGAGTAACCACTCTAGATTTCAATTTTGTAAACGCTGGCGAATCAAGCAAACAATTATCTCGAAACTCTCGAGTCATAAAGAACACCCAGTTCCTAGCACCGAAGTAAGAATAAAAAGTACTTAAATTGATTGAAATGAACTTTGAAATGATGACAGATTGTTGCAATTTAGCAGTCCGACTGCAAAAAGAAAGATCTATTACGAAGCACCTTATACTGTTATGCACGGTTGTGCTAATTCATTTAGCATTTAAATTCATTATTTGCATACGGTTGATATCTATTGCGTGCAGAGGAACAAGATATTTGATCCGCGACACGACAAAACCGACAAATTGGTTGTGCGCCCAGCACAGACACAGATCAGCCTGGGCTTCCGCTTCGCTAAGCGCTTAAAAGGTAGCTTAGGGTCTAAGCTACCTCCATGCGAACAGCGAAGACTCTGATCAGACTGGGCGGATGCGCAGGCTGATCTGAGTCTGCGCTAGGCGCACGACCACTTTGTTGGTTTTGTCGTGTCGGGGATCATTTAACTGTTTAAGATGCAATAACGTTCAGCGTAACAATGTGGTCTATTAAGCACCAAACTCAACAATAATTATTCTCTGACATTCAGCTAGCGTAGAAAATGAATAAATCTGTCTGCGATTGGGCTTGGGGTTTTCCTACATTTAGATAAATTATCTTGGATGTTACAAGAAGGTGTCTTGCTGGTGGTGGTCTGGAATGAAAAGTGAATAGATACGGCAAAGATCAGGCATTACTACTATCAAACCCCATATCCCGCCCTAAAAACCACAAGGGAAAGCAGCACACACTTAGATTGACAAAATTCATGAAACACACGCACGGTTAACCTTCCTTAAAATGGTAAAATCCAGCTAAAATGGGATGACTCTTTAACATGGGATGACTCGGACAATAATTGATTTTTAAATGTCAAACAATATTGCTTTTAAATAGACCCTCTACGAAAAAGCTATACCACAAACTATCGAATGCGTGTTTCCTGTTGTTGCATTGAATGTACGTTCTGACATCGGTGCCAGGGGGTCGCTGCGGGGCTTCTGTAACCGAGGTAAAACGGCTCTGTGTATTACATATGGCGATAGTCAGGAAAAACATATTCAGTGAGCAAATTCCACCCTTCAGGTTAAATAATAAACACAGGGAACGGTTCAGCGTAACAATTTAAGTAAATACAAGCTATACCCAGGTATTCATCGGGCTATTCTAAGATTTGTACATATGAGCCGCGACACGACAAAACCAACAATGTGGTTGTGCGACCAGCGCAGACTCAGATCAGCCTGGGTATTTGGCCAGTCTGATCAGACTCTTTGCTAAGCGCTTAAAGGGTAGCCAAGGGACTAAGCTACCTTCATGCGGACAGCGAAGACTCTGATCAGACTGGGCGGATGCCCAGGCTGATCTGAGTCTGCGCTGGATGCTCGACCACATTGTTGGTTTTGTCGTGTCGCGGCTCATATGTGTGCACATATCGTCAGCCAGCCCGAGGAATACATGTACCTGGATGTTGTTCGAGTTTGACCCAAGTAATCATGCCGAACGTGTACACAAACCGACTAAAAGGAAAAAAACATGTTTTTAATAATAGACAAGACAGAGCCAGTATAAACAAGAGGAAGCCCTGAAACGGTCAGTAGCAAAACTACTCTGGGATTGGATCAACCTCAAACTAAGTAAAAGTGATTTAAGCCTCGCCACCACCTCCAAATAATTTATTACAGACCGTTTTTATGCGGTACTTCTGTTGTGGTTCCTCATTGTTTCTTTTTCTTGTTGTCCAGCACGGTGCGATCGTTCATCTGTTGTGTTTGATTGGTGTTTTAGTTGAGGTAGCTGAATGATCACGTGTCTAGAAAAAGGCTGCTTGTTCGGTATACCGTGCCTACACTTGGTGAACTGTTGTGGATTTGTCTATACTTTTTCCTTTTAAGTTTTGAGGTCGGGATATGGAATCTGATTGTATTACAAGTTCCTCGTAGATTCTGATCGTTGCGTATATTTTTTACTTTGTTCAATACGGTTCCAAAAACAAGAAGGACTTCAGTGTGTGCAGGGCTCCCAGTTTTATAAGTGCGACAGCAACGTTACATAGAACTTACGTCACGTTTTTTTTATTCATGCATACCATAAGCCCATTATAATCAACAAAATATCACAAAAAGTATGATAAAACAAAGTAGAGGATTCAGTCGACAAACTGAAACCAGAGGAAAAGAATAAAGAACTAGTAGGACATTAGTCGATCGGACAAAAGAGGGTGGTGGTCAGGCGCCGATTATGGTCATTCAGTTAGAGATCCGGCAAACAGTCGGGCACCGGAATAGAGAAGTATTGTTGTCAGCCATGATTTGAGCCGCGAGACGACAAAACAAACAATGTTGTTGTGCGCCCAGCGCAGACTCAGATAAGCCTACTCTCTTGTTGAGGCACTCCAGCAAGTGGTTTTTCGATGTTTATACTTAAAGGATAAAGAAACAGCAAATTCCACTTACATGGTTCAGTTTACTATGCCGCCACTCCCGGTTTTCGACGATCAAATTGTGTCTGTTGTGATTTCAAAGTACACTGAATATCCAGAACCCAACTTATCATTCTAAATGACCAAACAGTCTTTTCTTTTTCAACACCAGAGCATTCTTTTCCTCGTCACTTGTGGCGAGTTGATAGAGGAGGCCATATTGATGATATGACCTGTCAATTTTTGGTAACCACACCTCCCAGTTTTCGACGATAGAAAATAGGTATGGTAATATTCATCATGAAATGAAAAGGAACAGTTAGAGAATGTGGTTATGTTATTGCATAGTGTTCCTGATTTTAGCAGATACGTTTGTAATAATGTATAAATATCCCTCTGGAACACTAAAATGCAGAGATGCCCTTGAATTAGGAGAAAGGAAGGAGGGACGGGGAACTTACACCAAATCTGGCAAGCACCAACTGTTTCGTATGCAAATCAAATATGTCCGCCGTGAGTCGAATTACGCTCGTGCAACTAGAGACTTCTGCGCATGCGTGGCGGTTATGGAAAGTATTATGTCCCTTGCCGTACCATCTCCTAATCCTATTTCCCGGGATCACTTACCACCGTCGTAGCACAACCAGGTAGGGTACTTCGGTGTAGCTTCACAACATTCCTCCCCACTTTATGAAGAAAGCCTTCGTCTAGGGGATACCTGAAAAGAGATGTGCCCGCCACAGGCCAACACAATTTACCTTACCTCTTTGATGCTGTGAAGATTCCCAGGGATCTGTCTTGAACTACAAGTCCAAGTGGTCTCTTTACCTCGATGATCCTCGGCGAATAGCTTGATCATCTGGATGTTAACTGTTGAGCATACGATGGACTACAAGTCGCGTCGCATGACCTTTGGCTGAACAACATTCCAAACCATAGCTTGAATCTGTTGGCTTCTAGGCTGTTTTCTGTTTCTGGATCGGGGGGTTTCTGGATTAGAGGCGCCATAAGACTCAACATGAAGATTTCCATAGGACGTATCTGGATATCCCTAGACCCGGAACAGATGACAGACTACAAGACATATCATCTGGAATCCTTGATATCTGTTGATGCTGGACAGATGACAGACTACAAGACATATCATCTGGAACTCTGGATATCTGTTGATACTAGACAGATGACAGACTACAAGACATATCATCTGAAACTCTGGATATCTGTTGATACTGTACAGATGACAGACTACAAGACATATCATCTGGAACTCTGGATATCTGTTGATACTGTACAGATGACAGACTACAAGACATATCATCTGAGATTCGGGATTTCTGTGGAAGCTGACAGATGACAGACTACAAGACATATCATCTGAGATTCGGGATTTCTGTGGAAGCTGACAGATGACAGACTACAAGACATATCATCTGGATTCTCTGTTGAAACTGGACAAATGACAGACTACAAGACATGTCATCTGGATTCTCTGTTGAAACTGGACAAATGACAGACTACAAGACATGTTATTTGAATTCTCTGCACCAAGTACAAACATCTCAGGAACATCTGTTATCAAACTTGTTCACGAAGAGTGAGCTACAAGCCCATATAGTGATATTGGAGATCTGATTGTAGTAGTTCCTGATCACTGCCTATCCTTTCACTTGGATTACTTTACTGTTGCCCTTGGTAGAGGTGTCGCGCGTTGGTCACGGTTATCTCTAACACGCGCTCTACTGTCAGCTGGCGATGTGCTGCTACTGTCTCCGCCAGAACATACAAGTGGCCTGGTGAGGACACCGTGGTTCCCTCAATCGGAAAATATGGTGCATCTGATTCGAGAAGTAAACGATTCTCGTCGATTTGGCACAATGCTGTAATCTGGTGCCGATTGAAGGATCTGACTTTGTTAGTGAATCCAAAGTATGTCCTGGGAAACACCTCCAACCATCTTTCAAGGACATAACTGTTCCCCGTGAAACAATGAAGATGCAGCTGTTAATGTGGCCTCACATATTGCTTCAGGTAGTGAAGAAGTAACAGAAATGCTTCTGTTCCACAATCTCCCTGCATTCCACGACAGTGAATCACGAGAACGTGTCTGTCTTCCAAAAATGGCAACACTTTCTCCAATAGCTCAATCTGGAAAGCCCAGTACTTAGGTGGATCCGAATGATCCAGTCCCACTTCTCCGAAAGCAACCACACGTGGATGTCTGAGTAGCCTCCGAAGCTGTCGAACCTCCTCATTGATCCGTGCAACACTGTTTTTGGCCTGCTTTGGATGAAATCCGATCCCGACAGAGATGTTTTCCGGCATCTGGTCCAAATAATTCTCAGAAGGGAAAGTTCTGGGATCGCAGTAGATGGCAACGGCTCCTACCAGAGAGATTTTCTTGTCCTCATCTACTGGTGCCTGTTGGAGAATATCATCCAAAGTACCCTGAGCTGGGAGAAACATTTCATGAAGAGTCCGGTCCAAGTGGAAATGAGAATCAAACGCTTCCGGGAAGACTTTCTGTTGCTGTGCTGTCTGAACGTCCTGTAACTCAGCGTCCTCTGGAGCCTGGAAGGTTGTCCTCCAATAACCTCTCTCCTCCTCCGTCAAACTAGCTGCTATTAGGAGAAGAGCCTTCCAATGTAGTAGACCACCCACTAAATTACAGGGTTCCAGGATAAACTTGTCAGGAATAGGTTCCTGCAGGAATTTACAAAACTCCTGCATTGCTCTCTCCTGACGTTTGGTGATCTCTGTGTTGTCGGCTTGGCTAAGTAGTTTCTGGACAATCACAAAAGCCACAAGTTCATCCAGCTCCACTGGTCTTCCAAGTAACCACCTCCCTGCCTGTTTCAGAGCATTCCGGCGGATTCTCATAATCTTCTCATCGGAAGGGTCAAACCTCTCATCAAAGATAGATGGAAGACGGTCATAAAATGCGTGGGCTTTAAGATATTTTGCAGCTCCACCACATCCAGGGACCCAGCACCTGACCACCACCTTCTCCGGTTTCTTTACCTGGGTATCCCGGCGTTCCTCGACCTTCTGACGTACTTGACTAATGATGTCATCCGTCTTTGTCTTTTTCAAGAAAGTCGCGGAAATAACCATCTCCTCACTGTGACCTGAGGCTCCCCTCTTCCGGATATCCTTTTCCCGAATCTGGACAGTACGTCCTACACTAGTTGCGGATACTTCCATGTCACCAACGGATTCAGCGGCAGCTGGGGTTGAAGAGCTACAAGCCCCCTGTCTCCCTGTTGTCGCCATTCCTTTGAATCAGCGGGTTTGGCTGATCTGGCTGGTTTGGGTTGTGTGTCTCTTCTAGTTACTCCCGAAACCATTTCTTTTGATGAAGCCTTCTTTCCAACCTTCACCAAACCTTTACTTTGGGTAGAATCTTTGGTGAGTCCTTTGGGAACAACTGGTGCTATCTGTAGCAGAGCTTTCCACGGCGGACTACAAGTCACAGCCGAGTCTGATACTCTGGCACTAGAAGCAACTTCCTTTCTGGAGGATTCCTCTTGTATTTCCGCCTTGCTGAACCTTGGGGATCTCCTAGGACTACCAACGGATGATTTGGCCGGAGAGATAGATTCCTGTTGCGGCTTCAATTTGCTGGGCCTTGGAGATTTCCTTGGACTTCCTGTAGATGTCTTGGTTGGAGACACAGACAAGAGCTTGTCCTCGTCTATGTAATCCAATTCAACCTCCATTTCCTGTTCAGTGACGTCCAACAATTTGGTTTCTGTTTCAGGGAAAAATCTGATATCTCTCCGTCCCTTGGTAGGATCATAATCCTGCTCCTTTAGTTTGGGAAGGTTCGGGAGTTTCCATACATTCTCAGAGATCCAGTTCCGGCTGATTACTTCAAAGGTGTCAAGGGCCTTGGCAACTGTTTTGAGCCAAGCTTGCAGGATCTTTTTATTTCTCTGCCCTTCTAATTTCTCCTTGACCAGAGTAACCATCCGAAAGAGAGTTTCCTTGAGGACCTGGTTCTGACTTTTCCCGCCTCTACATCTAGGACACAAAGCCAACTTGGTGACGAACTCATCCGCATTTTTATACACCTCACCCCGATCCAGATATCCTTGAACAATATCCAAGAAGTCTGTTTCTTCGCTAGAAGCCATCTCGATGAAGATCTGACAAAAGGAGCACAGGATTAGACTGTTTGTCTATCCCTGCAGGACTTGCACTTGTACTTATCTATAGCCAGTGCCTCAGTGGATGTGATATTGACGCAAGATCCATGATACCATTCTTCACAGAAATCACACTGTATCATGAATCGACCACTATACGGTTTCCTGCACACGCAATATTCCTTTTTATCTTCTTCTTCATCCTGATCTTGGACGATACCATCATCCGAATTATTGACCTTCTTTATCCATTCTGGCAGTTTCCTATCCTTACAGGGTATCATCCTGTCATGGTTCACAACCATTACGGCATTACGCAATTTCACTCTGTAAAGGTAAGCTGAGAGCTTCTTCAGTATTACCGCAGGACCTTTCCAAGGTGGGGAAAGCTTGCGAGATTTTCCTTTTACAGACGCTGTGTCTAGAAGATAGACAATATCTCCCTCTGCGTACGGACGCAGCAGAACACGTAAATCGTAATTGCGTTTCATCCTTTTCAATGAGGTTTTTAGAGTAGCTCTAGCACAGTCGTGTGCCTTTTTCATGTTCTGAACTAAACTGGACACATATTCATCTGGTTCTTCTTGTTTCTGATGTACAGTTGGAAACATAAGCTGTGCTGGAGTATTCACTTCTCTTCCAAGCATAAGCATGCTCGGTGTGAAGCCAGTACTTCTATTTACAGAGGACCTGATGGCTCCTGCGATTTGCTGAACATGCTGATCCCACTTATTCTGGGCTTTTCCCAAAAAACACCTCACTGCGTCCATGAGCGTTCTATTAAAGCGCTCAACTTGTCCGTTGGCTGATGGCCTATAAGGAGTTGTTCTTGCCTTATGGATATGTAGCGCTTTACACAGAGCCTCGAACAGTTTTCTTTCGAAGTTCCGTCCTTGATCTGAAAATAACTCGAAGGGGAAACCAAACCGAGAGAAACACTCATCGATAGCTGCTCTTGCAGTTACTTCCGCCTTCTGGGATGGCAACGGTATACATTCAACCCACTTTGTGAATTGGTCCACCATCATTAAACAGTGCTCATTTCCACGCTCTGTTCTGGGTAGAGGTCCGATGAAATCGATGTGTACCCGCTCCATTGGGGCACCGGCTTGGTATTCGGTCAATGGAACTTTCCCGTAACGCTTGTTCTTTTTATTTTGAGTGCATTGGGAACAAGACAGTACATACGATTCCACATCTCTTGACAAATGAACCCAGAAAAATTTCTCCTTGAGCTTTGCCTTTGTCCTGGCAATTCCTTGATGAGCGGCGGATGGAATATCATGATGCCATGCCATAGCTCGATCCTTCAGACTGTCTGGTACCACTAATTCTAGATCCTTGCTGTCTAGTTTCCGTCTTAAAAGGACCCCGTCTACTAGTTGAAACATTTCTTTATTTAACCAGTAGGATTTAGCTTCTCGGCTAGCTAGGAAGACGACTCCTTCATCTGGAACTTCTCCTGACCCTAGCCAGTCAATAATAATCTTCAGATCTGTATCTGCGGCTTGCTCTGCTTTAAGGTCTGCAAAGGTAAACCCCCAACATGAGAGTTCCTCTGACGTAGCATTCTGCGCTGTTTGAACAGTACATGCACATAATATGTCACTCTTTCCATCTGCTGTTGTGACAACATCGAAATGTGCATTACTCAGTCCTAACTGACTACTGTCTACACTAACTACATCTCCCAACATGGCAGAGTAGTTCTGGTATTCAGCGTGAGACAATTCCTGCACTGGCTCCAAAGGTAATTCCTGACACCGGTAACCTTCAAAGGTAATTCCTGACACCGGTAACCTGACACCGGTAACCTTCAAAGGTAATTCCTGACACCGGTAACCTTCTTTCCTGTGCTTCTGACACCACAGTCATATCACCCTGGTTGAAATCCTTGGATGATTCTTTCACAGGCTCCAAAGGTAATTCCTGACACCGGTAACCTTCAAAGGTAATTCCTGACACCGGTAACCTTCTTTCCTGTGCTTCTGACATCACAGTCTCCTCACCCTGGTTGAAGTCCTTGGGCATTTCCCCTTTTCTTGAATCTTGCATTGCAATCTTTGCAATAACTTCTGATGGAGGGTTAGTTAAACTGACCGCCTCATCTACGTCCCTGGTGAAGTAACCCCACTGTTGATCCGCCCGGGTACAATAATGGCAACCACCACAAGGCAAATCTTCTAACCTCATGCTTGCTAGGTATGAGGGACATGGAGTTAGATCGTCTGGCCTTCTAGAAAGGGCATCTGCGTTTCCATGCTTATTTCCGGGCCTGTGTTTAATAACCATATGATACTGAGATAACTCTTCCATCCAACGAGCTATCTGCCCTTGCGGATCCTTGAACTTCAACAACCAAGTTAAACTCGAGTGATCTGTCCGGACTGTGAAGATTCTACCTAACAGATAATGACGAAACTGTCTGGTAAACCTGACAATGCTTAGCAATTCCTTTCTGGTGGTACAGTATTTCTTCTGTTCTGGAGTTAGGGAGAAACTAACATAATCAATCACTCTTTCTTCTCCATCCTGCACTTGAATTAATTCTCCTCCAATCGAAATATCTGAAGCATTGGTATCCAGAATAAAGTCATCATGACTGTTTGGTAGCCCTAGCACTGGTGGATTTGTCAGTGCTATCTTCAGTGAATCGAACGCTGCTTGTTCCTCCTCATCCCACTTGAACGGATTCTTTCCCGTTAAGTTATACAGCGGTTGCGCTAGTTCTGCAAAATTTTTGATGAAAGACCTATGGTAATTGGCAAGGCCCAAGAATCTTTCGACCTCCTTGGATGATGTCGGAGTAGGCCATCCTGTAACAGCTGTTATATCCTTTGAAGCCATTTTTAGCTGGTTGCTGCTAACTATTCTGCCAAGGAATTCCACCTCGCTCTGAAACAGAATACACTTCCTGGGCTTCAGTTTTAAGCCATGGAGTCTAAATCTGTTGAATGTTTCAGCAAGGTTTTTCAAATGGTCTTCAAAGTTCATGCCCATCACCAGAATATCATCCAGAAAAGCGAGAACCGTCTTCCAAGTCAAACCACGGAGAACCAAATTCATCACTCGAGAGAATGTGGCTGGCGAGTTGGTCATTCCAAACCCCATACGAACATGTTCAAATAATCCATATTTGGTCAGGAATGCTGTCTTCTTCCTATCCTCCGGGCGGACTAAGACTTGCCAATATGCCGAATTCGCGTCTAGCTTAGAGAACCAAGTATTTCCGGCAAGCGTATCTAGGCAATCTTCAATCAGGGGCAAAGGAAAAGTATCCTTGACTGTCACATCGTTCAATGCTCGGTAGTCAATACACCACCTAACAGAGCCATCTCGTTTCCTTATCAGAACTGGCGAAGAAGCCCAATCTGACACAGACTCTTGTATGACACCGGCATTTAACATCTTCTTCAACAGCTCTTCTTCTTCATTTGCAAAACAAACTGGCGTTCTTCTCATGCGCTGTTTCACAGGCTTAGCATCCCCTGTATCAATGGAATGTTCTATGGCTGTCACAGTCCCCAAGTCATAATCGTGCTTGGAAAAAACATCTTGGTTATCACAGAGAAGTTTACGTAGTTTTTGTTGCTGTTCTGGCTCCAGTTTTTCTGTTGAGGCTTCATAGAGCTGAGTAAGATGTTCCGGAACCTCCTGCGGACTTGCCTCTGACCCTCTCCGCAATGAACCCGTCACAGAACAACATGTCCTTAGTTCACCCGGTTCTTCTGTTTCTGGTTCTGCCTCATTTAATGTTGCATTATTGCTAGACACACCTGCCTGGGAGGAAGAATTTTCAATGTCACTTGCCTTACTTACTGAACTTACACTCCCAATGATTACACCTTTCTTCAGAGTTTTAAAAGTATCGGTAACATTTAGCAAGCAAACAACTGGTTCGGATTCTGCTGCGCAGACTGTTCTCGGCATTAACATGTTCAGCTGATCTGCTGGCTCTATTATGTAATCCTCATGTACTTTTTCACTTAGTTTACATGTTAACCTTAACACCGAGTTAGGTGGAACCACCACTCTTTTCTGTACTGACACTCTAGCGACTGTCAAGTGGCTGTCATTGAAGCTTGTAGTTATGGGTATCCTTTCATCATTGATTACCATGGTGTCTGTCTTCATGTCTAAGGAAACTCCGAGATGATGTAACAGATCATGTCCCAAAAGCATTTCATCACTGATAGGTGCTACATATACCCTTTCATTGAATGCTTGGCTACCCAACTTCATTTGTAGCGGCTGGATGATAAAGCCCTTAAGGACAGTAGTGTTGTCTGCCATCTGTAAATCAACATCTTTGACCTTGGATGAAGCTTTTCCTAACTTTTCATACACCTTTGATGAAAGAATAGTTATCTCTGCTCCTGAATCAATTCTTGCCTTTATATCTGTGTTCCCAACTTTCATCTGCACAAAAGAAGAACCCGCTTTTACTTGATGTACCTGTACTCTTTCTTCCCCTGTTTGTTTGAAAGGCTTTTTCTGTACCTGAGTACTACAAGAACCCAAAGTACTGTTAACTTTTTCACACGCTTTTCCTTGTACTTGAGTACTACAAGAACCCGAAGTACTGTTAACTTTTTCACGCGCTTTTCCTTGTACTTGAGTACTACAAGAACCCGAAGTACTGTTAACTTTTTCACGCGCTTTTCCTTGTACTTGAGTACTACAAGAACCCCAAGTACTGTTTACTTTTTCACACGCTTTTATTTGTACTTGAGTACTACAAGAACTCGAAGTACTATTAACTTTTTCACGCGCTTTGCCTTGTACTTGAGAACTACAAGAACCCGAAGTACTGTTAACTTTTTCACACGCTTTTCCTTGTACTTGAGTACTACAAGAACTCGAAGTACTGTTAACTTTTTCACACGCTTTTCCTTGTACTTGAGTACTACAAGAACTCGAAGTACTGTTAACTTTTCCACACGCTTTTCCTTGTACTTGAGTACTACAAGAACTCGAAGTACTGTTAACTTTTTCACACGCTTTTCCTTGTACTTGAGTACTACAAGAACTCGAAGTACTGTTAACTTTTTCGCCTTGATCTTTCCTTGAATATGATGAAACTCTCTCAACATTGCCCTCCGAGTTACTTGCTGCTTCAGGAATCTGTGAGTAACATGCCCTTCCAATCTCTTCAGTAAATGTGGGTTGGTGAGGCTTCTGTTTGTTACCGAAATTGTCTCTTGGATCCCTTGTCCCTATTACTCCAGGAATCGGCGAACAACATGCCCTACCAATTTCTTCAGTAGTAGTGGATTGATGAAGCTTCTGTTTATTATTCTGGGAACCAACTCTTTTTACTGTTTTCGGCCGGGAAGGGTGGTCTTCCCATCCCGACCTTGGCCATTTAAATCTTCTGATTTCCCTTCTTGCTGTTTACTAAGCCAAGCTTTACGGATTCGACAGTCTTTCTTTAAATGTCCAAATTTCTTACAGAAAAAGCATTGAATAGACCCCTTTTTCTTTTGATCTGAAGCAGGCTCTGGGATTTCCTTTTTATTTTGAGTTGTCTGTGTTGTTTGTGTATTCAACTTTAACTTCGTCTCCAGGCCTTTTAAAGCTGAAGCTATAAGCTGCTCAACCCGTGCTTCTGAAGGACTCTGTATAGTATTCACTGATAAATCTGTTGCTTTTTTATTTTTCTTGCCATCAACAGCTTGAGAGATATATTGATGATGTTTCACCAAATTCAAAGCTTCCTCCATTGTCTTAGGCTGTTCATAACAGGCGTGTTTTGCTGCTTCTTTGTCACTACAACCTTGGCAAAACCTCGTTATTGCTTCTTGTTTTAGATGTTCTTCAGGTAAGTCCACAAAAGCTGGAGTGGCAAGTGTCATTACTCGGTCGGCCCAGTCTTCTAATGTTTCATCTTGCTTTTGAAAGGCTTGACGAAATTTCGCTTTTGATGTCTCTTTCAATTCTTTTACACCAAATCTAGTTTCTATTTTTTTCATAATTCTTCGAAAAGAATATTTGTCAAGATTTGTTTTGGTAATAGTTAAAAAATCTAAAGCCTTTCCTTCAAGGCTCCACATCAGATAATCTTTACTTTCTTCCTCTGACCATTTCATAACTTTACGATAGCTGTTAAACTTCTTTTTAAATGACAGCCAATTTGATTTTCCATCAAAACGTAAGGTTTTCGGATGTTTCCGAGGATCTCCATGTCTTTGATTTTGCACTTCTTGTCTTACTTTTCCTTTTATAGGAAGACTTAGAATATGACCTTGACGATGACCTTGAACTAGATGACTCACTTCTGTCGCGACGTTTATGTTCACGTTTTGATTTTTCATGTTTTGTTTTTACAGTTCTTTTTCTAGAAGATCTAGACTGTGACCTTGATGTTGACCTTGAAGTTGACCTTGAGATTGACCTTGATGCTGACCTAGATTGTTTGGTTAGCTTCTTGTTAGACTTATTTTTCACAATTTTTGAAATTGTCTTTTCCGAATGTTTTGACCTTGACACTGAATTTGACCTTGATGAATTATACTTCTTTTTCTTTTCCACTTTTTTGTCTGATTTTCGTGAGTGACCGTGTCGTGACCTTGACTTTGATCTTGAAGTTGACCTTGAACTAGAACATGATGTTCTTTTCTTTGATTTTCTGGATTTTGATTTTGACTTTGACTTCTTTGACTGTGACCTTGACCTGGACACTGACCTTGAGGCTGACCTTGACTTTGACTTCCTATGCTTTCTTGTGTTGTGTTTATGTGAAGATACCTTGTGCTTTGTACTTGAGCCCGAATCTGATGTGTGAGGTTTGTCTGCATGTGACCTTGACCCTGACCTTGACCTAGAGTTAGACCTTGACCTTTTACTGTGATGTCTATGCGTCTTTTTGTGTATTGGTGAGTGTTTCCTGGAACGACCCTGATCAGCTCGTGACCTTGACCTCGAGGAAGACCTGTGAGCTTTGGGAGAGTTGGATCTACAAGACTCAACAACTCCCTCCGCCCCTCTCGATGACGATGACTTAGGTCTACAAGACCTAGAAGTCAACTGTAGAAGATCCTCTGTCGCCTCTTTAGATTTGGAAATCACTTCCTTTTTTCCCCCTGAAGAAGATTCTTTAGCTTTGGGACAAGCCTTTAACTTTTCCGCAGTCAATAACATATTGACCTCATCTTCTAAGATATTGACTTCCTTTTTTGGTGACCTAGGCTTTGCCTCTGGAACTCCAGTCTTTTCATGTGCATCTAACGTAGCATATGGCATCTGACCTGGGAGACCGGCCATAGTAGCAGGACCATGTGAAGCAAACAAGGGTTGCCATGTTGGTCTGTATGGTACTGAAGGAAGACCAAAGGAATCTTCTTCAAACTGGTCATGAGATTGAGGTAATGAGAAATCGATCATACCCAGGACCTCAGCTGACAGGTTACCACGCAAGGCTAGGTTGAGTGCCTCTTTCTTGACTACACCATAAGTTTCTCGAAACTGTATGATTAGATGAGCCACCTTGTCTCCCACGCCAGGGAGTTCCTTTAGTTCTTGTACACTGGCTGTGTTTATATTTATTAACATCTTGACAAAGTACAAGTGCAAGATATAATTTCAGGTACTTCCTTTGCGAATAAATTCTATTCGAATGCAAAAATACCCGAAATATTCAGTTATATCGAAAAGAATAAATAAAATATTTATTTTATTCTTAGGCACATTTACAACTTGTCAAAGTTTAAACAAATTTCTGTTTTATTTGGTTCTCTTTTTCTTTCTTTATCCTTATTTCTTGCAGAACAGTATGGGTGAGGAAAATCTCTGTTTCTTGTGTGACTACAAGACAACACAAGAAACTGCAGAATAAATATTCATGTGGACTACAAGACACACATAAATATAAGTTGCTTCACCAGGTGCTTAAATATCTCCTTATTTTTTGTGTGACTACAAGACAACACAAAAAATTGCCAGATAAATATTCATGTGGGACTACAAGACCGCACAAGAAAATTAAATAAGGTGTTTGCTTCCCTGTAAAAATGGCCTCCGATCACAAAGAATGTGAACAGCTTTCTTCTAAGCCAAAACTTGACCAAAACTGAATAAATTTATAATTTATAGGTCTGGGCTTATAAGAGCATCTGCAGCCTAGCGCAATTAAACAATTATTTGAAACTGATGCCTTTATAAAATTCCTTCTTTGAAGCAAGTCCAAAACAACTTTTTAATTACGCTAGAAGTGTTCAAAACACGTAACACCTCGTCGCCATTAATGTATAAATATCCCCCTCTGGAACACTAAAATGCAGAGATGCCCTTGAATTAGGAGAAAGGAAGGAGGGACGGGGAACTTACACCAAATCTGGCAAGCACCAACTGTTTCGTATGCAAATCAAATATGTCCGCCGTGAGTCGAATTACGCTCGTGCAACTAGAGACTTCTGCGCATGCGTGGCGGTTATGGAAAGTATTATGTCCCTTGCCGTACCATCTCCTAATCCTATTTCCCGGGATCACTTACCACCGTCGTAGCACAACCAGGTAGGGTACTTCGGTGTAGCTTCACAACAGTAATTTTCTCGTTCCTCCGAAAATATGCAGTGCATTGAGTTTACGTGACCTACTCCTAAAATATTTCGCTCATTGCGAAAAGGAGCCATTGCATAAGTGGGCGGGTCCTAAGTTTATTACTCTATTTGTATTGGTTGAATGCACCTACTGACGATTTCAATATTAGACGGTTTACACTTTAGTAACATTATGCCATAGCAACTCCCAGGCTTATCTCGGAACTGCTCACATCGTCGAAAACCGAGTGTGGTCGAATTCCGGATGCTTGGCCATACCATTTCTCGTAGTCAGATTTGTCCAGTAGAGTTTTTGAAATTCATTGGCATGCTCTCAAGCTTGGAAAGAAATCTCTTGCAATGTATTTTTTTTTCAGTTTCATAGTGGCCGCCTCAAGATAACCATTATTGCTGTAGGGATGGCATGTTTCAAGCACATTCTTGAAAATCACCATTTCATATAAAATTAACATGAAATCATTTCAGAAGAATTTATGTTTATATCTTATAGCAGTTATTTTCATAAGTAATATCTTTTTGGAAAACAAAAAGATGCATAAGTGTAGCTGACACTGCAAACAACCCTCTGCTGAAATGGTCATATTCCAAAACAGATCAGGTGATTAGTGATGACACCATTTCTGTTGTGATGTCACAATGGGTGGTTCCCAGCTTTATTAAAATTAAAATGAACCTCATCAAAGGCTGGAAACCAGAAGGAATATTTTTACTATTGGAAAACCCACCTCAAAACAAAAAATGATAAAAATAGACAAAATAGGTCATGCAATATGCTGCAAGTCAGTATTTAGCTACGAGAAATGGTTTTGGGTATGTTAAACCTAAAATTTTGATATTTAAAAAAGTTCCACTAAAAACCACTTGCTGGAGTGCCTCAACAAGAGAGTAGACATCCACCCAGACTGATCAGACTCTTCGCTAAGCGCTTAAAGGGTAGCTATGGGTCCAAGATACTTTCATGCGGACAGCGAAGACTCTGATCAGACTGGGCAGATACCCAGGCTGATCTGTGTCTGCGCTTGGCGCACAACCACATTGTTGGTTTTCTCGTGTCGCGGCTCATTTGACTAACTACCATGCATGCAGTATGTGTATTACGTCTTTTCGAACCCAGTAATTGTCGCTGTTTCTGAAGCTAAATACATTGAAGGGGTTGAGATGAGGCTTCCAAACTACACCATAGTGTGGCTTATGATTTCTGGTCCTCTGATGTACGTGAACAATGAGAATGATAAAGTTATAATGATAGTTATAGTAAAATAAATTCTGAAAAATTGGAATCTTCGGTAACACGGAAATCTCCAACGACACTATATTAGCAGACCTGGTTTACATGAGCCTGCATATGACGAATGATGAAATGTGTGACACTGGTCCCTCTATCACATGCTTAAGTATATCTCTGTTTTCTAAACAACTTCAAATGAACTGATTTATTCAGTCGTACGAGAGTATTAAAATGAAAAAATTATATACGTTCTGCATTATATCCGTATTTATTTGCACCTTACAGCTTGTTGCACTTCTCATCAAAAGCCAATTTCGCTCCCAAAACCAGCAACATACAGAACAGTCGTAAATTCTAATATGTTCTACCAGAGAGCTATAAAATAAGTACAAGCTAATAACATCAGCAGATTACAAAAAATTTAGGAACTAATAAGCAATAAACTTGCTCCAAAAAGAGCATAATGACCAACGTTATGACCTTATATATATATATATATATATATATATATATATATATATATATATATATATATATATATATATATATATATATATATATATATATATATATATATATATATATATATATATATATATATATATATATATTTGTGTTTTGTGGGATCATTTGAGGCTAGCGTTGTTACAATGAACATATGCTCGCACTGTTATAGCATTTCAAGATACATTTTACACAACGTTTCAGCGTGCAAGTTTTTCAACAGAAGTTGACGCATATCTGCTGCTGAATATCGGAGTAAGATTTTTACACGCACAAACCCAACAGTTTTCTTTTTCGTTTTCGATACTAGGCTTATATATGTCCGTTTCTATAAGTACACTGTAATCGCTTATAGCGTTAAATAATTTTTCTGGCAAACAGCAAGGCGTCAGATGTGACTCTAATAACAAATGTCATCGTTCAGACATTTTACATGTCAAACGCAAAGATTGTAATTATTTTTTCTGATTAGTCTGGATAAAACAGAGCAGCAGATTGAGTGACATAATATCGGCAGCTGCACGAGAAAACCAACAAAGTGGTGCGCCCAGCGCAGACTCAGATCAGCCTTGGCATCCGCCAAGTCTGATCAGAGTCTTCCCTATCCGCATGGAGGTAGATTAGACCCTTAGCTTCCCTTGAAGCTAGAAGCAAAGACTCTGATCGGACTGGGCGGATGCCCAGACTGATCTGAATCTGCGCTTTGCGCACAACCACTTTGTTGGTTTTCTCGTGTCGCGGCTCAATTTTAAGCAGCTGCACAAGGAAATCTATTGCAGAGTAAATTCGAAGTGTATATGCTCAGAGCTGTCTGCGCTGGGTCGTTGCTGATCCTCCAGATAGCACTTGATTCGCTTAGAACCTAAATTGTGAAACAAAAATGTCCTACAAAGTTATTGACATCGGCACCGGTGCGTGTGGAAATACGCAGTTGGCCTAAGCCCAGGTAAAGATTTTCCAACGGCGCGGCATATATATATATATATGGCTCTAAGGCAACTTTGGCAGAAATATTGCCTGTTCCTTATCACTGTGTAGGCAAAAAGAAACCAGATTGTAACAGTTGATATATGACATCAGTCAGACACTACTCTAACTAATTTCAGGTCGTAATTATTCAATTATATGTACATGACGTCTTCACACTCCAAATGTTCCTTTGGCTTTTATAAGTGAGCCGCGACACGAGAAAACCAACAATGTGTCGTCCGCCCAGCGCAGACTCAGATCAGCCTGGGCATTCACCCAGTCTGATCAGACTCTTCGCTAAGCGCTTAAAGGGTAGCTGAGGGACTAAGCTACCTTCATGCGGAAAGCGTAGACTCTGATCAGACTGGGCGGATGCCCAGGCTGATCTGAATCTGCGCTGGACGCACGACCACATTGTTGGTTTTGTCACGTCGCGGCTCAAGTATCTTCTTATTCGGGTTGCAAGTATTGTAAAATGGTGTTTGTCTTCTAGAAAACGGTGCAACATTACAAGATTGTAATACATATTTGATTACTTTATTTTTTAATCGAAGGTAAGTGTTTTCATTTTGAGGAATCAAATAGGTACAAGACAACGGCATCTAAGTTGTATAAGCGACAAGGGCCTATTTAAAATTCAGAAATTAAATAATTGAAGAATATTTATTTGTTTGAAAAACTCTGAAGTTTCTGTTGAAAGAATTTCAGTTTGTTATGTCACTGAAAAATTTGGCAGAGCATGGCATACACTGTTAACCTTGGTCCGGAACCTATGATATCATATATCTGCTATAAATATAGCAACTAAGAGATCATATTGATGACTAAGTGACGTCGTCGAGATGTCATTTTGCCAAAGGTTAGTAATATCATAGTTAGTATAATGGTAACACTTCTATGGCGGTATCTTACTTATAATTTGGGGGAAGGCATGGCACACACTGTATGCCATGCTCCCCTCGAAGTATAAGTGAGATGCTTCCTGAAATTGACATACTGGAAAAGTGTGATTTTCTCAAACCTATATTTTTTCTCAAATGCTTTAATTCTCTGTTTATAAGTGAAAGCAATACTTGCAGAAATGTGCATTGTTTGTTTATTCATATTTCAAGGTTGCTTTATATATCACGCTGTAATAAAAAATTTTAAGTTTGCTTTATATAACTTATGAGAGGCGTGGTAGTCGAGTGGTTAGAGTGGCTCGGCTATTGTGCAGAAAGTCACCGTAAGGTCGTGAGTTCGCGGCTCACTGTCGCCATACGATGACTGGAAAACTCTCTCTGTCAACCCAGCAGTAAATGGGTACCTTTTTCGAATCAGGGAAGGATAAGGCAGCGAAAGGAGAGGGATGGGCTCCGCCTTTCATCAGCTGTGCCCAAGATACAGTGGGTCTCTAACCCCCACTGCCCCTACGGCTATTAGGCTATGGGAAACCTTTACCTTTACCTTTACCTTATATACCTTGCTGTATTTAAAAGATTTTGATGTGTTTTTGCGATGTCATTTTTTAACCATATGCCCTTTTTGTCTTGTTGATTCTGTACGTGCTCGTGTGTACGATATAAAACATCAAATGAGCCGCGATACGACAAAACCAACAATGTGGTTGTGCGCCCTGCGCAGACTCAGATCAGCCTGGGCATCCGCCCAGTCTGATCAGAGTCTTCGCTGTCCGCATGGCGGCAGCTTCGACACTAAGCTACCCTTTAAGCACACTGCGAAGACTCTCATCACACTGGACGGATGGCAAGGCTGATCTGAATCTGCGCTGGGCGCACAACAACTGTTTGTTTTCTCGTGTCGCGATTCAAATTACATTGTTAGAAGTTCAGCCACTGTATAATTTTCATCATCTGATCCAAGGTTTAATAGCTACCTCAGTCATTGGCTGGAATATCTAGCTACATTTCAAATCTATGCCATTTAGTATGTTTATAGTTACACCGTCATTTTGTTGAGTGTTTATATTTTTGGCGTAGATGTAGTCTATGCGAAAATGCGCATTTGAGCCGCGACACGAGAAAACCAACAATGTGGTTGTGCGCCCAGCGCGGACTCAGATCAGCCTGGGCATCCGCCCAGTCTGATCAGAGTCTTCGCTGTCCCCATGAAGGTAGCTTGGACTCTAGGCTACCTTTTAATCGCTTAGCGAAGAGTCTGACCAGACTGGGCGGATGCCCAGGCTGATCTGAGTCTGCGCTGGGCGCACAACCACATTGTTGGTTTTCTCGTGTCGCGACTCATTTCTGTTTCAGCAATATAGCGTCCAAACAGTACTATGACGTAGACCCATCTTATAAAATAAATCCAGACTTTTTGGATTGTTTTAGAGTGGCAAACCCTCCTTCGTTTAACCGAAACAAGAGGGCCATGAGGCCCTGAATCGCTCACCTGAACAATTGGCAAGGTGGACTTATCATGTCCGAAATTGTCAAAATATGAGTTTTGGGTCAAAAGTCAAAGAATGACCATGACCACTTGTACTCATAAATCTTCATGTACTCATTAGACAACCATATATACCATTTTTACGCCAAAATCTCCAAAACTTTCCATAATTTCTTATGTTCTAGCATTTTCCCATATTTGACCATGCCGCAAAAAAGGTCAAGGTAAACCCAAGGTCACCATTTGAACAGTCTTGGTGGATCTCTAGTACTCCATGCTATTTACCAAGTTTCAGGGCCATAGGTGTATTGGTTCTGGGGAAGAAAAATATTAAAGATTTATCCCGTAAGTGGTAATGACGGCCAAGTTGGTCATGTGACCTGGACCGTTTGAACAAATTTTCATTCAATCAACCCCTGGAGGCTCTATATGAAATGTGTTCACAATTGGCCCTTTGGCTTTTGAGGAAATGGTTGAAAATGTCAAAATATGAGCAATCTGGATCAAAGGTAAAAAAATGACCTTGACCTCTTGTACTCATAATTCTTCATGAACTCATTAAGACAACTGTATATACCAATTTTTTAGGTCAAAATCTTCATAACTTTCCATGAAATCTTATGTTCTACCATTTTCCCATATTTGACCTTGCTGCAAAAGGTCAAGGTCAACACAAGGTCATAATTTGAACAATCTTGATAGTACTCAAGTACCCAATGCTACTTACAAAGTCTCAAGGCCATCGGTCAATTGGTTCTGGAGAAGAAGATTTTTAAAGGTTTTTACCATATATGGGCGTGGCGGCCATGTTGGTCATGTGTCCAGGACCGTTAGATAATATTTTCATTCCATCAACCCCTCGAGGCTCTATATTAAATTTGGTTTCAATTGGCCCAGTGGTTTTAGAGCAGATTGTTTGAAATTGTCAAAATTTGAGATTTCTGGGTCAAAGAATGACCTTGACCTCTTGTACTCAAAAACCTTCATGTACTCATTAAGATGATTCTATGTACCAATTTTTAGGCCAAAATCTTCAAAACTTACCATGAAATCTCATGTTCTAGCATTTTCCCATATTTGACTTTGCCGTAAAAAAAGGTCAAGGTCAACCCAGGGTCATAATTTAAACAATCTTGATAGTACTTGAGTACCCAATGCTACATACCGAGTTTCAAGGCCATCGGTCTACTGGTTCTGGAGAAGAAGATTTTTAAAGGTTTTTAGCTCACCAGAGCCGAAGGCTCCGGGGGAGCTTATAGGATAGGCAGTGGTCCGTCGTCGTCGTCGTCGTATGTCGTCGTCGTATGTCGTCGTCGTCTGTCGTCCGTCAACACTTTTAAACGACATCTCCTCTGAAGCTACTGGGCGGATAAGGCCCAGATTTCATCTGTGGCATCCTGGGGCTGGGGGATTGAAAGTTTGTGTTTTTTATGAAAATTGGCCTTTTAGTTTGGTTGCTATGGCAACTTAGAGTTCCCACTGACTTATAATGGGGAAAATATAAAAAAAGGCATTGACTGCCAAGCCGTTGCAGATATGCTGACAAAACTTTTATAGAAATGTTCCTTGAGATGTCTTCTATCAGCTATATGTTTTTTGGCCCAGTGCTCCTTTTATTGGTTGCCATGGAAACCGAAATGTAAAAAAACGGGAAAGAAATACTTAAAAGATTATATCCTCTGAAGCCACTGGGCCGATAAGGCCCAGATTTCATCTGTGGCATCCTTGGGCTGGGGGATTGAAAGTTTGTGTTTTTTATGAAAATCGGCCTCTTTGTTTGGTTGCTATGGCAACTTAGAGTTGCATTGACTTATAATGGGGAAAATTGAAAAAAGGCATTTACTGCCAAGCGATTGCAGATATGTTGACAAAACTTTTGTAGGTAGTTCCTTGAGAAGTCTCTTATTAGCTATGTATTTTGTTTGGCCACTGCTCCTTTTATTGGTTGCCATGGAAACCAAAATGCAAAAAATGCACAAAAAGAATTCTTAAAAAAAATTATCTCCTCAGAAGCCACTGGGCCGATAAGGCCTAGATTTCATCTGTAGTATCCTTAGGTTGGGGGATTGAAAATTTATGTGTGTTTTTTTATAAAATCGGCTCTTTAGTGTGGTTGCTATGGCAACTTAGAGTTGCATCGACTTGTAATGGGGAAAATTAAAAAATGGCATTTACTGCAATCAATATATGGAAAATAGCTATATATTTTGTTATCAACTCAACAGACTGTCAGACTGAGACTTTGTAGTTGTATACTTTGTATTAGCCAGTACAAATGTGACAGCAATTTTGAGCCTATACAAATTTTATAGCAACTTTGAGCTAGAGATCTGGTGAGCTTTGTGGCCCGTGGGCCTCTTGTTACCATATATGGGCGTGGTGGCCATGTTGGTCATGTGACCTCGACCGTATGCACAAATTTTCATTCCCTCAACCCCTGGAGGATCTATATGAAATTTGGCCTAGTGGTTTTTGAGGAGATTGTTTGATATTGTCAAAATATGAGAGTTCTGGGTCAAAGGTCAAAGAATGACCTTGACCTCTTGTACTCATAAATCTTCATGTAGTCATTAAGATGACTGTATGTACCAATTTTTAGACCAAAATCTTCAACAGTTTCCAAGATATCTTATGTTGCAGCATTTTGCCATATAAAAGCATGAGTAAGCAAATTTGACCTTACCGTAAAAAAGGTCAAGGTCAACCCAAGGTCATAATTTGAACAATCTTGGTAGTACTCGTGTACCCGATGCTACATACCAAGTTTCAAGACCATCGACCTATTGGTTCTGGAGAAGAAGATTTTTTCAGGTTTTTACCATATATGGGCATGTCGGCCATGTTGGTCATGTGACCAGGACCGTTTGAACAACTTTTTGTTCCTAAGGTCCCAGGAGGCTCTATATGAAATTTGGTTACAATCGGCCCAGCGGTTTCAGAGGAGAAGTCGTTTGAAATTGTGGACGGACGGACGACGGACGACGGACGGACGACGGACGACGGACGCCGGAGCCTTACCATCCTATAAGCTCCCCCGGAGCCTCTGGCTCAGGTGAGCTAAAAAATAATACGGTAAGTCTCAAACATAAAGAATACAAGCCAACTGCCTTTAAGAACAATATCCGTACACTGTAAAAGAAATCTGTAGATTTTACGGTAGAATAACTGGAAACCGGCTGCCAGTCCTTTTCCCGTTATTTTTACCGGCGTTTGCCTGTAAGACAATGATGGAAATCACGAAATGGAAGTTTTATGCTAACTTGGCGCACTCGAAAATAACTTTGTGTTGTTGAAGAACTATCTGACCAAAACGACACCTGCTCTATTCTGTCCCACTCTGCTTGATGATTCCTGCCATTTTTACGGGCGCCCGTAGAAATAACGGTAAAAGGACTGGCAGCTGGGTTTTTTTGCAGTGTAGGACTTGCAGAAGTCACTTTTAGAGGTTTACTATTATAACGAAATAACGAAACAAAAATCTTTCAAAGTCTATTAGGCTGGCCTAATTTGTGTTGCGTGTTAGATAACAACTGCATGCATTGTATTACAAGGCTTGTTTCCATTTTGATATCGTAACACCAGAATGCGAAAGAGACATGCGATTTTCCGATAAGGTGCTTTTAGTCGCCATGTTTAAATTGCTACAAATTGATTTTAATTCAATGCGTTGTCAGAAAACATCTGACTAAACATTCAGTCAGTGCATGTTTTTTTTATGATTTTAGTACTCACAAATTTAAATGAAAATAGAAATATTAACAAAAAAAGAAATAAAATATTAAAAGTCTCCATATGCCTACCAGTGAAAATAATGTTAGCACAAATCATTACGGAAAAAGATTCAACCTTAACATTTTGTGATGAAATATGGGTTAATGTGCATATACTTAGTCATATAAGTGGTAAAAAGTCGTTGAAACATGTTTTAGAAAAACGACAAATCGCTGCACAAGAGTTTCCTTTTGTGGTTTCCCATGTATGGTAATGAATGGGCCTCAATGCCTCTACGTTGTATTTGATGTTTTTATTCAAGTTTATAAAATACGAGGTAGGTCATTTAAGTTGCCAGTTTTCATGTGAAGCTAAATATGTTTGGTGTGTTTAATGTTGGCTATTCATGGCCATTCACAATGACAAAAGTATAATGCAAAGCTTGCAGCAATACATCCCGATAAATATTTCATGTTGCTAGAGCAATGCGCTTTTGAATTTAAGTTTAATTAACTCTTTCGGCGCCAAAGTCGCAAAAATGCGACTTTGCAAACAGCGTATATCCAGATCAGCCGGCTCCTAAAAGAGCCGTCTGATCAGGATCTACACTGTTTGCCATTCAAATATGAACTTAAAAAGCCTGATTTTATGAAAAATGTCTTTAGATTGTTAAAATTTCCAATTACAAATCTGTCGTCTGATGATTTGAGCAGACGAAAATTTGTCGTCTGAAAAATTTGTCGCCGAAAGAGTTAAAGGCATCAATGTGGCCTTAAAACTTAAATTCGTAACCGCAATAATGTATTTCCAAACAAACTTTTACTTTTGAGATACGTAACATGTTAAGTGCGTAAAAATACGCTGTCTTCTTTCGACTCTGCTGAAAGAATCTCGATCTGTGATTGAATTGTGTCAGTTCCTGAGAATGTTCATCATTATTTTTTTCTTAAAGTATACTTATTTTCCTAGTACTTTTGGACTAACGGTTTCATGCTCTTTGTACATTAATGTAGAACACTTATTAACACTCTGCCAACCGCTTTTGTGTTTGTATCAGAATTCAAAGGTTCATTGTTTAGCGACTAAGTCTTGAAACGATATCCAGAAAGTAAATTTGTAGCAATGTGTCGGAATTGCATCGAAAGGGTGGATGGGTCTCTGAACTTTGTAATTGACGCATCCATTCTAACAATTTATTGCAAAATTCCGCCACTAGCCATTGTAAATGTTTGTGTATTTGTGCACACGATACAAATTTTCGGGGCACGGTCTGCTGTAGCAGAAACGCAAGAATATAAAACTTTATACAATTTCAGTATCGAGGGTTCAACGCAACACTGTCGTATCTTGTTTTCAAGAAACTTTTCAGGAACAAGAAAAAACTTTTATTCTTCAAAACCCTTATACCATTTTTTTCAACATAATGTTTAATAACTTCCAAAAAACAGTTAGTTTAGCTGACTATTGCTAGTTTGAAGATGCATTTGTTATAAAAGAAGATATTTGTAATTATTTGACTTACGACAGTTTTCCCACTGTATGTCACAATTTTGGTTTAAAGATTTTAATGCAACACTGTCGTAACTTAAGTTACGACAGTGTTGCATTGACTCTTAGTGTTTAAGTCCCTTTAGATTCAGTGCAATACTGTTGTAACTCACTTGATCTGAGTTACTGCAGTGTTGCTTTAAATTCAGTGAAAATATTTTCCATGACAGAAAGTGCAAAACTGTCGTATCTTACACTAAATACTCAAATACTATGTCACTTTATATTAATAATGACAACAGAATGGGTTTTTATCATCAGAAATGTGTAGATTCATACCAAACTTAAATAACAGTTATGCTTTACATTCCATATTTCTTGTAATAGATGCCCCCTCTCTAATTTTAAATATCCCTTGTTTTCTTTATTAAAAAATGGCCCAGCTCCACTACAATTGGCTTTAAACCACCCGTATTTGCTATTTATTGCCTAGATTTTGTCTTGAGAAGGCCGTTTTAGGACTTGCAAATTGCAAGGGTATTTATTCGAAGAAATACCATACTTAATATAGGGATGTTCAAGAAATGTCATAAAACAATGACCACCTTTTAAACTATTTTGGACCTAATAAAACTTATATGAAAGATGTTGAGACAGAATACGGTAATATATTCAACTTTATTGCGTCAGTATGCAGGTTAAAAAATACTGTAAATCTTAAATATGTGCCATTTACTTTTGCATATTGTATGTACAGAAAATTTGATTACCGTCAATTTTGTTATGTTAATTAACACACAAAGGTTAAATTTTGATCATCTTGTTCTATTGTATCAAATGGATACATTTTATGGATAACTTAAGTATTTCTAAACCCCTGGCTCTCCTCCCCACCCCAACCCCCTTCTCAAGAATTACCATCTTGCTCTTGCCCCTTCTGGTACTATCTGGGAATAGGGGGAAATAGGATTATTGTACTCTTAAACACAGCTGGACTATATAGATGATGGAAAGCTTGTTACTAGGCTTTATGACAAGAGGGATCTGTGACTTCAATTTTCCCATAGTTTACTTTCCATTTTCGAGTAGCAATATTCCTTCAGCACCTGCATATGGAGCTTAGGTCTCTCAGCTAGTCCGCTATGCTAGAGCCTGTTTTCAGATACAATGTATCAAGACTTTGTTGATAGAAGGAGGCTGCTACCCAGTGTATTGTTGTCACAGGGTTATTGCAGAGTCAAGTTTGTGTCAACACGGGTATCATGGGAGTAACCATGACCTCGTTATTCCCTACAATGTGGCCGTTTCTAAACTTACCCATTTCTTATTTCCGATTTGATTGCCTCAGCCCAAGCATAGAAAGGCTTTCAAATACTGGACTTTCATTTTCACTGACTTTTTCCACAGTTACATAGATCACACTGGTATGGCAGTCAACACAGGCAATGAAAGCAACGTTCATGCCAACTAACATTTCTGACTATAAAACTTGAATTGTTTCGCATACTTCTTAATTTAGTTTCAAATTATTATTCTAACGGACCAGGCAGTTTGTTATACCTCTTTGTCAGATCAGTTTTTCGTATATATGCCATCTGATATAAAGACAGTGCAAAAAAAATGTTTTTCACCAATTCATTGGCATGGTTGTTGTAGCCCAAAAATAGTTTTTAAGCCTTTTTTGAATACGCATATGAAGCCAGGATCGGAAGGACTGTAAGATTATACTTCTGAAACAAAATCAAACTGATTAAAAGAAAAAGCAAGTTTCCTGTACGTTGTCTACGTTGCCTGTGTCAAATCAGACCAGTGTGTAGATATGGCAGGTGTTTTATAAAAGGCAGGTGATGCTTACTACTCACAAGCACCTGATCACACCTCCCAAACTTAGGTATCATGTCTGTGTATCTAAAATATTTCAGAATCGTCAATGTGTATATGATGTTTATATGATTTATGAGTTTGGACTTATGATTTGGGTACTTTAACCACTTTAACTCTAAACCTCTCAAAGACGAACAGTAATTTTTGTTATAATATATTGGAGGGGTGCTTTGAGAAGCCAAAAATTCTGGCCTTTGCTTTTAATATTTCAAAGGCAGACAAAAATTATATAGCTATATTCATTATGATGTAGACACATAATCTGATCTATCAACCTCCCAAAATATTTGTGAAACTAGGAAACATATTTAATTATTAAAGATGTATTAGTCTTTTAATATGGTATTTGACCTAATTATTGCACATAATCTAACAAGCCCACATTATCATGATTGTGGGAACTTCTGAGGCATATGATGGTAATCACACATTTTTTTTTTACTGTTCTGACCCTTTACTTGTTTTAAAGAGCTGAAATACTAAAAAAAAATTCAGATGTCAGTTAAGAAGCTTTTCGATGCTTCTATGACTTTAAGTATCTTTCCTCTGATGCTTTCGCCATTAAATATTGGTTTGATCTTTCCGTATATAAATCCTTTGGATTATGCGCTTATCAGGATGAAAAGTTACTACAAGTATTTGCAGACATTTTCAAAAAGTTAAGTGTACAGTCCAGTAAAAAGGATGAAGATGGTATACTACATTGTATAATCTTTGCAATATTTTTTTTTCAACGGGAACTTCCCCATTTTTATTCTAAATTGAAAAAAGAAAAATAAATAAGTTAGAAATTAACAATAAAGCAAGTGCATTTATTTATATTCTAAATCTTCTTGAAATTGAAACCATAATTTTTTAACATCAAAAGCCTTCTGTTACATACAGCTCTAAATCTACTGCATAGGCAGGGTTAATTACATGTGACCAGTCTGTGCTGTAGTAATTGTCAACAGAGTGGGTAGGGGAGATCTGAGCTGGCTGTATTTGGGGCACGTTGTAAATGCATGGGCAATTGCTGCTAGCTACCACAGGTTTTTGATCATGTTAGTGATGCTGTCACATTGTTGGCCAGAAGGAAAGCCATATTTTAATAATGACTAACAATAAATTTGTCAGATATATTTTCAAAGCATAATTAGCTCGCCTGTACGAATGAACAGGAAGAGCTTTTGCACTACTCCCGGCATCGGCGGCGTTATCAAAAAAAAATTAAATGTTAAAGTTTTACATTAAAGTTTTTTAGGTGATGGGCAAGGCGCTGTCAGGCGAGCTATCCTGACCCGCTGACAGGTCTTGTTTTATTAAAGTTGTTTCAACAATCCCAAACAAGATTAATTTTACAAACATGAGCTGAAATAATGTTTCTTTTGCTTTTCCATGATGCAAGTTAAAAGTAAATCTTTTTGGGCACTTTTACCAAAAAAAAAAAAAAAATAAAATAAGAATTTTATCCTGAAAAACTTGCTAGCACCTGGGGTATCCACAAAATAATTGCCAATCGTTCATAGGGCAGAGACCCAGTGGCATACGGTACATAACTGATGCCAGATATTTTGAGAGCTTAGTTCAATTTGTGCTGCTATGAAAGGAATATTAATGTGACAATGAATGCCTGATGCATAACACGTTTTGAGTAGTATATGATTTTAGAAACTTTTTATACTAATAGTATACTCAAAAGCAAAAATAACGCATATTTTTCTTTTTGGTGTTTTAAAGTCAAAATAAAAATCTGCTGAAATTGGCAAAACAGGGAAGATATTATCAACGCATGGGGTACACTTTGCCGCAAACTTGTTTAAATTTTATTTGTTTATTCATGCGTAACGAAAGCGTAAACAATCAAGGGGTCAATATCAAAATTCACAAATACTGATCAGTTAACTCAGTGTCTTGAATGGAGTTATTCCTGGCTCCAAAACTGATGCCGTCTTTATCTAGGACGCTACAATGCCTCAGAAACATCATCAAGAATTTAAAGTATTGGTTACTTGTTACATACAAAGTTATGCCCCTTTGTGCAAATCCCGTAAAGTAGGCAAGTTTTGCGATCGGAAAAGAAAATTTTGTGGATTTTTCAGCAAACCGAATTGAAAATGGATTCCAACTCTGGTTAAATAAAAAGGTAAATGGTCACAATCAATAAGAGTATGTTACAAAGGGAAGTAACTCTGTACGTCCTTCCAATAATGCAACCACAGATTGAACTTTTGGGCGCTAGAGCTTTGAAATCACAAGGCAAAATTAAATGAAAATCATACAGCATCTTTATCATAAAGGGCAGTCTACGGTCAGCGAATCGGGAGACAAGATTTTTTCTAGGAAAACATTTTTATCGATTTTTAAATTTCTTAACTCAAACCGGATGTGAGCAAAATACGTACTCATTTCAAACCAAAATTTGTTTTAAACGGGTCCTTTACCCATAGCCTTACTCATTTTTAATCCCAAATTACAATTTTTTTTCTAATAATTTGATGATTCAGACGAATTCCAAAAACTTGGAAAAAATTTGGAAAAATGCAGATTTTTGCATGTGCGATTTAACTGTATAAGAATAATTTTTTTTTAAGTTTTATACCGTTTTCCTGTTGGTTACATCATGCTTAACTCACGTGCAGCAAAATCGTATTGATACTTAATTTTTTGCCATTGTGAGCCAGAATTTTGTGATTTTTGCCTTTTTGACAAAAATCTGCATATCTTTTTCGAAGAATTGCACTGTGACAAGAAAATGCTGCAGAACTTATGGCCACGTATAGGCAAATCCCAGAACCAAGTTAAAAGTAAAATATCATTACAGTTAATGAGGCAAAACAAGACACTAAAAATATGCGTTTCTTTTGCTGTTGAGTATATATTCTAGCATACAACCGCTTGCATATGGCTATTAAATGCCATTCATTAACAAAGCTCAAACCATGCATTAACATTGGCATCAAGCATCATTTTAGGCCTGCCTAATATAATCACAGTGTGGGCGGTAATTTGTTTACATTATGTTACCTAACATAACATACCCTCCCTGGGATAAGCATTTTTGTTTTCTTTTTTTTGTTAGTGTCAAAGCCATTCTGTTATTTGCAGATTGAAGTTACGATATACATGGCACTACGAATGACAATGTTTTTGATTTTCCAGACATTTTCACCAAGATTTGCAACTGAATCCTACTCTAAAATGCAAGAATAGGGATAATACATGTTAATACATTTGCCAGGTCCCTCCGAAGAAGTTTGAACACTTGACTAAGACATCATGCTCAAACAACTTTTCCAGGACCTGGCAAATGTTAATGCATGAAACTATATGTATGATCCCTATAAGCAACTAAATTAACGTGACATAAGAACTTAATGGGAAAGCTGGCTAAAAATTATCAGGAAGGCACTTGTCTTCTTAGGAAATTTAATGATTTAGCAGGAGCAAGTTGAGATAAAAGGTAAAAGTGCCATAGCATAGTGACCATAGGGGCAGTGTTAGTAAGAGGCCCACTGTATTTTGGGCACATCATCTTAAAGATGGAGCCCATCACCCTCTTTCACTGTCTTATCCTTCCCTGATTCGAAACAGAGATACCCATTTACTGCTGGGTTGACTCTTATCCTTCCCTGATTCGAAACAGAGATACCCATTTACTGCTGGGTTGACTCTTATCCTTCCCTGATTCGAAACAGAGATACCCATTTACTGCTGGGTTGACAGACAGAGTTCTCCAGTGACGGGATCACCCAACCTGGATATACTAGAGACCCTCTGCACCATAACTGAGTCAGTCAAACCATTTGACCATGACACCTCTCTGAGATACTGTACTGAATTTAATGGGAGTAGAGTTGATTGGTAGGATGATTCTCTCTAGACTTGAGCGCCAAGTCAGCAATACTGCAGTCATGTTGAGCCATCTCCCCCCTGGGAGGTGGAGAGAGAGAGGAAAAAACAATGTTAGGATCCACTGGCTAGTACATGTTAAGGTATTTTCAGATGGTAGCTAACCACAGATGAACCTATTGTGCATTTATGTATGTCAAGTCTCATGTTTTAGAGTCACATTAAACTGTCTCCACCACTAAATAAAGTAAAACAAGTCTTGAAACTTTTTTGTTTGTAGAACTGAGCTTTGATGACAGGATTATGTGTTCTGCGTCTGAAATATTTGTTGAGAAATGTCAGCACAGGTTATGCATGTAAGATGAAATAATGTTATTTTGCCATGTCACTATATATGATGGACACCAGAGGATCAGAAAAAATTAAATGACATTTTTTATGTCCAATACTCAAACAGAAAACTGTTGGACATTGGAAAACTGAGTTGGGCCCTGTAAGACAGATTTATGAGCAAAGAGACATCATCTTTGTTCAGAATGGTCACCCCAAGTCAGAAAATAATCAGCATTTTATCACAAAAAGGTTGCTGCAAATAAGGAACTTCTCAAATATTTTTGGACTAAAATTATGGAATTTCTTAACTTTCTGTTATTCAAATTTCCCTGACCAACTTTCATAATTCCCTGAACTTGAAAAATTGTCTTTTCCCTGACCAGTGGCCATCCTGTTAAATGTTTCGTCCCAGTGATTTGACTTACATGCTTTTCTGTGGTGTCCCCCTGTCAGGGAGTAGGAAGCATTTTTCTTTTGGTAAGGCAAGTATCAGGTAAGAAAAGCAAGTATTAAGTTAGAAAAGGCGAGAATCTCGTTAGAAAAGGCCACTATCCAGTTAACAAAAGCCAGTAATGCGTTAACAAAAGCAAGTACCGAGCTGAAAAAAGTGAGTATCATGTTAGGTAACAACACCTTAAGACATTAACTCGATACTTGCTTTTGTTAAGTCAATACTCACTTTTGTTGACTAAATACATGCTTTGTTAACTGGATACTTGCTTTTTCCAACTGGATACTCAAATTGAATAAAGTGAGTATCGAGTTAGGTAATTACACTTTAAGACAAACTCGGTAATCATTTTGTTAACTCACTTTTGTCGACTCAGTACTCACTTTTTTACTTGATACTTGCTTTTTTTAACTCAATAATCACATTTTTAAACTTGATACTCGCTTTTGTTAACTTGATACTTGCTTTTCTGAGATTTAGCAAGTTTCTTACTTGGTTCGGGACCTTTTTTTTTCTTTTTAGAATATGCGATAATCATGTGATCTTGATGTGCCTTTGCCACCCTGAGTTATACTTAGTTTATACTCCATACTGTCCATGTCCTGAAGCCCATGCAGCTCAGTTTTCGCAAAAAAAAATACTACCCATCTGCAATGAGGTTGCTAAGTTGGCTGCCCCAATTCAGGCATACCTTAAAGATATCCTTTTAATATTTATGATGTCATATAAACAAACAAATTGCTGTATAAAGACAGTTTTGCATTGATGAATTAATAAGATCAGGTATTGATTTTTAATGCAACACTGTTGTAACTGACATTATTGAAGTTACATCAGTGTTGCACTGAGAGAAGTCATCATACTTTATCATTATCTTTAATGCAACAGTGTCGTAACTTAAGTTACGACAGTGTTGCGTTGACAGAACTAGCCTTTGTGAGATACTGCAAAATGCCAAATCTCCTTTTGCTAGACAAATATTTACAACTCATGTGGGATATTTTTACTGATTATGTAGATCTGTTTTGGAATGTCAAAACTGCAGAAAAGTCTATTTCAGAAAAATATGAAGTTACGACAGTGTTGCGTTCAACCCACGGTATGTGAATATGTTTTTTAGGAAGATAAAGGGTTTGTGGGTTGAATATTTAAAAACAAGATACAAATAAAAGCTGAAAACATGGAAAATAAAACATAAACAAATTACATGGTGCGTGTTCCAAGTGAGTTATGTTTCACTAAAGGCGAGAATAATTACTCTGGAAAATGCTTTTTCAACAATATGGTGAGAAAACACGCATTGTTCCCCATAGATGTTTTTCAAAATATTGAAATAAATTTCAATTTAATTCCACAACTGTTTACATTGACATCAAGGTGCAAATGCACGCTTGCAGGAATAAATGAATCTAACTTGCCTGACGCACGACATAGTTAGCCAATCAACCCGTCTAACAAAATACAAAATGCATAAAGATAAGCAATAATGGCGCATTTATACAATCAGGTCCCATGTCCTGCCACAAAAGAAATAGGGAAAGAAGTACACTCACAACATGACACGAAATGCATGTCATTTGACTTAAAGTTCAGCTCATCTCTAGTCAGTCAACTTCTAGAACCAAAAGCAGGTGGGAGAAATATTGATATGCATAACAAGAAAATGAAAGAAAAATCACATATCATGCAAGGAACTCCGGTATTTCAGTGGAGTTGTCTGACTTCCCAGGGGTCTCCTGGTGTCGTAATACGTTCTTTCCGTTGAGTCCTCATCTCTGATTCATCATAGGCCTTATCCGTGATTTGTTTGTTTCCGGTGACGATTCATTGATGAGTTAGGAAACCTTCATGCTTACCAAACAGCTAACTTATTATGTCTTAGCACTTGTGTTGGTGCCTCATATTGTTAATTCCTATTCGGTATCTTGGTTGGAACTGTAATCAGATTGCATCATTTCTGTTCAGAATTTAGGATCAAAGATCCGAAAAAATAGTAAGTCTTTTACCTAATGTCAAAATCAGAAATTGTCTTTTTGAAACTAAAACCAGTATTACCAATCGGTTTTCAACATGCCACAGCCACTAATAGACAATTCAGCATGTATCTGAAAGTAAACAGGTCTAGCATGCATAACAAGTTTAAAACTAACAGACATTCGGCTGTACATAGTCCCCCCACTAAGGGCAGGTTTGTATTCTCTAATTATCTAAAACTACATTCTTCTAGGAATAAAATGATACATATAAGCCCTCTGTAAGCTTGGTCGAAAATGACTATAACATCAACATCAATTACACTATCAAAAAATGCATATTCAGGTTACGAAGGAAAATACGCATTGTTACCCACGTGTAAGTTTTGCCATTATGATGTTAGTTTTTTGTCTGTTGGAGAGATCATGATCTAAAGATCTAAAGAGTAATTTGTTAAGAGTGAAAAGACTACACAAAGTTAGTCACCATCAAAGACAGCACAAGCAGCAGCCATGTGAACAGAAATTTCCCATGTAGGTGGTCACCAGGCTAGCCTAACCATTACAACCAATATATCAACAATTCAAGAAACAACACATTAAAACTACCAAGAAGACCCAAAAGAGAAGTGCCGCATTGGGACGACCAGTAATTGAATTCCTGTTGAGCTTAACCGGTATATGGTCTACCAACCCTAGCCCTTGGTTCTGCCACAAACACAACATACCGACGAAAGCATCAGTTTTGACTATCACAACAATTTGTACTAAATACATTCATCATTTTTGTTATACCTATTTTTCTATATTTATTTTAGGACTAGCCTTAACATCACACACACTATATCAATATCAGTGAAAGCAACAAGCAATACACAAAACAATCAAAGACATCCACAAGAACCAAAACAGAAGTGCCGCTTTGGGTCGCCAAGCAATGGAATCACTGGCGGATTTATCCGGTTTGCAACCGAGCCCTTAGTTCTGCTTCGGTTCATCAGATACTTACTTATTCGGTTTGCGTGGAAGATTCTTAGCTCATAAGTGTAATATCTCAGGAACATGGAAATCAAAATTAAAACTAAGATAAAACCAGCATGAGGACTCGAAAAAATAGCAACTTTGAAATTCCGGAGCAAAAGAAACCTACTATTCAAACTACGATGGGCCCGACCCAAGACGTCCCGGAACGGAGTCAGGCGCCAAACGTTTGTGTTACTACTAAGCTAGGTTTAGGTTGGCGCCTTCATAAAGTCTGAGATCCGACACACCGTCGTGCAGTTGAAGAGGTGCTCAAGGTTATAAACGTTGGTTGGGTTAACCACCAAGCATGCAGTTTGTCGCAAAATATCTTTATTATAGTGATTCCCCTTCAGAGGTTTAGAAGAGCGCTGCACCCTTCTGCCTTTTGGCCTTACCCTTCTGCCTTTTGGGCCTTCTACCCTCCCTTTGTGGCAGGTAATTTCATTCAGAATAATGTCAAACTTTTGCAATATGCAGCTTTCTGTGATTAAAAGAGGCTTTCATTATGCAAATATTTATATCTCCTTTAACAAACAAGGTGTTTATTCAGTTAGAAAGTGTTAATACCCTTAGTTATATTGTGTTTGAAAAACAATTGCTTCAAAAAAGTTCCCTTTAGAGAGCGTGTCATGCACTAAATGCGCCCTTTCTCTGGCCAGCATCCTGCCTTTTTCAGGCTAGGGTAACACTATATTATAAGCAATCTTTTTATATCGAATTACTTTTTTTTAAATGATAAGGAAAGTCAATTTTACTTATTAAACAATTGTGACCAAATAAGCAAAACAGAAAACTGAGAAACCAACTAATATTAAGTTGAAGCAAACTTTATTCAGACAGCAGTGACAATTCTAACGTCACTGAAATCGAAGAGTCTGTTTTTAGCAGGAAAAGAAACGAGCACAGTAAGACGAAAATGTAGTCTGGAAGCAAAGCTTAAGCTAAAGGGATATCATCATATTTGAAAAGAAGGTGCAATGTAGTTAGAAAATGATAGGCAATGATCAGGAAATAACACAATCAAATTCCACATCCCGCCCTCCAAACCAATAGGAAAAGAAGCACACACACACGGAAAAATGCACACAAGTTCACGACAGGCACGCACGGTAAACCGAATGAGCAGCTCTTTCCCATACAGGTGGTCATTCAGCTACCTTAATCAAAAATAGCATCAACAAAAATAGCATCAACATATATTTCTTATCGATAGAAGTCGGAGAAGTGAAATGGTCAAAGCACCCAGTTCATAAGTCCATACTCATAACTCATATACATATTGACAATGCCGGAAATCGTAAGCTTTTATATACCTTCTTTTGTACTATGCAATGAAAGATTACGCTTGAGTTCTCGTTTCACAGTCCCCGGTGCAGAAAGTTCAATCGACAGACATCAAAAGGGATTTGACAGAAGTCGGCTACAATACAAACAGTAAATCATAATAACTCTCGTCAATTTTGCTAGCAGGATGTCTATTATGATCGAATGTCTGTTAACTTTCATCATTTTGATGCCCATTTGTTCGCAATAAATAAGCGATATAAATAATAACCTACGTTTTAACCAACGCTTGATTGTCGTCTCTTTAAATATCACCAATTATCCAATTATGTGCGATCAGGGAAGACTTAGATCAGTGTAAAAGGCAAGCAACTCTGATCAGACTAAGCGAATACGCTTAGTCTGATCAGAGTTGCTTGCCTTTTAACATTTCAGTCTGTATTGATGTGCACACTGTGTACTGCATGGCTAAAGGTCCATTTTCAAACGACGCCAATCGGTCTTTAGCGATAAATAGAATCTATCATGAGTGCCCAGTTGCAAAAAGATCCCAATCAAAGGATCTATTATTCAAGTGGGAAGCGAGGCTCTGCCGATTTTCTAAATTGAGCGCTAGACCTGAGGGTTGCGATATGTATCCCCACTGGACACCAATGATTGATCATTTTTCTCACCTACCAATATTAAATTGATTGTTTGCCCTTACCTTAAAACGAGCTGCGTTACCTAGAGAGTGACGTCATAAATCTAACATGATCACCTGAGACAGAAATCGAACAAAGTCAAAGAGCAGGTAAGCTAAAAAAAAAGTCTATTTAATAACAATTATTACGCAAAACGGATCGGGCGTCAGACTCTATGATGGCCCCGACCTAAAGCTATATATTTTAGTTGGTTGGGACCGGAGCCTTTTTGTCTGTTGCTTGGTCCACCGGGGCTCAACTGGTGACCTTCTTTTGCTTCAGATTTCCAGTGGGGTTGTTTGGCAGGCCAGGGATCTCCACCTGTCAGACAGCCCGTTGTATCTGTTGAGTCCTCGTCTTTGCTTCTTCATGGTGTTGAAATTTGATTTATGTGTTTACCGTGATGATTCATTGACGAGTTAGAGGGTTATCATGCGAACCGAACAACCAACTAAATGTTTTGTACCACTTCAGAAACTGAGGGTGAGGTTGGGCCTGTAAAATCGATTTAAGCCCCCAGTAATACATTGCTGACCGTTCCAAGGCGGTAGTTCTGTTGTGGTTCTCTGTTGCCTGTTTTTGGTGTCAGAGTTTCTGTGATGTTTAACCTTATGTATGTTCTTATTATTTTTGGTTCGGTTTGGGTTGCTGAGTGGCCACCTTTTGGGAATAATCTGCTCACTCGGTTGGCGATATGTTCTCTGTATCTTGATTATTTGTAATCTTAGTTGTTTCCAACTATGGTTTGAGGGCTGGATTTGGATTTTGATTGTTTCAGTTCCTGGTCTTTGCATACTTTTTACTTTTTTTTCTAAATCCTGTCTGAGAAGCAATCGAACAACGAAATTCGAACGAATTTACATGTAGCTTATCCCATATAACTTGGCGCGTGGGATAAGATTTGCTACTGTCTTGAAAGTGCACTGATGACTCTATCCTGTTCGCAGTGATAGGTGAGAAAAGCCGTGACATGGAAATGGTGCGACCAGTTTATATGCGATTTGTACAGAACGAGACAAACTCTGGAGTGTCGAGTCAGAACCATCCGATTTGTCTAAATAATTACCAATGCAAGTTCCTTTCCACTGAATACTTACGCATCGTTTAAATAATGAGCACACAACTATTTTGGCAATCACACGGAACTCGTACATAATAATATTATAAAGTGAAGTTCTGTAGAGTCCGCATCTTTTAAAGAGATTAACGAAGGGAAAATACAGCGAAAGAAATTAGAATTAGCATTTAAAATGAAACAAACATGTAGGGGGACAGAAAATATAATATTGAAGACTGATTGTGGGTTTTGCTCGAGTGTCCAGTTATGTTGATGACCTAAATATTCGCAATAAAGATAATGACAGCAAAACTTCTCAAACAAGTTTATAGATATCATAAAGTTCGTAAAGCGTTTTCAAACTTTTATCGATATTTATCTAAATGTAGTGTCGGATTGAATACACTTCTTCTGCAAGTCCTTTCAAAACCTGAAATTTATGGCGACTTGGTGTATAAGTTCAGAATATAATTAGTTAAAATGATTATCCTTATCATTTTAAACAGGTTATTCGATATAAAAAAAAAATGGTTATGATAAAGATGTTTTGCGGCCACGGCATGCTTGGTTGCAAATCAAATCCATGACGATGGGTCGGACCTCAGACTTTATGAAGGCACCAACCTAAACATAACGTACAAGTAACGGAGACTATTGGCACCTGACACACGTTCCGGGGCGTGGTTGGTCGGGCACACCGTGGTTTAATTGGTAGGTTTCTTCTGCCTCGGGATTGCAGTGTTGCTATTTCTGTGAGTCCTCGTGTTTGTTTTCGCTTACGTTTAATTTCTATGTTTCTGAGATATTACACTTATGAGCTAGGAATCTTTTAGGCAAACCGAACAACTATGTACCGGACGAACGAAAGCAGAAACAAACGCGATAGCTGGTCGATCACAAGCCAGTAAAGCCCGCAGTAACCCCCACTTCTGGTTTGGTTCTTCTTGGTTGTTTTATATGTTGTGTTTTGCTTTGTCTGCTACTGATGTATTGTTCGTAATGATAAGGCCAGTCTTACAACAAAAATTGAAAAAAAAAAAAATAAATAAAAAAAAAATATTACACGTTTTTCGTGTAGTTTGTGCTAGAAGACCAGTGCGCATAAGAATACGTAACATAAAAGAAACGACGACCAGTAATAGATTACCGGGGGCTTAAACTTGTTATACTGGATCGTCTGCTGTGGTTCGAAACATTTATCCAGCTAAAATGTCCGCATGAAGGTTTCAAAACCCATAATCGAATCATCGTTGGACACAAACAGATCATGGAAATCAAAGAAGGGGACCCTAGAGAAACAACTTAAAGCCATCTTTTGGGAAAACATAAATGAGCCACGACATGACAAAACCAACAATGTGGTTGTGCGCCCAGCGCAGACTCAGATCAGCCTTGGCATCCGCCCAGTCTGATCAGAGTCTTCGCTGTCCGCATGGAGGTAGCTAAGACCCTTAACTACCCTTTGAGCACTTGACAAAAAGTCTGGTGAAATTGAGCGGATGCCCAAGCTGATATGAGTCCGCGCTAGGCGCACAACCATATTGTTGGTTTTCTCGTGTCGCGGCTCCAATGGAATGCTACAGTCTGCATGCTGAGTGTTTACCCAATCGTTGCTTCCCTCGATAATTGTACGCTGGTGGGTAGGGCGCCAAAGTCAATGATAGACCCGACATAAAGTTATCTATTCTAGTTGGTCGGGGCTGGAGCCTTTGTATGTTGCTTGCTGAACCAATCAGTGTTCAATTGGTCTATTAAATATTCCAGTATCTAAGTTGTGTTATTTAACACTCCATGGATCTCCAGGCGTCAAATACGTTTTTGTCGAGGCCTCGTCTTTGATTTTATCGTGTTTTGTATCCATGATTTCCTTTTTTCATTGTTTGGTTAGGAAACCTTCACGTGGACCAAATTTTCTGTGGTCTTGAGCAATATGGTCACCTGAATAGCTGCCCATACTGCTTTTTGTTTAGTCTTGTTTTGTAATTAAAAAACAAATAGAACAAATAGGTTAAAATAGATGTTGCTGTTAGTTTTAGTTAGGGTAGTTGAATAACCGCCTGTTTTGAAAATAGCTATTCGTTCGATTCATTTTGCGTGTTTTTCATGAACGTTCGTCAATTTATGTGCGTCCTTCTTCGCCGTTTAATTTTGAGGGCGGGTGGTTGGATTAGATTGTATTAATTCCTGATCATCTCCTATCTTTTTAGTTTTCACACCAGTGCAGAATCTGTGGGTGTGGGTTTCCATCCAGCAATATCAATTTAAGTCCCCCCTTCCTGTAATATATTACGGATTGTTCCAAGGCGATTCTTCAGTCTGTAGTGGGTTCTCAATGCTAAGCTTGCTTATGTACACTTGTCTTTGATTCTCTAGCAGTAATGGATAGCTTCATACTATTATTTCTGCTTTCTTGTGCGAATTAGATAAAAAAAAGATAAAAAGATAAACATTGCTGTGGCTGCTGTTTGTAACTAGGGTAATGACCGCCTCTCTTGGAAAGAGCTGGTCATTCGGTTGAACGCATTTGTCTTTTGTGACCTTCTATCAGTGTATGTATATTCTTTCATTTTTAGTTTTGAGGGCAGGTTATCTAATTCTAGTAGTTTCTGATCATGGTCTATCTTTTAACTTCTTACTTGGGTTCCTGAGCATAAGCTTCTGTAATAATCAGTTAGATAAGAGATTATCTTAAGAAAACATCGCGCACTACAACATCACATTGCAACATTACTTAAATAAAAGCCAACAGACAGTGTCTTATCGAGTAAACTTGTGTCACTTTAATGAACGCCATTTGGGGCATGTTATTTAAGTAGTATGTCTCTAAATTCAGTTTAATTGAAAGCTGGACACATATATAAACTAATCCTGTAGGACTTACTATGAAAGCTTTGTAATTCCTTTTAGTCATTTAACAAGCCATTTGAGCACATGTTTCTTGTTTTATATGCTCTTTATCTTAGGTCTAGACAAATGTTATATTTATTGTGGCTATATGATCTCTGAAGTGCCAACACGTTATTGATTTCTCAAGTTTGTAGTGAAGGTCTGCGATCTTGGTGATCTGATTTTCGAGCTTTTTTATAGTTTCATACTTTACGGTAATGTATCAGAAAGATAAATCAGTGTTCGACTTCCCGGAACAGGGCCTGGCGGCTTTGTAGCAGGTTATGTCTAAATTTAAAATCTTAAATAGTTCCTTCAAGGGCAGAAAATACATTCAGAAGAAGGAACATGTGCAGACTACGTAGTTTCGGCTAATAAAGCCTCGTCAGTGACCCTGACAATATCTGGTGACGAAACCAGAGAAGTTGCATCCAGTTTCGTGAAAATTACTTTTAAAAATAATCTTTGCACCGAGAAATTCAACATACTCCAATTGATCATCTTGATATACATGTGATAGTATATATAACGAAAATTTTGTATATTTAATTTACTCTTATAAACAAAGTAAATGCTTCGGATTTTACACTTATTTATATCTAGTAATTTTTACACTTTTTTATCTCAAGAGTAAAGTTTCAGAACTTTTAGTTCATATTCAGTTCAATACAAAACATAATAATACAGTTGTGACTGTCTTTAGAACAATAATTGACATTTACCAAAAATATTCGTCAAAAGTGACTGCCCTTTTAAGTATAATCAGATATGGTGTACTTCAGCAAGAGGTAGATCCGATTATGACATTATGATAACTGAATAATTTTCAGGAAACTGTGAAATATTTATCGTTATATTTCACTGTATGTGGAGCTGGCCTTTAACAGTAAGAACAATCAGAAAGAGCGGGATGTCGGTAATAATATGGTATTTTTCTCCCTATGAACGGATAAAGAAATAAAAGTATTTCTGGAACCAAATGCATGTCTCGGAAGATGTAATATAAGCTGGACGATGATTTTTTTTATTTTTTTTTGTTTGCATCAAAGTAAAAGAACAGGCATTGATCAGGAATTAATACAATCAAATCCCACACACTGCTCTCAAAACTAAAAGGGAAAGAAGCACAAATAAACTTGACAAAAGTTCACGAAAGACACGCACATTGAATCGAATGAATAGCCCTTACCCATACAGGTGGTCATTCAGCCACCCTAATTAAAACAGCAGCATCTGGTCATGAAAATTACCAAATAAACAAAACCTTGTGTTCTTCTATTGCTTTGGTATCTCTTTTGTTTCCATAGGATTGCTCGTTTCAAGACGTATTTATTTCTAGACCATTAGAGCCAAGATTAATAATGTATTTCACGTTGACATGATGGTGTGCTAACGATCAGAAAGTTTAACGTGTATTGCTTAAAAATGTCGTCAAACTGTTGACTGCCACAAATGCTCATCAGCATTAGCATTACAATGTCATAATTCACCGCTCTGAAAACCCGCATACTCTTGATAGATATGTATCCTTCTATTACCTGTGAGGTAAAATCACGTACTTATTGTGGAACAGTGAACACGTGCTATGTTTTGGTGGTACTTTCCAACGGGCTAAACTGTGGTTGCATTGGCCAGTTATACAATACTATCAGATGAACTTGAAAGACATTCTGGGTGTTGCTTGGATCGGTGTATCATGAAGGATAGAGTAGCAGAATTGTGTTATATATGTTGTCTGTATTTCTTAATGAAGTGCTCAACTATTATTAGCAACATTTGCCCGCGTAATTTTTAGTTTGCTGGTTATTGGTTTGGTTGAATTGAGCCCTTACGGAAGCTAAGAGCGAGCAGAAGGATCCACTAAAGTTTGCTGGTTATTGGTTTGGTTGAATTGAGCCCTTACGGAAGCTAAGAGCGAGCGGAAGGATCCAATAAAACTAATGTAAGCCCACACCCCCTCCTTTTATCTATTATTGACCGTTTCAGAGCGGAATTTCAGCTGTGGTCCCTCAATGTTACAGGATCTTATGTCCGCTTGTCGACGGACGTTTAGCAGTATTGTTACCTGTACACATGCCTACTTTGCTTTCTCTTTTGTTTTGTAATCTAAAGCACACATGTAGGTAAAAGTAGATGTTTATGCTGTTTGCAATAACGATAGCTTGATAAGCACCTGTTTGGAAAAGATCTGTTCAATCGGCTTACAATACGTGTCTTTCGTGGACATTTGTCAGTTAATGTATATACAATGTACTTCTTAGTATAATACCCGTTTGGTTTTGATGGCGACAGTATGTTCATTTCAACATTTTTCAATAGGGTTTATTTTCAAGAAACTGTGAGTATAACGCACTGAGCAAAGACATTATATTTAAACAACTCTCCATTTCAATAAGATTGATGGACCTACAATCTGCGCCAAGAATATTATAATATTGTCTTCTAAAGCCATTTTTTCAATTGATAGACTGGATTCCCCTTATGTCACGGTAGTTAATTGTAGTGACAGCTAGAAATAAATAAAAAGAGCTGGACTGATTAAATAATATTTTAGTTATAATCCTTTGGCCATCCCATATTCTCTTGCACTATGGAAAATCATATCCTTCTAATCTTTGTTTTCAAACAAGAAATGATAAGCCACCATGGTGTTGCAGCTTAAGCTAATGGAGAGTTCCATAATATCACGGTATTTATAAAAGTGGCAAGTATGGGAAGCATGTAGTATCAAAATTCTTAAAATTTAAAGGAGTCATAACGAAGGTGTTCATCAATATTCTAAACCAGTTTGTACAAGCTAAATCAAATGTTATTGAAAGGGGGGGTCTCATATGCGCCCACACTTGGATTTTCTTGTTACTATGCATGCTAAGTGCCACTGTCTTATCAACTATAAATATGTATTTATTATCTTTAAAAAGGTATTTTAGGTCTCAGGAGAGCACCTTGAGGTACTCCATTTTTTTCCTGATACCTGCCATTCATTTTTTTAGTCTTAAAGTATATGCTTTCCTTAATTTAATAAACTTTGAACTAGAATTGTAAAAGGACTGTTTATAGATACCTTCAATACCATTTGTGATTAAATAAATATATACACATGTTTTTTCTCGAAACATAAAGTCTGAAACTATAAAATAATTAAGGCTGAAATTACCAAAACATGATTTTCAACTTAAAATTTAAAAGGGTTGCAGTCTTTGTCAACCTTTGAAATTGCTAGCAAAGTAGGCCCTGTGTATCCTCTCAATACCTTTAGAATTTTATGACATTTGGAAACCGGTAACATTGTCAAATATTACGTAATATTTATGAAGGTAGATTTTAAGAGAAAAACTCATGTCAGAATTAAGTATGAATAAGTTCGCAGAACCACTTCCTTTTGTTATAATATAACAATTAGTATACATAACAATCATAACAGATTGTTCTACATGCTAATACACTGATTTAAAAGGTTTATAAAAAAAACTATTTTACCCTAAACAATGTGCATATATAAAATGTACTAATTCTGTAGCTGAATTTCATGCATAAATGTTTTTATTTGTGTAAAGTATATCATACAAAGCAAATACATATATATGAATAATTGCTTGACTGCTAATTGTCCCCTTTAGTCAATTTGACTACTTAAGTTTCTTTTCAATTGAGGTGTAAGTCAGGGTGATCCATTTTTACTACTGATATAGTGTCAGATTTGCACAAAAACACCAAGATTGTATTCAGTAAAGCTTTTCTAATTGCAACAACAGTAAATACTTAGTTCCATCCCATACCTTACCTAAGGGTAAGCTTACTTATGGGTAAGAAAAGATAACCGATTTATCTGGACACCGGATGTTATTATCTACATGTGAATAAGCTAGCTGAAATATTGAACTTTCTGAAAGAGACACAATGCTATAAACACTGAATACTTTATGTACATGGTTGCATTCATTACCAATCTTAAGTCAGATTGGATTTGTTTCAGGAAGAAACAGGTTTTTGATTCTTCCTTCCACCTTTTAATGTATCACTGTCCTGCTTGTCAGTAGGTTAAAAGGGCGAAGCTTGACACTTTTCTACAAATGCATGTAATCATCCTACGGTGGTTTATCATTATTCTTTAATCAATTTAACAACTGTTAGACAGAGTTGCTTTCCAAACTGATAAGTTAACATGTTGATGTGTTAGTATAGTTAAAAAAAATTGAAGTGAGGTTCAAAATAAATTATATGTGCAAGCCAAAACTTCATTTCTACTATTAAATGGTATCTTATATTTTATTTATTCATACCAAGGTTTAGATACGAAACATTCATTGTCTATATAGCTATCAAGGAAAAAATTATTTCGTCTTCATTTCTATTGCACCTTCGGCATACATTTTCATTTACAGAATGATGATACTGACCCAGTTAAAGATTATTACTGCATCTGCCCCGCTGGGAAGAGGACCACTGGCATGTGTGCTCATATCGCCAGTATCCAATATTATCTTGGATACATGGCTTATCACCCATCAATAGAGGCACTGCCAGATGCAAAAGGGTTCAAGTCAGCTGTGGTATCTTACGGAAATGATGGATAGATTCTGATTGGTTAGGGCTTATGAATAGAAGCAAAACACTGCAAAATTAGGTACTAGCTGGAAAATGTTATGGGATTTGGTACTGGTTAACCGTATGGTAAAAGCGACAAGTAAGCAATTACCATGAAGCCTTCTACAAGAATTGTTGATCTGGCAGTACCACACAAATATGGAAAGTATACTTCTCATGAAATTAGAAGAATAAACGATAAACATTCGTTTAATTAAGACTTATCATGAATATATTTAAAGTTCCACTGTGGAGTACAACAAGGTGCCATTATCTCGGAAAAATACCTTTTATCATAGAAATAGAAACATCTTATGTGGCTTGGCAATGCAAAACGTGATAGAAACATAAAATTGGCCTTACAATGAAACAAAGATACCAAAAACGAAATTCTGTGAATAATGTGGATTTTACACTTTTCAAAAAATTTGACTGTTAACATAAAAACTCTAAAAAAATAATGTTACCGGTTTTGATTTTTCTTGATTTTTTAATATCATTACCTACACATGTGTGGTCAATTTTGATGTGAATTTCATAGGTTGACAAGAACTATAACAAACTAAAATCAACATTTTAATTTATTGAAAATAATTTATGGATCTGAAATATGGGGATATTTCAGTTGAAATTTTATGTGGATTTTTTCATTTGATATACACTGATCCACAATTATGTTACATACATACTCACAAATTACTAGGCATCGTTTTGAGACAAAATTAGGTACAAAAATCTAAAATTTCATAGCTCTGTGGGGATTAAAACAAGGGCACCAATTTTTTCCTCGAAAAATACAAAACTTGCTGTTATTTAAATACTGAAATAGATCAATGGATAAATATATCACAAATGCAAGACTCATGTGCTTGACAATCTTTATGCATATTAAGATTAAATTCCGAGCGTGGGCAGAACTCTATGTAAATTTCCTATAGGGTGAGACCCCACCTTTGAACAGAATTTTATATCAAATATACTTTCACGTGGGGTTTCCAAAAAACGACAACTAGGTGGCATATGGGCAGCATAAGCAGTAAATAATTTCTTGATGAATCAATAATCATCCATTAAGTAGTTGTTTTCTAGTTCTAACAATTATGTACTAATATTTCAAAAACACTTTTTGTCAGTAATGTCTATTAATTCCTCAGGCTCATCAAAGAAACTTTATGTGCTTTGATTTATTTATCACAAACATTCAAGTTTTTTGTCTTAATGGCTTCAAATAATTTCCAGCAAAATTTTGGATTGATAAATATTGTAATCTTGAGATTTGTTGTTTTCAAATGAAAGATTGGGATACCAGATACGAGAAGTCAAAGACAAAAATAAAATAATGGTCACTATTTTAGTGAGCTATGAGTTTTCTTGGGCCAGGGGATAGAACCGTGTGGAAAACATGCTAATTTCATGGTTCTTATAAAAGAAAGATTGTACTCGACAGGAATCAAGACAATTTCCCAATATTTTTTTACAGCATAGAAGTTAAAACTTGTGGTTGATGAAGTAATTTTGTCACTACTCAATACACAGTAAGTTTATTGAGATACAAGAAGAAATGTAAATGCCGTGATATTAAGGAACCCTTGATATTATGAGAAACGACTATATATCCTTTGTCTATTCTCCGAAATTGAAGAGATAACAGCTTTTACGGGTCATATTGGTCTGTCTGCATTTATTGCCAGGTGCAGAAATTGACAAAACCTTTAGCAACTAATGACATAAATGGGTATCACTTACACCAAACCCGAACACAAGCCTTAAAACGGTAGTTATCTGTCAAATATAGCCGTATTCTAAACGAAATTCAAGATTTTCAAAAGAACTTAAAGACTTCATGACGTAAATGGAACACCACCAGCACCAGTTGTGATCTCCAAATGCGGCCCAGATACTGTCATATTTGTTATCTAATCGGCAGTCATGCGGATTAGTTCTACAACTAATTACGTACCTGGGATACCTGATGCAATAGCCAGTCTCTTGAATATACATAATTGCAGGAATGCTACAGTAATGTATCTTGTTAAATCTGTTCAAGATAAGTATTAAATTGTGCAACTTCTCCCAAGCCCCTAGCTGCCGCTTCAGAGGAACCTGCTTTCAAATGTCTCTAAATGCGTCTAGTGGTCCGGCGCTATATGCGTACAGATATCAAAATGTATTTGGACGCATTTTGAAGCTGCCACATGGCAGGTAACTAAAACTATTAAGAAGATAAATTGTAACAAAGATGTTACTTTTTGTAGCAGAATAACATTATTTGAGAAGAATAACTTCTAGAACAAAAGTAGAAAGTTTCACCGTTGCACTGCTCACGCCTCACCCGCTCCCAATGCCCTTGCGAGCTCAAAATGAGAAAACAAAAACATTAATGTGATTTACTGATTTTTTTACCGCTCTGAACCTTGAACTGATGACTGTCTTCAAAGTATATCTTATTTTATGTCCATTATCTGTTATGCGTAGAATATCTATTTGGGTGGAGATTGTGTGATGTTGTTATGGTAAAAGTACCAAAATCAAACGTCCGAACTCGTAAACCAGCGAATCATTGACACCCCCACACACACACAAAAATTAGACACACAGACATGGACCCCAAAACGGAAGTGCTAAAGAAATCCAAACAGATGGCAGACCCTCCACTAAATCAAAAACAAGCTAAACAAGAAAAAATCTTTAAATACAAAGATAATCGGCGCAGATTTAAATGGAAGTGTGTTTTGTAATATATCTCTAGGTGAAGACTTGACAATAACTTTTATGAATATGACACAAGTGAGCTATATCGGTGGGCACCCACAACCGTCATATTGACACTGGGTAGCGACAATGACCTATCTCAAGATTGAGCTGTCAAATTTGAAATTCCAAAATGGACCGCGATCAATCTTGAGATTGGCCTGATTTTAAAACAGTTACCAATATGATGCACGGTTTGTTTGTGTGTATTAAACCGAAAATAGAAATCGAAAGTAGATCTACTTCGAAAAAACAAGAAAGTTTTGAATATCTGCGTCTGTTTTCGATAAAATTTCTATTGTCAATTTACAAACAAGAGAAACGTTTTGAATTTATAACAGGTAGAGAGCTACTATTTACGCAGTGCCGTATGACGAAAAAAAACGAAGATTAAATATGTTCATAATATTATTGGCTAAATTTTGACATACGCGTTGTTTGACCAATGGAATCTTGAGAAATGTGAGACAATAATGAATTTATATGCGGCTCTGCTCCGCGAAAAACTAGAAAACGAGCTGACATATAGTAAACGGCGGGTAAAGCGAACAACTCCCCGTTTGCTTAGATTAAACATATTTTATTGCAAAAAGACAAAGGGATTGGACACAAGTTATACACAACATTATATAGTCCTCTCCCTAAATGTGACAAGTAATCTACAAATGGTACAATGGTAAATATGATACTTTTTTTGAACGGAAATACATTATTATTATTATTACTATTACTCCGTAACATTCAACAATGCTCTGTTCCACATAAAAGCTACTTTCTTTAATTTAACTGGTAACATGGAAATTAAAGCGGATGAGATTAGGATATCAGCTCACGTGAACCTGCTCATGATGCGATGACAATGCTGTAAGGACAACATATACATAAAAAAATATATTGTTTTTAACAACGAAATACGTAAAAATGTTTTGAGGCTTTTTCTCTCAAAACACAAAACCATAAAACAACCCTCTGAGCAACGGACTAAGAAAGGCTAGGAAACATGATAAGCCGGGGGTTTCCAATGTTTTACTGTGCAAAAAATCTTATTCATCCTTCAAACATGTTTGTGTACACTCTTTATTTGTGTATCTATTCCGAGACTAGTAATTGATGTCATGCACGATTAGCTTGTATAACTGGCATTTGGCATTTTCTAAAATGTGCAGCAAACATGCACAATAAACTAGACGAATAGAGCAGTGACTACAGTCGCGATTAATTACGGTTTTATGTATCGTAAAATAGTCATGGATGGAAAGAAGACAGTGTTATCATCGTTTTCATCTTGCTGTAAATATCTCTTGTGCAAAAGAAATACTGTTGGCTGCACTAACAAATGCTTTCTGAACTGTTATTACTCGCTTTTGTGTCATTGTTATCTATTCTTTAGTGAAATAGTTTGACCATACACACCTATTAAACTCGCCGATATCATAGTAGTCTAACTGTATCACATTCAGAATTAGTACATATGGAGATATATACTTCAGCGGACCATACAAGAATAATTATTAAACAGAATTATCTTAATCGACTAACAATACAAGAGAACTAAAATGATTTCCCGTGCGGCTTGCGAACAGATATAAGTTTAATCTGAAGACCAGTTTATGTCTGATATAGGATAAATATAGAAACTTTCTTGGCCAGAACTTTGTCACAGAAGTCATTGTACTGTAAAGCACTTCCAAGGAGTTTGTACGAATAACCATATTGGGGCAATAGCAATAACACTTTATAGAGGGCACTTTCGACATAATCAATTGATATCCAAGTACATGTATTCCTTGGACTACTTGAAGATAATGTTTACGGCATATTCGTGTTTTCGAGTAGCGCGAATGATATCTGGATATTGCTTGGGATTACCCAAGTTATTATGCCGAACATGCCCACAGACATATGAGAGAAACAAACAATATAAATATGAAACAATTAGCTCATGGTAATAAAGATTATCACGGTTGCCAACCTTGCTTCTCTCTTCAGTTTGAACGACGGAGAGTCGGGGTTCAGACGAATTTTTTCTTGCACACCAGATAAAGATATCCGCGTGCTTTACCTGTACCTACAAATCTTACCTCATCTATGTTATCTCGCCCAGGACCGAATACAAATCACGAGCAGTCAATGCATTGGTTGTATGGGAGCTCACGTACCTGCGTCGTCTAAAGACGATGGTATTTCAGATGATGACGTCACGAAGACGGCACAAATGACGTCAGTTTATGCACACCAGTCGTTGACGTAAAAGGCCGAATGGTGGTCGTTTAAAGCAGCGCCTACTTTAAAAATCAAATAGAAACCCCTCAAGCCACTAGAATTACGCATTTTAAAAAGTTCTAAAGTTAAAAGAAAACTTGGTGTGCAAGAAAAAGTATCTATGACGGAAGTGAGATACGAATAGAATAATCCTTCACTCGGGATCACTGTTCGGCATCATGAGGCTTGCCTCGTGATGCTTAACAGTGACCCTCGTGACGGATTTTTCTATCCCCACCTCACACACATGAAAGATACTTATACTCTCACTCTTTTACAGAATGAATTAATCGCGGATGGTTGGCGTCTGAATATCGGTGTCATTGGTCTGGCTCATAATGGTTTAACTACTGGCTTCCTTCATGCTCTGGCTTTGCATTGCACAGAGTTCATTCTAACTGGCTGATGACTTTACGTGTACATACGTGTTTTACTGTGATGTCTCACTAATGAGTTAGGAGGCGTCAGTGCAGAAGAATAGAAAATGTTCCAGCGAACAAGTAGTACTCTTATTGTAATCTGAATGTATTCACAAGTTGCTCGTTACACTGTCATACTTTGTAATATTAAATAGTTTATTGTGGTATAAATTTCATGGGACTATACTGTAGGCATCTCACGTCTTACAAAAACTCATAAACAAAATAAACACTCAAGAAATATAATTAAACTATTCAGAATGTGTTGAATGCTTTTTGCATCTGAGCGGTACATATGTTCACAGTTTCTGGCTTGAATACTAAACATGTTGCTGAACATGTTCTTATTATCTAGGTTCAAAAATCAAAGAATAGATACTGTTTCATAAGATTAAGTCTAATGTTGCAGGCGTCCCAATCCACCATTCCTGAGGATACAAATATTATACATTTATGATATGACAATTTCAGTACGATAGAAAGCAAAATAATATCGTATTTAACAGGTTTGATCTTGCGATACGAAAAACAGACTCAAATATGTTCTAAAAGTATTTATTGGTGAGAACAGAGGACATGTTCATTAGATTGAAACAGCAGTACAGGCCATACTAGCTACTTTGGGCTATTGAAGCCTCATCAGTGATCATACAGAAGCAATTAAAACAATGTTGGTAATTTTCAAAATTTTTAGACACATATCTGTTTTCTGTTTTGTTCTTTTCTGTACAGATACAGCTGTATTATTGATGTACACGAAGTTCTGAAAATGTTAACTCCCTGCAGATCAAAACATACTCGAAAGAAAAGAAAAAGAACAAAAATAACTCCTAAATCTACTACAGAATTATCTGTTATGGAAAGTAAAATGATATGCGATGATCAGGTATGAATACAATCAGATTCCATATCCCACCCCCTCAAAACCAAAAGGGATACACGTAAATTAATATATACATTGATTGACTAAAGTTCGTAAAAGACGCACACGGTAAACCGAATGAACAACCCGTTCCCAAACAGATGGTCATTCAGCTACCCCAGTTGAAAACAGCAGTATCATCTTTTTATTTTTATTTTAAATCACCAAACAAGAAAGGCAGCTATGCAAGTGACCATATTGCTAAAGATCTCAGACAGGTGGGCATAAGCACACTAAACAGTGAGGAACCGCAACAGAAGTGCTGCCTTGGAACCGACAGTGATAGATTACTGAGTGCTTTGCTGGATCTGAACCCTCATCATCTGCGTTTGCGGTAGTTTGAAACATTTGGTTAGAATTTTGATCCGCATGAAGGTCTGCTAGCCCATCAATAACTCATCAAAGGAAACAAAAAAAAATCTTAGAGAAGTCCTTTTTTGAGTCAGGGGTGAGGAATCGACAGAAACAATGTAATGTGACACCCGGAGATCCCTGGGATGTCAAACAACTGCACTGAAATATCAGAGCAAACGAAAACCACCGGTTGACTTGAACAAGCTAGCAACAGACATAACAAACTCCGGCCCCAACCAACTAAAACCAGTAGCTTTGTGTCGGGTCCATCATCGTGCCTGATTACTGACTCTCTGGCGTGCAATTGCAGAGGGAAGCAAAGATACGAACCATTACTGCATGCAGACTGTAGCATTACATTTATTTTAAATCTAATACGTGTGTCACGTTTGATAATTTTTCTTGATTGATCAGATTTTTTTAATCAAATGATAAGTCACTATACTTTTTTGGCTTCGAGACATCTTGGTGAAAAAAGGAGGGTTTTTTTTTTTTTTATCTGACATTGAATTTAGAAATAAGTTATAGTCTTAGTGATATAATTTTGAAAAAGTTTTACTTAGTTTATGATACCGATTGCCCTGTTGGAAGAAACTTAGTATTTAAAGTTTTATTACGGGCATTGAAACTGCATCTAACAACCATGTCAAAATCAAAGTCATCGCGTTTATCTTACATGTAAGTTTTGGATGGAACAAATCCATCTGAAATAGATAAATGTAAATCGAAAAATACGGCTTCGGTATAGAATGCATTAGCTATGCTTTACTACAGTTCAGGTGGATTTATTCAATTCAGCATGCCTCCAAAGTAAGGCCATGAAATTTCCTTCATAGCAAATTAAAACCTAAGAGGCTGCAACAAGTGCACGATTAGTACCCATCCGAAGACAAACACTTTTTTCAGTATAACATAGTAGCAAATCAAATGCAAACATAGTTTAAAAGATATGTTTTGACATACCAAAGTTTTTTATCACTTTTTGGTGTTCTGAAGTAAAGTAAGCATTACTTTCGTTGTAAGCAAGAAAATAAATGCGAACCTTCCCTCTTGAAAGAAAAAAACAAAAACAAAACACTCAACGCTCAATAAAATCTATATGTTTTTCTATGCTGTGACAACCACTGTCTATGGCAGCTTATCGTTGACCAACAAGTGATTCTTCGGATAGCGCAGAGTCCACAATTTTCTGATAATTTTTGTGAGTTTGTATTTTGATGTCTTTCTTCGAAAACCGTATAAACACGTGTTTTTGGAACTGCATCAGACGTTAGCGCGTTTACGCATAACATTAGCTTAAGCCCCCGGTACCTTCGGTCGTGCTCCGTGTCAAGGGGGAAACGTCTGATGTGGGTACTTTTTGTTGCATTTCTAGCATTTTGGTCACCTGAATGGCTGTTCACTGTGTTTCTATTTTGGATTTGTGGCTTAAAAGAGAGAATAGGGAAAGATAGATGTATGTTTTCAATTATGTTGTATGACTTTTTGATGCTTCTTGTATTGAAAAACTGTTCCTCCATATTGGGCTGGGCTTCTGTTATCGAAGATGTACTGGTCAGTTTTTGTTGTTCACATTAAATTTGAGCCGCGACACGAGAAAACTAACAATGTGGTTGTGCGCCCGGAGCAGACTCAGATCAGCCTGACATCCGCCCAGTCTTATCAGACACTTCGCTAAGCGCTTAGAGGGTAGCTAAAGGCCTAAGCTACCTTCATGCGGACAGCGAAGACTCTGATCAGACTGGGCGGATGCCGACTCAGATCAGCCTGGACATTCGCCCAGTCTGATCAGACTCTTCGCTAAGCGCTTAATATGTTATGGTGTCTGTCTGTCTGTCTGTCTATAGGTTTAGATATGTGACATACACACTTAAAGGCAAATCCACTATACGATCAGATGTTGATTTTCATACACAGTGCTGTGCAGACGTACGGACACATGCCGTCGTTGCATCCATTTTATTATCGCCCCTACCACATTGGACATTCTGTTATCGAAGATGTACTGGACATTCGCCCAGTCTGATCAGACTCTTCGCTAAGCGCTTAACATGTAGGTAAGGGTCTAAGCTACCTTCTTGCGGACAGCGAAGAGTCTGATCAGTCTGGGCGGATGTCCAGGCTGATATGAGTCTGCGCTGGGCGCATAGCCACTTTGTTGGTTTTGTCGTGTCGCTGCTCATTTTTCTTTTCTTTTGTTGTCTTTGCTCTGCTGTGAGGTTGTGTGCTTTCCTGGGTACCTTCATTTGTGACTTAATGCGTCTGTTAACACCGACCACGCTCCAGCTTAAGCCAGGTTTTGGGATCCCATAAATTTGGTCTTAGCCCTTCGCCCCGTACCACGCTCCCACAAGTACCAATTCCAAGCGCTACCGCTTTTTGTGGTTCTTTAATGTGTCTTGTTATTGCTGGCCATGTCGATGCATTCGTTCACACGTTGTCCGAGTGCTATCAGTTTAGTCGGAATAGCTGAATAACCACTTGTGCCAATGAAATCAATGAGCCCAAAAGGACAAGAATGACTACTTGTCGAGAATGACGATCTGTCTTGGAAAAAGCTGTTCATTCGGTTTACCGTGCGTGATTTTCGTGAACCGCTGTCAATCTATGTATATTTGCTTTATGCCTTTAGAGAGAGAGAGAGAGAGAGAGAGAGAGAGAGAGAGAGAGAAACACATATAATATATGAAAATATCTTTACAAAATTAAGTGTGACAGACAAGAAGAGCGTTTCTGTATTTAACTTCTTCAGTGTCGCCATATTCCACAAGTTTGCAAAAAAATCCATAGGCGGACAGGTCTCGGCAAACAACGAACATCCTTCTCAGAACCACACTTATTTGTGCATACCGCGAAAAACAGCAGCTGCAGACCTCACGTAAGAGACGTCTAGGAATAAACTAGCGAGCGCAGGTGTCTCCCACTGAGCCATCTGAATCCCTGTGTCCCGAGAAGAAAAAACAAACAAATAAAAAAACACACGAAAATACCTTGAGCAAACTCAGCTTGATTGAGATTGCTCGTCCCCAGTAAAGAACATGCAGCAGCAGAGGTTAAGCCCCCCGACGCACCCCCCCCCCCCCCCCCCACCGCCTGCACACTCTAACATGTTGTTTTCTTTTTCTTTTTTTTCAAAATGACTGTTTATTATTATTAGTAGTAGTTTATTTCAAAATGTTAAAATCCTCTTGGTTTGACTGGTGTGTGCTTGTCATCGAAGATATACTGTTCTGTTTTTTATTTGCCATTTTCCCTTCACTTTCTCTCGTGTCTTTGTTGGGTTGTGGTTTAGGATTTTTGCCGTCATGGAATATCTTCATTTGTTTTCTAATTGAACTTAGTGAGCCCTATAGGTAATGTGTACTATTAAGACGTACTGAGTAATAATTTTTTCGGCCGACACATGCCACTTACACGTGACAACAGTGAAGATCAACAAAGTTCTGAGCTGTAAGAGCCATTGGAAGCACATGAATGCTAGTATATCAAAGAAAGACTAGAGTGTGTCTATAGGACACGGATGCCCCCGCTTAGGGCCCTTAGTAAGATGGCGCCTTGTTCAAGGTACTGGCACTTGTAGGATAACTAGCTTCACAAAGGTAGACTTGTGTGGTACATGTTTTAGTGTAAACTTTCCTTAGGCAAATGTATTGTGCTTCTTGGATCAATAGTAGTGTGTGTAAGTGAGGGGGGAGGGGGGGGGTGTCATGACTGTGATATGTGATAACATTCTGTATCTTATTACAGAATTGGATGCCATGCAACTTTCCAAAAGAAATAGCCCGGAAACAAGTAACTTTTCAAAAACCAACAAACGGAAACCATTTCTGTTTGAAATGAAGTTGGAAAAGGGCCTTAACTCTAAAAGTAATTGATGGATTACCCTAAATTGAACCCGACCTGTATTTTATAATTATCTTTTTTTCAAAATAAATTCGAAAAAGGGTCATAACTCCCATAATAATTGACGGAATTTACCCTAAATCGAACTTGACCTGTATTTTATGATTATATACCTGTGTATAAAATAGGAATCCACTACACTGATGTTTTCAAAAGATATCGAACGGAAACCATTTTTGCATAAAAAATGATGTCGAAAAAGGGCCATAACTCACACAATAATAAACGGATTTTATCCAACATCGAACTTGACCTGTATTTTATGATTATATACATGTGTATAAAATATGAATTCAATACACCAATGTTTTCAAAAGATGTCGAACGGACACCATTTTCGTACGTACGTACGTACAGGACAGGATGTACGTACGGACAGCTGTGATACTATATGCACCCCCGCCATTTTTAATGATGGGGGGCACAAAAATAGCAGAGACTCGGTTCAATCGAATATGTACATGATCAGCGATCATATGCAACATCGGCCGTGCCATTTAGCGCCGAATAAAATGGAGACATAAAAGGTATGCAATAAATTTTAATTTAGAGACGACTCTCAATAAACTTAACGACCGCAAAGAAAGCGAAATAATAATAATAGTAATGATAATCTGCACTTCGGCGAAGCTCATGATCGATCATTTCATAGCTATTCAACAGTTGCAGTACCTATATTTTAGACTGACTGCGCCGACGCAAATGCACTATTCTGTTCTCATATTTCTTATTTTGAAGTTCTATTTGGGTTGTGCCTAATGGTGGTTTCATCTAAATAAATACGGTTTTACCATTTCATGTAAAACGCTACTATCCTGCTTAAATATTCTATCATCAGGGCGCAAACTCGATTATGCCATCTGCATGAGAGAACAATTTGCTGTAACAAGTCAAATATAAATCCATATATTTCACTCCTAGGGGAATATGTCTTTACATTAGAAACAGACAAACATAACTGACTCTCAAATATAACGTAATAATTTTCTTGACACTGACAGGCTAGAGAATGAATATTTGAGCCACGACACGAGAAAACCAACAATGTGGCTGTGCGCCCAGCGCAGACTCAGATCAGCCTGGGCATCCGCCCAGTCTGATCAGACTATTCTCTAAGCGCTTAAATGGTAGATAAAGGTCTAAGCTACCTTCATGCGGACAGCGAAGACTCTGATCAGACTGGGCGGATGCCCAGGCTGATCTGAGTCTGCGCTGGGCGCACAACCACATTGTTGGTTTTGTCGTGTCGCGGATCATTTCCCATTTCATGGAAGCGGTATATTGGATAGAGACAATCAACAGTTGGGACTAGAGCAATGTCTATAGTGTAACATGAGTTTCACTGGAAAGGATTTGCGATGGTTTTCCGTAATTTAGAGGTAAAGTTATTGTAGTTTTAACATAATTTTATTGATATTTGATATCACTCGACGCTATCACTAATGTGGACTCTTTGAATGACATTTTTCTTGTTTCAATATTCTGTTACATTTTATCATAGTAAGCATAGTAACATTTTTCCTCTCCCATTCTCTTTCTCTCTCTCTCTCTCTCTCTCTCTCTCTCTCTCTCTCTCTCTCTCATTTTTTTTGTTTAATATTGTTATCATTCTCTATTCTGTTGGAAGTAGTAAATGTGAATCTGACGGTGGGATATGGAATCTGATTGTGTTAATCCCTGATCATTGCCAATCGTTTTACTTTGCTTTCTTTATAGTAAATATATTTTTACAGTTACGCAATATCTAACTCAAGCAAATCTACTGTTCAAACATCGAAGTTTAAAATTTAATATTTTATTTTTGTGCGATATGGATTTTACTAAAGTCTAGATTGTTAAAAAGATTGATGTAGAAATATCATTTTTATAAGCTACATGAGAACTACTTTCCTTCCAAATATTTATGGATGCATTTAACCCTTTTTTGACCAGTGGACTCAAGTTGTCCATCCTTATCATTTGGATGAGTCAGTTTGTACTTTATGGGGTGTCTGCTGAATACTTTCATTTGTATTGCATTTTGCACAGAAAGTCCTGTAAGCAAACAGTGTAGATCCTGTTCAGATACCACATTTGCGGCGTCTGAAATGGGTCCACTATGTTTGCATATGGTCTAAAAAGGGTTAACACAAAAACAACATACGCATATTGAAGTATACATAAAGCCGTTTAGCTTTGCTATATAAATGTCAGATATAATAAATTCTGTAATTGTAACAGATTATTACATCGAGAACAGCAATTCTGGGCAATTATATCAAGAAGCAGTAAACGTATGGTAATTCATCATGTTCATTAATTCCCTCTGTTCTTTCAAACGTTGTATCTAAACTTATAATAAAGAATTTCACTTAAAGGAAGCTGAATTTTGATACTGCGGTGTCTTTAACAAGCTTGGCAGGATCCTTTATTGTCTTCATATAATCTCTGTAGAGCTCGGCAGTGTATAAAATTTTTCTTTTGCCTGTTTAACCTTTTTTTGACCACTGTACCTGTCCGTCCTTTCATTTGAATGAGTCCAGGGGCCGTATTCATAAAGCCACTTAAGTCGTTGCTATGCGGTTGCTAAGGCTAAATATCTATAAAGGAGATTCCTCACAACTATGAAATTTGGTCTGGAGGAACAGTCTTTGTAAGACTGTTCCTCCAGACCAAATTTCATAGTTGTAGGGAATCTCCTTCAAAGAAATTTAGCCTTAGCAACAGCATAGCAACCACTGAAGTCGTTTTATGAATACGGCCCCTGTTTTAGTTTTACGGTATTCTAGTTAATGTTTTCACTTATTGTATTTTACAAGGACATCCCTTTACCCCGTAGGCAAAATCAGAATCTGCGTTTTGCGGTGTCTGAACTGGACCTGCACTGTTTGCATATGTCACCATTCATGAAGGGTTAAATAAAGCTGGTCTAATGCCTTGATAATCATTCAAAAGTGTAATATGAAAGGGCATTTTATTTTACTGGGGTCTGTGACCAAGTGGTTTCAATTCAATATGTCTTACCCTTGTAGAACTGAAGCAATAAGGTAATTCATCGATGCTACTGTTTGAGGTTCTGTTGAGCTATTATCTGTCATCCTGATGAACATGTGTTTAAAGTGCATCAAACGAAAAGATAATATTCGGTAAAAATCAATGTTTTGAGTGATTTAAGTAATTATGTTATGTTAACCACCTATTCGGGAAAAGGTGTTCATTTTGCTATCAGCTCTTATTGTCCTTATTAAAAAGAAACGATACTTCATTCAAACATACTGGTGTGTATGAAACTACATGATCTGATTATTTACAGTTTCGAAGCTGACCATATCTGTGCAATCAGTATGCAAACAGTATTATAATGATAAACTCAGTAAAGCGAAATTCTGACATTCAAAATAGTTAAAATAAAAAAACAAACAAAAAAAAAACAATGTGCATTAGAATCGGGAACCGTACTCAAAATTGTGAGCTGGGGAACATCGTCGGCTTTTTTATGGTTAAAAAGTTCGTTGATGACCAAGCTTATTCTAACAGCATATTTTCCTTTAGCAGATGATCGCTCTTTATAAGAATTTGTCGCACAGGGAATTAATGAAAAGTGACAAAAGTTGTCTTCCATTGATAAAATAAGCCGTGACACGACAAAACCAACAAAGTGGTATGTGCACCCAGCGAAGACTCAAATCAGAGTCTACGCAGTCGGCATGGAAGGTAGCTTAGACCCTTAGCTATTCTTAAAGCGCACAGAAAAGACTCTGATCAGACTGGGCGGCTGCCCAGTCTGATCTGAGTCTTTGCGTAGCGCACATGCCACTTTGCTGGTTTTGTCATGTTGCGGCTAAAATGATGAACAAATATGGAGGTATGCCCATTCACTTTAAAAGATCATTTGACCGCCTAAAACGAGTGACCATTTTTCCCATTATGCCCAGTTGACACTCCTACAGTTTTAAATTGGATGAGTCCATTCGTTATTTTAGGGCGTCTGGTTTGATTTATTACATAGAATTTCATTAAAACTGTTGTATATTAATTTGCAAACAGTTTAGACCTTGGCCGCATTATGTGGCGTTGGACCTGGTTCCGCGCATTTTTCCTATGTCCCTTTTATGGGACGCTAGGCATTGATGGTTTAATGCAGGTTCATTTGCATTATATTTCGGTTAAAGGGTGTCTGCTGAAGACCGATGGCCACTTAATAGTGTATATCCTTGAGACCTGTTACGCTGTACTTCAATGAATGTATCATTTTTTTTACGGTTCCGATGTATTGTGTTTGCTTTACGATCAGGCAATCGGTTATTTTTTTATTTTTTGTTTCTTTATTAATTTTTTATATCTTTTAATGTTTGTTTGTTTGTTGCTGGCGTATCTGCTGTCCCTTTCTTCAGCTGATGCATATATTCTAGAAAGCGCCTGGGGCAGTTGGACTTGATGGAACAACGAGAAATTTATCGCCTTTCAGTTTAAATTCTTAAAAGAAAACTTCGATACTACAGTTACATAGAGGATCTTACATAAGTGCTCATGTATTATTGAATTTATTAAACGAGTTGGGGAAAAAGATAAGATGCGAGGCTTTGCCGAGCATCTTATCGGTTTTCCCCAACGAGTTTAATAAATTCAATAATACAGGAGCACGAATGCAAGATTCTATTTATCATATGACACTAAAATTGCATTTTAGGAGCAAATTATGCACTAAAACGTTACGATTTCGCCATTAGAAAACGCTACGTTTTTATGGACGTCAACGCATAGCGTTAGGACGTAATTTGCATATTTAATCCACTAGTTGATTATCGAATTTAATGCATGGCTTTATTACACTCTCAGATGCGACGTCATATGATAAATAGATCTTAAGTGTATTATATAAATATTGCCCAAAATATTTTTGTCTGGTTTAATCAACCTGTAGGAACCATTAATTAGTTCCACAATGCTCTGAATATTTGGCATGTCTACAGTCAAACCTTGCCAAGTGAAGAAGGTTTATTGTTTGTACTGCATTTACATCACAACGAATTGCTCATTGTTCGTTAATTGTCATTGACCGCAAGTTTTAGAATGTCTGGTATAGAGATACCCATAATCTTGCGTCAGATAGTGCCAACTTACCTGTTTTTATCCCCCGGCCGAATAGATGCCGCCCATCCATCAGCGTTTGTGTACTTTACAACACCTACACAAACGAACGGATTGTGGCGTTTGTTGTAGAATTTGCAGCCCAACCCATTTGCTTATATTATCACCCATCAACACGATCAATGGCTAACGTTACATAAAAGGATATATGCAAACAGTGCTGACACATATCAAACGCTGCAGAACGCGGAGTCTGATCAGGGTCTAGACTTTTTCAATTAATTCACCGCATTTTTTATAAAACGACGTAAAAATAAATAAAACCTGACACCCCTAAAATGATAAATAGGCTAATCCAATTCAAAATTGAGCCGCGACACGACAAAACCAACAATGTGGTTGTTCGCCCAGCGCAGACTCAGATCAGCCTCGGCATCCGCCCAGTCTGATCAGAGTCTTCGCTGTCCGCATGAAGGTAGCTTAGACCCTTAGCTACACTTTAAGCGCTTAGCGAAGAGGCGGAACAGACTGGGTGGATGCCCAGGCTGATCTAAGTCTGCGCTGGGCGCACAACCACATTGTTTGTTTTCTCGTGTCGTGGCTCTAATGGTTAGAAGAGTCCACTAGGCATAAATGGATTAATCTAACTCCAGTCCTTTTCAATATATACAGTAGAATTTGACGAAAGACTGTAGATCAGGCTGAGAAATCAAGACCAAGCTACATAGAAAAATTATAGCGCTTGCTGGCTTACTTTTGTATACTTAGTTTCTGTTGTTGTAAAGTGTTATTACTGTCATCACCAGTGCCCTTTATCGGAAATATGTTTTTTTTTTGTTTTTTTTTTGGTTATTTATGTTTCTCTACTCTTTATCTATCTTCAAGTGTCTTGTGTCTGTTGTGTTTTTGTTGTGACCTCTCCTGTGTATCTTCATTTGAGTTTATGGAACCTCTGGCGGTATTCGAACCCTGGCGGCTACAATGTAACTAAGCAGGTCAGCGCTCAACCCACTGAACTGAGGGGTGAAGCGCAGGCCTGCTCAGCTATCCGTCAAGTACAGTGGGTAAAGCACTGGGCTGCTAAGCAAGCCGCTATGGTTCGAATCCCGCTGGAGCCGAAAATGTTTTCACCCGTACATGACTTTTCATTGCAGAAAACCTTTCATTATAAAGTTATCTTGGTATCACTGAAATACTGTTAAAAAGGACGTAAAATCGCAAATCGTCCAGTCATTTTAATTTCCTTTTGATCAATCTTTCTTGCATAATACTGAGGAAAACACCCAAAAAAGGGTCATTCTTAACATTCTTATTTCCTAAATTTTCTCAAAACAAAGCATAACAACATAACTATAACAGGATACTCGGACTTGTCACCTCTAAGGAAAATGTAACACCATTAGCGCTATGTTATAAATTACCGCGGCTGAATATTGAATTTGTGCACGAGCGTTTGTAATTTGTTAATTATGCATTTAACTACAGTTTTAAAGATGGAAATTTTGTTCTGCAGTTACTTGCAAGAGAATCCGTAAATTGAAGCAATTCTTTTACTGCGAATAACTTTCAGAACACCATCTTCAGCGTTTGAGTAGCTTTGTAAAATTCTTTGTCTTTTTCTTTCTTGTCCCGTCATCTCACAATGAATTAAACGGGTACGTAAGACTTATGTTTGCATGAATCATGGTTTAAAGATTGAAGGAAAACACCACTGCTATTTCCATTTTTTCCTAGCTTCAAAATGATATTGAACGCTCAACGGAAAGAAAATGCTTATCTAGGAATGTGCGGATGCTCAGACTGTTCCGAGTCTCTCTTATTTGCATATGGCATACAAAAAGTAAAAAGATGGGCAATGATCAGGAATCAACACAATCAAATCCTACATCCCGCATTCAAAAGCAAATGGGAAAGAAGCACACACACAAATTGACACAGGAGATGACTATTATATTAGGAGATGACTATTATACAAGCATTGCGCTTACCGTCAGATCCTACATTGATATGATTTGTATGTGTATAAATGTATGTAGTTTAACGGAATAAAATACTGCTTAAACCAAATTGACACAGTTTACGAAACACTTCCACTGTAAACCGAATAAACAACTCTTTCCCAAACAGGTGGTCATTCGGCTACCCCTACTGAAAACTGCAGCAACATCTTTTTTTCACCTATTTTTATCTTAAATTACAAAAAAAAAACAGAAAGGGCAGCTATTCAGGTGACCATATTGCTAGAGACCATGGACAAGCGGATATAACAACATGTGAGCCGCGACGCGAGAAAACCAACAATGTGGTTGTGCGCCCAGCGCAGACTCAGATCAGCCTGGGCATCCGCCCAGTCTGATCACAGTCTTCGCTGTCCGCATGAAGGTAGCTTAGTCCCTTGGCTACCCTTTGAACACTTAACAAAGAGTCTGATCTAAATGGGCAGATGCCCAGGCTGATCTAAGTCTGCGCTGGGCGCACAACCACATTGTTGGTTTTGTCGTGTCGCGGCTCATGTAGAATTTAGGAACCACAGCAGAAGCACCGCCTTGGAACGGTCAGTATTAAATTACTGGGGCCTTAAACTAGTTTTACTGGATACTAACCCTCGCCCGTAGCTTCTTCAGGGTTCGAAACACAAAACGGCACAAACATAAAATGTAAAAAAAAGGAACATCACATTTTCGGTAACAAACACGCTCTGTCAAACAAAGAGGAACCACCGTGATGAATCTGCCATTAGTCATTACTTGGGTTTTCAGACGTTCTCATGTTTTTGTTTTTTTTGTTTTTTTTCTTAAGTGCCCTTCTGATACCCCTCCAAATCGACTTATAAGTCCCAGGGGCTTATGTAAATGTCGGTTCTAAAGTGCCCAACAGGCACAAGACGTTAAAATGACGTCGTATTGACGTCGGTACGACATCATGACGTCGCGTCGACGTCGGTACAACGTCATTTCGAAGTCATGTGCCCGCTTGTGGATTTCTTTTTAGCTCGCCTGAACGAAAGTTCAGGAAGAGCTATTGTTGTCACCACGGCGTCGGCGTCCGCGTCAGCGTCGGCGTCCGGATTGGATGTTTTGGTTAAAGTTTTTTAAAGACCTATATCTCCCTAACCCATGGATGGATTCTTTTGATACTTGCACTGTAGTTAGATATTGGTCCAAAGTTTAACATGGTACCACCTCCACCCCACTCCTTGACCTTGATGTCAAGGTCATGGACTTAGAAAATCGGGAGTTTTTTGGGACTGGATGTTTTGGTTACACTTTTCTAAAGCCCAGTATCTCCTTAACCCATGGATGGATTCCTTTGATACTTGCACTGTAGTTAGATATTGGTCCGAAGTTTTCCATGGTACTACCCCCACCCCCTCAGTGACCTTGATGTCAAGGGCATGGACTTAGAAAATTGTCTTTTTATTGATTGGATGTTTTGGTTAAAGTTTTTTAATGACACATATCTCCTTAACCCATAGATGAATACTTTTTATATTTGCACTGTAGATATTAGTCCAAAGTTTTACAGAGTACTACTCCAGCCCTGCTCGGTGACCTTGATGTCAAGGTCAGGGACTTAGGAATTTGGTCTTTATTAAAGTTTTCTAATTGCGTACTGATTCATAATGCTTGGCAGATATTTAGTTTACACTTGAACTGATGTTAGACACTTTTTTTAGGTTTTACAAAACACTATATACTTACTCGACTGGATGACCTTGATGTCAAGGTCATGGACTTTGAGTTTTGTCTTAAAGATTTTGATTAGTTTTATATTAATGAAGACATAATTTCACAGTGCCACAATGGACTCAGTTGATACTAATACTTGGACTGATGTTAGATAACGATTAAAGGCTTTGATACATCCTAGCCCTGCCCTCCTCCCTCCTACCCCTTAGTTCTTTGTCCTCAAGCTCATGGACTTTGAAATTTCATGTGGATTTTTTTACTTATTTAAAGGCATTTCTGAGATAGCTTTTGTTTATAAATGTGTTGTCATTATGGACATGCTTGCCTGAAGTTTTATACATAGCAGTCCACACCACCCTAGCGACTGTGTGATGGGCAAGCACCTATTCAGGCGAGCTATGCTGTCGGGCGACAGCTCTTGTTTATCTTTTGCTGTGGATCACCTTTACCGTGTTTCAGACATCGTTGTCATCTTTATAAATGGCCATCTTGTTCTTTTGTGTGTGTGTGTCGTTTTAAGTAGAAAAATAGGTGTAAAGGACTTTTCGGTGTTTGTGTGGCTTTTTTGTTTGCTATATTGGTGTATAGTCCTTATGTGCTTGACTAATTAAAATCTTAAAGAGTTCATTCAAAGGCAGACATTACATTCACAAGAAGGAACATGGACCAGACTACGTAGTTTCGGCTAATAAAGCCGCTTCAGGGACCCTGACCCTGAGAAGAGCATACTGTAATTTCTTAATCTTAATTCGACAGTCGATTCAAAGACTGATAAGTATCAAAAAGGGTCCAAATAATATATAAAAGGATGGCTTAGAATATGAGTATAAACCAATCTAAAATTTCAGATTTCTCAGAATATATCCTCCGATTTCAAAGGACCAAAATAAAATATAATCTGCACTATGGATGATGTACGGGGAGACGTTTTACGGCCACCACACGGCACAACACCAGCTGCAGTGAGGTAAAATTAAAATCTTAAAGAGTTCCTTCAAGAGCAGAGAATACATTCACAAGAAGGAACATGGGCCAGACTATTGTGTTTAAAGTTATGTTTATTATTAGTCTTCCTTCCTTTCTTATTTTGGTGTATTGCTTAGGTTGTCATTTTTTTCTTCTTTGCTTTGTTTTATTCTCCCAAGTTGTAATACATATTTTTCTTGCTTTTTCAAGGAAATGATTAATAATTTACATGTTAGCATTGTTAGTCTCTTCGTTATTAAGATGATATTTTGTAACGGCATGCCCCATAGGATTACAATTGTAAATAAATGCAAAAGGTCCAACTTATTGATTTTAATTACTTCAGTTAAGCTGTTGCTTATTTTATGGTTATGTTTAGCAAATAGTTAATTACCTAGAAATAATGAAAATTTGACGGAGACACAACGGTTAGACAAATGTGGACATCTGCTTTTGTTTACATATCTGTTCGCACAATTAAAAGTGAAAAGATAGGCAATGATCAGACATTAATACAATCAAATCGCACATCCCGCTCTCAAAAGCAACAGGACAAGATGCACACACACACACACGGAAAAATTGACTCAAGTTCACGAAAGAGACACACGGTAAACAGAATGAGCAGCTCTTTCCCAAACAGGTGGTCATTCAGCTACCCTTATCAAAATCAGCACCAACATTTATTTTTATCTATTTTATTTTCATCTTACAAAACAAAACAAAAGGCAGATTGGGTAGCAAAACAGGTGACAAAACCGCCAAAGAAAATAGACAAGCGGACATAGCACAATGTAAGATCAAGGAACCACAACAGAAGTACCGCCTTGGAATGGTCAGCAAAAGATTACTGGAGGCTAAAACATGTTTTACTGGTACAAACCTCGCCCTCTGCTTCTGCAGTGGTTCGAAACATTTAGTTAGCTGTTTAGTCCTCATGAAAGTTTCCTAACCTATCAATGAATACTATAAGCCTTTATCTGAAATGGCAAATCGTTTTATTTTTCTGTTGGCAATTATTCTGCCGTATATTAAAGAATTTCATTTTGTTTTTAGTTTCACGAAAAACAATTAACATAAAGAACAATGCCATTGCCAGAACTAAATTTGATTATAAGCCACTCCTTACTTGTACTTAACTTTGCCAAATTCTATACTGTTTAAACTAAAAAAGCTAATTCGCCTATGAATTAGTATTTGCTGGGCGTAGTTACTCTTTGACGTTCTCAATGAAAAATCCCACTGCGTTTTATTTTGTAGGCCATTTTTTCCACAGTTTGCTTTTGATCAAATATTTCGTTTAGATTATTTTTACTATCTCTCTCTCCCCCTGTCTCTCTCTCTCTCTCTCTCTCTCTCTCTCTCTCTCTCTCTCTCTCTCTCTCTTCGTTTTTCATTTTGTTCTTGAAATTATGATTAATAGTTTATCTGCCTCAGCTTTTATAGTTTTCTCTGTACGATTCTTATTCTTTGACTCTTGTAGATACGATGTATCGTCCTAATGACTGAATAGTAGTCTGTATACTTTGTGTAACATTTCAAACTTCGGCGCATAGGCTTTCATTTAATATTTTTTCCACTATTTTAACGCTGTCAATGTAGAAAGGCAAACTTTTAATAATGCTTTTACCATATACTAGAATTCTAAACTGGAATTGTATTTTGATTCGTTTTTCATAAAGAAACTTTTCTCAGCTATTAGCATGATTTTGAAAGATTACCTGCACATATCTCAATGAATCAGACTGATAATTCTGACACGTGATGTCATTTGTTTTAAATCATATTAAACTCTTATGGGAAATGCCATTTACAGAAAATGCATACTTTGCTCTGAACTTGCTGTCAGATATAAATTAATGCGAGTCGCGAGTGAAGAATATGATAAAGATACCTAGAAAATTCCACAATCTTAAAACACAACCACCAAATGCTGGGAACAAACGACAATGCAGAACAGAGCACCTTCGATGATAGACACACCAGTCTAGCACAGAGGACAGTAGTATCAAGCCATGGATGGACACTCGGCGCCAGGTGTGTACAACTATGGTTACGTACCGCTGAGTCACTTGGGGAACCGTTCGTTACGAGAATTGAAACAGAACAGAACAGAACGGGTGGCTACTGGGGAGGAGGATTCTAGTAGCCGTAACGGCTAGCTCCGCATGATACCCGTATAGTATAGCAATATGTGTAGTTAGCTTTAGCAGTTCATCAGGCTCGTCAGAGTAAAGCAGTTCATCAGGCTCGTCAGAGTTCAACTTTCTAACGCCTAAGGTAACCGTGTTTGTGTCAAAGTCATACGAAATGCTCAAAAAAATGCTCAAAAAATAGAAAAAATAACATACTAGCCATCCATTTTTATGCCCCCGAAGGAACTTCGGATGGCATATTAAAATCGCACCGTCCGTCCGACTGTCCGTCCGTTACAAATTGTGTCTCAGCAATAACTTCAAACCTACCGAAGCAAATTTGATGAAACTTCACAGAAAGATAAAGCATAACGAGAAGGTGTGTCGCGCACAAGACTTAGGTCCCTACGCCGAAGGTCAAGGCCACAATTGGGTCAAAGGTCAAATTGTGTCTCAAAATCGTGTCTCAGCGATAATTTTAAAACTACAAAAGCAAATTTGATGAAACTTCACAGAAAGATAAAGCATAATGAGAAGGTGTGTCGCGCACAAGACTTAGGTCCCTACGCCCAAGATCAAGGCCACAGTTGGGTCAAAAGTCAAATTGTATCTCAAAATTGGGTCTCAGCGATTGCTTATAAACTACTGAAGCAAATCAAATGAAACTTCACAGAAAGATGAAATATAATGAGAAGGTATGTTGCCCATAAGATTTGGATTGCCAGGTTCAAGGTCAAGGTCACATACAGGGGTCAAAGGTCAAATCTCGCCTCTGTGATAACTTAAAACCTGCTGAAGGTAATGTCATCAAACTTCACAGAAAGGTAAACCATAATGACAAGGTATGTCACACACAATATTTATGATCCCAAATCCAAGGTCAAGGTCACAATTTGGGGTCAGAGGTCAAATCATGCCTCGGCAATTACTCAGAAAAGTACCAAAGCAAACTTTTAAGGAAGACAAAGCCTAATGAGAAAATTTGCCCTGCACATGACATAGGTTCCCAAACCCAAGGTCAAGGTCAGTCAGAGGTCAAAGGGCAAGTCATTTATCCTCAATTACCTAAAAACTACTCAAGCAAACTTCATTAAACTTCATGGAAAGGTATAAAACAATGAATGAAAATGTCACAAACAAATTATGTTTCTGTTGCTTAAAGTCAGGATCACAGTCAGGGCTCAGAGGTCAAATCATGTCTCTGAACTGACTCAAAACTGCTGAAGCCAGTTTCATCAAGTTTCATTGAAATGTAAAGCATGAATAAATGGTAACATAAAGAAAAGTTAAGTAATATGATAAGTTATGTAAGGTGCGACGTTCAAGTTCCCACACCCAATGTCAAGGAGACAACACAGTTTGATTAGTGGTTGAATTAAGTCCCCTTGACTCCTCTTAATCTTTCAAAGTGCATTTAATCGTTACAGAAAAGTAAAACGGAATGAGAATGTATGTCATGTGCAAGACTCAGGTTCTATGCCCAAGGTTAAGGTCTCAACTAGGGCTCAAAGGTCAGTTTAAGGGGTCTTCGGGGGCATTTGTTACACACTGTAACATTTCTTGTTACATTTTGTTTTCGTATTGTTTTTGTATTATTATCATTATTATTATTAATACTTTTAAGCTGGAACCCAAACAGAATGCAAAATGCACAGCTATACAGGGGACTTCCATGTTAGATATAAAACAAAGGGGATCCGCATGAGAAGTATCCTGCTTGGAAAGGCTGTTTACGATAATTGAGCCGCGACACGAGAAAAACAACAATCTGGTTGTGCGTCCAGCGCAAACTCAGATCAGTCTGGGCATTCCCCTGGTCCACTCAGACTTTTCGCTAAGCGGTTAAAATGTAGCTAAGGGTCTAAGCTACCTCCATGCGGACAGCGAAGACTCTGATCAGACTGGGCGGATGCCTAGGCTGATCTGAGTCTGCGCTTGCTGCTCAACCACATTGTTGGTTTTGTCGTGTCGCGGCTCAATTGTAAATGATACGAGAGACCCGTCCCAAAATATAGAAATAAATACAAAATCCGGGTTTATTATTATTATTATTATTATTATTATTATTATTATCGCTCATATATTTTAAAAAGTTTTGGAGATGTACATAATGTCATTGTAAAAACCAGTGCAATCCAAAATGAAGCAGAAATGGAGAATTGACTTTAAGCTCGTGATTTTGTATCTCGTTTGCCTGATGCATAGGCCTAACATCTCTTTTAAACAAAACTAAGGCTCTCTGCAGCTGAGTACTGAAGTATATTAACAAGTTCTGAGGGGAGGTTAATGAAGCATTTTCTTTCAGAGAGCTCGGATATATAACCCATAAATCATTAGAACACGATAGTTTTTCTTTTCTTCCTGATAAGATGTCTATTACTTTCATGGGTATTACACTTTCTGTTACATTTATTATGTTTCATCTAGCTTGGCAGATCTCATAAACAAAATGATGAATAGTATGTGAGCCGCAACACGACAAAAACAATAAAGTAGCATGTGCGCCCAGCGAAGACCAAGATCAGCCTGGGCATCCGCCCAGTCTGTTCAGAGTCTTCACTGTCCGCATGAAGGTAGCTTAGATCCTTAGCTACCCTTTAAGCGCTTAGGAAAGACTCTGAGCAGACTGGGCGGACTCTCAGGCTGATCTGAGTCTGCGCTAGGCGCACAACCACATTGTTGGTTTTGTCGTGTCGCGGCTCAATTCCAATGTTTTGGCGCATGTTATGAACACATCGAATGTATTCACAAGAACCTAGTTACTTTGAGTTCTTTGTAACGTTAAACAATTTAGTATGTATTGAACTGAATTTTAAGATGAGCATTTCTGTAAATATCACACCTGGTTAACTATGTTTTCAAGGCTGTTACGAAACGAAAATAACATGTAACGAAACGAAGAAGAGTCATAGTTAACAAACGATCTGAACATCCCAAACGAAAAAGAGCTGTTACGAAACGTAAAAGAGTCATAATTACTATGACTTTTTTTTTCGTTTCGTAACAGCTCTTTTTCGTATGGCCGGGTCGTTTGGTAACTGTGACTCTATTTCGTTTCGTAACAGCTCTTTTGCGTTTCGTAACAGCCCTTGTATATACATAGTTACCCAGGGGTGAATGTATCGTGTTATACACAGAGCCAAGCAATAGAACTAAATAATTCAGAACGTGATGATTAGAGGATGATCGGGTTGGGAGAACTTTCTCTGCCGGGGCGTCTTACTAATTTGGATAAAAGTCTGGCAAGGGCCTACTGTGCTTGCAGTAGGTGCAGAAGGGGATTATTTGAACAGTTGTCTCTTGCTTTTCAATTCTCTTTTCTGTCTCCCGCTCTCTGGGAGATGGCGCAAAATAGACTGAAACATTGTCTCAAAAAAGCCGTTAAACCACAACAACCAACCAACCAACCAACCAACCTGCTGATTACTTAGCGACTTGTGATGTTCGGATTTGACTGTGGCGTGGTATGCACTTTGATGGCTCCAGTTATGTTTCGTGATCAAAGAATACCCATTTTGTATAATAAAATTATTTAATCCTGAAGATTTCTATATCACAGGGTATGAATCACAAAAGAACCCACAGAATGAAAGCAGGTTGTGTGCGTGTAAAACCGGCTTAAGCTCCCATTTATTTATATATGGACGTTCTGTTGTAGTTTATTTATAGTTCATTGTTTGTCGGCTACCTATTTGTCTTTGACTTTTTGCTCATCATTTAGGACAGCCTCGGGCTATGCCCTGGGAACAGGCTGACCTCTTCGTTGGCTTTTCACATGTCTTATTTGGGTATGTATACCGCCTTTCTTGTTTCCCAGTTGGTGTTTTGTGTTAGATGTGGAGACCGATTATGTCGTTTCCTGATCAGTGCCTTCTTAACCACTTGTAATTCACCACTCAAAGGTAAAGCGGGGAATATACATAAACACAGGGTATAAACATAGTCCGTCAATTATCGCTTCCTGTCGAGACTGTCCGTCATATTTGGCTTCCGCCGAGACTGTCCGCGATCTCTTGCTTACGTCCAAAACTACAGTCAGAAAAAAATGGCTTCTTGTAGAGACTGTTCGCTTGATTTTGCTCCCTGCCGGGAATCTCGGCAGGAAGCAGAATCACACGGACAGTCTCTGCCGAAAGCCTATGCACAGCAGTCTCGGCAGGAGGCAGGAGGCAGGAGATTGCAGGAGAGGTCTCGGCGAAAGCCAAGTATGACGGACATTCTCGGCAGGAAGCGAAAAACCGGATGACTAGTTTATAGCATGTAGTAAATATACAGTGTTTTACGGCCTTGTCCTGACAGAGTATGTAGTAAAAATATTCTATGCATAAAAAAATCAAAATCTTTTCATGTATTTAAATATGTCAAAGTACCGCTTACTTGAAGAGAAGAGACAGAAAAAAAGCTAAGCTTTTATTGAAACTAAAATTTGACTGGCTGAAATGCTATTGACCTGTAAATACAAATTCTGTCAGCAGGGCGCAAAGTCGATTATGCCATCTGCATACGAGAACTATTAGTTGTAACAAGTCAAATATTAATCCATATATTTCACTCTCAGGGGAAGACGTCTTTAACATTAGAAACAGACAAACGTAACTGGATGTCAATAATAACGTAATAATTTCCCTGGCACTGACAGACATGAGAATGGATAGTTCTCTTTACATGCAAGACGTATAGGATAGAGAACAATGAACATGTGTTGCTGAAGCAAATACCTATAGTGAAGCTCACTGGATTAAAATGGATATGCAACCAACGGACAAAGGTAAACAGTATAATGTGAATAAAATTTTACCGATTTTGGTTGATAATTATATTATTTTAAAATCACAATCTGCGAAAAATGAGAGTAAATATAAAAAAAACTTAAGAACTGATACAATCAAATCACAGATATCAGCAACATTTTATTTTTTCATTTTTTATTATTTTTATTATTATTATTTTTATGTATATTTCTTCATAACCAACTTCTAAACTCAGCACTAAAGAGTGTCTGTTTGATCCTTGTCAACTATGATGTGTTTTTCATCTGCTTTTGACAACATCGCTCGATAAAACATTTAACAAACGCAAAACGACAAAACCAACAAAGTCGTTGATTCAGATTCAGAACAGCCTGAGCATCCGCTCAGTCTGATAAGCCTTTTTGCTAATCGCTTAAAGGGTAGCTAATGATCTAAGCTACCTCCATGCCTACGGCGAAGACTCTGATCCGACTTGGCGGTTGCATCTTAGTTTTGTCGTGTCGCGGCTCAAATAACACGTAACGTCACTGACAACGTTCGTGTCAACAATGCGTTTTTCTTATTGAAAAAATCTTCATTTTGAAGGCGGCAAAATCCCATTTTAAAGGGTCATATGTTAAACAGTAGGCTCGTTTCATAAATTTCATACGAAATGACCACGAGTGTAAGATCCTCTATTTAGCTTCTGCTATACAACTGACGATTAGAATATATACTGTAATTGTCCCACATCTCTATATCAAACACTACATTTATAGCAATTGTGTCAATAAGCAGTAATTTGGTATGTTATGAATGCCTCTATAATTGTGTTTTACTACTGTAACAGTAATTAAGATGTTCTCTCTCTCTCTCTCTCTCTCTCTCTCTCTCTCTCTCTCTTTTGTTTAAGAAACTTGTCTCCCGTGCGAAGAACGAATCTCTGTAAAGAACAATTTTATGGATCTTTCAGTGTTGTGTTTTTCTAAAGCAGTTTATCTAGTAAATTGATTGGTATGTATTTAAACGTTTGGTTTTGAGGGAGGGGGTATGAGATTTGATTGTTTTTTGCCCCTGATCATTACCTGTCTTTTTACTTTGCCAGTTAGTGTTTAACAGAATACACCTTAAATCCGTCAAACTGACTTCTCATTGGCTGATGACTGTACGTACTTTTGGTTCATCTAACTAAACTCATGTTACATTTCGTTTATTCTCATAGTTTCTTCTCGTGAAATGAAACTACTGAATATAAGTAGACACCTTTTTTTGAATGAGTGTCGCCGCCTGCATTAAGAAAAGTATAGGAACATTTCAAAGACACTTGGTGTGTCAGAGGACATCATGGGCTCCTTTGGTCTGATAAAACGAATCAGTTAAAAAAGTGTTTTTTTTTTATATCTTATAGCGGACCGCGTACGGGCACTAGCTTATGTCAAATGTTTCCGAATTTATACTGACTGGTTGAATAAGAGCAGCTAGAAAGCTGTGAAAATCGCTCTGGGTGACGAGAGAGGTCGCTTCAGGGTCATCTGTGGTATACCAACTTGCTTGAGCCTTAGCACGACAAAACCAAAAAAGGGACATGTGCGCCCAGGGAAGACCCAGATTAGCCTGGACATCCGCTTAAACTTATCAGAATCTTCGCTGTGGACTTAAAAGATAATTAAAAATCTAAGTTAGCTCCATGCGGACAGCTAAGACTCTGAACAGACTGGGCGGATGCCCAGGCTTATATGAGTCTTTGCTGGGCGCATGCCCCTTTGAAGGTCTGGTCGTGTCGCGGCTTAGTAATGGTTATGGTATAGAATGGACCCTAGACTGATTGGTAAATAAACAGCGGATGGAATGCATGTATGTAATGAGAAAATAATGCAATCAAAGAAGAAAGCCTCTGACAAAAAAAAATAGAAGTTAAACGTGAAACCACAAAAGTTTAATGCACAAGAACATGACTCCATAGCAGTCTCCATACCCCTCGTAAGTTGATCGCAGTTCTAGGTAGAACTTATTTAGTAAAGCGTGCAATACGAGGAAAGAATGTGCAGCATGTCGCCACAGACCTGTGCAGAAACCGTACAATGTCAGAAGCAATGCCAAAGAACGGTCAAGAGAAAAAAAATCCAATCATAAAAAGGGAGCGGGGGGAAGGGGCAAATGCGTGTTAACATAGTTTTTGTGAACAAGCCCGATTTTGTTCTTAATACCGGTACATATAATTCTTGGGCTTGCCGAGCTGTTCTTTGACTCAAAACACATTATAGTCTAAATAGCACTGACAGAACGATTGCTTCAACTACGGAAGACCGAAACAAAAAAGTATTATTGGATTGTCCCCAGCGCATAACGTCGAAACGATTGCGTACCGACGTCATTTGGACGTCATGTGGTTGCATTCCACCATTAATTTTCCATAGACGACAATGTTAACATCTGATCATTTTATTACAAAACTGTACATACAAAGTTTTCCAAACCTGTCTTGCTTTAAAGTGTCATCCTAGCCTATCAATTTGAGATGAAAACATCCACTGCCTTCCCATCTCAGTGAGCCGCTAAGCTAGGCTGAGTATGGCAACCACCGATTCGTACAATAAAAAAGAGCATACTTTTTCCCTAGGGGATCAGTTACCAAAATCAACCCCATCTCCTTCTGGTAAAATATTTCTCTATTAAGTATGCCTTTTTTGTAACTATCATTTGTTGGTCTTTTTTTATACTGCAAGAAATCTCACATGCATGACTGACAGATGACGTCATCTCTCGTACAATGTAAACCTAATGCTCTCCCCGAAATAGGCGGGGCAAGTCCTCATGAATATTTAGTGGACTGTACCATGGTCATGTTTAAGAGTATCTTTAGGTTAATAATTACAGAATATGGCAACGTTTATGCGCAGCATGATCTTAACATATGCAGTTCGAATAACTTAATTGAAGCTGTAAAATTACAGGGAAATTACCTAGAAAAGTCAAAAACTATCCAAGGGAAGAGAATGATAAACGCATTAGTGAATTAAAAGGACTCAAACCAGTCTGAGAATTCGGTCAGTTCAGCTACAACATTTATTTTACGCATTGGTCTAAGCTCACTAGTTGCAGATGCGTTAAGCACCATTTTCAGATGCCACGGCTCAATATTGTAGCGAAACTAAATAGGTATTTATAACATTATCCGATAAAAAAGATTAAAAAATGTTGATTGCGTTTCTCATTGATATTTCGTTTTCTTGAGTCAGTGGTGTTTTACAATTTGGACCTTAATATCTTCGTATTTTTGTTAAAGTTCTGTAGGCAGCGAATGCGTATAAAATTTTGTAACCAAGGCCAACTTTCCAATAACTGAGTCTCGCCAATACCTGGGCGACACGATACACAAAAATGCATTGATTTAGATAGGAGATGACTTTTTAACAACCAATTATAAAATAATTATAAAAGATAGAAACTCTGTGCTGGCGGCATAGAAAACTACATTATTTCCCGATTACGCTGATATGTTTTTCATAATTTTATAGTAAGAACATTTTGGTCTATTTTCGGGTTATTTGTTATGACCAGTAAAATGATAAAATATATAGCAAAATCATCATAAATTTGACAGATTGATACATTTAAATTAAGATAAGTCCACGATTTGAGATCTAATTGAGATCTAATTGACTCTGTGCTGGCGGCTCCAGTTCCCTTAATATTAGACCTTTATACTGATATAAAATTTATTTAACTAAGCGTTGGACTTTTTAGTCTATTTTGCGATTTAAATTAGAAACCTTAATTTCAAATTTAGCTAGAATCACATTCCGGAGGTGGACGGTTAATGCCGACGGTTTACGAACGGTTGAGAAACTTAAGAACAGCTGAAGTACTGGGTCATCGCATGCTATAGGTGCGTATATTAACTGTATTTATTTATATATTGCCGTAAAATCCAATTCATACGATACGTTTTGCACATCAAATTATCAAATCTGCAATTTAAGACAAATAAGTTGATTCCTATTCTTTCTTTCTTTTCTTTCTTTTCATCACATTATTATTATTATTTGCTTAAAATGAGAATACAGTATTGTGATTGCAATTATCTTCGGTACTTTAATCTTAGTAACACTTACTACCAATTATGAATTTGATCCTTTTTTCTAATTATGGCTTCAATATTTGCTGCATCGGTAAAGACTTTGATGGTATTGTAGACGACAGTTTGAAACGGAGAGAACTAATTTTGATAGTAAAGGTGTTAATGCCAATTAATGGCAATTATTGTTCGCTTTACTCAGCTTTAACTCAAACTAGGTAAGTAATTGTACACAAAAAGTGGGCAAGCATCGATTAAGATCTCATCAGAATGTTAACTACAAAGCGCTGAATGATGGAGAGGTTTTTTTATGATCTGTTTAGACTAAACTAGACAGTACAGAACAGAACAGAACAGAAACTTTATTAACAGACTTAAGCATATACAGCTTATCGTCATACAACATATATACAAGGCATGAAATAATGACGAGTGCAAAACTCGTGAGAGTGATATACATAATAAACTGGTACATGTATACTTATACTGTATCTAGTGGAACTGAAGCATCTGTATTTGCATTTAATATATTTTGTCTTAATTTAAAGGCTTTCAAAATATAAACTGCAAGATTATTTAAGATTTTCGGTTTTGTTGAATTCAATAGCTCTAAAAATTTCATAACGTTTGGTCGTCTATAGAAATATTTTTGAATATATGTGACAGTGAAAGACTGCGCAGTCTGATCGGGTATTCAGAGAGTGTGTTGCAGACAAAGCAGAAATAATAATAATAAATAATAAAATGCAAAAATATGCAGGCTGATCTGAGGTGCACTATTTTCAGTGATATTTACTGGTGTTCTGAGGGACAAATGAGCCGCGATACGAGAAAACCAACAACGTGGTTCTGATTCCAGCGCACACGCAGATCAGCCTGTCCTCCTCCCAGTCTGAGCAGAGTCTACGCTAAGCGCTAAAAGGGTAGCAAAGGGTTTCCAGGCTGAACTGAGTCTGCGCCGGGCGCACAACCACTTTGTTGTTTTTCTCATGTCGCGGTTCAAATAGTTTTACAGCTTGTCTCCCGACAGTTGCCATAAGAATCCCCCGCAAACATAGAACAGCTTTCCCGATTAGTGTGCGCACAGGCACAGACTGATTTAGGCACACGCATTAAAAAGTTTTGAAAAAAAAAATCTTTATTTTCTTTTTCTTGTTTTTTTTTGCAAACAGCACACATAATTATTCTGCAAAATAAATTATCTTTATTTTAAAATCATCTATCTATTTTATTTATTTTTGCCCCCGATTTATCCTTTATTTATTTCACGAATAATTAAGGATATCTTTGTTCAGGTAATCTCTGATTTTACGATCGATATATTCATGTGCAATAAACACGCTTGACATTTACCCTTCGCTATCAACAGATGATTCAACACTGACAACTTCAGCAAACGAAATTACCATATTGCCATTAAAACTCCGATTTTTTTAATTTTTGAAAATAATTTTGGTTTTATATTTGAATATGCAATATGGGAACAGAAAAAAATAAATAAAAACAATCAGTATGCACATTTGAAAGTAAAAAGTATGCAAAGACCAGGAACTGAAACAATCAAAATCCAAATCCAGCCCTCAAACCATAGTTGGAAACAACTAAGATTACAAATAATCAAGATACAGAGAACATATGGCCAACCGAGTGAGCAGCTTGTTCTCAAAAGGTGGCCACTCAGCAACCCAAACCGAACCAAAAATAATAATAACATACATAAGGTAAAACATCACAGAAACTCTGACACCAAAAACAGGCAACAAAGAACCACAACAGAACTACCGCCTTGGAACGGTCAGTAATGAATTACTGGGGGGCTTAAATCGATTTTACAGGCCCAACCTCACCCTCAGTTTCTGAAGTGGTACAAAACATTTAGTTGGTTGTTCGGTTCGCATGATAACCCTCTAACTCGTCAATGAATCATCACGGTAAACACATAAATCAAATTTCAGCACTGAAACCTGATCATCTGCGCATCTGCTTTAGTTGAATGTTCAACCGATTTATAAGCTATTCAGATTAGCCTGCGCGAACTGATCAAGACGGGACCAGGGTTTCTGGTTAGTTTGCGCAGATGCGCAGTCTTATTTTTAAGTAACTACATTGGAATCAGAATTGTTTACGAGTGATACTCCAAAGGAACATCAATCGCCAGAACCCGTGACCATTCATTAGTCTGAGCTGATGCGCAGCCTGATCAGTCGCATATAAACTAAGCAAAGAACCAGAAAAGGGCGTTTAATTTTTATGACACTTCCCACAGTCAAATAATCGATATTGTACCTGTTTTAATCACTACCTGTTGCCAAGTAGACTGCTACGCTAGGTAACTCGGAGACCTGCGGGTATTATCGATAAATCGGCGATACCTGTATTTTTCACTCGATAGCGATTATGAAAATAGTTGCGTATGATTTCAGTGCTTATTCGCCAGGTATAATTTCTATTTGGTTTATTTGGTTGTAATATAAGTCGAGAACAGTTTGACATTAATTTTGAGAAGCATTAACTTCGTCATTTGAGACAACTCTTTTTCCATTATATTTTTATTTATTAATTTTTAGACTCTATATGTCTATATGGGCTTCATGTTGCCAATAAAGTATAGACGAAGTTTAAGCAACCAGAGCTCTAGATAAGGGGGGGGGGGTTATCGGATGATAATTGAAGGATAATTTTTGTTATTTCTAAATAAAAGTATATGTTGTGACCCCTCATCTGAACCGTCACGTCGAGACGGTTCAGATGAGGGGTCACAACATATGCTTTTATTTAGAAATAACAAAAATTATCCTTAATTATCACCAAATACTCCCTCTTATCTAAGGCTCTGGCAACAAAGGTCAGAATCTCCAAGCACAACCACCTATACATTGACAGAGAAGGCAACACGTGAAACATGTGATAACAAAATGGAGTCTCCTATTGTCATCACAAACAGTTTGACATTAATTTTGCGAGGCAATAACTCGGTCATTTGAGACAACTCCTTTTTCAGCTATTGTTATTTTGTTTTATTATTTTTTTCTTCTCTATGAAAACTATACATGTGTCTTTATAAGCTTTATATGGCAAATAAAATACAGACAAGGTTAAACCAGCAAATATCACGCCCAACCCAGCACACACACAAAAAGAAGAATGCTAGCTTGAAACATGCATCAGTGAAAAAAAAACCCGCATTTTAATCAGTTTTTCAATTACTTTCAATTTTCTCATCGGGAAAACAACACTAAACAAACGTTTTACCAACGTCACGAAACCGTCATAATTGACGTTGCATCTACGTTAAGAAGGCGGTTTTCCACGTTGCCTCGACGTTGAAATGAGTATTTTGCCAGCTGTGAATATTAACGAAATCTAGAAATACAACTGTTCTTTCTTTGATAAATATATGGCGATAAACTGGAACAGCGTAATTAAGGACACACTAGGATTTTGGAGCATTTCACAATGTAGAATTGTATAAAAAGGGCTAGAAAATGAAACATATGCTATTTCTATGCAGTTAGGAATTTATTTAGTTGATTTATTTTTCTTTCAGGGACCATAATTAGGTATTTTTTCGGTTAATGATCATTGATGAAACCATTTTCTTCTAGTTAATAGTACACGTGACACTCTTAGTACTACATGTAATTAGCGAAAGTAGGGATGTTAAATTTCATTTCCGCAAGAAATACAGGTTATTGGTGATAAAATAAGACATAAAAAAATAAATAAAAAGTAATTGAATGTAATATTTTATTCAAGTGTAGTATGCTATTTCATGGAACGTGTGTATAGCAACTGCGACACACAATGTTTTGTATTTTGTATGTTTGATGTTTGTCCTGTGTGTTGGGTGGGTTGTGAGCTTTGCCGCTTGGATCCAGTAAAACTAGAAAAAAAAAAAAAAAACAGATTAAGATCCCACACCCCTCCCCTCCCCTCCAATCCATTACTGACCGTTCCAATGCGGTACTTTTGTTGTGGTTCGTCAGTATAACGTGTTCTTATGTCCTCTCGTCTTTAGATTTCTAACAGCATGGTCACCTGTTTGGCTTTTTGTTTTGTTTTGCAATTTAGGATATAAAATATGTACAAATAGATGTAGATATTACTGTTGTTTTCAATTGGTATAGCTGAATGACCAACTGTCTGGGAAAGAGCTGTTTATTATACCACCCTTACCAGAAAACGCAAACATTAGCATGAAATATTTCGCAATGAGCTAGGTCTACACTGGTAAGGGTGGTATAAAATGATTATACCATGGTTTGCCAACCTGTATGGGAGATAATCTACTCGCTAAAGCTCGTGGATTAATTGTTCGTACAGGCCGACAAACCATGGTATAATTATTACTTCGGTGCGTGTCTTTTGTGAACTGTTGTCAATGTATGTATATACTACTTTCTTTCCCTTTTGGTTTTAACGCGGATTTAGGATCTGTATTAGTTCCTGATCATTACCTGTACTTTTACTGTGCCTTTACGGATTTAGAGAAAGTAAAGTGCGTATGCCAGTCATGCCAACATCTGCATAGGGAACTTCATGCTTCAATACGGCGGAAATTACCGATAGCGACTTACGGGTTTATCCGAGAGCTTACCTGTTGAAATTCTGTCCAGTACTATATGCAATTACATAGGAATACAATGCAAAATGTTAAATTAAATACGTTTATGATAGTACGACAATTTTTTATAAGTTATGACCATAAACTTCAGTCTTTGTCCGTTAATATGGTGTAAAAATATATAAAATAACTTCATGTTTTGATTCTTCCATCGGCTTTTGAAGTTTGAAGGTTCAGTCACTTGAAATTATATAGGAATCATGTCGAAAATGCCGCAGAGGCTATGTTCAGCCTAAAATTTGAAAATGATCGAATTTTCTATAAAACTTTTATAAGTTATCACCATCGAGAGATTTTTATAAGGTTTACATTGATGTAATTCATTATAAAATAAGTACACTATAAGTATCTTCCATTGATCTCTAAACATACAAAAAGTCGTGTTTCGATAAAACCTCGCTCATAATTATGTCTCAAATAGTCTAAGTCCAAATCCGCCTATATTGCGTAAAGGCTAACACCAAATCCTTTCTTGGTATTCGTGTTTTGTTTATATATTTCGTGTGTGCTTTTTATGATCTACATGTAATTAAGAAAGGAACAGTATTTATATAGTCTGATTAAGAAAGAAAGAAAGATCGAATGAAAGAAGAACGCAAGAAAGGAAAAAAAGAGAAAGAAGTCAATAAACTCTTAAACGCGACAATCAAACGTGAAAAAAAAAGGGTTAATCGGCTAATTGTAGTTTTTTTTTTTTTTTTTTTTAAATTCTTAAGAAGCTAAAAAAATCAACTATGAAAACAAATAATTACATATCTTATGGTAATGTTAATTTAATCTATTAGTTATCAGTTATTATATGATTTCTAGTGTTTGTGCTAACAGTTTTGATGGAAATTTATTCGAGTGTGGTGGGGCGTATTTATCAAAGAAACCGAAATATGTTTTGTCTATCACAGGGTAGGATCTTAGAAGATTTTTATTGACTAGCTAACTGGCAGATTTGCTCATTTATTATTAGGAGACATGTATTGGTCTCTTTATATGTTACAGTACTGTCGAAAAACTGTTGACTGTAAGAAACTAAATCATGATGAAGATATCCTCGTAACGTTGTGTAAGGAGCGCTTACTATAGCATAGTACGCATAGCTAAGGAAAAAGTGCTATGAAACATTTTTCTTGCAAGGCTATGGTAACATTTTTTTATAATTCACTTTATTAGTAATATTTCTTTTCATAATGAAACTTTGTCCCTTGAATATATGACTGTTTTAAGTGAAGCTAGAAGATAAAAATTTTGTGCTATTTTTGGTATTTCTGCTAAAATGAGTACTTACGTAATAAGCCTGTGCATCTGCGCAATGTTATCAGCGTCTGATATGTGCAAAATGATAAGACCAAACGGAGTCTGAACGGTTAGCGCAAGCTGATCGGAATACGTTGATAATACGCTATGTATACAGTATAAGTAACATGTTTATTACGCATGCGTTAATCGATTATCGATCATAAAATCCGATATTTCCTCCTATCAGTTATAGTAATTGTCATCTCATTAAAGTTTGAAATGAACTCATCATGAAATAACTAAAGATAAATGCTAAGAAATATAAAGCTGCAACATTCAATTTATGGAATTAGTTGTTCACAGTTTCGGGCATGACTTACAATATATATTTAAGTTATAGATTGATCAATATGCAAACTGACTCAGACCAGCTTATGCACTTGCGAAGCACTGGTCTGAGTTTATGATCAGTTAATAATTTTTGTTTTTGTCAATTTTAGTATAAGTTTGTATAAGCTAACCCGTTTCTGCACAAACGGAACTGATCCGATTTTCTGATCAAATATTTTAAACATGTATGATCAAATCAGGCTGTGCCTGTGCGCAAACCATTTAAAATTGGCAAGCTGATCCCATGTTGTAATTAAATTTAGTCTGGTCATTTTTCATAATTTTCCTCATACGAGCCGCGACACGATAAACAGCAAAGTGGAATGTGCACCCAGCGAAGACGCAGATCAGCCTCAGCAGCCACCCAAGCTTTGCTGTGCGATTAAAGGGTAGCTTATACTCTGAGCTACCTCCATGCCGATATTGAAGCCTCTGATTATATTAGGCGGATACCCAGGCTGATCTGAGTATTCGCTGGGCGCACATGCAGCTGTGTTTTGGCATGTCACGGCTCATTTAATTGTTTGCTAAAGTCAACGACTGAGAAGCCTACTGAGCCGCTGTTGTCGACACGCCATCTGTCTGAAGGTGTGAAATTCGGTCACATGTCTTGTCAAAACATTAACACTCGCTAACGGCAATGAAAGTCAGAAATCGATTTTCAGTCCGATATATATTAAAGATCGTCTTCTGCTGATTTTTTAACCGTATAAAAATAGTAATTTAAGCAGGGTCGCAACAAAACGAACACAGTCCCATAGCGCCCTGCGAAGTCTTAGACCAGCCAGGGCAGGATAACCAATGGGCTAAGCTACCTCTTCGCGGACAGAGAAGAATCTGATCAGACTGGGCAGATTCCCATGCTGATCTGAGTGTTCGCAGGGCGCACATGCCATTTTGTTTGTTTTGTCGTGTCGAGACTCTTTTTTTTATTTTTGTTTTGTTTTGTTCGCAGAAAAAGGCAACTTTTAAATACTAATCGTTAATGTTTAGCAGCTTAGCAGAAAGCCGAAAGACGGCATTTGCATAAAACTTTTGAAAAGTTTTGTCAAAATAGAAAGTCAAAAGAAAAAAAAGTTGTCGTTGCTGTTGAGTGGTGGTTTAACGTCCCAGAAAATAATATTTTAGTCATGTCGAGATAATGCCTCTGAAATTGTAGGACTGCTAGAATAACTCGGCCTGCTATAAAAGACACTCAGGTCTAGCAGCCGCTGCCGCAGAAGCATCAGGCAGCCAATATATATTTCGCGAGCCCCTGTGGGTGGGGCAAAAGAAAGAAAAATGATAAGAAAAAGAAAACAAAGAAAAAAAACGTGGGTGGATGGGTGTCTGTATCAGGCTTAATCTTTCCATTAAGCTGAGAACGTCAAAGAGGGATCGAAATATCATGATTTATTATAAGTATTATTGTTTTATGTTTTTGTTGTCAGAAACTAAAACGACCAATAATCAGATCTATTTTTCTCGCCAATCCTTACGAAATTGACCTAAATATGTGAAAAAAGAGACTTATTACAACAAAAGTGAGCAAGTGAGAAAAGTCAATTGATTTGATATGAGAACAAGAAAAACCATATTGTTAAAAAAATAAAAATGTTTCCATCAGCTCCTTCATATTGGTAGTCATTTATTTATTTATTTATTTATTCATTTATCTATTTTTATCCTAAACATATTGATGTTTAGATTTGCTCTAAGTCGGATGTGCCTTGTTTGTTGTCATGGTGGTTCCGGGGGCAAGAGACGTGCTGTCTGGACATTGGTTCCGCCACATGGTCTTTTGCCGTCCCTTATTCGGTTATGGATGTGACTGGCACATAATATGTTCACATCTCAAGTGTATGGTGTATTATATATGATGTGTTTTATGGTTGCTCTGAGCCGGCTGTGCCTTGTGTGTCGACATGACGGATCCGGCGGGCGGGGAACCTTGGTTCTGGTATATGGTCTTTCCCACCAGCCGGATTCAGTTTTGTGACCTGGTAAGGGATGCAGCCGGCACAGAGCACGCTCATATACTTTTTTATTTGAGTATGTTTGTAAATAGTAGACGTAGATAGTTTCTACTTATTGTCTTTACTCGTCTCTCATAGTTCATATTTGAACGGCAATTTTACTTTTTAGATAGATATAGAAAATGTATGATTATATGTATGTAGAATTGGTGAGACGTTAATAAACTAATAAACAAACATATTGTTATTATGCTGATAAAATACCAAACACAGTGATGACAAAAAACCGGCTTCAGAGAAGTTCAACACCTGTACAGATCCGGGGATATTGACATCGATATGACATTCCTAATATCGATTAATACCTATCGCTTCGCGGGTCTAAGGGAAATAACTGCATTCACACTTAAACTCGCTCCAGGTAACAGGTAACCGAGTACACTACTTAGCGTGCCTTGAAGACTTAAGTGTCAGATGGTCTGTTTGGGTAATTCTGACAGAATTACGAGATGAGATTTACAACAGACGCAAACATCGTACACCAATTAGCGATGATGTTTTCACGATTTTCAGTATATATTTTGCAGATAGAAAACGAAAATATGGTGGTTTTTGAGTCTGATGCGACTAAACAATAAAAGCAAGATATGTTAAAGGCCCCATTGCTCTATCAGCATGAAATATTTTCTCATGAGGTATCGCTGCAAGCTTCTCACTATAGTTTGAACGTGATTAGCAAGCTTTGAAATAATAAAACATCCTTAAATTTCACATAAAAAGGGTTTGAAAACTTATTTGGGTCATTTTAGTTGGCAACTAAAATGACCTACTTTCGATTTCATAAAATGGTAAAAATACAATGTACAGGCATGGAGTCCCAATCACTATCCCGTCTATGATTATATAGCATTGATAGACGGGAAACCAGAACAGGAAATTGTATTTTGTGTAGCGATTTGTCATTTTTCAAAAACTTGTTTGTTTTTTTTACTTTTTGCCAGTTATATGACTCAATGTATGCACACCAACCCACATTTTATTACCAAACGTAAAGGTTGAGCAGGAGAAGAACTAAATAAGCAACAAGCTTTCGTTCTAATCCTATAAACTTATATGTTGTACTATATATGTATGTTGTAAAATAAGTGAAATAAATGTGTTTAAACCAAAGGTTGAACAGCTTTTTACAATGATTTGAGTTTAGGCGTTTTTACCGCGGATAGGACTATGGAGACTTTAAAATGGTTATGTAATTCATATATCTTTTGTTAGATACTCTGATCAGAATAGGCTAATGTAATTTTATTATTGTTAGTGTAATGTGTTTCTCGAAAATATAAACGTATTGCTGAACTTTTGGCTGCTGAGTATACAGGTCTATCGTAAAAAGCTGGACGGATAGGTTCTGAGCTTGCGACAGCTTTGAAAATTCATCCCTTTTAGATAAGAATCTTACAAATACATGTAGCTAGAATCTAATTTATCCTATTTCGGAGATATAATGTCGGAGTGCCCGCCCCTTCATCGAACCTTTTTGTCTGCTTTAATAAATGTGTAAGTAACGGCAATAAGTGCCATTTTAAAAGTCTTGTATTGCAAAGTTTGGCATGTTTACAGATTTTTTCTTTTTATATTTTTCATATGCAGTCAGGTCTGTTCCTAATCGGACAACTATGGCTGAGAATCTATTGTTTTAGGTTGTTGTGTAAAATAGGGTGACACCAATGCTCCATCTCTATATATAGAGGATCTTACATGAGTGCCCATGTATTATTGAATTTATTAAATGAGTTGGGGAAAAAGATAAGATGCGAGGTTCTGCCGAGCAGCTTATCGTTTTCACCAACGAGTTTAATAAATTCAATAATACAGGAGCACGAATGCAAGATTCTATTCATCATATGACATTAAAATCGCATTTTATTAGCAAATTTTGCACTAAAACGTCACGATTTCGCCCTTGGTAAACGCGACATTTTATGGACCTCAGCGCATATCGTTACGGCGTAATTTGCATATTTAATTCACCAGTGGAGTATCGTTTTTAATGCATGGCTTTATTACACTCTCAAATGCGACGTCATATGATAAAATAATTTAATTTAAGTTTTGCTAAAAATTCAGTAACCACATTTTCGTTCACTACAATAATTGATAGCTGTTTCCTTATTGCTTGCCTAGGGAAATTGTTATGCCATTAGTTCTGTGTCATGTATAATCGCTAAATATTGCATTTTGCATGATCAAGTGTAGCGAAATGCATACGCTTATGAAGAATCAGACAGTTCTATCATCATGATCAGGATGCCCCTTCATTACTAAAGCATACTAGTAGATAGTAAAATGACAATAACATGAGTAACAGCTTAACCAAACTACATTTATTTATACAGTAAGTAATCATTTCAATCAGTTCATTAAGCTGTTGCTTATTTTTACTGTCGTTTTACGATACTCGTAAATATTGAAATATTTGGATATGAAAATAAAAACATTCGTCAGATAATTAGAAAAATCAATACATCTGTTTTTGTTCCACAGATCTGTCGGTATGTTAGTTAAATAAGGCAATGTATAAAAATCATGCACTCAGCAGGAGAAATTTTTCCGCGCGTTTAACAAAAGTGAATAACTTATGTGACTCCTGTTTTGCTTCCACCTACAGTGCACCCATACACCTTAATGCTTTTGACACGCGTAGTCAAATTTCTGTAGTATTGTACTCCCATGTGATACATAATAGTTCATACACTCCATATGCGACACTTTTTACCTTGAATCTCGCTGCCAGTTAAAATCTGATCGAGTAGATGGTAAATTTAAAGAGTAAATACACTTCAGGAACTGACTAAATCAGATCCCAAACCCTATCCCCAACATCAAAGGGAAAGATTGACAAAGACATCCCAACAAACAATAAATTACAAGTGATAAGCCGAGTCAGCAGCTCTTTCCCAAATAGGTGGCAACTCAGCTATCTTTACTGAACTAAATAATTTAGGCCAACAGAAGGGTTAAAATGAAAACACAATAAGTTAAACAGCACCGAACATATAACAAATGCAACCGCAACAAAAGTGCCGCCTTGGGACGGTCAGTAATAACTACTGGGGTTTTAAACCGGTTTTACTGGGCCCAAACCTTCACCCTCACCCTCCGCCGCGGTGCACACATGTACAACACAACAGAATAGACTAAACAAATTATACGGAAAACATTTAACAATTTTTACCTATTTTCTATTTTTTATTATAGAAGGGTTAAAATGAAAACATAATAAGTTAAACAGCATCGAAGATAAAACAAATGCACCAGTTGAACCGCGGTCGACCAAGAAACAGACAAAACACCCGGCCCCAACCAACTAATATATAGCTTTATGTTGGGGCTATCATAGAGTCTGAACCCCGACCCACCGGCGTGCAATTAAGGAGGACAGCATAGTTGTTAACCGTGATTGGGTTAACCACTAAGCATGCAGACTGTCGCATTACATCTATGTTAAAGCGAATGCGTTTAAATCGCATGATAATGGCATGATAAGTTTCTCAAATTGATCTGGAAATTCTGTTTTAAACCATTTTTAGGTCCAGTTGACTCTCGTTGTTGCAAACAGTGATATCCCAAAGTGCCCTTTTTTATCAAAGAATACATTTTGGAAATCATCCTAGTTTTCTTTATATTTCAACTTCACATTTCTCAAACTACCGGTATCTCAAAGAAAATTTTCTGGTCACAGAAAATTTATTTTCAGATATCTATAGTTTGAGATGAACCTTGACTCTTATATCAAGAGTAGACTCTTAAAGCTATTGCGCATGATCAGACCCGAATTGATAGTAGCCCTTTCTTTCCTTTTTAATAAAAGTAGATGCAAAGGCAACGATCCAGAACCCTAACACTCGAATTCCTTATCTTTCTCCAACGCCAAATGGGAAAGAATACAGACGGCATCCAAAGCAAAACGGGACAATCAAAGCGCAAATAGGACAGCTCTTTCCCAGCTAATGGCACGGGGCTTGTCTATATGATGTACAAAATTTCAGAATAATAGAAACCGATTAACAATGGAAATGGAAATAATGACAAATCGCAATGGAATCGGGAACGGCCTGGGAACGGTCAACAATAAAATACTGAGAATGCATAATTTTTCTGAACTTATACCGAGCGACCTAACGTGTATAAAGCCCTCGCTCTGCAGTCTATAGTAGTTCATGAACATATTCACATACAAATTATGTGGTCCTGTGAAGGATGTTCTGACCCATCAATAGATAAGAAAAAAAAAACAGAAAAAAAGAAATAAAACGTAAATCAGTATAAAATACCAGGACGAAGCAAGATGAGCTCTCAACGGCAAGAAAAACGCTGCAATGAGCAAAATAAGTCCAACAGTTGAACAACTGCGAATTAATTTTCAGAGTAGCAGTTAGTCTAAATAATAGCCAGGTTCGCTAACTGCAACATGCTAAAATAAAAAGGCAGATGTTTTTGCTCATGAGTTATAGACTGTTTATCCTCTGTTTTAAACCCGCTAATTAGTTGCATGTTGTAAAGCTTTTAGCGGAAATGTTTGGCATGTCCACAAACAACTCGTGCCAAGTGAAGAAGGTACCTTGTCAGCATAGTGCATTACGTGCGTACATATGTATTCAGTCTGGTATGTACAGTACCTGTATTGTTGGCATATCTTTTGTTCGTCTTAGTTTTTTTTTTTTTTTTTTTTTTTTTTTTGAACAACGACTGTGTTACCAGTATTTTCAAGGCAAATTTTAAGTCAACGGGTATACTTTCAGGGGCGGCAAACTTGAAATAAATGGGTTCTCTCTCTCTCTCTCCCTCTCGTGGCCTTTTTGATTTTTTTAAGATGTTATTCACGGTAGTGACCTATATCATCATGACCTCGTTGATCCCTACTATGTGGCCGTTTCTAAACTAATTTCCGATTTGATGGCCACAGCCGAAGCTTAGTTAAGCTTTTAAATACCGGATTTTCATTTTCACTGACTTTTTACACTGATACATAGATATGGCGGGTGTATTATAATAGGCAGGCGATGCTTTCTACTCACGAGCACCTGATCTCACCTCAATTTTAGGGTCCATGTCTATGTATCTGGAATGTTCCGGAATTATCAATGTTAAAACGACTTACGAGTTCAGACTTATGATTTAGTTTAAACGAATTTCATTTGTATCAACTCTGTTACAAGAACTATTAATTCAAATCATACAATATATACAAATGGGATCCAGAAAGAAGTCAAAAGCTTTAATATTAATCTGTTCCCCAAATATAAATCTGTTTCCCCAATGACGAGCTGGGTACTTTGACCACTTTCATCTATACTCAGTGTCAATGAAAACGCATCAGTCATAAAATGTTCAATTTTTGCTTAAATGCAATGGTCATACTAAATCAACAGGGTATAGTTATCATATCGGACTATTTACGCCCATGATGTCATTCTATCTGAAGGTACGCTGAGTGTATGTCGTGCCATAGGCTCTGAAATCAAGAACAACGGAATTCTACCATAATTTCACATGTCAGAAATTCCTCAATAATGGATTTAGTTAGAGTATAGATACCCTGTCAAATCACCATAGAAAGGAAATCCAGACCGCTGAATGCAGCAAAGTGACTTGGATGCGAACGTCACTTTATTGACACGTTCATCAAACAAGGACAGTCAAATGTAACTAAAGGTAAATTTAATACTTTTTTGCAACCCAAAATGCTGAGATAAGTAATAGAAACAGAATTTCAGAAGTTCTGTGGGGCAAACGTCAACCATTATCCAGCCAGAGCTTGACGTTATATGGATAACGTCGCCCTTATTTGCCGAACCGTGTCATAATTCAATGGAGGAAAAGTGGGTTTTATGTCAAGAAACCTTCCAATATACGATTCATTTGCAATCAAGTGTCTGGTAGAGCATGAAATATGGATTTATTACGCTTTAAATGTATCATTTGATATCGGCACTTTTCAAATACGTCATTATTGACGTCACGCTTGATAGCACCCACTGATGAACAAAATTTAATTTGCAAACATTCTATCTTAATACCAGAAAATAAAGATTAACCAAATTGTTTATTGCATAAAACCAAACATTAAACGAACATAATGAGCCATTTTCCAAACTGGTGCGTTTTCATTGACGCTGAGTATATATAGGTCACTGTTCACGGTTATCAAATTCTTAGGCGCTAAATCTGATCGTTAAAGGAATAGAGTAAAATAATAGCTGTAGATTTGGACGGACACACGGCGCCAAGTGTGTGCAACTATGGTTACGTACGGTTGAGCCACTTGGGGAACGTCGATAGGAGAATTGAACTGAACTGAACTGAAATAGCTGTAGTCATATATATCAAAGACATTGACCAGACACATGTTCTTTCACACGTTATCTAGCAATACTGGATATTTAAGATGCGGTGCATGTAATACCTGAAACTATAAACGCCAAGGACTATGAATATTTACGAAGACATTCTAGTCAGCATGGGGATGCTAGATGAATCATTCCTCGACATATGCATGATCTATTTATTCCGAATATACGAGCAGCCCCGTATGGCAAGTAAATAAGCTTCCTAGACAGTATTATTGCAAAGAAAAAGAAATGTATCAGTATCTGAACAATTTTATTCTATTCTATCCCATAATCTAACAAGGTCGTTGGGGTATCATAGATGACTTCGAAATGATCCCTTTCCACCTTGTCCAGGACAAAACGGCTGAAAAATATCAATTTAATAATGACAATAATTCGTTTAACAAGATACTTAATTTACTATATAGTAAGAAATCTCATCAATCAAGGCAAACTTTAATAGAATTGTATGTTTTACTTATAAATTTATCTATTTCTAGGATTTTTCTTTTCATTTTGTTTGTGCGCTGTCACTGTTCATGAACTGCCTGTACAATCAACGTTGTAGCCGACAAGGCAATTACAAGGCAAATTAAAGTTGCTTGCGAAAACATGCACATTTATACCGATATAAGTAAACTAGGCACGGTAATAACAGCCTTCGCACATTTCTCGTCCTGTCAGTCATGTACACTTCATTTATTATCTAACACTTCAAATTATTTTTAAAAAGATTGGTGTATTTTTTATCCAACTGTTCACGTGTACAGAGTGGTAATATCATAACCTAGAAAGCAGATTTTATCTAAATGTGGACCATATTACGCCCCAAAGGCCAGCAGTCTTCTAACTCTGTTGAATTTTGTAAGCCATTGCAAGCTTTTGTTATTGTTATTCAATTTGTACCACATTCGTAGGTTCAGATGCCGTTTTCTGTATCGTAGTTCCTTTTATTCCTCTATAATTTCAGTACGATTAGGCTGTAGAATAAGAATCAATTCTGTACAAATATATACTAACTATTATTGATGCTAAATATTCGTAAATGCTTTATGGTATTCAGCACGCAACTAGATCTGGAACAAAGTTCAAAGCTGTCTTTGTAAACAATCATAACATAAATACACATACGAGTATCGAGTATATGTTGCTTATTGCAGCATTCATATTGGTGTATTTCATAGTTTGTCCGCATGCAGCTACCTTGGACCCTTAGCTTTCCTTTAAGCGCACATCGGCGATTCTAATCACTTTGTTGGTTTTGTCGTGTTGTGGCTCAAATATATTTCATAGATCATACCATCTACTACACTGAATAAGTTTCTCAAGAGCGTTGTATGGTGCGGCAAGTTAGAAAATGTTAAAACTGGAATATTCCAAACCCTTAAATGTATAGGCCCACCGCTATGTTTTACTGCGCTTTTCATTTATAAGGACAACATTTGTGACTTAGTGTTACTACTCTGTACAAAGTAACGGTTCCAAAAATGGTTCAAACCGTAAATCAACTCTCCCCTTAAGAGTGGCCCCTAACTAAGATGGGAGATAAAGCGGATTCTTGCATCCCAGATAAGGATATCCGTGTTTTGTTTTAAGGGATAGAAATTCTTATCTTACCCTGGTTATCTGACCCGTGGGTAGGATAAAAAAAGAAAGATTTCGCGTGACTTCGGTTTGCATATGGTTGTATTGGACGTTACGTAACTTCTTTGTTAGCTGACGTCATAACAACGTCAGAAATCAAAACAGTTGTAAAAATGGCGGACGTCGAAACGCAGTGTCTAGAGGAATCTTTGATGTAATTAAAGCTTCAGCACTTAAAATATGCAAGAAAAAGAATCTACCATGACTGTGAGGTACGGATAGACAAATCTGTCCCTCGGGTCACTGTTTGGCATCACTCGGCAACCCTAGTCACGGATGCTAAACAGTGACCCTTGGGACAGATTTGTCTATCCGTACCTCACACTCATGATAAATTCTTATAATATCTGTGTCGCATTCCCTGAAATGTATCCACTCCTCGAAAGAAACTTTATATCAACAGTTCAGCAGTAAAAAAATAAATCTTTTATACGTGGTGTTTAAGTAAACTAATGTATAGTCAAATATGCATTATATCACATGCTAGTACAGATGAACGAAATGTCGTTAAATCCTCTATACCGCAGATGGGGGTGGTCGGGTGGTGCGATGGTGCTGTGTGTAAGTTGTAACGGGGCGTCCTACTGATTTGGAACATGTAGGACAAGGGCCTTCTGTGCTTGCAGTAGTTGCGGGTGGGGGTTGTTTGGACATTTTTTCTCTCGTCTATCATTTCTCCTCTTTCTCCCTCTCTGGGAGACGGCCCGGTATAAACTGAAATACTGTCTCAAAGGGCCGTTAAACCCAAATCAATCAATCAATCAATCGATCTATACGGCAGCTAAAAACCAATCTACATTAAGTAAATGAGGCAAAAAAATGGTTTATGTTTTTGGGGTTTTTTTTGCATACTACACACGCACGGTTTTTGCTTCCAACATAAAGTTTCATTCGTGTTAAAAGTTCATTAAAAAACACAACAATGAATATAGATCTCAATCGTCAGTCCTTTAAACGTTACTGAGAAAATTATTTAGATCTCATTTTGAGAGGGGATATGGGATTTGATTGTATTAATTCCTGATCCTTGCCTTCCTTTTTACTTTACTATCGAAACCTAAGCAAAGATCTGTGCAAATGCGGACATCTGCCGTCGTTTGCCAATATTTTGCCAGTAAATTTAGAATCCATATCTGTCACTCTCAAGGGAAAATGTCTTTAACATTAGACGTTCACAATTATTGTTACTGTCTGCTACATATAATCCGATAAACTTCCTTCTTTTATCGAGGATTTTATGAATAGTTAACTTCGTGATGACATAGTGGAACATAATTTGTATCTGCTCTTTAAACTGACAAAATATCCAATTTTATTGCCAAAATATTTTAATTTTAGAATTTGCTCTATTTTTTATGTGTTTTTCTGATGACCGTTCTATGGCGCTAGATTTCATGATGTTCTTTACTTATATGGCCATAAAAGCATTTGTCATGCATCCGCTGCAAACTACTTCAATGATAACAGTGGTATGATAGCTTTATGTGATATCACGTTTTTTTAAGAAATGCACCAGCGTGAATGATATCAGACATCGATATCTAAAGGCGATTGGCTACTCAGTTACTTTGGATGTGCTAACAAGGCTCAACTGGTCAAATGATGTCACTGAATTACGTCAACACGCACGTCGCGATGTAAGCAAGTTCGGACAAGACTGCACCTCATTTCATTCGTTTGTACTTTTAAACGCATTAAAATCTTTTTAAGAAGCATTATATGCATTATATATAGAAACCTATGTTAGTGTCTTTTGATATTAAGTTTATCAGGTTCAACCAGAAACACTTAGGAATGGTTCGACAAGCCTCGCCATTTCTACGCATTTCTGGTCTCGCCTGATAAACTTGATATCAAAACACTTTTGGTTTCTCTATTTTATGGTTTCATTACTCTGTGCTTTGTGTTTCCTTTGTTCTGTCTAATAATGAGATCACTTCACGAAAGGCAGACAGAGCTGGTCGCTCTGCTACTCGCTAACTTATTGGTTGATTTTACGTTTGTTGTTGGAATTGGTATTTTTGTCAAAGGAAGCGTGTTTGTACATTATATCGTTTAGTTGTCTCTATCCTTCTCTTCTTCTTTCGGTGGCTTGATTATCAGTCGCACCTCTACATCAGGTTAGACTAGCCTAAAATATCAAAAAATTGTTTGAAAGTACTAAGAAGTACCCCATTTGCGTACAACTGCAGACCATAGCCTTCCGATAACACCTCTTCCAAGAGGAAGAGAAGACCAAGGCGGTTACAACACGTACATACCAAAATCAGAATAAGCGAAGTTTTTATTTTTCATTCTCTCTTATCGGTTCTGACGTATGTGTTCTTTATGTGCTTGCAGTTGATATCATAAGCAAAATATTATGTTTTACTAGAAACAATACATTTTATTTGAACGTTTTAAAGCATTATGTACCTTTACAGTATGGAAACTGCAAATGTTCTGTCACACTCTCACTAACTGATCTGTGGAAAGAATTTTAAGTAAGTAGAGCAACGTTCTTTCCACGTCTTAATAAAAACGAGACTTCGATTTTAGCTCGCCCGAGCCTTTAGTCTCATAGGTGAGCTTATAGTGTAGCTAGGCATCCGTCGTCCGTCCGTTCGTCGTCAACATTTTGTTCTTGTCTCATGTCTTCTTTGTTTCCAAGGGCAACCGTTTTGGATTCTATTTGGACGGCATGTGTCTTTACTGGATATTTTCATCTAAGTCATTTATCTGCGCGGAGTAGACACCATTATCAGATTTACAAAACATGCTATGGAAGTTACTTGTATAACCATTCCTGATATGCTTGCAATGCATTAGTTGATGGCAATATGTCTACCTAATTAAGAGCTTAAGCATAAAGTACATAACTGTATTAACATGCAATACATAACTTCATTATACATCGCCTTGGATATGCGTAATTCGTATTATAGCACAGTGGGCTATTATCAGCCCCTATGTACATAGTTTAATAATGTCCAAATACAAAAAAATACACGAGCATTTAAAGACAGGTAGCTAAAATAATATTTTATTGCGTTCTAGATCACAAGTTATGGGAGGCGTCATGCTTGAAGAATCCGGCGGTGGATTTGGATTTTGATTGTTTCAGTTCCTGGTCTTTGCATACTTTTTACTTTTATTATACAAAAAAAAATCAAAAAAAAAAAAAAAAAAGAAATGTTACAGTGTGTAACAAATGCCCCCGAAGGCCCCTTATACTGACCTTTGAGCCCTAGTTAAGACCTTGACCTTGGGCATAGAACCCGAGTCGTGCACATGATATACATTCTCATTTCGGTTTACTTTTCTGTAATGTTTAAATGCACTTTGGAAGTTTAAGAGGATGCAAGGGGACTTAATTCAACCACTAACCAAACTGTGTTGTGTCCTTGACATTGGGTGTGGGAACCTAAATGTTGCACCTTACATAACTTATACTTTACTTTTCTTTACATTACCATTTTATCATGATCCTGACTTCGGGCAACAGAACCATTATTTGTTTGTGGCATTTTTGCTGTTTTATACCTTTTCATGAGGTTAAATGAAGTTTATTTCAGAAGTTTTTAGGTAATTGAGGATCAATGACTTGACCTTAGACCTCTGGCTATGACCTTGACCTTGGGTGTGGGAACCTATGTCTTGTGCATGGTAAATTATCTCATTAGGCTTTACCTTTCTTTAAAGTTTGCTTTGGTACTTTTCTGAGTAATTGCCGAGACATGATTTGACCTCTGACCCCAGATTGTGACCTTGACCTTGGATTTGGGATCATAAATATTGTGTGTAACATACCTTCTCATTATGGTTTACCTTTCTGTGAAGTTTGATGACATTAGCTTCAGCAGGTTTTAAGCTATCATAGAGGCAAGATTTGACCTTTGATCCCCAATTGTGACCTTGACCTTGAACCTGGCAACCCAAATGTGATGTGCAACACAACTTCTCATTATGTTTCATCTTTCTGTGGAGTTTCATTAAATTTGTTTCAGTAGTTTATAAGTAATTGCTGAGAGCCAATTTTGAGACACAATTTGACCCTACTGTGGCATTGACCTTGAGCATAGGAACTTAAGTCTTGTGCACGACACACCTTCTAATCATGCTCTATCTTTCTGTGAAGGTTCATCAAATTTGCTTCAGCAGTTTTAAAATTATTGCTGAGACATGATTTTGAGACACAATTTGACCTTTGACCCAGTTGTGGCCTTGACCTTGGGCGTAGGGACCTAAGTCTTGTGGGCTACACACCTTCTCATAGTGCTTTATCTTTCTGTGAAGTTTCATCAAATTTGCTTCAGTAGCTTTAAAATTATCGCTGAGACACGATTTTGAGACACAATTTGACCTTTGACCCAATTGTGGCCTTGCCCTTGGGTGTAGGGACCTAAGTCTTGCGTGCGACACACCTTCTCATTATGCTTTATCTTTCTGTGAAGTTTCATCAAATTTGCTTCAGTAGCTTTAAAATTATCGCTGAGACACGATTTTGAGACACAATTTGACCTTTGACCCAATTGTGGCCTTGACCTTGGGTGTAGGGACCTAAGTCTTGCGTGCGACACACCTTCTCATTATGCTTTATCTTTCTGTGAAGTTTCATCAAATTTGCTTTAGTAGTTTTAAAGTTATTGCTGAGACATGATTTTGAGACACAATTTGACCTTTGACCCAGTTGTGGCCTTGACCTTGGGCGTAGGGACCTAAGTCTTGTGGGCTACACACCTTCTCATAGTGCTTTATCTTTCTGTGAAGTTTCATCAAATTTGCTTCAGTAGCTTTAAAATTATCGCTGAGACACGATTTTGAGACACAATTTGACCTTTGACTCAATTGTGACCTTGACCTTGGGTGTAGGGACCTAAGTCTTGCGTGCGACACACCTTCTCATTATGCTTTATCTTTCTGTGAAGTTTCATCAAATTTGCTTCAGTAGCTTTAAAATTATCGCTGAGACACGATTTTGAGACACAATTTGACCTTTGACCCAATTGTGGCCTTGACCTTGGGTGTAGGGACCTAAGTCTTACGTGCGACACACCTTCTCATTATGCTTTATCCTTCTGTGAAGTTTCATCAAATTTGCTTCAGTAGTTTTAAAGTTATCGCTGAGACACGATTTGTAACGGACGGACGGACTGACGGACGGACAGTCGGACGGACGGACGGTGCGATTTTAATATGCCACCCGAAGTGCCTTCGGGGGCATAAAAAATCAGGATATCAGATTTACAACACATAAGATACACACATATGCAGTAATGATACATTCTTTGGGATTGGAACGGAAGCTAAATGCTTATTGAGTTCCTCTTCGAACATTGTTTTTGAATAGGACCTCTTTCTTACCCGACAGAAAACAGTTTTGATGGTCAAGAAAGATTAATTATATTTAGTACATCTAAATTGAATGGACAAATGTTCAAATATAAACACGAATACCCGGAAAAGACCAAACTCCCATTGCACAACCAAGCCACGAAACCAAGTTAAAATAGTAGATCTTCGATAACAGTAACAAGTATCCCAGTTATAGCGGAATCGCATACCAACAGAACATGCAGCACAAACCATAAAATTATTACAGCTTTCTATTAAAATAAAAAAAAACAACTTAATACGGAGCAGCAGACACAAGCAACTTTTTGTTCCTTTCTTTGAATGTGTTCTGTGCTCTTGAAGGAAATCTTTAAGATTTTAATACACTAATGCTAGCGGCATGTATATATTTTTATTTGGAATTTGCATTGTGTTAAGGTTGAGTTTTAAATGCTCCTCTTGTTTTAACGTAGACAGAACATATATGTGATTGACCCAAAGCTGGAAGAATTTAATAGAAGATTACTGCCAAAGCGGTTTAACCACAGCAAAATAACTCACTGGGCTCGATGGGAAACGACGAAAATATAGGAAACACCTAAGCTAATGAAAATCTCGTCAGTCAACTGTCTCTCAAAAGTCCGTCTCGCATTTTTACTAAATTAGATCTGCCAGTCAGAACTGTATTAGTTTGCTTATTCCATTTATGCCTGACATCCTCCAAAATGACTTAAGCAAACAATGATTTAGATTAGAAGCCACAGAACGCAGCGTCTGATCAAATTCTGTACTGTTTGCACAAGGAAAAAGATACTACCTTTTAAATGAAGGAAAGAAGTTCCTTGCTAATACACATTTCCTGAAAATGCCCACCGAAAGCTGAGTCATATTACAGCTATTCTAATAATAACGGAAAATAGAGCTCTTGGAAAACACGAAAACTGCACTCGCTGGTCTGTATTGGTCTGTTCAGTTCTTATTTCAAAGTTTGAGACACCTAAAATGATAACTGAACTGACGAGTAGGTCAATGTACTCTGTTATATGCCTTAGGTTTTTTCGTCCCTAAGGTTGTTTATGCTGTCAGACAACGAAATCAGAAAAGTGTGTTTTTTTGTATAGTGTTATCAGTCTCACATAAATACAACAACGATCCGAGCACGCCCATTAAGAAAACATGTCAAAATATTTTTCTTTTTCCAGCCTTTGGAATAATGTGTTAGAAATTGCATATTCTACCACAGGTAAATGGTATGTTGATCGCTAGTACGCGCACTTTTTCTTAATGTAAATACATAATATGCACTTGGGTCGAACGAGTTACCGAAACCTCCAGCTACCAGGCACAGTTTCATGCCCAGTGTAGAGGTTTTGTAGCCCTAGCAGAACTAGTTGTGTGTTTGTATTTATCTTGCATGTCTTCATTTATGATGATATGTTAGAATTTATGCTAAATATTATGTTTTCTACTTTGACTTTGACTTATGTTGACTATAGAAACCAATCATTGCACGAAGATTACACTTAGAAGAAAACTATTTGAGACCAAAGAAGAAAACAAAACATCAGTTGAAGTCTTGTCCCATGTGTTGTACTGATTCTATGATTTTTGACGCTTACAACAGATTGTTAACTTGTTTAGCGTCAGCCAGTTATGCGCAGATTGTAGACTTATTGCAGCACTGGATACTTTATCTTGACTATCGGAACAATGTGTGTCTTTTCAATAACTTCAATACATATTGGAACACTTGTGCCTTAGTAAAAAGGTAGACACGTTACTGTAATGAGTAAAAAGTGCAAATACATGAATGTGCCTGAGTAAAATGTGTAAACACATAAATGTAACTAAATAAAAAGTGTAGACAGATGCATGTGCCGAAGTATAAAATGGATTAAATTAGATGTGCCTGAGAATTTAGTACAGACACATGAATGTGTAACTGCATAAAAAGTGTAGACACAAGAACAGGCCAAAGTATAAAATGTAGACACATGAATGTGCCTGAGTAAAAAATGTGAACACATGAATGTGCATGAGTCAAAAGTATAGACACATGTATGTGCGAGAGTAAAACGTGAAGACACATAAATGTGCGTAAGTCGAAACATATAAATGTGCCTGAGTAAAATCTGTAGACAGTGAATGTGCATGAGTAAAACGTGTAGACACAGGAATATCCATGACTCAAAAGCGTAGACACATGACTGTAACTGAGTAAAAAGTGAAACCACATGTACTTGCCTGAGGAAAAGGTGAAGACACGAGAATATGCCTGACTAAAAAGTATAGTCACATAAATGTGCCTGAGTTAAACGTATAGACACATGGAATCAGTTTCACTTTAAACCAGGTACATTCTGTAAATCAGTTTGCTCCTGTAAGCAACTTGTGATCTGGGTCTGTGAGATGGCCATTGTATTTTTTGGCGGTTGTGTAAACCAACATGAGAAAACAGTTACTGGGAATTATGTCTTAAGATCTGGTATAATTGTGGTTCCGTTCCCTGCAGATTTATCGGTTATCAATATCATATGTTAAGCTGTATGCAACAATTTGTCGCTTATTCAATTGCGTATGATAATAATTCATAATTTCCATAAAGAGTTAAATAAATATGATGGCTGGCTGTCATTCGGGTTGCGCCGCAAGAAGTTGTGCCTTGCAATCATGTTCGAAGATTCAGACCAGCAAGCACATACGTTTAGAATGATAGGTTATAATTTATCTATATCTTGAATGTCTGTATATCTTATAGAAAACTGTCTGAGCATACAGTATAAAAGCCTGAGGTGATCAGAATCTTTCGTTATTTGCAGGGTATATTTTTTTGAGCCGCAACTTACTTACAGACTGAAAAAGGTTTGATTTCATTATAGGCTACTAGACTACGAACGTAAATGGTCAAAACTCTATTTATTCAGGGACCTATGTTCAAAGATTTTTCCTGCATTGTAAAAATTCTAAAAAAACAGGATACCTAAAATAATTACTACAATTGTCCGGAACTGGGCGAGTCTGGTTATAGAATGCAGTACTGCGCCTAAAAGATTCAGAGAGATGGAGAACAGTGCAGACCTATATCAGACTGCTCCGGTTAAGACCATTCTGATCATTGAGCCGCGATACGAGAAAACCAACAAAGTGGCATGCACGACCCGCGAAGACTCAGATCATCCTGGGCATCCGCCCAGTCTGATCAGAGTCTTGACTGTTCGTTTAAAGCTAGCTTAGACACTGAGCTACCCTAAGCGCAAAGCGATGACTCTGATGATCAGACTGGGCGGATTCCCAGGCTGATCTGAGTCTTCGCTGGGCGCACATCCCATTTTGCTGGTTTTGTCGTGTCTTGGCTCATATAGGTCTGCAGTGTTTGTTCAGACTTATCTGTCCAAATTCTTTGAACTTTACAGTTAATAGTCTGTAATACTGGTTTTGTGAATTTTTATTAGCATTTCTATTACAAAATATTATTTCAGACTCAAAGTAATGTAATGCTTTGCTTACAATAACTTACTTTCTTTAACATTACGTATATTTTCAGAGATTCGAAAAGGAACAAGAAACGAAGAAAGTGGAATTCCATCAAATGATCAAATACATCAAGATGGCCATGTCTGCAATACACCTGGGCAGGACGTCTTTGCAGAATTCTTACAATAAATTGAAACGGAATTATTAAAACTGAGGATGGTAACCCTATTGAAGCGTCTGATTAAAGTGAAAGACACAGGTATAATTGAGCCGCGACACGACAAAACCAACAATGTGGTTGTGCGCCCAGCGCAGACTCAGATCAGCCTGGGCATTTGCCCAGTGTGGTCAGAGTCATTGTTATGTGTTCAAAGGGTAGCTAAGGGTCTAAGCTACCTCCATGCGGACAGCGAAGACTCTGATCAGACTGGGCGGATGCCCAGGCTGATCTGAGTCTGCGCTGGGCGCACAACCACATTGTTGGTTTTGTCGTGTCGCGGCTCATATTATAGACTAAGGGAACCACGGATTTCTACACTTGCCAGAGAATATATAATCTGTGTTATGGTAAGATGGTCAATGCTTCCTATATACATATATTTTAGTCATGCAGCGAGAAAAAGGAAACAGATGCCAAAAATGTTCAAAGACTCGCATCAGTGCTCATATCTGTGTAGTATTCGCTTAATTGAATGGTAAGAACCAGTAAACAGATAATGTCAACAGAGAAGACTGTGATCAGACTGCTTGCTTTCGCAGTCAGATAGCAGTCTTCTCTATAAGGCTACCTTTCTTACGAAATGTTCATTTGTTTACCTGATGGGATTGTGTGGTCTTCCTTTCTGGAAATAAATCTGCGGTATTTAAGTGGAAAACATATTTCCTGTAATACAGCGAAACTAAATGAACGTGTTACCTGAACACCGTAATTGTCCCAAATATAGAAACAGAAAATCTTTAGGTAACATAGCTACGGATACCCGGAAGGGACATTTTTCTCTCCGATATATATATCAGTATAGAAACTAGAAACTTAATCAAGAAAATTAGGACTGAAATCAAAACAACAAATATTTCGTTTCAACGAATTACTATATCGTTTAAATGACGCATTATTATGACGTTTAAGCGATATAATGAGCCGTTTCAACGAGATACATGTACATGTATTTGTCGTTTTGATTACCGTTCTAAGTTTCTCGTTTCAATTCCTATTCAATCCTGTATTTATCAGATTAGAAATTGAAACAAGAAAATTATAATCGAAATTAAAACGTCAAATATCTCGTTGAAAGGACTTATTATATTGTTTAAAAAATAATAAGTCGTTTAAGCGAGATATTTGTTGTTTTGATATCCGTATGTATTCTCTTGTTTCATTTACTATTCTGATAAATATCGGATAGGAAATGTCCCTTTACGGGGTTCCGTACAGAGCATCTCTAGAGCAGTTGCAGGGGCAATCTGCTCAGTTCTGCTTTCTTTTCAAAGTCTGCACTGTTGCCAGTTCGCCATCAAACCTTGGCACTTTGTTAACACATTCATGCCTAATGGACGCTTCTATCGCTAAAAATTGGATACATCATGCTTGGGATTTCTCTTTTATTAATTTATTTCTTTATTGTTTATTTTATTAGTTTTTATTAGTTTCTTTTCTTTTTTATTATTCTGTTTATTATTTATTTCTTTTTTTTCTGTTTGACCGTTTCTACAAAATTTGCTGTATTTTATACAATATTCAAACAGTGGGTAGACCCTGATCAGGCGCCACGGTCTGATTCTGCGGCGTCTGGTCTGGGTCTGCACTCTTTGCCTGAATCCTTTTCTATGGGTCGCTAGGCATCAGTTGGTTACTGCGTCTCAACATTTAGGTTCCGAACGGTAGAAAACATTAATAGTTGAAACCTGTCCATCAAAGATGCTTTTTGTTACAAAGAACAGAATTCTCTTGGAAGGTTACTAGCCGAAGAACATGATAAGCAGATTATCTTAGAACAACTTCGGATATTTTCTATTTGTGATTTCCTTTTTTCCAAACATATGTTTAATGAGTGAATTATAGAAAATAATTCACTGATTAATATGTTTGGAATAATGGAAATCCTAATAACTGCTATAATGACAACTTTGGATTATATTTTTTTTGTACTTCTTTGAAGTCTTATTGTTTCTTGTTTCGCCTACATAGAAGTTTGCATGGATATTAACTAGTAAACACAAAATATCACAAAATTGTATGAAGGATAGTTTTGAGGTGTTTTCCTGAATTTCTCTTTAATGAAGATTTTCCATATGAAGACAGGCACGTTATTTTTCCTTACTTTTAGGGCTTTTACATAAAAATTTAAAAAATGGAATTCACTTTATTTGAATTTATAAAAACAAAATAAATAGATAGAAAAAGAAGAAATACTATCCGCAAATAACCAGTAGATAATTCTCTTATCTGACCATAAATGTTATGTATTTTCGCGATAAAGAGAGAGTGTAAATGAGAAGGAAAATAAATAAATGAAAAAAAACAACACACACACACCCTTGATAACCATTAGCTGTTCTGTGTGATCAAAATGGAAATGGAATTAAAGAAAGTGATAGTATTTCTGTTGATTGGAGTAATACAGTTGTACCGGTGCCTAGCGGATGATCTATATATGCAAATTATCGCCCCTGAAAGGGACGCGATTTCAAATGCACTTGTCAGTGCCGTTCAACGTGCGACCGGCGACGCTAACAGGAGGACTTCACGGCCCCGGAACCCACTCACAATGGCAAGATTAACATTAAAAGGAGACATACAGTTCGTTGATTCTGCAAATCCAACTCCACAGGAATTACTGGATTTATTTTGTGATAAAATATTCGCCAACAATGCAAGTGTGATAACTAGCATATCATATGACGAGTTGACGTCACAATCAAACAGTTACGTCATGAATATTGCACGACACTTGGGATATCCTGTGATCAGCTGGGACCCTCTGTATGAGGGAGCTTTGGAGGTTCGTATTTTCTATTGTATTCTAAAGATTATTATACTTTTCTTTTAAACGGATTCTAAAACACTCTGGCACATGGCCTCTTTCGCATCTGTAGGCAATAAAAACCACGGCGCTTTCCTTGCAACAACCTTTTTGTCGCGAGTGAGGTTAATTGCGATCGGCGAAGATAAACATTTGAAAACGAGAAAGAAGAAAAAGAGAGAGAGGAAAACGAGTGGTAATAGTGATAGCTTGCTATTATTAAAATTGTTTTAGTGTTTGACTTTTTTTACATTATGTAGGATAACCTCACGGCTATCTGCTGGGAAAGAGCTGACCCCTTGGTGTTTCACTTGTCTTGTTGTGCTTGGTTTGTCGACTTTATAGTTTTCCTTTTCCAGTTGGTGCTAGTGGCATGTTGTGAAAATCGATTGTGACAATTTCTAATCGTTACCTTCTCATCTAAAATTATAAGTACTTGCATAACGGGGAAAGAGAATGGAGGTAGCGTAGGCCAGAAAGACAGAAATGAATCTTTCATGGTCGCATTGAATTTATCCTATGACGTCGCTGTTACTCAGTGGATAACGTCGTGACATAAAAAATCTTATGACCACACGTGTAATTACACTTTGAGCGGGTACACGTAACGTCATTGACAACGTCAGTGTCAGCTAGACGTTTTCTTGTTGAAATAATGTTCGGTTTGAAGGCGTTAAAATTCCATTCTTAAGGGTCATATGATCAACAGAACCTTACACTTGTGGTCATTTCATATGAAACTTATGAAAGTTGCCGAAGGCTTGGTTCATAAGTTTTATATGAAATGGCCACTCGTGTAAAATTCTTTATATCTTAAAACAGCAGTAGATAATATTTCAATAAGATTTGACAGAGCTGATACAGGTCCATGCAGTTTCGAAATTTGTGTATAAGAGAGAGGAGAGAGAGAAATCGAAAATGGTTACAGACAGTTAAGGAGTGAAAAACAAATGGAGTTTAAAGTTGAAATGAGAGTCAAAACATTCTGATTCCCGAATGAAGACAGCAACTAAATAATGGCAAAACTGACTACAACTACAAAACTGAGCCGCGCGTTGTGACTTCCAACAATATGGCAATTTCGTCATGTGATATTCAGATCATCTTTCTTATTTATACAGGGTAATCAGAGACCTCACTGTTGACTCTATGCCTTGGGTCACTTCCATAGAATGCTGATGTGACAAGCTAAGGCTATGATCAGACTCCACTTATGTGGCACATATAGCTATTAGTGATCTCCTTGTTAACATAATTTAAGAAAAGCATCTACCTTTTAGGAATGTATTGAAAACTGGGTTATGTGAAGAATTGTTTTCGCGTTTTCGGCTATGTTGTCAGATGTTACCAAACATAAGTGATTTTAAGTAATATAACAAACTTTTGTTAAAATCCCCCCAGGCGATGTCTATCAATATAAGCTTTATGCTACTATTAGATACTTTATATTTTGTGGTTTAATTTATCAGTATTTGAATTTTCGTTGTAATTGTTTATTTTTATTCTAAGCAGACTGTGACGTTCACGTTTCAATAGAGGACAGAAAACCTGCAACTGAGTTTACATGCTGGTACTCAAACCAGTTTAAAAATGGCTTAATGCAATGCATTGGAGTCATGAACCGAATTTCTTTTGTCGAAAGCTTTTTTTTTTCAAATTGAAATCAGGCTAATATTTGTTATCTCTTTTCCGAGTTCTGGACGATTTTATACCGATGTTATTGGTAATAAATGAGGAAGGGCGCGCAGAAAGGTATTTAGTGAATTATAAACAGACTGCGGAGGCATGCACATCTGTGCAGGCTTGTTAGAGCCTCTGTGATTGCACACATTGCGTATTAACTGCAGTAGACAAACATTCGCAAAATGAATGGTAAAATTAAGCTCTACGGATACACAGACTGGTTCTAAGAATTGCGTTGTGCATATATGTATATATGTATATATATGCACAACGCAATTCTTAAAACCAGTCTGTGTATGACGAGGATTCTTTTTGTGTGATACAACTAAAATTGTTATTTTCAATAAATGTCGGAGAGCTGTCAATCATAGACGAGGATAAAATCAAGCTTATCCACACTAACCTTTTAGTACAAATCAGCCGTGTGAAAGGATCTTACAGCATGTCGAAAACGAACGGGGAAGACTTGTAGCAGTCTCTGGATATCTGATCGGAGTCTTTTATAAATGCCATAAGGCCCGTAGATTCAAGAAAAAATAAAATGATAAGACTATGTAGAGCACAGGTTGATCAGTCATTTATGTTCGTACTTTCTATGAGCACATTTTCTCCTGATATGGCATAAATATTTGATCCAGAGCAGAACAGAACAACTATTTATTAACACTCAGGTCTATACAGACATATGAGGATATTGCTGATAGTTGCCTGATATTCATAGAAACACCCACTTGGACTACACAGGTGATTCGGCATGATAAGAAACATTTGTTTTCTCCAAATGTACCCTTCACAACATATTCAGCGCTAATCGGTGAAACCATGTAGCAAATGAGGTATTGATGCAACTAAACCAGTTCTTATTTCTGAACACAATTGCAATCAAAGCGAAAACTCCTATAACCCCCCTTAATGTTTTTGCATAGTCTTGAAATCTCCTGGATCTAACTTGATGTACATGTAAATTTCTCATGTATTTGCATATGGAATTTTCTGTGGTAAAACAAAAGTACCTCTGCTTGACACGCGCTGTCTTTCACAAACATTTATCATTTGCCCATGACTGAAATGAATGTGCTGGTTTCATCCGGGGGGGTGGGGGGGGGTCATTCATTCGCATAAGACTGGATCCAGTCCCTACGTTTAATTCTGGTTCAAGCCATATGTAAATGGTTGTCCATCAGAATAAAGAGATATCCCCAAAAGCCTAGTACCATTCTGAATACATATAACCGTTTAGCCTAGAAGCTAGGCCAATATTTTCACAATGACTCTGTCGCATTAACTTGAAAACCCATCTCAACGTGATATCATCAATATTTGTCAGATTCCTGTTATTGGTCGTTTTTACAGCAGTCAAATGAGAGTGGTCGACATACCCAAATCATAAGTCCGAACACATACAAGTATTTTAAACATTGACAATTCCAAAATATTCTAGATACACAGACATGGACCCCAAAACGGAGGTATGATCTTATGATAAATACTGTCAGCCCAAAGGCTTGGAGGACCAAAGGCTCTCTACGAGTTTCTTAAAAACATAAGATACTAACATAACATATATACGCTTTGTTGTATGTTGGTCGATTTTTCTGACAATCTTGATTTGAATCTTTATACTTATTGTCCTTATGATTGAGTTGAGAAAAGGGTCATTTAATCACACTCAGTAATTTCTTCCTCTTGAAAGACGTTATTAACTTATTTGATCATCCTGCGCCGAATGACCCTAGACGCCGGTCAAGCTGAAATTACTTTCGTTTATATTTGTCTTTTGCGGTTCATGCGGGATGCATCTTCAAGGCTGGACGTTATTTATTTTGCTTCTCTGATCATAAGCGTTGCTCCAGGCGAGCGGAATTCATTTTGAAACAAATTTTTTATTCTTTAAGATACAGTGGATGGGTGTGGGCGTCTATGTTTTATTCTGATACCTTTAAAAAGGAGAAGAGTTTTTGCGACTTCCACTTTGTTCTCATGGACGACAAGCTTTTCCAAAAATGCAAAAAGAAGTCTACTTTTAAAGGAGACAAATTGCTCCTAGAGGAGTGAATTCTTATCTATAAACCATGAATGCCTAGCGTCCAAAATATGGGACATAGGCAAACAGTGCAAACCCAGATCAGACGCCGCATAAAAGCGGCGTCTGAATTAGGTCTGCACTATTTGCTTAACCCTCTAGTGCCCGGTGTATCATATCTGCTACATGACTCTGTTTTGGTGCCGTGACCAGGATATTGACTTGTATGTTATGTTATACTGCTAGAAAATATGTTAAGATATCAGGAAATAAGATTAAATAATTCCAGTTGTAATGATATGTCTAAAATGCGTTTATCAGCCGTCAAAAGTCGCCAAAGTTCGAAAACACAAAATGTATCATATATGATACATCGGGCAATAAAATAAAAAAATGTGATATTGACTTTACTTTTTCAGATATTCCTGATACATATATGCCAATAGGTTCTTTTTCATACATCCTTTTTTCATACAAAAAGGTGCCCCGTAATTATTGTTAATATTTTAGTTATTCACCCTGAAAAAAGCTACTTTTAAAAAATTAATGCCCAATGTAGCATATATGCTACATGTATATCTCAGCAACGTTGGACCTCAACACAAATTCAGACCCTGTTTTCAATTTGACTTCCCAAAGCTAGTGGCTGGATAGAATATAAATGTTTTCTTATAGTGCATTCTATGTTTGGGCACTAGAGGGTTAATTCAGATGGGTATCTATACTTTATAGCGGAGGGTGAGGGTGAAGGTTTGGGCCCAGTAAAACCGGTTAAAACCCCCAGTAGTTATTACTGGCCGTCCCAAGGCGGTACTTTTGTTGCGGTTGCATTTGTTTTATGTTCGGTGCTGTTTAATTTATTGTGTTCTCAGTTTAATCCTTCTATCATAAAAATAGAAAATAGGTAAAGATAATTGTTAAATGTTTTTCATATAATTTGCTTAGTCCGTTGTAACCCGTCTGTTGGTCTAAGTTGTTTGGTTCAGTGGGGATATCTGAGTTGCCATCTGTTTGGGAGGTGGCTGTTGGCTCGGCTTGTCGCTTGTGATTTGTTGTTTGTTGGGGTGTCTTTGTCGGTCTTTCCCTTTGGTGTTGGGGGTGGGGTTTGGGGTCTGGTTCGGTCGGTTCCTGGGGTGTGGTTACTCTTTAAATTGAGATAAAATAAAAGTGATAAAAATAAAGTAAACCAGTAACCCCTTAAATACCAAATGGACTCATCCAATTTATACAGATACAAGAGACCACTGGACATTAATGGGTTAAGATTTTACCCATCAATGTTTAAGGAAAATAAAAGTGAAACGGCAGAGTTGTTTCCCCTGATGGGACATTCCCCTGAAGGTAGATGTCTCGTCATTGTTTTCTTTCAGGTATACAAATGTATATGGTCGTGTGAAAACTGCACGCCTGTTAATATTCCACTGATGCTATCGCGCATGGCCTAGTTTTAGTCCCTATACAGTTCACATTTCTTGCAGAATATTTGTTATTTGCGAGCGTTTAATTAGAATTTATAACCTGCAAATGAAATGAAAACGTCACTACCAGCACTCAGACTAACAGTACAGGGAACCGCCTTTATCGTGTAAATATAAGATTAAAAGAAAGAATTATTAATTCAATCTGAAATCAGAATGTCTCTGTGCATATTATGTGTTTCTTTAAACGGCAAGATTATAAAAGCCTGGTTAATAAAATTCAGAGAGTTTCCGGCGATTCAAAATTAAACATTTACTTTTACATGTAACTAATTTTACAGTATTCTATTCTTTCTGTCTTTATTTAAATGTTGCTGAAATATAACCTCCATTTCGGGCATTTTACTGTGAGGAAAAGTGTATGCAATTACCTCTTAAAAAGCTATAAAGTTTATCAGAAAAGACTAATCTATTACTCACCGTTCCCATGCTGTGCCTTGGCTTTGTATACTATTATTGTCATTGTTTGTTGGCTTTAGGGCGAGGGTAATGGTCTTTCAAAATCAGTTTATCCCCTCCCCCCACCCCACCACCAGCTGCACCTCCCACTTACTTTAACTGCTCGTTCCCAGGTGTTGCTCTTGCTTTAGTGTACTATAATCTTTAGTGTGTGTTTGTTTTTTTATTAGTCGTTGACTTTTTGTACATTACATGTACATGTATTTTGAATAGTCCCGTGATCATTTGCTTGAAAAGAGCCGAACTATTTTTTGGTCTTAAAAAGGTGATTATGGCGGGATGTGATAAACGATTGTGTTGGTTTTATTGCCTTCTCATCTACTTAACTGTTCTACTAGTTTTGGACTAGTTGAACATTATTTAGGATAGCCTCACAGCCATCTGCTGGGAAACGGCTGGCCTCTTGGCTCTCCGCTTGTTTTGTTTTGCTTAGTGCGCCGTCTTTATTGCATACAGAAGTAAAGAGGAAAATTCTCAGGAACTCACATAATTCAATCCCAGATCCAACCCAAGACACCATGTTGTCAACACAACATTAGTCACCTCAAAAGACAACATCAGCGGCAGCCATGTGAACAGCCATTTCCATGTAGGTGGTCAACGGGCTAACCTGAACATCACCAACAATATACCGGGATCAAAACAGACATAGCAACTAACAACACATAAACCAACCAAGAAGAACCAAAATAGAATTGCCGCCTTGGGACGGCCAGTAATGAGATTACTGGGGGAGAGGGGGGGGGGGCTTAACCGGTTTATGGTCGGGCAACCCTCGCCCTTGGTTCTGTCCCGGTTTTTCAGACACCTAGTTGCCCATCCCAGCCAACACAACCACGACCCACACAACAGACCAACGAAAGCACCAATTTTTACACTAAGAGCACATTCCACGAAAAAACAAAAAAAACAGAAACAACTATTTTCACCCACTTTAGGGATAGTCTTAACATCACAAACAATTTATCAATTTATCGAGAATTTGTCTGTCAGCAAAAGCTCATTGTACACTCTTACATGCTACTAATGTGTTCTCACTTTGTCCGCTATGCTAGAGCCTGTCTCGACAATGAAAACTTTTAAAAGAGGAAAATTAATTACCAGTAAATAGTTATCATAGGTTAATTGCAGCGTGAAGCTAATGTCAACTTTAAAAAAGTTCAATGGAAGACACCGAGACCTCGTTGATCCCCTCAATTTGGTCGTTAATAAACTCGTTTCCGATTTGATAGCCAAGGCTGGAACAAAATATGTCTCACGGTTACCGGATTTAAATTTTAAATGACTCGCCTTTCAGATGCATAAACGTAGCGGGAGTATTGGAAGTTGATATTTACATGTACTACTCGCGAGCACATGATCACACTTTTTTATGGGGCTCCATTTCTTTGTATCTAGATGTTGTGGATCTGTCATTTTTTCTATGGCTTATGAGATCGGACTTATGGTTTTGTACTTGACTGCTTCTATTGTGTTCATTACCCATTTAAGTTGAAATTGATTTATATCATTTCTTTATCTTTACCGTCTCGGCTACATTGGAAAGACTGTGTGGCAACGAAAAACGTAAGTCAAATAGCGGTTGATGAAATCAAGTAAAGTTTTATCTTCATTCTCTAAAACTCTGAATCAAGCTATGAAAATGACCCCAATGATCCCAAAGAACCCGAAAATATAATGTACGCCATAGATAAGTACGCGGTGTATTACTTAAGAAACCTATGTACTACGTGATGGCGAACCTTTTATTTTGTCAAGTACCAAATCTCATAAACGGCTCCCAACATTAGTTTTTTAAAGGTAGTTTAAAAACAATTTACCATTTAGAGCAATGAACACATTCATTAGATAAAGGAGCAGTGTTCGATTTATAATCTGCAAATGAAATGAAAACAACACTACGAGCAGTCAGAGAAATGCCGCATGGAACCGCCTTTCTTATGTAAATATTAGATTAAAAGAAAGATTTACTATTTCATGGGCAAATCTAAATGCCACTTTGCTTGATATGTGTTTCTTTACACTGCAAGTGTCTAAATATATGGTTCGAATATCTTAGTACGAAATTAGAAGAAACAAAGATGACAAGTCAATGGTCCGGAACCGACACAATCAATTTCTTCATCCTGTGAGTGTCGAACTACCAAGGGGGCGACAAAAATTATTAAGACTATTAAGACGGCACACAAAGTAAAACAAGACCAGCCAGATGCCAAGATGTCATCTCTATTTCAGCAGATGATCAGACTGTCCAAGCGGCCTAGCATTCAATTTTGCTGTATTTGCATCGTATGGAAAGTCCCAGAAGTTTAAGTGGGGGCGGGAGGGGGTGGCGTAGATAAAGGAGTCATGGATCGATCAACCTACTGACATTGTTTAGCTTCGTTGGATAAGAGCATAAACTTTAAGAAAGAAATTGACATTGACAGAAAGCCATAGATGACTGAGCACTACTCCAACGTCCAAAAACGTTCTGCTTCTATTGGTTATCACATTAAATCATACTCGGTCTATTTCTTCAATATTATTGACACCAGAGTATGATTAGGTAAACAAAATACAGTAATAACTGCCTTTAATTCAATACGCAGGGTTGCGCGTACTTCGATGATCACTCTATTTTTATACGAAAAAAATATAGTCTAAAATAAATGAATAATGAATTTTAGACGACGGTCACTGGATTGAAAGCTTTTAACGGTGATCATTTTTATTGTTTGATGAGTTAGCTGAATAAAAAAGACTTGTTAAATGATGTCTGCATAGGGCTTTTATATGTCCAAGAAGTTCCTGCAAGGAGGCATACATAGTTTTAATCTTGAGACAATACAGAAGCGAAAACACTTGCAAATCGTTTCCCGGTACAGACATATAATTTTAAGTTTATTAGAGGGAGATGAGAGTGTAACTGAAAAAAAAATGTTACAGAATTTTCACTTAAAAATTTCTTAAACAATAAATAACCGCTTAGCAAGGCGGCATAAGTGAATTTTAAACTAGACAAGAAGTTTAAAATGTGTAGTATAGAGCACAATGCTGCAGAGCTTATCAGGCAGATGGCATACTTATTTTTGTAATCAGAACAAAATATCAATTATTGTTGAGCCCGTGTAGCCACTCGTCCAGGTTCCAACTCAACTGAATTTCAATCTCAATCACGGGGTAATACACTCATATGATCGGATGAAACTCTTACTGCTTGGTTAACATTCTGAGCTAAGCGTCTCATATTCCTACCTACAATTAGCTTTTGTATTTGTTTATCTAGGAATCTAACTGTTAAACTAATTACTGTAAGAGCCGAAGTTAGACTATAAAGACACAAGAATCTATACCTCATTCATGCTTCTGTACCAACAAAGTTGTAAGAGTTTCATCATGGATTGTTTCAAAGAAATTACCTAATAAACACTTCTTTGTGTGTTGCATCCCTTTGAAGAAAATCATAAAAGGCCGTTTATTTACTTACCTTCACTACAGCTGGTGTTACGTAATGTACGTGTGAGGAGGAGGTAAAACATTCGCCCTCTTCACTGTTACATGTATAATGAAATTAATAGTTTATGATCCTTCCAGATGGTCGGAATCATTTAGATCCGTTTTGAAACTATGGTTAACGTACAGCCGATGTTGGTGTCCTGGATATTAACAGGGTTTAATATCATATTTTACTGCTCATAAACAGAATTAACAAAGTAAAAAAGAACGGACAATGATCAGGAATTAATACATAATACAGCAAAAGGGAAAGAAGCATGCACACAAATTGACAAATTGACAAAAGGTCACGAAAGACAGGCACGGTAATCCTAATGGACAACTCTTTCCTAAACAGATGGTCATTCATCTACCGTGATTGAAAACAGCAGAATTATCTTTATTTTATCTATTCTCTTTTTTTAATCACTAAACAAAAAAAAAACAGAAAGGGCAGCTATTCAGGTGATCATATTGCTAGAGACAATAGACACGCGAACATAACAACATGTAACATTACAAACCACAAAAGAAGAACCGCCTTGAAACGGTACATAATAGCTTACTTGGGGGCTTAAACTATTTTATTATAGTTTTACTAGATCCAAACCCTCGCCCTCTGCTTCTGCAGTACTTCGAAACGTTTAGTTAGCTGTTTGGTCCGCATGAAGGATTCCTATTGCATCAATGAATCATCACAGCAAACAAAAAAATCACGAATAAGACCTATGATTAGTCAGAGATGTGGAATCGGCTGAAAAAACGTATTGCGACACCTGGAGACCCACGGGGTGTCAAACACACCACTGAAATACCGGAACAAAAGAAAACCACCAGTTGAACCCTGAATGGCCAAGCGACAGACAAGACAAAAAATGCTATTTTTAGTTCGTTTTATTTCGTTTTTGTATGCCTTGCTTTCTAAAGATTTTTTTTCTCTATTTAAGTAAAGAATCTCATAACACAACCCACCAAAGGTCACAAGACGAACGAATGTAAAACACAAACGGACAAATGGAACAGACTAAGAACAGACAGTGCGACTATGCCAATATTGGCCATGCACTTAATTGGTAGATGTAGATGTAGATGTAGACTATTCATACCGTAAGATAGGCATTGTTGAGTATTTAGCGACGAAACGATAAAATTGGAGCGGCCAGAGTATCACCCCGTAAGTCCGATCTCATGAACGGTTGGACCACTGACAAGTCCGAAATATTTGGAACACAAAACAGAGGTGTGATCAAACAATACATCTACAATACATCTACGATGTCTATACAGAGGATCTTACATGAGAGCCCATGTATTTTTTAATTCAATAAAGGAGTTGAGGAAATGGATAAGGTGCAAGGCTATGCCAAGCATCTTATCGGTTTTCCCCAACGAGTTTAATAAATTAAATAATACAGGAGCATGAATGCAAGGTGGCACATAAACTGCATTTTATTTGCAAATTTTGCACTAAAACGTCACGATTTCGCCGTTAGAAAACGCGACGTTTTTTATGGACGTCAACCATAATGTTACAACGTAATTTGCATATTTAATCCACTAGATGATTTTCGTTTTTAATGCATGGCTTTGTTGCACTCTCGAATGCGACGTCATATGATAAATGTCTGATTGCCTAGTCAGTGAAGGTGAAAGTCCGATTAATGAAAGCCAAGTTCATTCAATACGCGCTCATTCTTGAACCAAAATTTGTTTTTCTCGTTGTGAAGTTGAAAAACTTCTTTTGCGAATATACACAAGATTGAGACCTCGATGTAGAGCATTACAATTTCCTCCAGTAATAACCTTATCACTTTATATCATACTACATCTATTTCCCGTTCATATTGGCATGAAAGTCTGATTGAGTAAACAACGGCTAGTAATTTATTCCTGCTTGCAAATTAGTATCTAGATTGTCTGCTTGTTTGGGATGACAGAAGATGTCGTAATATGATACAAAAATGTTTAATACATCATATAATTTGTCTGGCGGGTATTGGTTTTTCGGTAAATATGTGTATGGCCAATGAGTTTTGTTAGTAGTTAGGTATGTTCCAAATTGCTATATACGACCAAAGCTCAAGTAGGTGAACAGCAATATGCACTGACACAAACATACTGGTGACTGAACCTTAAAACCTGAGTTGGCGAACAAATGTTTGCCAAATATTGCAAAACAACATAGATGAAATATATGTTTACATATCTATCTGTTTAATGGCTTCTGATGTTTGTTGTGCTGATGCACATTTGAGCCGCGACACGAGAAAACAAAGTGGCATGTGCGCCCAGTGCAGACTCAGATCAACCTGGGCATTCGCCGCATGGTGCTAGCTTAGACCCTGAACTGCCCTTTAAGCGCAAAACGAAGGATTTGATCAGACGCCGATGCCAAGGCTGGTCTGAGTCTGTGCTAGGCGCACAAGCCACTTTGTTGGTTTTCTCGTGTTGCGGCTCATTCTGGGTGTGAATGTTATGGGGGTGTTTTGTTTGTCGTTTGTGTGTCTCTGTTGTGATTGAAGGATGTTTTTAGTGATCCGTTGTGTTGGTGGCGGTTTTATGGTTCGAACCGTTTCAGAAGCCGAAGGCGACAATTGGGATCCCGTAGACCTAGTATAACCCCCCTCCCCCAACCAAAGTTATTTATTACTGACCATTCCAAGGCGGTACAAGGGAGTAGTGTTTGTAGTTGGGGTAGCTGAATGAATATTTGTGTGGAAAAGAGCTGTACATGTGCCTTTCGTGATATACTGTCAATTTATGTATATACGTCTTTCTCTTTTGGTTTTGAGCTCGTAATGCGGATCTGTTTGTACTTGTTCCTGATTATTGCCTCCCGTTGCTTTGGGCTTTCTGGCTATTACATTTTTGGGGAAAATGTTATCCCTTACCTCCTGCTAGAGCCACATCACTAAGAAGAAAAGAACCATCACATGATTATTATCAGTTCAGTCCCACATTTCCATACATTTTGGGTTTTGCAATGTGATTTCAGACCTCATTTTCTTTCAGTCAGATGACAACTCCATGGTTCTACAAATCGCTCCAACAATATATCACCAATGTGAAGCGATGATTCTACTCCTAGAGCGCTACAATTGGACAGATTTTTCTATAGTCACAACTAAAGATATGGGCCCGGACTTTATAGACTGTATGGACAAGATGGTGGAGAAAACCAGTATTACTCAGGGTTATCTTACAAAGCCTAGGTATGTACCGTTTTATATTCATTCTTCAGTCATAACTTAAGCCGCGACACAACAAAGTCGAAAAAGTGGATGTGCGCCCATCGAAGTCTCATATCAGCCAGGGCATCCGCCCAGGCGATTCAAAGTCTACTCTGTGCGCTTAAAAGGTCGCTAAGGGTCTAAGTTACGTCCATTCTGACAGTGAAGACTTTTATCAGACTGGGCGGATGCCCAGGCTGATCTGAGTCTTCGCTGGGCGCACATCCACTTTGTTGGTTTTCCCGTGTCGCGACTCAAATTGTTTTAATCTGGTGCATTACTGACTGAAAGCAAGTTCACTGGCTGGTGTTGTATATCTCTTGTCCATTCGCCGCGGGATCTTAATAATCACGAATGAAGCCTACACATGGTAGCAATGGTTAAAACAAGGCGTATATCAACTTTCTTTGTAGGCAATATTCTTATTTGAAACGTTAATTCAGATCTAGCATTTCATTTTACATTTGTTCTCTGTAATCACTATTACTGTTGTATGTATTCCTATATATTTGTGGTTTAGAATATGCCCGATGTAGGATGCATTCAATTTGTGTGTGTCACTTAAACTCACTTGTCATTTATTAGTGAAATATGAGATTTGACCTTATCTTTACAAAGAATTTGACAATTTACTCAAATATATTTATTCATGATGGCATATTGTTCCACATTTACAAGTCTATTAGTTTCTTTGCCAAATGCCATCGGATTATGAAGAAGCTTATAAGGGGGCGTATTTTAATGGCAAAATGCAAATTCCAAGTTAATGAATGCTTTAAACAAACATATGTAACTTGGTAATATTTCTGATTTTCAGGTTTACCAACATAGCAACAGTTGTTATAGACTTTGAGGGCCAAGTGGTTGACTATCTGACGGATGAACAGGAGGTGTATGTCAGAAAGATGTTACAAAAGTTAGTGAAAGCAAGAAGCAGAGTGATACTGTTCCATGTTAAGTAAGTTCTGTAATATTGTAAAGCTGGGCTACGAAATGATGCGCATGCGCGACGGAACACATATTAGCCGCGACACCGTTTATTGGATAAGATATTATAATCTTATGCGATTTAGGGTGTACTAGAATCTTCATCTTTCCTTTTGATCATTCTTCGTGAATCATAAAATGTTGAGTCGAACAAGGACGTCTTTTTCAAATTGAAATAAGAGTTCCTTCAAGAGCAGAGAACGCAATCAAAAGAAGGCACATGGGACATACAAGCCTACGCATGTGCTTCAAGTCACCGTTTGCCGTACCCACATAATTTAGTGAATGAATATGAAATTGCTGTTTATTCAGTCGGGGTATTTATTTTTTGAGCCAAAAGAATAAATTGAAATGTAGGTACACTGATCTCTCAAAACAAGTAGTCCCTCTGGAACAGTTAAAGATAAAACTATTCGAAAACAACGTCCTTAGCATAGACTTTTATATTTCCTTTCAGTGTTTTGAAATTTAATAAGTCTTCTGAGAACATACTTCTGACGAGCACAATAAACATGTTGTTCTGAAATGGCTTGTGCAAGTCTTAAAATTATTTTTATATTTGGAACTGTCAAGCGAACACAGTTTGCACCAAATGTATTTAGACGGTAATTATTAAACTTCTGGGCCCAGTTGTTCAAAACTGACGACGTCGCTAGTTACATGTAACGAAATGTTAAACATTCAACTGTACTAATACGTCAAATATTTATATATCTTTGCTGAAAAAAATGTGAGGAGCTTTTGCACTGCAAAAGCTCCTCTCATTTGTTCAGCAAAAGTATTAGGGTACTTGAGAAGACTAAAGGCATTCTTGACTAGCGAATTCCTTAAGCTAGCGGTGTTTTGAACAACTGAACCCTGTTTCACAATGCTGGGGCCGTATTTATAAAACGACTTAAGTGATTATTATGGTGTTGCTAAGGCTACATTTCTATGAAGGAGATTTCCTACAACTATGAAATTTGCTCTGGAGGAACACTCTTTTTAGACAGTTCCACCAGAGCAAATTTTGTAGTTGTAGGGAATCTCCTTCATAGAAATTCAGCGCTAGCAACAGCATAGCAATCACTTAAGTCGTTTTATAAATACGGCCCCTGGTTTGTCCAGACTATTATACTTCATGTCCAGTTGATAAAATCTAAATAAGAACTCGTGAAAAAGAGTGTTACCAAAAAATCATAAGTCTTCGATCAAAGACCATAGACTTCAGGCTGATTTATATTTGCTAGTTTCAATATCTTCCAACAAAAGTCTGTGCAAAAAGTAAAAAGAAATTAAAATATTTGATACGCACCATCAGATAATTTCATTATGTCTTAACCAAACAGTGAGGAACTCAGATGATCATGAGTATGCTTACCAGCGTGATTATATGGGTGTTATTTATCATTGGTTGGTTGGTTGTTTTGGGTTTGACGGCCCTTTGAGATAGTATTTCAGTCTCTATCAGACCGGCTTCCAGTGAGAGGGAGAAAGAAAAGAAAAATAGATGAGAGATAAAAAATTCAAACAAAACCCCCAAACCACCCGCACCTACTGCAAGCACAGTAGGCCCTTGCTCTGCTTTTATCCAAATAAGTAGGACGTCCCGGCACTGGAAATTATAACCAGCAACATCGCCCAACCACCACTCTCTGTTATTTATCATGAGGAGTGTATAAAACGAACAGCAAAAACTCTGATCTGACTGCGCGAATGCGCAGTCTTATCTGCGTTTTAGCTGTTCGCACATGATTGAAGTTACTTTTTTTTCTCAAAGAGAGATTCATTTTAAATATGGTACATTTTGCGTGACGATGTTCCCTTGCGTAATTTCAAAACTTTATCGCTAACTTTTCGATTTCTCGTTTGTTATATCAGACAATCTATCATAAAGAGTCTGTTGGGAAATCACTCACGCAATGTCATAGATCTGGTCGCTTTCTTCTTCTGATCTTTTCCATACTTACAATTTTGATTACAGATTACATAATAGGTCTTTTAGAAGGACATGTAAATCAATTAGGAAGCGTGTATCAAAGTTGAATTGAAAATATAATGCTACTGAAGTCGCGATTATATCTTAATAATTCAAGTATACTTTGCGTATCATCCGACTAAATTTGAGAATATCTCTGGAAACATAATGCATGAAATTATCGCCAACTACGAAATTCCTTGTGTTCATATGTTTTTGTTGGAGCAATTGTCTCGACAAATGTTTGAAATTTATTTTCTATTTATGTGTTTAAATCGGTAATCGATAGGTGTAAAAAAAAAAACGCCTTGCTGCTTGAGACAGGGCAATTCATTTAATTCATTTTGCAGTACGCTTGCATTGGAGTTTCTCCTTGCTACAATATCTCGTTTGATATGGTGGATGGGATGGGAGGATTTGAAAATATCAGTTCCTGATCATTGCCTTTTTGCACTACAGTCAACTCTGGATATCTCAAAGTCGAAGACCATCCCAAACTACTGATATCTCAAAGTAATTTTTCTGGTCCCAGAAAAATTACTTTGAGATATCAGTAGTTTGACATAAAAGTAGCAAAGATGTAAATAAAAATAGTTAATATGTTCAAACTATATCATTTGATATAAGATTTTACTTTGAGATACATGTATCAGTGCTCGAGATATCGAGAGTTGACTGTTCTGTTTTTCATCAGATGAGCAACTTTCACGTCTACTCTCCGTTGAGGCTTTAACAATCGACACTACATAGTCTGATCCACCTTCTTTCTTATACCTATTTTCATTTCTCTTAGAAAAGCACATTTGAGCCGCGAAACGAGAAACCAACAATGTGGTCGTGCATCCAGAGCAGACTCAGATCAGCCTGGGCATCCGCCCAGTCTGATCAGAGTCTTCGCTGTCCGCATGAAGGTAGCCTAGACCCTTAGCTGCCCTTTAAGCGCTTAGCGAAGAGTCTGATCTGACTGGGTGAATGCCCAGCCTGATCTGAGTCTGATCTGACTGGGTGAATACCCAGCCTGATCTGAGTCTGCGCAGGGCGCACAATCACATTGTTGGTTTTCTCGTGTCGTGGCTCATTTATGATTTTTATTACCTAGCTGCTACATACTTGCATTGTGTTTCTAAAATGAGTTTTAGCAGGATCGAGGTAATATAGAACAATGTCGAAAGTAAAGCAACTGAAAATGCAAAATTTCAAGGCAACCACTTTCCTTAAACCGTTAAGTGCATAAAAAACTCTGGCTGAGTTTCAAAAGATAAAAAAAATCATTCTCAAATTCATTCTCAGTTTACATCTTCACAGAAAATGTTGAAAAGCAATTACGTAACGTTAATTGCGTTTACTCTAGCATATTGTTTTGCCTTGCGAAACAACAGTTGAGCCGCGATACGACAAACTAACAAAGTGGCATGTGCGCCCAGCGAAGATTCAGATCAGCCTGTGCGTACGCCCAGTCTGATCAGAGTCTTTGCTTTGCGTTTAAAAGGTAGCGAAGGGTCTTAGCTAGCTCCATGCGGACAGCGAAGACTCTGATCAGACTGGGCGAATGCCCAGGCTGATCTGAGTCTTCGCTGGGCGCACATGCCAGTTTGTTGGTTTTGTCGTGTCGCGGCTCATTTCTGCTTCTGACAAGCTAGACGGCTTCTGCACCTTCATCATAAGAGCTGATAATGATTCTACCAGCCTCGGTGCACACTTCATAAGAAAAGAAATGAGCAGTTTGAGATGATACGGTTTATTCGATACCTTAACAATGTAAGAGGATTGATGTAAAGTATGATCCTCTGCCAAGAATGGATTGTGATTAACAGATGGCGCTGGTGCTGCTCTTCTGTGGTTGGAGGTCTCGTCTAGACTACTTTTACTAAGACCAGGGCCCAGGTTCCCGGCCATTCCTTTACTTAAAGTCAAACATTATTTCTCTAAGAAACTTTATGTTTAAATCGAACCGAGAATTACAGTTTTTTGCGTGATTCTCCTGATAATGTTCATGGCATTGTATTGAGAAAGAAAATTAAACCAAATTTTATTATACACTTTATTTTTACATGATTTTTTTCAACCTAAGATTTAGTGTTCTTATGGGCTATTGTATTTATTTTGCACCTGTTATATCGTTTATCCAACATAACTTGTCTGCTTGAGAGTCAGATAATTTCTAATGCGCCTTTTGACGGAATGCAGACGGTCTCAATCTGAAGTAAGATACTTTTAAGAAACATATATTTGAGGTATCTAATTTCGGCTTATGATTAATATGTGAATAAATAAGAGAAACGGCAAGTTGAAGCAATTGATCAAATAGAAAGAAAGCATTGTTTAAACTGCAGAATGTAAAAGTACAGAGACCCAGAGATCCGAGATTGGAATATGGATCAGAATGATATGATTATTTGAACCTCGACACGACAAAACCAACAAAGTGGGTGTGGGCCCAGCGCAGACTCAGATCAACCTGGGCGTCCGCCCAGTCTGACCAGAGTCTTCGCTGTCCACATGGAGGTAGCTTAGCCCCTTAGCTACCTTTTAAGTGTTTAGCAAAGAGTCTGATCAGACTGCGTTGATGCCCAGGCTGATCTGGGTCTGCGTTGGGCGCACAAATGTTGCTTTTCTTGTGTCATAGCTCAATTTTGTTTTGAAACAAAATGGTTTGTTGCAAGGTAGCACGTCTAGGTTATACCACTGTCAGTTGATACGCCGGGATTCAGTTAACGTCAGTTTGATACTGTTTTTTCTGTGTCGGATGGCCAAAACCATGTAGCTCAAAGGGTGTACCATTGATTAGTATATAATTTAGCAATTAGTAGTTCTTAATTATACCCCCGCTTTGAAGAAGTAGGGGTATACTGGTTTGCCTCTGTCCGTCATTTCGTCCGTCCGTAGTTCCGTAACACGTTTTGGTATAAATTTTCGTAAAGGATTTCTCCACAAGGGTATAAGCTAGAATTTTCATATTTGGTATACTGCTTGACACTGACTTGTTGTATCGTGGGATTAAGTTTCAGCTCTCTCCTGCTTATTCTTCCTGGTTTTTTTTTCATTTTTTCTTTCTTTCTGGTAAAACTTTTCTAAAAGCTTTCTCCACAACGGTATAAGCTAGAATCTTAAAATTTGGTATACTGCTTGATAATAACTTGTTGTATTGTGGGATTGAGATTCAGCTCTCTCCTGCTTATTCTTCACGGTATTTATCCATTTTTCTTTCTTTCCGGTAAAATTTTCGTAAAAGCTTTCTCCACAATAGTTTAAACTAGAATCTTCATATTTGATATGTAGCTTGACACCGACTTGTTGTGTTGTGGGATTTAGATTCAGCTCTCGTTTGCTTATTCTTCCAGGTATTTATCCATTTTCCTTTCTTTCCTGTCCAAATTGATAAAACGTGTTGTAAAAGATTTCTCCTCAATGGTATAAGCTAGAATCTTCAGATTTGGTATACTGCTTTACAATTACTTGTATCATTGGATAAAGAACCAGCCTTCTTTTATATGTACTTCCCTGTATTTGTTCACTTTTCTTTCTCTTCATGCAGTCAGTACTGTAATTTTCGTAAAAGATTTCTCAGCAACTGTACATGGTAGAAGGTTTATACTTGGTATTTGAGTTGACAATGGCTTGTTGTATTATTGTGGGGTTAAGAATAGGTCTTCTCCTACTTATTATTTCATGTTTATATATTTATCTTCTATCAATGCTGTGTATAATGAACTTAGCAGATTTCTCAGCAACCGTTCATCATATGCTGTGTCCGCTTGTCTATGGTCTCTGGCGGTTTATGGTCTCCAGGTGTCTCAACACGTTTTGGCTGTCGAGTCCTCATCCTTGCTTCATCAGGGTCTTTTCTTGATTTTAATTGTTGACCGTGATGACTCTCTGATGAGTTAGGGAACCTCCATACGAACCGAACTACCAACTAATTGTGTGCACCGCGGCGGAGGGTGGGGGTGAAGGTTTGGGCCCAGTAAAACCAGTTTAAACCCCCAGGGGTTATTACTGACCGTCTCAAGGCGGTACTTTCGTTGCGGTTGCATTTGTTTTATGTTCGGTTCTGTTTAATTTATTGTGTTCTCATTTTAACCCTTCTATAATAAAAATAGAAAATAGGTAAAAATAGTTGTCAAATGTTTTTCTTAAAATTCCCTTAGTCTGTTGTAACCCTTCTGTTGGTCTTGATTATTTAGTTCAATTAATATAGCTGAGTTGTCACCTATTTGGGAAAGAGCTGCTTACTCGGCTTATCACTTGTGATTTATTGTTTGTTGGGATGTCTTGTCAATTTTCCCTGTGATGTTGGGGATAGGGTTTGGGATCTAATTCAGTCAGTTCCTGAAATGTAGTTACTCTTTAAATTTGGTCACCCGTATTGCTGCCCAATCTGCCTTCTGTTTTGTTTTGTTTTGTTACTAAAATAAAATAAGTAAAAATAGATGCTGATGCTGTTATTGAGGTAGCTGAATAAACATCTGTTTGGGAAAGAGCTGCTCATTCGGTTTACTGTGCGTGTCTTTCGTAAATTTGTATCACTTTCTGTGTGTATGTGCTTCTTTCCCTATTGATTTTGAGAGCGGGTGTGGGATTTGATTGTTTTAATTCCTGATCATTGCCCATCGTTTTACTTTTCATACATGGTAGATTTGTCTAATTCATGTTTTGTTTTCTTCATACAAGCTATATACATTGGAAGCGCTAGAGCGGGGTTATAGACAGATTTCTGACAGTTCTAGATTTTTCTGTTTTCGCAAAATTATCCTAAACTACTTTTCAACGACAATTAGTGACACATCTTCCTGGTACAGTTTAAAAGGTTTTCCTTGCAGAAGATCTAAATTGTTTTAACCTAATCTTGCAACAAGTCAGACAAAAGATGAAGTCTATGTTTTTGTCTTCTCTTGTTCCCCAGAGATATTATTCGACGCGTGATGACAAAATCTGTCTTATACTCTGAAAAGACGACAAATTAGTGAAAAGAAGACACTGAAATACGGTAGCAAAAAAATAAAAACCAGCTGAACTCCAGCGGGCCAAGACAAAAAACACCTGACCCAAACAGCTAAAATGAAAAGCAGTTATTTTTATCCCTTCTTCACTGCAATATAAAGACTAGGAATCAGAAAATAATAATTTAAACAAACTTCCTGTACCAACCAGATATTAACGAGAGTCAAGACAAGTATAGATACACCTGTTGGTCGGCTGGTACAGTTATGGTCCTGTGGTGCTATGTTCTGCTTGATTTATATGAGCAATACAATTTGTATCTTACAGAGCCTGACAGTCACCTAGGGCTAAATGATGTAATCATACCAGTTTCGTAACTTTTGTGTTTGCCCTGCATCAGCCCTAGATCATCAAATGAGTTAAATTTTTATTTGCGTTAAGCCTTTTTGATCTTCACTTCACCATCCATAATTTCTAAAAGGCCGAATGGTTGGATGCAAGGAGCACACGTTCAAAAGAATGTTGAAAAGAACAGATTTAACTTTATATCATGAGCTAGACTCATTAGTGGCAAGGGGCACTTATTACATAACGGCGTCATCGACTCAAATATGAATGATATATATCGGGTAAGCTCTAGGTACATGTAATATGTCTTCAGAGTGTGAAAAAGTTCATTATGCTTACTAAATTTATCTCACTGCATTTCGTGTTGTACCCTGTGGCGGCCGAAAAACGGCCCCCGTACACCATGATCGTGCAGATATTTTTTCCGATCCATTGTGATCATTGAGTTCATAGAGTCATTTTGAAATGGGGCTTGGCCAGTGTCGCACATTTCATTGCTGGTCATGAACAGACACAATTAAACCTATTCTACATTGTTCTTATGAGACTGCCATCTTATAACAGATATGAGCCGCGACACGAGAAATCCAACAATGTGGTTGTGCGTCCAGCGCAGACTCAAATCAGCCTGGGCATCCGGCCAGTCTGATCAGAGTCTTTGTTAAGGGCTCTAAGGTAGCTATGGGTCTAAGCTACCTCCATGCGGACAGCGAAGACTCTGATCAGACTGGGCGGATGCCCAGGCTGATTTGAGTCTGCGCTGACCGCACAACCACATTGTTGGTTTTGTCTTGTCGCGGGTCAAATTATTATACACTACAGTATGCAAAAACAGTACAAATTGCATAAAAAACACACTGTTGGGTCAGCAAGTGGAAAACTTTAACATATAATATTTCCTTTTACGGACAGCATGTGTTAATGATGTCTTCTTGGTAAGGCTGTGTTTAGTCAGTAATCATTTTTTTAGTTCTCTGTTGCTTCGATAAACAACCTGAAATAGTACTATTGTTGCACATAATCTGATTACGAAGGTTTTAAAACTGTAACTGTCTCTGTCTCAGACAGCTTTAATTTTAGCACGGTGCGTCTGGCTCAGATAGTACAACGACGCTAGAATGAATAAAGGAGAATCATGACATGGAAAACTGGCCTTCCGAGTCGACTTATACTTCGATCGAACGGGCAGAATTTCTTTGACAATTTTGATTTTGTAAAGCAATAAAATATGCTTGTGTGAATAAAAATATATGCCACATTTTCGTTACCAAATTTATATGGTTAAGCTTATTTGACAAACAAAATTTGTCCATGTGAACAGAAAGTTTGTCATAGAATAAGTAACAAAAGAAATACGTATGTAGAGGAGACAGAAACGTTTTGCTCATAATCAATTTTAAACAAAGTCATTTTAAAATTATAGCAAACATTGCATTGTTGGCTTTTACACGGATACAGTTTTTGTCCAAATACCTTGACGAGAAAGCTTTGTTCGTGTAAACACTGCCACACAAAATTTCTTTGCGTAAGTTTTATTTGGCAAGTATTCTTTGCCACGGTTTCTAAGTATTCTTTGCCATAGTTTCTATGGGAAATGTTTTACTCCGTGTGAATGCACAATTCTTGGTAAACTTTGGCTTGAAGAGCCGAAACTTTGTTAAAATGGGTTCTCTGTTCCCGAATGAACTCTTTTAGACTTTATTTTGACTTCACTGCAGCTGGTGTTGTGCCGTGTGGCGACCGATAAACGTGTCCCCGTAATTCATCCATATTGCAGATTATATTTCATTTTTGTCCTCTGGGATCAGTGATATATTCTGAAAATCTGATTTTTATTGGTTTAGACTCATATTCTAGATCATCGCTTTCTAATTATTTTGGACTTTTTTCGATATTTAATATTAAAATTAAGAAATTACATTATATTCACCCTCGGCTTGCATCGCCAGATATTGTTAGGGTCACTAATGAGGCTTGAATAGCCCAGACTTCGAAGTATGGCTCATGATCCTTCTTTCAGTTAGAGTGTTAACTTCGAAACTTCCTTATTTCAGTTAGAGCGTTAACATATAAACTGATCTAGTAATTAAATATCGTTATTCAGTATAAAACGGGCATTGATCAATTTGGAAGTTATTGTTTCATCTTCGGCTAAATTAGCCAGTATAGCGGTCATAGAGTATATGAAATACAATAATCTGTCTTCTGAGAATAAAGGTAATTAGATGAATAAATTTTCATTGATACAAATCAGTCATATCATAATACGCTAGAGAGCCTAATTACTGGACAGAAGATGTTAAGTGCAATAAACACGCACATTTGAGCCGCGACACGAGAAAACCAACAATGTGGTTGTGCGCCAAGCGTAGACTCAGATCAGATCAGAGTCTTCGCTGTCCGCATGAAGGTAGCTAAGACCCTTAGCTACCTTCTAAGCGCACAGCGAAAAGTCTGATTAGACTGGGCAGATGCCAAGGCTGATCTGAGTCTGGGCTGGGCGCATAACCACACGGTTGGTTTTCTCGTGTCGCGGTTCATTTACGTATTGTGTCGGCTATAAGACGGGATTTTCACTCTCCAAAAGTACACCAGATATGTAAATCAGTCTTGTGTAATTATGCTATGACGATAGATTTTACTCTTCCAAACTAATCGCAAAAATCTAGATCCGTCTTACAGACGGATCTAGATTTTTGGGATTGTTTTGCAAGGGAAAATGTCTGCCTTATAAACGTTTAAACAAAGTATTCGGTTTCATGAAGGAAAAATAGAGAAAATATTAGGTTCGTTCTGTTTAAAGAAGTAGCCGAGGAACTGAGAGATTGTGATGAAGAGCATGCCAACTCAGTCTTCGCAGTTACAATTGCTTAGTTTCTGAATATTTGTGCATTCTTTAGGATAGGCTTACAACTGTCTGCTGGAAAACAGCTGGTCTCTTGGCGTTTCGCGTTGTGTGGCGTCTTTACTTTTTTTCCGTTCCCATTCGATTTTTAGGGCAGGATATTTTAGACGATAGAGTAGGTTCTTGATCATTCCGCTTCAAATGCATCGCGTATATGGTACTTTTGATGTTCTTCCAACATTTCTACTTAGATAAGCAAATTAAAAATGGTTAGTAAGTATGTAAGAAATCAAGAGTTGATCTTAGATGGAAATGGGTATCATTCTTGTCTGCTTCACTTTTCACGATACTGTTACCTATTTAACTCTTTCGGCGCCAAAGTTGCAAAAATGCGACTTTGAAAACAGCGTATATCCAGATCAGCCGGCTCTTAAAAGATCCGTCTGATCAGGATCTACTCTGTTTGCCATTCAAATATGAACTTAAAAAGCCTGATTTTATGAAAAATGTCTTTAGATTGTTAAAATTTCCAATTACAAATCTGTCGTCTGATGATTTGAGCAGACGAAAATTTGTCGTCTGAAAAATTTGGCGCCGAAAGAGTTAAAGCAGAAAATGAGTGGTATCAAACAACAGTGCAAAATGAAATTATCTTAGTGGAGTTGGATAGTACTCAGACTTATTTATTATCCACTTATTCTTCTTGAACCACGTAGGTTTGAAAGGATTTTTTTACAGTTTTGTACCCTTCAATAATTTTCACGGTTTGAAATATGGCTTTTGCTTCGCAGGGTTAAATATTTGCATAGCTTCCATGCCTCTTTTTCATGTTCTACTCGTCACTGTAAATGTTGAGATTTAGACATAACACGGGATGAAATCGGTCGTAAACGTCTGATTAAAGCTGATGCTGCGTCGATAAATATTTGATATTTTTGCATACAAGGGCAATCATGCAACATTATATGGAATATTACGTAATTACTCAATGCTTTCTTATTTTCATTGTTGAAATATCATGAGCCGCATCGTTCGAAAAAAGGTCAGAAAGCAATTTCGCACTGTTCATGCTCAGGTCAGGCTCAGCATATGTGCATTCTGGTTGGCGAATGCACAATTAAGTCTTTTTTCCCCTACGTCTATGTGAACCTTGCAGTTAAATGCATTTTGAACACTATTGAAACCCAAAGTGAAGATCAGGCACGTACAACATATTAAAAGTAAAATCTTAAAAAGTTCCTTCAAGAGCAGAGCACACATTCAAAAGATGGAACATGGGCCTTACTTCGAAGTTTCGGCTACTCAAACCTCATCAGTGACCCAGACGATATCTGGTGAGGAAAGCCAGAGAAAAACGTACTATAATTTCCTAATTTTCTTAAGGCAGTCGATTCAAAAACTGGATAATATATAAAAAGGGTTCAAATATCTTCTAATCTCAAACGTCAAAAATAAAACATAATCAACTGATGGTAATGTGCACAACCCGTGGTGAATGTAGAATAATTAGTTTCTGGTGCCAGAAGGAATGTATGGAAATGAAATTGGTCATTTCTTGTAGAATGATGCATATTTTTTATCAAACTTCACCATGTGGTTAAGAGTTATGAGCAATTTCACTCACTGACTACAGCGGAAGGACAAACAGACTGATGGACTTGCACAGCGATTAAAGTGCACACCTGTGGGTCGTGCAATACTGTTTAGACTTTCGTCACCGTTTTGCATGCCGGTGGCTGGACAATGTTAAAATACATAAGTATACAAAATTTGAACCATATATACCACGGGGTTCAAGAGTTATGAGCATTTTCACTACTTGACCGTAAATGTTCAACGTGTGCTCCGCAAAGCCTCGTCCATCAAAAAAGACGGTTATGCATGCGAGTCGTTAGATAATGTTGACATGTATAAGTATGCAAAATTTTATCAAAATATAGAATTCAGTTCAAGAGTTATAAGCGTTTTCGCTAACTGATAACGGACGGACGGACGGACGGACTCACACAGTGATTATAGTGCAAACCTGCGGGTTGTGCAATTTGCACTATGAATGGTGCACGGGGAGACATCCCTTCCAGTAGTTTTTACTACTGACGGTTCTGGGAGGCTGATAGTGAAAGCTGTGTGTAAAGGAATCCTGTTTACGGTTAGAAAGATTTCCTCCTCCAGTGGGTCTCGAACCCGGGACCGCTAGAACAGAAATCCTGCGCTTAACCTTCTGAGCTACTGGGGCTCCTGCAAGTAATGCTATAGAAATTTTGATATGACGTAAATGGTTTCACCTTTGAGCTTATAGGAAGCGGTATCATGTGAAAATTTAAAATTCAGGCTGCTATCGTTGCTGCATTCAGCTTTCGCACTTTGATGATGTCAGATATAAACATTTACTTCTGTCTACGTTCGCCTCAAAATAGTTCTTTGATAAATGAAGAACGGGCAGTAGTTTTGTATTTTATTTATTTTTAACGTCAAAATCGGTACCGTTTTTCCTTACCAGTAAACTATCACTGACTAACACGTGTTTTAAGGCAGATACGAATGTTAATTAGCTCCGGTGCGGCCGTCGAGAATTAATACTTCATGATCTGCACTTCAACAACACGTGTTAATCTGCGATCATTCAAGGGAAATGCCAAAATACAATGCACAAGCCAGACAGAAAAAAGGAAACCGCGAACATCAAAACAAAAGGAAAAGTACATCGTGGATAACTGGCGCACCCAGTCCAACACAGAGGAACTATACTTAAGGAATGAATTTCATTTTTCTGAGGTTCATCAAAGTGTAAACTAAATCGGGTCGCGTGCAAAGTGAATGAACCCCAACGGGTTCATAATAACTTTGCAAGTGCCCCAGTGTAGTTTACACTTTAATATTTACATTTTTGGTGAATTTACTGAAGAGCCCTATAGTAAATCATTGAAACGTAATGTAGTTTACATTCCAATAATTACATTGAGACACGCGACGTCAATGACGTCAAAATAAAGAATGGCTCTCAACAACCTGATTGGACGTCAGCAACGTCATGACGTCATGCATGCCGTTCTACTGTTAGCAGAAAAATCTGCGTGTACATGTTTTACTGCTTCAATTTTAGCGCTTTTATAAGATTTTTTATGAAAGGTTTGATTGAAACGAATGTAAATATAAGCAATGAACTTAATTTTTCTGAGGTTTATCGAAGTGTAAACTACATTGGGTCACTAGCAAAGTTTACATGAACCCCGAAAAAAATAAAATTCATTCCTTAAATGAACATCAGAAAAAAATAAGTTTACGTCCGCAACTTTCTACGCCACCTGGAGTAATGTGTGAATTCTGTTGGATATTTGCGCCAGCATAGAAAATAAGGGTGCTGATCGAAAATGTAAAAATGACCGCACTGTTTTACTTCCTATTTCAATAAAAAATATATCAGTGAAATGCTGAATAATTGTAGTTTTCGGAATGAACACGGAAAATTTTCATTTTATGAAAAAAAGAGACATATGCGGGTAAAAACTTTGATCAACGCAGTAAAAATGTCATGATTTACTATATATTCTATACATTTTGAGGGTAGTCAACTTAAACTAAAAAATGACCGCGGTATTTCTTATGCAATCTTTTCAAAAATTATATCAGGCTGTTCGCAAATTAATGCGGTTTTCGAAATGAACACGGAAAAATGGATTTGAATATAAGGAAAAATAAAATAAGAAGAAAAAGATGACTTGCCCATATCTCGTAGTGTATTTCATTACCAGCTCGATTCGCGAATATCGATTATCGATTTTTAAACAGTGGCGTGGAAAGTTATCCATGGTAAGGTCCTTATTCTCAAAGCTGTTTTCCATGTATTAAGTTGCCAAAAATGATCGATTTTGTTAAATATGATATATAAAGTTGTTTGCAGATACTTCAATTTATTGCAGGAAAGACAAAAAAAAAAAAAAAAAAAAAAAGGTAACAACTGGGATTCGAACCCACGACCTTACCAAATATTTTTCTGGGCCCGGTTGTTCAAAACTTATGACGTCGTTAGTGAACGTTTCGTTAAAATTTTAAACGTTAATATCTCAAATACGCTGGTATTTTTTGTTGAAAAAATGTAAGAAGCTTTTGCACCGCTGGTATTTTTTGTTGAAAAATGTAACTGCAAAAGCTTCTTACATTTTTTAACAAAAAAAACCAGCGTATTGCAAAAGCTTCTTACATTTTTTCAACAAAAAATACCAGCGTATTTGGTTACAAAGATGCAAAACACTTAACGAGTTGACCCCTTAACGAGCTCGTTAGGCTAACGATGCTTTGAACAACTGGGCCCAGATATTTAGCGGGTTAATCGAGCGTAACATTAATTATCACTTTGTATATTAAAAGGTGTTATTGTCCGCATCCTGCAAAAACTACCGTCTGCATATACAAACACTGCCAACCTGCACACATACAAAATATACTGATTTAGCGTGAGATCTTCGCAAAGAAAATATCTAGGCATGCACAATTTTGAAAGGGAACTGTGCAGGTCTGATCAGACTGTGCAGTACCATGTACAGGCTGGTTCGGACAAGCGTAATTCGTGCGTTTATCCTATGTATGAGTATACTTTTTTACATGGCGCGCCTGAAATGTTTAATTTTGATTTGTGCATGCGCTTTGGAATATACAAACCGTTCATCACAGAATAGACTGTACATATGAGTCGGATCATAGTCTTTGCTAATAGCACATGATATATGTCTTTATTCGGTAATAAGACGCGTATTTCCCTCCAAGGAAGTAGACAAAATTCTAGTTCCATCTTTTAAGATAGATGTAGACTTTAGACTGTACAAGATTAACCGGTTTTATAGCAAAATTACTATTAAACGCATTGGAGGTTGTTGTGTGTGTGTTTTTTTTAATGGGGGGGGGGGAGGAGGAGGGAAGCCCCGTCTTGTAGCCGAATTAATCTGGCAGTCAGGTTACCCAATCCAAGAGCTAATAACTCACATTACAGAACAACTTGCTGATAAATGTTGGAACTGAATCTTCTCTGTTTGTACATGATGAAACTTTTTATTCAGTTATAAGACGGGATTTCCTCCAAAGAAGAAGACAAAATTCTAGGTCCAACTTTTAAGATGGATCTTGAGCTTTCTTAGACCGTAAGAGAAATCCCGTCTTACAGCACAATTACTGTAGGTATCAGATATTTGGGGTCATTCTGTTTGTGTGTGGGGGAAAATGAACCTCCGTCTTATGGCCGAATTAATATGGTAATCAGCTTGTCAAACCTTAGAGCTAACAACTCTGGTCTCAGAAGCCAAACATTGTTTTTGCCGAACTTATATGTCGGACGAAATTAATGCATTTCAGCGGAAAACAAACGTTGCCAAGCAGACAATTTGGTAGAAAAACGCATTTTTTGCTGAAGAAAACAGTAAGATTAATGACATTACATATGTCCTGTTCATCTTATCTTATAGTACTATTTATTTGAAAAATCCAGGGAGGACACTTTTTACGAACTTTGCGTTCATCAAGTTATTGACAGCCGTCCACCCCCCCCCCCACCCCCAATTCTCCTCCCCTTACAAGAGCAGTCGGGTCATATAAAACAGTGAGCACTGGAATATTCCCCTTGTAGAACGCCTTTAGCGTCCGCAACTTTCTACGCCACCTGGAGTAATGTGTGAATTCTGTTGGATATTTGCGCCAGCATAGAAAATAAGGGTGCTGATCGAAAATGTAAAAATGACCGCACTGTTTTACTTCCTATTTCAATAAAAAATATATCAGTGAAATGCTGAATAATTGTAGTTTTCGGAATGAACACGGAAAATTTTCATTTTATGAAAAAAAGAGACATATGCGGGTAAAAACTTTGATCAACGCAGTAAAAATGTCATGATTTACTATATATTCTATACATTTTGAGGGTAGTCAACTTAAACTAAAAAATGACCGCGGTATTTCTTATGCAATCTTTTCAAAAATTATATCAGGCTGTTCGCAAATTAATGCGGTTTTCGAAATGAACACGGAAAAATGGATTTGAATATAAGGAAAAATAAAATAAGAAGAAAAAGATGACTTGCCCATATCTCGTAGTGTATTTCATTACCAGCTCGATTCGCGAATATCGATTATCGATTTTTAAACAGTGGCGTGGAAAGTTATCCATGGTAAGGTCCTTATTCTCAAAGCTGTTTTCCATGTATTAAGTTGCCAAAAATGATCGATTTTGTTAAATATGATATATAAAGTTGTTTGCAGATACTTCAATTTATTGCAGGAAAGACAAAAAAAAAAAAAAAAAAAAAAAGGTAACAACTGGGATTCGAACCCACGACCTTACCAAATATTTTTCTGGGCCCGGTTGTTCAAAACTTATGACGTCGTTAGTGAACGTTTCGTTAAAATTTTAAACGTTAATATCTCAAATACGCTGGTATTTTTTGTTGAAAAAATGTAAGAAGCTTTTGCACCGCTGGTATTTTTTGTTGAAAAATGTAACTGCAAAAGCTTCTTACATTTTTTAACAAAAAAAACCAGCGTATTGCAAAAGCTTCTTACATTTTTTCAACAAAAAATACCAGCGTATTTGGTTACAAAGATGCAAAACACTTAACGAGTTGACCCCTTAACGAGCTCGTTAGGCTAACGATGCTTTGAACAACTGGGCCCAGATATTTAGCGGGTTAATCGAGCGTAACATTAATTATCACTTTGTATATTAAAAGGTGTTATTGTCCGCATCCTGCAAAAACTACCGTCTGCATATACAAACACTGCCAACCTGCACACATACAAAATATACTGATTTAGCGTGAGATCTTCGCAAAGAAAATATCTAGGCATGCACAATTTTGAAAGGGAACTGTGCAGGTCTGATCAGACTGTGCAGTACCATGTACAGGCTGGTTCGGACAAGCGTAATTCGTGCGTTTATCCTATGTATGAGTATACTTTTTTACATGGCGCGCCTGAAATGTTTAATTTTGATTTGTGCATGCGCTTTGGAATATACAAACCGTTCATCACAGAATAGACTGTACATATGAGTCGGATCATAGTCTTTGCTAATAGCACATGATATATGTCTTTATTCGGTAATAAGACGCGTATTTCCCTCCAAGGAAGTAGACAAAATTCTAGTTCCATCTTTTAAGATAGATGTAGACTTTAGACTGTACAAGATTAACCGGTTTTATAGCAAAATTACTATTAAACGCATTGGAGGTTGTTGTGTGTGTTTTTTTTTTAATGGGGGGGGGGGAGGAGGAGGGAAGCCCCGTCTTGTAGCCGAATTAATCTGGCAGTCAGGTTACCCAATCCAAGAGCTAATAACTCACATTACAGAACAACTTGCTGATAAATGTTGGAACTGAATCTTCTCTGTTTGTACATGATGAAACTTTTTATTCAGTTATAAGACGGGATTTCCTCCAAAGAAGAAGACAAAATTCTAGGTCCAACTTTTAAGATGGATCTTGAGCTTTCTTAGACCGTAAGAGAAATCCCGTCTTACAGCACAATTACTGTAGGTATCAGATATTTGGGGTCATTCTGTTTGTGTGTGGGGGAAAATGAACCTCCGTCTTATGGCCGAATTAATATGGTAATCAGCTTGTCAAACCTTAGAGCTAACAACTCTGGTCTCAGAAGCCAAACATTGTTTTTGCCGAACTTATATGTCGGACGAAATTAATGCATTTCAGCGGAAAACAAACGTTGCCAAGCAGACAATTTGGTAGAAAAACGCATTTTTTGCTGAAGAAAACAGTAAGATTAATGACATTACATATGTCCTGTTCATCTTATCTTATAGTACTATTTATTTGAAAAATCCAGGGAGGACACTTTTTACGAACTTTGCGTTCATCAAGTTATTGACAGCCGTCCACCCCCCCCCCCCCACCCCCAATTCTCCTCCCCTTACAAGAGCAGTCGGGTCATATAAAACAGTGAGCACTGGAATATTCCCCTTGTAGAACGCCTTTAGCGTCCGCAACTTTCTACGCCACCTGGAGTAATGTGTGAATTCTGTTGGATATTTGCGCCAGCATAGAAAATAAGGGTGCTGATCGAAAATGTAAAAATGACCGCACTGTTTTACTTCCTATTTCAATAAAAAATATATCAGTGAAATGCTGAATAATTGTAGTTTTCGGAATGAACACGGAAAATTTTCATTTTATGAAAAAAAGAGACATATGCGGGTAAAAACTTTGATCAACGCAGTAAAAATGTCATGATTTACTATATATTCTATACATTTTGAGGGTAGTCAACTTAAACTAAAAAATGACCGCGGTATTTCTTATGCAATCTTTTCAAAAATTATATCAGGCTGTTCGCAAATTAATGCGGTTTTCGAAATGAACACGGAAAAATGGATTTGAATATAAGGAAAAATAAAATAAGAAGAAAAAGATGACTTGCCCATATCTCGTAGTGTATTTCATTACCAGCTCGATTCGCGAATATCGATTATCGATTTTTAAACAGTGGCGTGGAAAGTTATCCATGGTAAGGTCCTTATTCTCAAAGCTGTTTTCCATGTATTAAGTTGCCAAAAATGATCGATTTTGTTAAATATGATATATAAAGTTGTTTGCAGATACTTCAATTTATTGCAGGAAAGACAAAGAAAAAAAAAAAATGGTAACAACTGGGATTCGAACCCACGACCTTACCAAATATTTTTCTGGGCCCGGTTGTTCAAAACTTATGACGTCGTTAGTGAACGTTTCGTTAAAATTTTAAACGTTAATATCTCAAATACGCTGGTATTTTTTGTTGAAAAAATGTAAGAAGCTTTTGCACCGCTGGTATTTTTTGTTGAAAAATGTAACTGCAAAAGCTTCTTACATTTTTTAACAAAAAAAACCAGCGTATTGCAAAAGCTTCTTACATTTTTTCAACAAAAAATACCAGCGTATTTGGTTACAAAGATGCAAAACACTTAACGAGTTGACCCCTTAACGAGCTCGTTAGGCTAACGATGTTTTGAACAACTGGGCCCAGATATTTAGCGGGTTAATCGAGCGTAACATTAATTATCACTTTGTATATTAAAAGGTGTTATTGTCCGCATCCTGCAAAAACTACCGTCTGCATATACAAACACTGCCAACCTGCACACATACAAAATATACTGATTTAGCGTGAGATCTTCGCAAAGAAAATATCTAGGCATGCACAATTTTGAAAGGGAACTGTGCAGGTCTGATCAGACTGTGCAGTACCATGTACAGGCTGGTTCGGACAAGCGTAATTCGTGCGTTTATCCTATGTATGAGTATACTTTTTTACATGGCGCGCCTGAAATGTTTAATTTTGATTTGTGCATGCGCTTTGGAATATACAAACCGTTCATCACAGAATAGACTGTACATATGAGTCGGATCATAGTCTTTGCTAATAGCACATGATATATGTCTTTATTCGGTAATAAGACGCGTATTTCCCTCCAAGGAAGTAGACAAAATTCTAGTTCCATCTTTTAAGATAGATGTAGACTTTAGACTGTACAAGATTAACCGGTTTTATAGCAAAATTACTATTAAACGCATTGGAGGTTGTTGTGTGTGTTTTTTTTTTAATGGGGGGGGGGGGAGGAGGAGGGAAGCCCCGTCTTGTAGCCGAATTAATCTGGCAGTCAGGTTACCCAATCCAAGAGCTAATAACTCACATTACAGAACAACTTGCTGATAAATGTTGGAACTGAATCTTCTCTGTTTGTACATGATGAAACTTTTTATTCAGTTATAAGACGGGATTTCCTCCAAAGAAGAAGACAAAATTCTAGGTCCAACTTTTAAGATGGATCTTGAGCTTTCTTAGACCGTAAGAGAAATCCCGTCTTACAGCACAATTACTGTAGGTATCAGATATTTGGGGTCATTCTGTTTGTGTGTGGGGGAAAATGAACCTCCGTCTTATGGCCGAATTAATATGGTAATCAGCTTGTCAAACCTTAGAGCTAACAACTCTGGTCTCAGAAGCCAAACATTGTTTTTGCCGAACTTATATGTCGGACGAAATTAATGCATTTCAGCGGAAAACAAACGTTGCCAAGCAGACAATTTGGTAGAAAAACGCATTTTTTGCTGAAGAAAACAGTAAGATTAATGACATTACATATGTCCTGTTCATCTTATCTTATAGTACTATTTATTTGAAAAATCCAGGGAGGACACTTTTTACGAACTTTGCGTTCATCAAGTTATTGACAGCCGTCCACCCCCCCCCCCCCCCCCACCCCCAATTCTCCTCCCCTTACAAGAGCAGTCGGGTCATATAAAACAGTGAGCACTGGAATATTCCCCTTGTAGAACGCCTTTAGCGTCCGCAACTTTCTACGCCACCTGGAGTAATGTGTGAATTCTGTTGGATATTTGCGCCAGCATAGAAAATAAGGGTGCTGATCGAAAATGTAAAAATGACCGCACTGTTTTACTTCCTATTTCAATAAAAAATATATCAGTGAAATGCTGAATAATTGTAGTTTTCGGAATGAACACGGAAAATTTTCATTTTATGAAAAAAAGAGACATATGCGGGTAAAAACTTTGATCAACGCAGTAAAAATGTCATGATTTACTATATATTCTATACATTTTGAGGGTAGTCAACTTAAACTAAAAAATGACCGCGGTATTTCTTATGCAATCTTTTCAAAAATTATATCAGGCTGTTCGCAAATTAATGCGGTTTTCGAAATGAACACGGAAAAATGGATTTGAATATAAGGAAAAATAAAATAAGAAGAAAAAGATGACTTGCCCATATCTCGTAGTGTATTTCATTACCAGCTCGATTCGCGAATATCGATTATCGATTTTTAAACAGTGGCGTGGAAAGTTATCCATGGTAAGGTCCTTATTCTCAAAGCTGTTTTCCATGTATTAAGTTGCCAAAAATGATCGATTTTGTTAAATATGATATATAAAGTTGTTTGCAGATACTTCAATTTATTGCAGGAAAGACAAAGAAAAAAAAAAATGGTAACAACTGGGATTCGAACCCACGACCTTACCAAATATTTTTCTGGGCCCGGTTGTTCAAAACTTATGACGTCGTTAGTGAACGTTTCGTTAAAATTTTAAACGTTAATATCTCAAATACGCTGGTATTTTTTGTTGAAAAAATGTAAGAAGCTTTTGCACCGCTGGTATTTTTTGTTGAAAAATGTAACTGCAAAAGCTTCTTACATTTTTTAACAAAAAAAACCAGCGTATTGCAAAAGCTTCTTACATTTTTTCAACAAAAAATACCAGCGTATTTGGTTACAAAGATGCAAAACACTTAACGAGTTGACCCCTTAACGAGCTCGTTAGGCTAACGATGCTTTGAACAACTGGGCCCAGATATTTAGCGGGTTAATCGAGCGTAACATTAATTATCACTTTGTATATTAAAAGGTGTTATTGTCCGCATCCTGCAAAAACTACCGTCTGCATATACAAACACTGCCAACCTGCACACATACAAAATATACTGATTTAGCGTGAGATCTTCGCAAAGAAAATATCTAGGCATGCACAATTTTGAAAGGGAACTGTGCAGGTCTGATCAGACTGTGCAGTACCATGTACAGGCTGGTTCGGACAAGCGTAATTCGTGCGTTTATCCTATGTATGAGTATACTTTTTTACATGGCGCGCCTGAAATGTTTAATTTTGATTTGTGCATGCGCTTTGGAATATACAAACCGTTCATCACAGAATAGACTGTACATATGAGTCGGATCATAGTCTTTGCTAATAGCACATGATATATGTCTTTATTCGGTAATAAGACGCGTATTTCCCTCCAAGGAAGTAGACAAAATTCTAGTTCCATCTTTTAAGATAGATGTAGACTTTAGACTGTACAAGATTAACCGGTTTTATAGCAAAATTACTATTAAACGCATTGGAGGTTGTTGTGTGTGTTTTTTTTTTAATGGGGGGGGGGGGGGAGGAGGAGGGAAGCCCCGTCTTGTAGCCGAATTAATCTGGCAGTCAGGTTACCCAATCCAAGAGCTAATAACTCACATTACAGAACAACTTGCTGATAAATGTTGGATCTGAATCTTCTCTGTTTGTACATGATGAAACTTTTTATTCAGTTATAAGACGGGATTTCCTCCAAAGAAGAAGACAAAATTCTAGGTCCAACTTTTAAGATGGATCTTGAGCTTTCTTAGACCGTAAGAGAAATCCCGTCTTACAGCACAATTACTGTAGGTATCAGATATTTGGGGTCATTCTGTTTGTGTGTGGGGGAAAATGAACCTCCGTCTTATGGCCGAATTAATATGGTAATCAGCTTGTCAAACCTTAGAGCTAACAACTCTGGTCTCAGAAGCCAAACATTGTTTTTGCCGAACTTATATGTCGGACGAAATTAATGCATTTCAGCGGAAAACAAACGTTGCCAAGCAGACAATTTGGTAGAAAAACGCATTTTTTGCTGAAGAAAACAGTAAGATTAATGACATTACATATGTCCTGTTCATCTTATCTTATAGTACTATTTATTTGAAAAATCCAGGGAGGACACTTTTTACGAACTTTGCGTTCATCAAGTTATTGACAGCCGTCCACCCCCCCCCCCCACCCCCAATTCTCCTCCCCTTACAAGAGCAGTCGGGTCATATAAAACAGTGAGCACTGGAATATTCCCCTTGTAGAACGCCTTTAGCGTCCGCAACTTTCTACGCCACCTGGAGTAATGTGTGAATTCTGTTGGATATTTGCGCCAGCATAGAAAATAAGGGTGCTGATCGAAAATGTAAAAATGACCGCACTGTTTTACTTCCTATTTCAATAAAAAATATATCAGTGAAATGCTGAATAATTGTAGTTTTCGGAATGAACACGGAAAATTTTCATTTTATGAAAAAAAGAGACATATGCGGGTAAAAACTTTGATCAACGCAGTAAAAATGTCATGATTTACTATATATTCTATACATTTTGAGGGTAGTCAACTTAAACTAAAAAATGACCGCGGTATTTCTTATGCAATCTTTTCAAAAATTATATCAGGCTGTTCGCAAATTAATGCGGTTTTCGAAATGAACACGGAAAAATGGATTTGAATATAAGGAAAAATAAAATAAGAAGAAAAAGATGACTTGCCCATATCTCGTAGTGTATTTCATTACCAGCTCGATTCGCGAATATCGATTATCGATTTTTAAACAGTGGCGTGGAAAGTTATCCATGGTAAGGTCCTTATTCTCAAAGCTGTTTTCCATGTATTAAGTTGCCAAAAATGATCGATTTTGTTAAATATGATATATAAAGTTGTTTGCAGATACTTCAATTTATTGCAGGAAAGACAAAAAAAAAAAAAAAAAAAAAAAGGTAACAACTGGGATTCGAACCCACGACCTTACCAAATATTTTTCTGGGCCCGGTTGTTCAAAACTTATGACGTCGTTAGTGAACGTTTCGTTAAAATTTTAAACGTTAATATCTCAAATACGCTGGTATTTTTTGTTGAAAAAATGTAAGAAGCTTTTGCACCGCTGGTATTTTTTGTTGAAAAATGTAACTGCAAAAGCTTCTTACATTTTTTAACAAAAAAAACCAGCGTATTGCAAAAGCTTCTTACATTTTTTCAACAAAAAATACCAGCGTATTTGGTTACAAAGATGCAAAACACTTAACGAGTTGACCCCTTAACGAGCTCGTTAGGCTAACGATGCTTTGAACAACTGGGCCCAGATATTTAGCGGGTTAATCGAGCGTAACATTAATTATCACTTTGTATATTAAAAGGTGTTATTGTCCGCATCCTGCAAAAACTACCGTCTGCATATACAAACACTGCCAACCTGCACACATACAAAATATACTGATTTAGCGTGAGATCTTCGCAAAGAAAATATCTAGGCATGCACAATTTTGAAAGGGAACTGTGCAGGTCTGATCAGACTGTGCAGTACCATGTACAGGCTGGTTCGGACAAGCGTAATTCGTGCGTTTATCCTATGTATGAGTATACTTTTTTACATGGCGCGCCTGAAATGTTTAATTTTGATTTGTGCATGCGCTTTGGAATATACAAACCGTTCATCACAGAATAGACTGTACATATGAGTCGGATCATAGTCTTTGCTAATAGCACATGATATATGTCTTTATTCGGTAATAAGACGCGTATTTCCCTCCAAGGAAGTAGACAAAATTCTAGTTCCATCTTTTAAGATAGATGTAGACTTTAGACTGTACAAGATTAACCGGTTTTATAGCAAAATTACTATTAAACGCATTGGAGGTTGTTGTGTGTGTTTTTTTTTTAATGGGGGGGGGGGAGGAGGAGGGAAGCCCCGTCTTGTAGCCGAATTAATCTGGCAGTCAGGTTACCCAATCCAAGAGCTAATAACTCACATTACAGAACAACTTGCTGATAAATGTTGGAACTGAATCTTCTCTGTTTGTACATGATGAAACTTTTTATTCAGTTATAAGACGGGATTTCCTCCAAAGAAGAAGACAAAATTCTAGGTCCAACTTTTAAGATGGATCTTGAGCTTTCTTAGACCGTAAGAGAAATCCCGTCTTACAGCACAATTACTGTAGGTATCAGATATTTGGGGTCATTCTGTTTGTGTGTGGGGGAAAATGAACCTCCGTCTTATGGCCGAATTAATATGGTAATCAGCTTGTCAAACCTTAGAGCTAACAACTCTGGTCTCAGAAGCCAAACATTGTTTTTGCCGAACTTATATGTCGGACGAAATTAATGCATTTCAGCGGAAAACAAACGTTGCCAAGCAGACAATTTGGTAGAAAAACGCATTTTTTGCTGAAGAAAACAGTAAGATTAATGACATTACATATGTCCTGTTCATCTTATCTTATAGTACTATTTATTTGAAAAATCCAGGGAGGACACTTTTTACGAACTTTGCGTTCATCAAGTTATTGACAGCCGTCCACCCCCCCCCCCCACCCCCAATTCTCCTCCCCTTACAAGAGCAGTCGGGTCATATAAAACAGTGAGCACTGGAATATTCCCCTTGTAGAACGCCTTTAGCGTCCGCAACTTTCTACGCCACCTGGAGTAATGTGTGAATTCTGTTGGATATTTGCGCCAGCATAGAAAATAAGGGTGCTGATCGAAAATGTAAAAATGACCGCACTGTTTTACTTCCTATTTCAATAAAAAATATATCAGTGAAATGCTGAATAATTGTAGTTTTCGGAATGAACACGGAAAATTTTCATTTTATGAAAAAAAGAGACATATGCGGGTAAAAACTTTGATCAACGCAGTAAAAATGTCATGATTTACTATATATTCTATACATTTTGAGGGTAGTCAACTTAAACTAAAAAATGACCGCGGTATTTCTTATGCAATCTTTTCAAAAATTATATCAGGCTGTTCGCAAATTAATGCGGTTTTCGAAATGAACACGGAAAAATGGATTTGAATATAAGGAAAAATAAAATAAGAAGAAAAAGATGACTTGCCCATATCTCGTAGTGTATTTCATTACCAGCTCGATTCGCGAATATCGATTATCGATTTTTAAACAGTGGCGTGGAAAGTTATCCATGGTAAGGTCCTTATTCTCAAAGCTGTTTTCCATGTATTAAGTTGCCAAAAATGATCGATTTTGTTAAATATGATATATAAAGTTGTTTGCAGATACTTCAATTTATTGCAGGAAAGACAAAAAAAAAAAAAAAAAAAAAAAAGGTAACAACTGGGATTCGAACCCACGACCTTACCAAATATTTTTCTGGGCCCGGTTGTTCAAAACTTATGACGTCGTTAGTGAACGTTTCGTTAAAATTTTAAACGTTAATATCTCAAATACGCTGGTATTTTTTGTTGAAAAAATGTAAGAAGCTTTTGCACCGCTGGTATTTTTTGTTGAAAAATGTAACTGCAAAAGCTTCTTACATTTTTTAACAAAAAAAACCAGCGTATTGCAAAAGCTTCTTACATTTTTTCAACAAAAAATACCAGCGTATTTGGTTACAAAGATGCAAAACACTTAACGAGTTGACCCCTTAACGAGCTCGTTAGGCTAACGATGCTTTGAACAACTGGGCCCAGATATTTAGCGGGTTAATCGAGCGTAACATTAATTATCACTTTGTATATTAAAAGGTGTTATTGTCCGCATCCTGCAAAAACTACCGTCTGCATATACAAACACTGCCAACCTGCACACATACAAAATATACTGATTTAGCGTGAGATCTTCGCAAAGAAAATATCTAGGCATGCACAATTTTGAAAGGGAACTGTGCAGGTCTGATCAGACTGTGCAGTACCATGTACAGGCTGGTTCGGACAAGCGTAATTCGTGCGTTTATCCTATGTATGAGTATACTTTTTTACATGGCGCGCCTGAAATGTTTAATTTTGATTTGTGCATGCGCTTTGGAATATACAAACCGTTCATCACAGAATAGACTGTACATATGAGTCGGATCATAGTCTTTGCTAATAGCACATGATATATGTCTTTATTCGGTAATAAGACGCGTATTTCCCTCCAAGGAAGTAGACAAAATTCTAGTTCCATCTTTTAAGATAGATGTAGACTTTAGACTGTACAAGATTAACCGGTTTTATAGCAAAATTACTATTAAACGCATTGGAGGTTGTTGTGTGTGTTTTTTTTTTAATGGGGGGGGGGGAGGAGGAGGGAAGCCCCGTCTTGTAGCCGAATTAATCTGGCAGTCAGGTTACCCAATCCAAGAGCTAATAACTCACATTACAGAACAACTTGCTGATAAATGTTGGAACTGAATCTTCTCTGTTTGTACATGATGAAACTTTTTATTCAGTTATAAGACGGGATTTCCTCCAAAGAAGAAGACAAAATTCTAGGTCCAACTTTTAAGATGGATCTTGAGCTTTCTTAGACCGTAAGAGAAATCCCGTCTTACAGCACAATTACTGTAGGTATCAGATATTTGGGGTCATTCTGTTTGTGTGTGGGGGAAAATGAACCTCCGTCTTATGGCCGAATTAATATGGTAATCAGCTTGTCAAACCTTAGAGCTAACAACTCTGGTCTCAGAAGCCAAACATTGTTTTTGCCGAACTTATATGTCGGACGAAATTAATGCATTTCAGCGGAAAACAAACGTTGCCAAGCAGACAATTTGGTAGAAAAACGCATTTTTTGCTGAAGAAAACAGTAAGATTAATGACATTACATATGTCCTGTTCATCTTATCTTATAGTACTATTTATTTGAAAAATCCAGGGAGGACACTTTTTACGAACTTTGCGTTCATCAAGTTATTGACAGCCGTCCACCCCCCCCCCACCCCCAATTCTCCTCCCCTTACAAGAGCAGTCGGGTCATATAAAACAGTGAGCACTGGAATATTCCCCTTGTAGAACGCCTTTAGCGTCCGCAACTTTCTACGCCACCTGGAGTAATGTGTGAATTCTGTTGGATATTTGCGCCAGCATAGAAAATAAGGGTGCTGATCGAAAATGTAAAAATGACCGCACTGTTTTACTTCCTATTTCAATAAAAAATATATCAGTGAAATGCTGAATAATTGTAGTTTTCGGAATGAACACGGAAAATTTTCATTTTATGAAAAAAAGAGACATATGCGGGTAAAAACTTTGATCAACGCAGTAAAAATGTCATGATTTACTATATATTCTATACATTTTGAGGGTAGTCAACTTAAACTAAAAAATGACCGCGGTATTTCTTATGCAATCTTTTCAAAAATTATATCAGGCTGTTCGCAAATTAATGCGGTTTTCGAAATGAACACGGAAAAATGGATTTGAATATAAGGAAAAATAAAATAAGAAGAAAAAGATGACTTGCCCATATCTCGTAGTGTATTTCATTACCAGCTCGATTCGCGAATATCGATTATCGATTTTTAAACAGTGGCGTGGAAAGTTATCCATGGTAAGGTCCTTATTCTCAAAGCTGTTTTCCATGTATTAAGTTGCCAAAAATGATCGATTTTGTTAAATATGATATATAAAGTTGTTTGCAGATACTTCAATTTATTGCAGGAAAGACAAAGAAAAAAAAAAAATGGTAACAACTGGGATTCGAACCCACGACCTTACCAAATATTTTTCTGGGCCCGGTTGTTCAAAACTTATGACGTCGTTAGTGAACGTTTCGTTAAAATTTTAAACGTTAATATCTCAAATACGCTGGTATTTTTTGTTGAAAAAATGTAAGAAGCTTTTGCACCGCTGGTATTTTTTGTTGAAAAATGTAACTGCAAAAGCTTCTTACATTTTTTAACAAAAAAACCAGCGTATTGCAAAAGCTTCTTACATTTTTTCAACAAAAAATACCAGCGTATTTGGTTACAAAGATGCAAAACACTTAACGAGTTGACCCCTTAACGAGCTCGTTAGGCTAACGATGCTTTGAACAACTGGGCCCAGATATTTAGCGGGTTAATCGAGCGTAACATTAATTATCACTTTGTATATTAAAAGGTGTTATTGTCCGCATCCTGCAAAAACTACCGTCTGCATATACAAACACTGCCAACCTGCACACATACAAAATATACTGATTTAGCGTGAGATCTTCGCAAAGAAAATATCTAGGCATGCACAATTTTGAAAGGGAACTGTGCAGGTCTGATCAGACTGTGCAGTACCATGTACAGGCTGGTTCGGACAAGCGTAATTCGTGCGTTTATCCTATGTATGAGTATACTTTTTTACATGGCGCGCCTGAAATGTTTAATTTTGATTTGTGCATGCGCTTTGGAATATACAAACCGTTCATCACAGAATAGACTGTACATATGAGTCGGATCATAGTCTTTGCTAATAGCACATGATATATGTCTTTATTCGGTAATAAGACGCGTATTTCCCTCCAAGGAAGTAGACAAAATTCTAGTTCCATCTTTTAAGATAGATGTAGACTTTAGACTGTACAAGATTAACCGGTTTTATAGCAAAATTACTATTAAACGCATTGGAGGTTGTTGTGTGTGTTTTTTTTTTAATGGGGGGGGGGGGGGGGAGGAGGAGGGAAGCCCCGTCTTGTAGCCGAATTAATCTGGCAGTCAGGTTACCCAATCCAAGAGCTAATAACTCACATTACAGAACAACTTGCTGATAAATGTTGGATCTGAATCTTCTCTGTTTGTACATGATGAAACTTTTTATTCAGTTATAAGACGGAATTTCCTCCAAAGAAGAAGACAAAATTCTAGGTCCAACTTTTAAGATGGATCTTGAGCTTTCTTAGACCGTAAGAGAAATCCCGTCTTACAGCACAATTACTGTAGGTATCAGATATTTGGGGTCATTCTGTTTGTGTGTGGGGGAAAATGAACCTCCGTCTTATGGCCGAATTAATATGGTAATCAGCTTGTCAAACCTTAGAGCTAACAACTCTGGTCTCAGAAGCCAAACATTGTTTTTGCCGAACTTATATGTCGGACGAAATTAATGCATTTCAGCGGAAAACAAACGTTGCCAAGCAGACAATTTGGTAGAAAAACGCATTTTTTGCTGAAGAAAACAGTAAGATTAATGACATTACATATGTCCTGTTCATCTTATCTTATAGTACTATTTATTTGAAAAATCCAGGGAGGACACTTTTTACGAACTTTGCGTTCATCAAGTTATTGACAGCCGTCCACCCCCCCCCCCCACCCCCAATTCTCCTCCCCTTACAAGAGCAGTCGGGTCATATAAAACAGTGAGCACTGGAATATTCCCCTTGTAGAACGCCTTTAGCGTCCGCAACTTTCTACGCCACCTGGAGTAATGTGTGAATTCTGTTGGATATTTGCGCCAGCATAGAAAATAAGGGTGCTGATCGAAAATGTAAAAATGACCGCACTGTTTTACTTCCTCTTTCAATAAAAAATATATCAGTGAAATGCTGAATAATTGTAGTTTTCGGAATGAACACGGAAAATTTTCATTTTATGAAAAAAAGAGACATATGCGGGTAAAAACTTTGATCAACGCAGTAAAAATGTCATGATTTACTATATATTCTATACATTTTGAGGGTAGTCAACTTAAACTAAAAAATGACCGCGGTATTTCTTATGCAATCTTTTCAAAAATTATATCAGGCTGTTCGCAAATTAATGCGGTTTTCGAAATGAACACGGAAAAATGGATTTGAATATAAGGAAAAATAAAATAAGAAGAAAAAGATGACTTGCCCATATCTCGTAGTGTATTTCATTACCAGCTCGATTCGCGAATATCGATTATCGATTTTTAAACAGTGGCGTGGAAAGTTATCCATGGTAAGGTCCTTATTCTCAAAGCTGTTTTCCATGTATTAAGTTGCCAAAAATGATCGATTTTGTTAAATATGATATATAAAGTTGTTTGCAGATACTTCAATTTATTGCAGGAAAGACAAAAAAAAAAAAAAAAAAAAAAAAAGGTAACAACTGGGATTCGAACCCACGACCTTACCAAATATTTTTCTGGGCCCGGTTGTTCAAAACTTATGACGTCGTTAGTGAACGTTTCGTTAAAATTTTAAACGTTAATATCTCAAATACGCTGGTATTTTTTGTTGAAAAAATGTAAGAAGCTTTTGCACCGCTGGTATTTTTTGTTGAAAAATGTAACTGCAAAAGCTTCTTACATTTTTTAACAAAAAAAACCAGCGTATTGCAAAAGCTTCTTACATTTTTTCAACAAAAAATACCAGCGTATTTGGTTACAAAGATGCAAAACACTTAACGAGTTGACCCCTTAACGAGCTCGTTAGGCTAACGATGCTTTGAACAACTGGGCCCAGATATTTAGCGGGTTAATCGAGCGTAACATTAATTATCACTTTGTATATTAAAAGGTGTTATTGTCCGCATCCTGCAAAAACTACCGTCTGCATATACAAACACTGCCAACCTGCACACATACAAAATATACTGATTTAGCGTGAGATCTTCGCAAAGAAAATATCTAGGCATGCACAATTTTGAAAGGGAACTGTGCAGGTCTGATCAGACTGTGCAGTACCATGTACAGGCTGGTTCGGACAAGCGTAATTCGTGCGTTTATCCTATGTATGAGTATACTTTTTTACATGGCGCGCCTGAAATGTTTAATTTTGATTTGTGCATGCGCTTTGGAATATACAAACCGTTCATCACAGAATAGACTGTACATATGAGTCGGATCATAGTCTTTGCTAATAGCACATGATATATGTCTTTATTCGGTAATAAGACGCGTATTTCCCTCCAAGGAAGTAGACAAAATTCTAGTTCCATCTTTTAAGATAGATGTAGACTTTAGACTGTACAAGATTAACCGGTTTTATAGCAAAATTACTATTAAACGCATTGGAGGTTGTTGTGTGTGTTTTTTTTTTAATGGGGGGGGGGGGGGGGGGGAGGAGGAGGGAAGCCCCGTCTTGTAGCCGAATTAATCTGGCAGTCAGGTTACCCAATCCAAGAGCTAATAACTCACATTACAGAACAACTTGCTGATAAATGTTGGAACTGAATCTTCTCTGTTTGTACATGATGAAACTTTTTATTCAGTTATAAGACGGGATTTCCTCCAAAGAAGAAGACAAAATTCTAGGTCCAACTTTTAAGATGGATCTTGAGCTTTCTTAGACCGTAAGAGAAATCCCGTCTTACAGCACAATTACTGTAGGTATCAGATATTTGGGGTCATTCTGTTTGTGTGTGGGGGAAAATGAAACTCCGTCTTATGGCCGAATTAATATGGTAATCAGCTTGTCAAACCTTAGAGCTAACAACTCTGGTCTCAGAAGCCAAACATTGTTTTTGCCGAACTTATATGTCGGACGAAATTAATGCATTTCAGCGGAAAACAAACGTTGCCAAGCAGACAATTTGGTAGAAAAACGCATTTTTTGCTGAAGAAAACAGTAAGATTAATGACATTACATATGTCCTGTTCATCTTATCTTATAGTACTATTTATTTGAAAAATCCAGGGAGGACACTTTTTACGAACTTTGCGTTCATCAAGTTATTGACAGCCGTCCACCCCCCCCCCCCCACCCCCAATTCTCCTCCCCTTACAAGAGCAGTCGGGTCATATAAAACAGTGAGCACTGGAATATTCCCCTTGTAGAACGCCTTTAGCGTCCGCAACTTTCTACGCCACCTGGAGTAATGTGTGAATTCTGTTGGATATTTGCGCCAGCATAGAAAATAAGGGTGCTGATCGAAAATGTAAAAATGACCGCACTGTTTTACTTCCTATTTCAATAAAAAATATATCAGTGAAATGCTGAATAATTGTAGTTTTCGGAATGAACACGGAAAATTTTCATTTTATGAAAAAAAGAGACATATGCGGGTAAAAACTTTGATCAACGCAGTAAAAATGTCATGATTTACTATATATTCTATACATTTTGAGGGTAGTCAACTTAAACTAAAAAATGACCGCGGTATTTCTTATGCAATCTTTTCAAAAATTATATCAGGCTGTTCGCAAATTAATGCGGTTTTCGAAATGAACACGGAAAAATGGATTTGAATATAAGGAAAAATAAAATAAGAAGAAAAAGATGACTTGCCCATATCTCGTAGTGTATTTCATTACCAGCTCGATTCGCGAATATCGATTATCGATTTTTAAACAGTGGCGTGGAAAGTTATCCATGGTAAGGTCCTTATTCTCAAAGCTGTTTTCCATGTATTAAGTTGCCAAAAATGATCGATTTTGTTAAATATGATATATAAAGTTGTTTGCAGATACTTCAATTTATTGCAGGAAAGACAAAAAAAAAAAAAAAAAAAAAAAAGGTAACAACTGGGATTCGAACCCACGACCTTACCAAATATTTTTCTGGGCCCGGTTGTTCAAAACTTATGACGTCGTTAGTGAACGTTTCGTTAAAATTTTAAACGTTAATATCTCAAATACGCTGGTATTTTTTGTTGAAAAAATGTAAGAAGCTTTTGCACCGCTGGTATTTTTTGTTGAAAAATGTAACTGCAAAAGCTTCTTACATTTTTTAACAAAAAAAACCAGCGTATTGCAAAAGCTTCTTACATTTTTTCAACAAAAAATACCAGCGTATTTGGTTACAAAGATGCAAAACACTTAACGAGTTGACCCCTTAACGAGCTCGTTAGGCTAACGATGCTTTGAACAACTGGGCCCAGATATTTAGCGGGTTAATCGAGCGTAACATTAATTATCACTTTGTATATTAAAAGGTGTTATTGTCCGCATCCTGCAAAAACTACCGTCTGCATATACAAACACTGCCAACCTGCACACATACAAAATATACTGATTTAGCGTGAGATCTTCGCAAAGAAAATATCTAGGCATGCACAATTTTGAAAGGGAACTGTGCAGGTCTGATCAGACTGTGCAGTACCATGTACAGGCTGGTTCGGACAAGCGTAATTCGTGCGTTTATCCTATGTATGAGTATACTTTTTTACATGGCGCGCCTGAAATGTTTAATTTTGATTTGTGCATGCGCTTTGGAATATACAAACCGTTCATCACAGAATAGACTGTACATATGAGTCGGATCATAGTCTTTGCTAATAGCACATGATATATGTCTTTATTCGGTAATAAGACGCGTATTTCCCTCCAAGGAAGTAGACAAAATTCTAGTTCCATCTTTTAAGATAGATGTAGACTTTAGACTGTACAAGATTAACCGGTTTTATAGCAAAATTACTATTAAACGCATTGGAGGTTGTTGTGTGTGTTTTTTTTTTAATGGGGGGGGGGGGGAGGAGGAGGGAAGCCCCGTCTTGTAGCCGAATTAATCTGGCAGTCAGGTTACCCAATCCAAGAGCTAATAACTCACATTACAGAACAACTTGCTGATAAATGTTGGAACTGAATCTTCTCTGTTTGTACATGATGAAACTTTTTATTCAGTTATAAGACGGGATTTCCTCCAAAGAAGAAGACAAAATTCTAGGTCCAACTTTTAAGATGGATCTTGAGCTTTCTTAGACCGTAAGAGAAATCCCGTCTTACAGCACAATTACTGTAGGTATCAGATATTTGGGGTCATTCTGTTTGTGTGTGGGGGAAAATGAACCTCCGTCTTATGGCCGAATTAATATGGTAATCAGCTTGTCAAACCTTAGAGCTAACAACTCTGGTCTCAGAAGCCAAACATTGTTTTTGCCGAACTTATATGTCGGACGAAATTAATGCATTTCAGCGGAAAACAAACGTTGCCAAGCAGACAATTTGGTAGAAAAACGCATTTTTTGCTGAAGAAAACAGTAAGATTAATGACATTACATATGTCCTGTTCATCTTATCTTATAGTACTATTTATTTGAAAAATCCAGGGAGGACACTTTTTACGAACTTTGCGTTCATCAAGTTATTGACAGCCGTCCACCCCCCCCCCCCCCCACCCCCAATTCTCCTCCCCTTACAAGAGCAGTCGGGTCATATAAAACAGTGAGCACTGGAATATTCCCCTTGTAGAACGCCTTTAGCGTCCGCAACTTTCTACGCCACCTGGAGTAATGTGTGAATTCTGTTGGATATTTGCGCCAGCATAGAAAATAAGGGTGCTGATCGAAAATGTAAAAATGACCGCACTGTTTTACTTCCTATTTCAATAAAAAATATATCAGTGAAATGCTGAATAATTGTAGTTTTCGGAATGAACACGGAAAATTTTCATTTTATGAAAAAAAGAGACATATGCGGGTAAAAACTTTGATCAACGCAGTAAAAATGTCATGATTTACTATATATTCTATACATTTTGAGGGTAGTCAACTTAAACTAAAAAATGACCGCGGTATTTCTTATGCAATCTTTTCAAAAATTATATCAGGCTGTTCGCAAATTAATGCGGTTTTCGAAATGAACACGGAAAAATGGATTTGAATATAAGGAAAAATAAAATAAGAAGAAAAAGATGACTTGCCCATATCTCGTAGTGTATTTCATTACCAGCTCGATTCGCGAATATCGATTATCGATTATTAAACAGTGGCGTGGAAAGTTATCCATGGTAAGGTCCTTATTCTCAAAGCTGTTTTCCATGTATTAAGTTGCCAAAAATGATCGATTTTGTTAAATATGATATATAAAGTTGTTTGCAGATACTTCAATTTATTGCAGGAAAGACAAAGAAAAAAAAAAAATGGTAACAACTGGGATTCGAACCCACGACCTTACCAAATATTTTTCTGGGCCCGGTTGTTCAAAACTTATGACGTCGTTAGTGAACGTTTCGTTAAAATTTTAAACGTTAATATCTCAAATACGCTGGTATTTTTTGTTGAAAAAATGTAAGAAGCTTTTGCACCGCTGGTATTTTTTGTTGAAAAATGTAACTGCAAAAGCTTCTTACATTTTTTAACAAAAAAAACCAGCGTATTGCAAAAGCTTCTTACATTTTTTCAACAAAAAATACCAGCGTATTTGGTTACAAAGATGCAAAACACTTAACGAGTTGACCCCTTAACGAGCTCGTTAGGCTAACGATGCTTTGAACAACTGGGCCCAGATATTTAGCGGGTTAATCGAGCGTAACATTAATTATCACTTTGTATATTAAAAGGTGTTATTGTCCGCATCCTGCAAAAACTACCGTCTGCATATACAAACACTGCCAACCTGCACACATACAAAATATACTGATTTAGCGTGAGATCTTCGCAAAGAAAATATCTAGGCATGCACAATTTTGAAAGGGAACTGTGCAGGTCTGATCAGACTGTGCAGTACCATGTACAGGCTGGTTCGGACAAGCGTAATTCGTGCGTTTATCCTATGTATGAGTATACTTTTTTACATGGCGCGCCTGAAATGTTTAATTTTGATTTGTGCATGCGCTTTGGAATATACAAACCGTTCATCACAGAATAGACTGTACATATGAGTCGGATCATAGTCTTTGCTAATAGCACATGATATATGTCTTTATTCGGTAATAAGACGCGTATTTCCCTCCAAGGAAGTAGACAAAATTCTAGTTCCATCTTTTAAGATAGATGTAGACTTTAGACTGTACAAGATTAACCGGTTTTATAGCAAAATTACTATTAAACGCATTGGAGGTTGTTGTGTGTGTTTTTTTTTTAATGGGGGGGGGGGGGGAGGAGGAGGGAAGCCCCGTCTTGTAGCCGAATTAATCTGGCAGTCAGGTTACCCAATCCAAGAGCTAATAACCATTACAGAACAACTTGCTGATAAATGTTGGATCTGAATCTTCTCTGTTTGTACATGATGAAACTTTTTATTCAGTTATAAGACGGGATTTCCTCCAAAGAAGAAGACAAAATTCTAGGTCCAACTTTTAAGATGGATCTTGAGCTTTCTTAGACCGTAAGAGAAATCCCGTCTTACAGCACAATTACTGTAGGTATCAGATATTTGGGGTCATTCTGTTTGTGTGTGGGGGAAAATGAACCTCCGTCTTATGGCCGAATTAATATGGTAATCAGCTTGTCAAACCTTAGAGCTAACAACTCTGGTCTCAGAAGCCAAACATTGTTTTTGCCGAACTTATATGTCGGACGAAATTAATGCATTTCAGCGGAAAACAAACGTTGCCAAGCAGACAATTTGGTAGAAAAACGCATTTTTTGCTGAAGAAAACAGTAAGATTAATGACATTACATATGTCCTGTTCATCTTATCTTATAGTACTATTTATTTGAAAAATCCAGGGAGGACACTTTTTACGAACTTTGCGTTCATCAAGTTATTGACAGCCGTCCACCCCCCCCCCCCCCCCCCCCACCCCCAATTCTCCTCCCCTTACAAGAGCAGTCGGGTCATATAAAACAGTGAGCACTGGAATATTCCCCTTGTAGAACGCCTTTAGCGTCCGCAACTTTCTACGCCACCTGGAGTAATGTGTGAATTCTGTTGGATATTTGCGCCAGCATAGAAAATAAGGGTGCTGATCGAAAATGTAAAAATGACCGCACTGTTTTACTTCCTATTTCAATAAAAAATATATCAGTGAAATGCTGAATAATTGTAGTTTTCGGAATGAACACGGAAAATTTTCATTTTATGAAAAAAAGAGACATATGCGGGTAAAAACTTTGATCAACGCAGTAAAAATGTCATGATTTACTATATATTCTATACATTTTGAGGGTAGTCAACTTAAACTAAAAAATGACCGCGGTATTTCTTATGCAATCTTTTCAAAAATTATATCAGGCTGTTCGCAAATTAATGCGGTTTTCGAAATGAACACGGAAAAATGGATTTGAATATAAGGAAAAATAAAATAAGAAGAAAAAGATGACTTGCCCATATCTCGTAGTGTATTTCATTACCAGCTCGATTCGCGAATATCGATTATCGATTTTTAAACAGTGGCGTGGAAAGTTATCCATGGTAAGGTCCTTATTCTCAAAGCTGTTTTCCATGTATTAAGTTGCCAAAAATGATCGATTTTGTTAAATATGATATATAAAGTTGTTTGCAGATACTTCAATTTATTGCAGGAAAGACAAAGAAAAAAAAAAATGGTAACAACTGGGATTCGAACCCACGACCTTACCAAATATTTTTCTGGGCCCGGTTGTTCAAAACTTATGACGTCGTTAGTGAACGTTTCGTTAAAATTTTAAACGTTAATATCTCAAATACGCTGGTATTTTTTGTTGAAAAAATGTAAGAAGCTTTTGCACCGCTGGTATTTTTTGTTGAAAAATGTAACTGCAAAAGCTTCTTACATTTTTTAACAAAAAAAACCAGCGTATTGCAAAAGCTTCTTACATTTTTTCAACAAAAAATACCAGCGTATTTGGTTACAAAGATGCAAAACACTTAACGAGTTGACCCCTTAACGAGCTCGTTAGGCTAACGATGCTTTGAACAACTGGGCCCAGATATTTAGCGGGTTAATCGAGCGTAACATTAATTATCACTTTGTATATTAAAAGGTGTTATTGTCCGCATCCTGCAAAAACTACCGTCTGCATATACAAACACTGCCAACCTGCACACATACAAAATATACTGATTTAGCGTGAGATCTTCGCAAAGAAAATATCTAGGCATGCACAATTTTGAAAGGGAACTGTGCAGGTCTGATCAGACTGTGCAGTACCATGTACAGGCTGGTTCGGACAAGCGTAATTCGTGCGTTTATCCTATGTATGAGTATACTTTTTTACATGGCGCGCCTGAAATGTTTAATTTTGATTTGTGCATGCGCTTTGGAATATACAAACCGTTCATCACAGAATAGACTGTACATATGAGTCGGATCATAGTCTTTGCTAATAGCACATGATATATGTCTTTATTCGGTAATAAGACGCGTATTTCCCTCCAAGGAAGTAGACAAAATTCTAGTTCCATCTTTTAAGATAGATGTAGACTTTAGACTGTACAAGATTAACCGGTTTTATAGCAAAATTACTATTAAACGCATTGGAGGTTGTTGTGTGTGTTTTTTTTTTAATGGGGGGGGGGGGGAGGAGGAGGGAAGCCCCGTCTTGTAGCCGAATTAATCTGGCAGTCAGGTTACCCAATCCAAGAGCTAATAACTCACATTACAGAACAACTTGCTGATAAATGTTGGATCTGAATCTTCTCTGTTTGTACATGATGAAACTTTTTATTCAGTTATAAGACGGGATTTCCTCCAAAGAAGAAGACAAAATTCTAGGTCCAACTTTTAAGATGGATCTTGAGCTTTCTTAGACCGTAAGAGAAATCCCGTCTTACAGCACAATTACTGTAGGTATCAGATATTTGGGGTCATTCTGTTTGTGTGTGGGGGAAAATGAACCTCCGTCTTATGGCCGAATTAATATGGTAATCAGCTTGTCAAACCTTAGAGCTAACAACTCTGGTCTCAGAAGCCAAACATTGTTTTTGCCGAACTTATATGTCGGACGAAATTAATGCATTTCAGCGGAAAACAAACGTTGCCAAGCAGACAATTTGGTAGAAAAACGCATTTTTTGCTGAAGAAAACAGTAAGATTAATGACATTACATATGTCCTGTTCATCTTATCTTATAGTACTATTTATTTGAAAAATCCAGGGAGGACACTTTTTACGAACTTTGCGTTCATCAAGTTATTGACAGCCGTCCACCCCCCCCCCCCCCACCCCCAATTCTCCTCCCCTTACAAGAGCAGTCGGGTCATATAAAACAGTGAGCACTGGAATATTCCCCTTGTAGAACGCCTTTAGCGTCCGCAACTTTCTACGCCACCTGAAGTAATGTGTGAATTCTGTTGGATATTTGCGCCAGCATAGAAAATAAGGGTGCTGATCGAAAATGTAAAAATGACCGCACTGTTTTACTTCCTATTTCAATAAAAAATATATCAGTGAAATGCTGAATAATTGTAGTTTTCGGAATGAACACGGAAAATTTTCATTTTATGAAAAAAAGAGACATATGCGGGTAAAAACTTTGATCAACGCAGTAAAAATGTCATGATTTACTATATATTCTATACATTTTGAGGGTAGTCAACTTAAACTAAAAAATGACCGCGGTATTTCTTATGCAATCTTTTCAAAAATTATATCAGGCTGTTCGCAAATTAATGCGGTTTTCGAAATGAACACGGAAAAATGGATTTGAATATAAGGGAAAAATAAAATAAGAAGAAAAAGATGACTTGCCCATATCTCGTAGTGTATTTCATTACCAGCTCGATTCGCGAATATCGATTATCGATTTTTAAACAGTGGCGTGGAAAGTTATCCATGGTAAGGTCCTTATTCTCAAAGCTGTTTTCCATGTATTAAGTTGCCAAAAATGATCGATTTTGTTAAATATGATATATAAAGTTGTTTGCAGATACTTCAATTTATTGCAGGAAAGACAAAGAAAAAAAAAAATGGTAACAACTGGGATTCGAACCCACGACCTTACCAAATATTTTTCTGGGCCCGGTTGTTCAAAACTTATGACGTCGTTAGTGAACGTTTCGTTAAAATTTTAAACGTTAATATCTCAAATACGCTGGTATTTTTTGTTGAAAAAATGTAAGAAGCTTTTGCACCGCTGGTATTTTTTGTTGAAAAATGTAACTGCAAAAGCTTCTTACATTTTTTAACAAAAAAAACCAGCGTATTGCAAAAGCTTCTTACATTTTTTCAACAAAAAATACCAGCGTATTTGGTTACAAAGATGCAAAACACTTAACGAGTTGACCCCTTAACGAGCTCGTTAGGCTAACGATGCTTTGAACAACTGGGCCCAGATATTTAGCGGGTTAATCGAGCGTAACATTAATTATCACTTTGTATATTAAAAGGTGTTATTGTCCGCATCCTGCAAAAACTACCGTCTGCATATACAAACACTGCCAACCTGCACACATACAAAATATACTGATTTAGCGTGAGATCTTCGCAAAGAAAATATCTAGGCATGCACAATTTTGAAAGGGAACTGTGCAGGTCTGATCAGACTGTGCAGTACCATGTACAGGCTGGTTCGGACAAGCGTAATTCGTGCGTTTATCCTATGTATGAGTATACTTTTTTACATGGCGCGCCTGAAATGTTTAATTTTGATTTGTGCATGCGCTTTGGAATATACAAACCGTTCATCACAGAATAGACTGTACATATGAGTCGGATCATAGTCTTTGCTAATAGCACATGATATATGTCTTTATTCGGTAATAAGACGCGTATTTCCCTCCAAGGAAGTAGACAAAATTCTAGTTCCATCTTTTAAGATAGATGTAGACTTTAGACTGTACAAGATTAACCGGTTTTATAGCAAAATTACTATTAAACGCATTGGAGGTTGTTGTGTGTGTTTTTTTTTTAATGGGGGGGGGGGGGGGGGGAGGAGGAGGGAAGCCCCGTCTTGTAGCCGAATTAATCTGGCAGTCAGGTTACCCAATCCAAGAGCTAATAACTCACATTACAGAACAACTTGCTGATAAATGTTGGATCTGAATCTTCTCTGTTTGTACATGATGAAACTTTTTATTCAGTTATAAGACGGGATTTCCTCCAAAGAAGAAGACAAAATTCTAGGTCCAACTTTTAAGATGGATCTTGAGCTTTCTTAGACCGTAAGAGAAATCCCGTCTTACAGCACAATTACTGTAGGTATCAGATATTTGGGGTCATTCTGTTTGTGTGTGGGGGAAAATGAACCTCCGTCTTATGGCCGAATTAATATGGTAATCAGCTTGTCAAACCTTAGAGCTAACAACTCTGGTCTCAGAAGCCAAACATTGTTTTTGCCGAACTTATATGTCGGACGAAATTAATGCATTTCAGCGGAAAACAAACGTTGCCAAGCAGACAATTTGGTAGAAAAACGCATTTTTTGCTGAAGAAAACAGTAAGATTAATGACATTACATATGTCCTGTTCATCTTATCTTATAGTACTATTTATTTGAAAAATCCAGGGAGGACACTTTTTACGAACTTTGCGTTCATCAAGTTATTGACAGCCGTCCACCCCCCCCCCCCCCCCCCACCCCCAATTCTCCTCCCCTTACAAGAGCAGTCGGGTCATATAAAACAGTGAGCACTGGAATATTCCCCTTGTAGAACGCCTTTAGCGTCCGCAACTTTCTACGCCACCTGAAGTAATGTGTGAATTCTGTTGGATATTTGCGCCAGCATAGAAAATAAGGGTGCTGATCGAAAATGTAAAAATGACCGCACTGTTTTACTTCCTATTTCAATAAAAAATATATCAGTGAAATGCTGAATAATTGTAGTTTTCGGAATGAACACGGAAAATTTTCATTTTATGAAAAAAAGAGACATATGCGGGTAAAAACTTTGATCAACGCAGTAAAAATGTCATGATTTACTATATATTCTATACATTTTGAGGGTAGTCAACTTAAACTAAAAAATGACCGCGGTATTTCTTATGCAATCTTTTCAAAAATTATATCAGGCTGTTCGCAAATTAATGCGGTTTTCGAAATGAACACGGAAAAATGGATTTGAATATAAGGAAAAATAAAATAAGAAGAAAAAGATGACTTGCCCATATCTCGTAGTGTATTTCATTACCAGCTCGATTCGCGAATATCGATTATCGATTTTTAAACAGTGGCGTGGAAAGTTATCCATGGTAAGGTCCTTATTCTCAAAGCTGTTTTCCATGTATTAAGTTGCCAAAAATGATCGATTTTGTTAAATATGATATATAAAGTTGTTTGCAGATACTTCAATTTATTGCAGGAAAGACAAAGAAAAAAAAAAATGGTAACAACTGGGATTCGAACCCACGACCTTACCAAATATTTTTCTGGGCCCGGTTGTTCAAAACTTATGACGTCGTTAGTGAACGTTTCGTTAAAATTTTAAACGTTAATATCTCAAATACGCTGGTATTTTTTGTTGAAAAAATGTAAGAAGCTTTTGCACCGCTGGTATTTTTTGTTGAAAAATGTAACTGCAAAAGCTTCTTACATTTTTTAACAAAAAAAACCAGCGTATTGCAAAAGCTTCTTACATTTTTTCAACAAAAAATACCAGCGTATTTGGTTACAAAGATGCAAAACACTTAACGAGTTGACCCCTTAACGAGCTCGTTAGGCTAACGATGCTTTGAACAACTGGGCCCAGATATTTAGCGGGTTAATCGAGCGTAACATTAATTATCACTTTGTATATTAAAAGGTGTTATTGTCCGCATCCTGCAAAAACTACCGTCTGCATATACAAACACTGCCAACCTGCACACATACAAAATATACTGATTTAGCGTGAGATCTTCGCAAAGAAAATATCTAGGCATGCACAATTTTGAAAGGGAACTGTGCAGGTCTGATCAGACTGTGCAGTACCATGTACAGGCTGGTTCGGACAAGCGTAATTCGTGCGTTTATCCTATGTATGAGTATACTTTTTTACATGGCGCGCCTGAAATGTTTAATTTTGATTTGTGCATGCGCTTTGGAATATACAAACCGTTCATCACAGAATAGACTGTACATATGAGTCGGATCATAGTCTTTGCTAATAGCACATGATATATGTCTTTATTCGGTAATAAGACGCGTATTTCCCTCCAAGGAAGTAGACAAAATTCTAGTTCCATCTTTTAAGATAGATGTAGACTTTAGACTGTACAAGATTAACCGGTTTTATAGCAAAATTACTATTAAACGCATTGGAGGTTGTTGTGTGTGTTTTTTTTTTAATGGGGGGGGGGGGGGAGGAGGAGGGAAGCCCCGTCTTGTAGCCGAATTAATCTGGCAGTCAGGTTACCCAATCCAAGAGCTAATAACTCACATTACAGAACAACTTGCTGATAAATGTTGGATCTGAATCTTCTCTGTTTGTACATGATGAAACTTTTTATTCAGTTATAAGACGGGATTTCCTCCAAAGAAGAAGACAAAATTCTAGGTCCAACTTTTAAGATGGATCTTGAGCTTTCTTAGACCGTAAGAGAAATCCCGTCTTACAGCACAATTACTGTAGGTATCAGATATTTGGGGTCATTCTGTTTGTGTGTGGGGGAAAATGAACCTCCGTCTTATGGCCGAATTAATATGGTAATCAGCTTGTCAAACCTTAGAGCTAACAACTCTGGTCTCAGAAGCCAAACATTGTTTTTGCCGAACTTATATGTCGGACGAAATTAATGCATTTCAGCGGAAAACAAACGTTGCCAAGCAGACAATTTGGTAGAAAAACGCATTTTTTGCTGAAGAAAACAGTAAGATTAATGACATTACATATGTCCTGTTCATCTTATCTTATAGTACTATTTATTTGAAAAATCCAGGGAGGACACTTTTTACGAACTTTGCGTTCATCAAGTTATTGACAGCCGTCCACCCCCCCCCCCCCCCCCACCCCCAATTCTCCTCCCCTTACAAGAGCAGTCGGGTCATATAAAACAGTGAGCACTGGAATATTCCCCTTGTAGAACGCCTTTAGCGTCCGCAACTTTCTACGCCACCTGAAGTAATGTGTGAATTCTGTTGGATATTTGCGCCAGCATAGAAAATAAGGGTGCTGATCGAAAATGTAAAAATGACCGCACTGTTTTACTTCCTATTTCAATAAAAAATATATCAGTGAAATGCTGAATAATTGTAGTTTTCGGAATGAACACGGAAAATTTTCATTTTATGAAAAAAAGAGACATATGCGGGTAAAAACTTTGATCAACGCAGTAAAAATATCATGATTTACTATATATTCTATACATTTTGAGGGTAGTCAACTTAAACTAAAAAATGACCGCGGTATTTCTTATGCAATCTTTTCAAAAATTATATCAGGCTGTTCGCAAATTAATGCGGTTTTCGAAATGAACACGGAAAAATGGATTTGAATATAAGGAAAAATAAAATAAGAAGAAAAAGATGACTTGCCCATATCTCGTAGTGTATTTCATTACCAGCTCGATTCGCGAATATCGATTATCGATTTTTAAACAGTGGCGTGGAAAGTTATCCATGGTAAGGTCCTTATTCTCAAAGCTGTTTTCCATGTATTAAGTTGCCAAAAATGATCGATTTTGTTAAATATGATATATAAAGTTGTTTGCAGATACTTCAATTTATTGCAGGAAAGACAAAAAAAAAAAAAAAAAAAAAAAAGGTAACAACTGGGATTCGAACCCACGACCTTACCAAATATTTTTCTGGGCCCGGTTGTTCAAAACTTATGACGTCGTTAGTGAACGTTTCGTTAAAATTTTAAACGTTAATATCTCAAATACGCTGGTATTTTTTGTTGAAAAAATGTAAGAAGCTTTTGCACCGCTGGTATTTTTTGTTGAAAAATGTAACTGCAAAAGCTTCTTACATTTTTTAACAAAAAAAACCAGCGTATTGCAAAAGCTTCTTACATTTTTTCAACAAAAAATACCAGCGTATTTGGTTACAAAGATGCAAAACACTTAACGAGTTGACCCCTTAACGAGCTCGTTAGGCTAACGATGCTTTGAACAACTGGGCCCAGATATTTAGCGGGTTAATCGAGCGTAACATTAATTATCACTTTGTATATTAAAAGGTGTTATTGTCCGCATCCTGCAAAAACTACCGTCTGCATATACAAACACTGCCAACCTGCACACATACAAAATATACTGATTTAGCGTGAGATCTTCGCAAAGAAAATATCTAGGCATGCACAATTTTGAAAGGGAACTGTGCAGGTCTGATCAGACTGTGCAGTACCATGTACAGGCTGGTTCGGACAAGCGTAATTCGTGCGTTTATCCTATGTATGAGTATACTTTTTTACATGGCGCGCCTGAAATGTTTAATTTTGATTTGTGCATGCGCTTTGGAATATACAAACCGTTCATCACAGAATAGACTGTACATATGAGTCGGATCATAGTCTTTGCTAATAGCACATGATATATGTCTTTATTCGGTAATAAGACGCGTATTTCCCTCCAAGGAAGTAGACAAAATTCTAGTTCCATCTTTTAAGATAGATGTAGACTTTAGACTGTACAAGATTAACCGGTTTTATAGCAAAATTACTATTAAACGCATTGGAGGTTGTTGTGTGTGTTTTTTTTTTTAATGGGGGGGGGGGGGAGGAGGAGGGAAGCCCCGTCTTGTAGCCGAATTAATCTGGCAGTCAGGTTACCCAATCCAAGAGCTAATAACTCACATTACAGAACAACTTGCTGATAAATGTTGGAACTGAATCTTCTCTGTTTGTACATGATGAAACTTTTTATTCAGTTATAAGACGGGATTTCCTCCAAAGAAGAAGACAAAATTCTAGGTCCAACTTTTAAGATGGATCTTGAGCTTTCTTAGACCGTAAGAGAAATCCCGTCTTACAGCACAATTACTGTAGGTATCAGATATTTGGGGTCATTCTGTTTGTGTGTGGGGGAAAATGAACCTCCGTCTTATGGCCGAATTAATATGGTAATCAGCTTGTCAAACCTTAGAGCTAACAACTCTGGTCTCAGAAGCCAAACATTGTTTTTGCCGAACTTATATGTCGGACGAAATTAATGCATTTCAGCGGAAAACAAACGTTGCCAAGCAGACAATTTGGTAGAAAAACGCATTTTTTGCTGAAGAAAACAGTAAGATTAATGACATTGCATATGTCCTGTTCATCTTATCTTATAGTACTATTTATTTGAAAAATCCAGGGAGGACACTTTTTACGAACTTTGCGTTCATCAAGTTATTGACAGCCGTCCACCCCCCCCCCCCCCCCACCCCCAATTCTCCTCCCCTTACAAGAGCAGTCGGGTCATATAAAACAGTGAGCACTGGAATATTCCCCTTGTAGAACGCCTTTAGCGTCCGCAACTTTCTACGCCACCTGGAGTAATGTGTGAATTCTGTTGGATATTTGCGCCAGCATAGAAAATAAGGGTGCTGATCGAAAATGTAAAAATGACCGCACTGTTTTACTTCCTATTTCAATAAAAAATATATCAGTGAAATGCTGAATAATTGTAGTTTTCGGAATGAACACGGAAAATTTTCATTTTATGAAAAAAAGAGACATATGCGGGTAAAAACTTTGATCAACGCAGTAAAAATGTCATGATTTACTATATATTCTATACATTTTGAGGGTAGTCAACTTAAACTAAAAAATGACCGCGGTATTTCTTATGCAATCTTTTCAAAAATTATATCAGGCTGTTCGCAAATTAATGCGGTTTTCGAAATGAACACGGAAAAATGGATTTGAATATAAGGAAAAATAAAATAAGAAGAAAAAGATGACTTGCCCATATCTCGTAGTGTATTTCATTACCAGCTCGATTCGCGAATATCGATTATCGATTTTTAAACAGTGGCGTGGAAAGTTATCCATGGTAAGGTCCTTATTCTCAAAGCTGTTTTCCATGTATTAAGTTGCCAAAAATGATCGATTTTGTTAAATATGATATATAAAGTTGTTTGCAGATACTTCAATTTATTGCAGGAAAGACAAAGAAAAAAAAAAAATGGTAACAACTGGGATTCGAACCCACGACCTTACCAAATATTTTTCTGGGCCCGGTTGTTCAAAACTTATGACGTCGTTAGTGAACGTTTCGTTAAAATTTTAAACGTTAATATCTCAAATACGCTGGTATTTTTTGTTGAAAAAATGTAAGAAGCTTTTGCACCGCTGGTATTTTTTGTTGAAAAATGTAACTGCAAAAGCTTCTTACATTTTTTAACAAAAAAAACCAGCGTATTGCAAAAGCTTCTTACATTTTTTCAACAAAAAATACCAGCGTATTTGGTTACAAAGATGCAAAACACTTAACGAGTTGACCCCTTAACGAGCTCGTTAGGCTAACGATGCTTTGAACAACTGGGCCCAGATATTTAGCGGGTTAATCGAGCGTAACATTAATTATCACTTTGTATATTAAAAGGTGTTATTGTCCGCATCCTGCAAAAACTACCGTCTGCATATACAAACACTGCCAACCTGCACACATACAAAATATACTGATTTAGCGTGAGATCTTCGCAAAGAAAATATCTAGGCATGCACAATTTTGAAAGGGAACTGTGCAGGTCTGATCAGACTGTGCAGTACCATGTACAGGCTGGTTCGGACAAGCGTAATTCGTGCGTTTATCCTATGTATGAGTATACTTTTTTACATGGCGCGCCTGAAATGTTTAATTTTGATTTGTGCATGCGCTTTGGAATATACAAACCGTTCATCACAGAATAGACTGTACATATGAGTCGGATCATAGTCTTTGCTAATAGCACATGATATATGTCTTTATTCGGTAATAAGACGCGTATTTCCCTCCAAGGAAGTAGACAAAATTCTAGTTCCATCTTTTAAGATAGATGTAGACTTTAGACTGTACAAGATTAACCGGTTTTATAGCAAAATTACTATTAAACGCATTGGAGGTTGTTGTGTGTGTTTTTTTTTTAATGGGGGGGGGGAGGAGGAGGGAAGCCCCGTCTTGTAGCCGAATTAATCTGGCAGTCAGGTTACCCAATCCAAGAGCTAATAACTCACATTACAGAACAACTTGCTGATAAATGTTGGATCTGAATCTTCTCTGTTTGTACATGATGAAACTTTTTATTCAGTTATAAGACGGGATTTCCTCCAAAGAAGAAGACAAAATTCTAGGTCCAACTTTTAAGATGGATCTTGAGCTTTCTTAGACCGTAAGAGAAATCCCGTCTTACAGCACAATTACTGTAGGTATCAGATATTTGGGGTCATTCTGTTTGTGTGTGGGGGAAAATGAACCTCCGTCTTATGGCCGAATTAATATGGTAATCAGCTTGTCAAACCTTAGAGCTAACAACTCTGGTCTCAGAAGCCAAACATTGTTTTTGCCGAACTTATATGTCGGACGAAATTAATGCATTTCAGCGGAAAACAAACGTTGCCAAGCAGACAATTTGGTAGAAAAACGCATTTTTTGCTGAAGAAAACAGTAAGATTAATGACATTACATATGTCCTGTTCATCTTATCTTATAGTACTATTTATTTGAAAAATCCAGGGAGGACACTTTTTACGAACTTTGCGTTCATCAAGTTATTGACAGCCGTCCACCCCCCCCCCCCCCCACCCCCAATTCTCCTCCCCTTACAAGAGCAGTCGGGTCATATAAAACAGTGAGCACTGGAATATTCCCCTTGTAGAACGCCTTTAGCGTCCGCAACTTTCTACGCCACCTGAAGTAATGTGTGAATTCTGTTGGATATTTGCGCCAGCATAGAAAATAAGGGTGCTGATCGAAAATGTAAAAATGACCGCACTGTTTTACTTCCTATTTCAATAAAAAATATATCAGTGAAATGCTGAATAATTGTAGTTTTCGGAATGAACACGGAAAATTTTCATTTTATGAAAAAAAGAGACATATGCGGGTAAAAACTTTGATCAACGCAGTAAAAATGTCATGATTTACTATATATTCTATACATTTTGAGGGTAGTCAACTTAAACTAAAAAATGACCGCGGTATTTCTTATGCAATCTTTTCAAAAATTATATCAGGCTGTTCGCAAATTAATGCGGTTTTCGAAATGAACACGGAAAAATGGATTTGAATATAAGGAAAAATAAAATAAGAAGAAAAAGATGACTTGCCCATATCTCGTAGTGTATTTCATTACCAGCTCGATTCGCGAATATCGATTATCGATTTTTAAACAGTGGCGTGGAAAGTTATCCATGGTAAGGTCCTTATTCTCAAAGCTGTTTTCCATGTATTAAGTTGCCAAAAATGATCGATTTTGTTAAATATGATATATAAAGTTGTTTGCAGATACTTCAATTTATTGCAGGAAAGACAAAAAAAAAAAAAAAAAAAAAAAGGTAACAACTGGGATTCGAACCCACGACCTTACCAAATATTTTTCTGGGCCCGGTTGTTCAAAACTTATGACGTCGTTAGTGAACGTTTCGTTAAAATTTTAAACGTTAATATCTCAAATACGCTGGTATTTTTTGTTGAAAAAATGTAAGAAGCTTTTGCACCGCTGGTATTTTTTGTTGAAAAATGTAACTGCAAAAGCTTCTTACATTTTTTAACAAAAAAAACCAGCGTATTGCAAAAGCTTCTTACATTTTTTCAACAAAAAATACCAGCGTATTTGGTTACAAAGATGCAAAACACTTAACGAGTTGACCCCTTAACGAGCTCGTTAGGCTAACGATGCTTTGAACAACTGGGCCCAGATATTTAGCGGGTTAATCGAGCGTAACATTAATTATCACTTTGTATATTAAAAGGTGTTATTGTCCGCATCCTGCAAAAACTACCGTCTGCATATACAAACACTGCCAACCTGCACACATACAAAATATACTGATTTAGCGTGAGATCTTCGCAAAGAAAATATCTAGGCATGCACAATTTTGAAAGGGAACTGTGCAGGTCTGATCAGACTGTGCAGTACCATGTACAGGCTGGTTCGGACAAGCGTAATTCGTGCGTTTATCCTATGTATGAGTATACTTTTTTACATGGCGCGCCTGAAATGTTTAATTTTGATTTGTGCATGCGCTTTGGAATATACAAACCGTTCATCACAGAATAGACTGTACATATGAGTCGGATCATAGTCTTTGCTAATAGCACATGATATATGTCTTTATTCGGTAATAAGACGCGTATTTCCCTCCAAGGAAGTAGACAAAATTCTAGTTCCATCTTTTAAGATAGATGTAGACTTTAGACTGTACAAGATTAACCGGTTTTATAGCAAAATTACTATTAAACGCATTGGAGGTTGTTGTGTGTGTTTTTTTTTTAATGGGGGGGGGGGGGGGGGGAGGAGGAGGGAAGCCCCGTCTTGTAGCCGAATTAATCTGGCAGTCAGGTTACCCAATCCAAGAGCTAATAACTCACATTACAGAACAACTTGCTGATAAATGTTGGAACTGAATCTTCTCTGTTTGTACATGATGAAACTTTTTATTCAGTTATAAGACGGGATTTCCTCCAAAGAAGAAGACAAAATTCTAGGTCCAACTTTTAAGATGGATCTTGAGCTTTCTTAGACCGTAAGAGAAATCCCGTCTTACAGCACAATTACTGTAGGTATCAGATATTTGGGGTCATTCTGTTTGTGTGTGGGGGAAAATGAACCTCCGTCTTATGGCCGAATTAATATGGTAATCAGCTTGTCAAACCTTAGAGCTAACAACTCTGGTCTCAGAAGCCAAACATTGTTTTTGCCGAACTTATATGTCGGACGAAATTAATGCATTTCAGCGGAAAACAAACGTTGCCAAGCAGACAATTTGGTAGAAAAACGCATTTTTTGCTGAAGAAAACAGTAAGATTAATGACATTACATATGTCCTGTTCATCTTATCTTATAGTACTATTTATTTGAAAAATCCAGGGAGGACACTTTTTACGAACTTTGCGTTCATCAAGTTATTGACAGCCGTCCACCCCCCCCCCCCCACCCCCAATTCTCCTCCCCTTACAAGAGCAGTCGGGTCATATAAAACAGTGAGCACTGGAATATTCCCCTTGTAGAACGCCTTTAGCGTCCGCAACTTTCTACGCCACCTGGAGTAATGTGTGAATTCTGTTGGATATTTGCGCCAGCATAGAAAATAAGGGTGCTGATCGAAAATGTAAAAATGACCGCACTGTTTTACTTCCTATTTCAATAAAAAATATATCAGTGAAATGCTGAATAATTGTAGTTTTCGGAATGAACACGGAAAATTTTCATTTTATGAAAAAAAGAGACATATGCGGGTAAAAACTTTGATCAACGCAGTACAAATGTCATGATTTACTATATATTCTATACATTTTGAGGGTAGTCAACTTAAACTAAAAAATGACCGCGGTATTTCTTATGCAATCTTTTCAAAAATTATATCAGGCTGTTCGCAAATTAATGCGGTTTTCGAAATGAACACGGAAAAATGGATTTGAATATAAGGAAAAATAAAATAAGAAGAAAAAGATGACTTGCCCATATCTCGTAGTGTATTTCATTACCAGCTCGATTCGCGAATATTGATTATCGATTTTTAAACAGTGGCGTGGAAAGTTATCCATGGTTGCTTATATTTACATTAGTTCAATCCAAACTTTGTTGAAATATTATTTTATAAAATTGAAGCATTAAACCATTTACACGCATTTTTTCTGCTAACAGCGGAACAGCGTTAATGACGTCAAGACGTCGCCAACGTCCAATTAGATTGTAGAGAGACATGGTTTATTTTGAGGTCATTTAAAGTCATTTGACGTCGCGTGGCTCAATGCAATTATTGGAATGTAAACTATATTACGTTCCAATGGTTTACCGTATGGCTTTTCAGTAAATACACCAAGAATGTAAATATTAACGTCACTGTTTTTCAGTGGAAAACGTAGTGTCATAAAAATCGTATGACCATACGTGTATACATCACGTCATTTACAACGTCCGTGTCAACAATGCTTTTTTTTTATTGAGATAATGTTCATTTTGAAGGCGATAAAATCCCTTTTTAAAGGGTCATATCATAAACAGAATCTTACACTCGTGGTCATTTCATACGAAATTTATGAAAATTTAACTCGCCAAGGCTTGTTTCATACATTTCATATGAAATGACCACTCGTGTAAGATGCTCTGTATAACAAACATGAAAAGCCATACAAAATACATAAAATGCATAACTATACATTTATATCTATTATTTCTTCTCTATTTCTTCGTGAAAATAAGAAAAGTGCGTGTATATTCTACTTAATAGCTAATATCTGGTACTTTTATTCCCAAAAGTATTATGATATGATTGATTTGTTTCTATGAACCTGAATTGGCCTAATTATCGCACATCCCAGAGGGCGATTATTATTTACAACCTTATTCTAGTTGAGTAGCCGAAGATGAAATAGTATGCTCCAAAATAGCCAGTCTTTGTTGTTGGTGCTGTTTTCTTTTCTTTTCTGTTTCAATTTTAAGTAGTTCTGAATGAATACATATCTTATCACCGAAAGTCGGTCTGCCTCTAATTGTGTGCATCGCGGCGGAGCGTGAGGGTGAAGGTTTGGGCCCAGTAAAACCGGTTTAACCCCCCCCCCCCCCCCCCCAGTAGTTATTACTGACCGTCCCAAGGCGGTACTTTCGTTGCGGTTGCATTTGTTTTATGTTCGGTGCTGTTTAATTCATGGGGTTTTCATTTTAACCTTTCTATATTTAAATATTGAAAATAGGTAAAAATAGTTGTTAAATGTTTTTCGTATAATTTGCTTAGTCTGTTGTAACCCTTCTGTTGGTCTAAATTATTTAGTTCAGTAAAGATAGCTGAGTTGTCACCTATTTGGGAAAGAGCTGTTGACTCGGCTTATCGCTTGTAATTTATTGTTTGCTGGGATGTCTTTGTCAATCTTTCCCTATGATGTTTGTGATAGGGTTTGGGATCTGATTCAGTCAGTTTCTGAAGTGTAGTTACTCTTTAAATTTGAAGTCTAAGAAGATGGTAGCAAGGATCTAATTACAGATGCATGGATGGATGACGTAATTTTACGTCCTTTTCAACAAAATTTCAGTCATATCAGGACGATGGGCGGATGATAATGAAAGGCTGCTTACGATTGAAACTTACCACAGAAAGAAACATTTTCTAATTCGATCATAAACAACGATCAGTTCCCTTTGTAATGTTCTCCAAAATATACGTGTGTTCATATATGTGTTTCTTCGAAAGTTTACATACTCTCTCCATTAATGGTACATGTGACGACTCGCAATTAAAATTATTCTTCATCAGCGACAGTTTTACAAGCTTTGAGAGGTTTTCTTTTTCAAGTATGTACGCGCACTGACATTTACAGTACATATGGTGAGCACGTTCAGTAAAATTATTAGCGTAGGGTAAGTCCGAGCAATACCCAGATATTCCTCGAACAGCTCGAGGAATATCTGGGTAGTGTTCGGGCTTACTCTAGTATTTATGCCGAACATGCCCTCTATAAGCATTCGGGTCGACTTTGCCTTCACTTATTTGTACCTTCGTGCTTTTACAAGTTTTACCAAGGATATGACTTTAACAGTTTAGATACTATTTACTGAAAAAAAATTCTTTAAAAAGTTTTAAGGTATAAACAAATGATTTAAGGTATGCACAATTTGCAACCACCTTTAGACAGGTTTTCCTACAACACACTTCTCATAATGGCTTCGAACAGGTAGAAATATTTACAAACAAGTGTTTGAACGTTTGTTTTCTGTACCATTAGTAATTACTGGCAATAACGCGTTACCATTAGTACATGATTCACGAGATTGCTGGCAGATGTTTGGTCGAACTTGTTTTCGTTGCTCACTTTTTATTGGCTTTATACCTTTGTGTGGGGTACCAGAAAAAGATAGCATTCTAAGTTAAATGTCTTTGAATTATACTGGATACAGCATGAATTTAATCGACTGCATGCTTGGTTGCTGCTATCTTTAATTGCACACCCGTGTGTCTGGACTTCAGACGTAATGAAAGTTCCGACTTAGAACTATTTTATAAAGGCTATTGGTATTTTGCGGAACGGAACGGAAAAAAGAAATTTCATCGCAATGCGAATATATAAAGCTGACAAGGAAGGTAATAAATGCGATTCATTCTGTTAAATAATATGCAAATTCAGCAATCATTTGTCAGTTAAAAATCAATGATTACTAATTAAAGAAACCAGATGGGTGGCTACGGGGAGGAGGACTCTAGTAGCCGTTCCGTTTCTTGTTTTGTAAGTCTGATTTGACGATTCTCTGATGAGCGGAAGATCTTTATGTGGATCGTTAAAAACTATGGAAATTACGGCAAGGGCCCAGTTAGGGGTTACAACTCCACAAATCAACTTAAGCCCCCAAATAATTTATGGCCGATTACTCTAATGCGGAGCACATTCCTGGGCAAAAATATCACGGGATAGACATAGCCGTAAGCGTTTAACCCATTAATGACTGGTAGACGCTTCTGTCTTCAAAAATTGAATGAGTCCATTTGTTGATTATGGGGTGTCAGGGGTCGTATTCATAAAACCAGTTAAGTCGTTGCTATGCTGTTGCTAAGGCTAAATTTCTATGAAGGAGATTTCCTACAACAATGAAATTTGCTCTGGAGGAACAGTCTTTGTAAGACTGTTCCTCCAGAGCAAATTTCATAGTTGTAGGGAATCTCCTTTAAAGAAAGTTAGCCTTAGCAACAGCATAGCAACCACTTAAGTCGTTTTATGAATACGGCCCCTGGTTTAGTTTGTTTTTATCATTTTTGCTTTTCGGAGAAATATCCGTTTGAATTATGCAAATAGTGTAGACCCTGGCAAGATGTCGCGTTTTGCGGTGTCTGATCTGGGCCTGCACTGTTTATCATTGTCTTTTTTATGGAACACTTCTATATTCTCTTCCCCCCCCCCCCCCCCCCCCCCCCCCAGCACTTTCCCACAATTGATTCTTAATCATAAAACCTTTTTTTGAACGCAGCTTCTGTGAAATAATCTGCAGACGTTAAAAGTAACAAAAATACATTTTTCTCAATCACTTATGCAAATACAAGTTTTTATGCTAAAACTGTCTCCATTTCCCTGTCTCCTAAGTATTCTGGTAAGTTTTTACAGTCTGTAGTTGGTATAACCTTTTCAGAGTTAAAATGTCTGCTGGGCTAAAAGTAATTATAATTGTTTGGCTGGGTCTTCTAAATAGAATTAATGCACAATATATTGGACAAATAGCATTTACAATCGATTGGTCTGTTTAAAAATATGTAACTATCATTGAAACATCGTGACTATATAATGAAATTTAACCTCGAACTGTTCTCTTAGATGTAGCATTCACGATTATGTTTGAAAATGCAATACCAAATATTGTTGAGGCCAACTGTTAATTGTATCGAATGATCTAACTTTCGGAATTGATGCTCCTCGAGAAAATGTCAAATAATGTTTTTCACTCAACAAAGCAATCAAAGAGTTTCATGAGACTCGTGTGAGAATCTTCATAGTTGGAGACAATGGCTCTGATAAGAAAAGGTTATGGTGGTCTTCCGGAACAGTTTTCGCATTAACGTGTACTATTCTATGCAAAATGAATTTCATTCTTCCACTTATATCTCAAGGTACCCTCGTATGTCAAAATAACTGAGCAATTTGGACTCATATCATTTAAGTCTTTACATTTCATCTCCTGTTATCTCAGACTGCCAATATTTCGAAATGAATGATCTGTTTTCTTAGACTTTTAGACAGCGAGGGTTCTTTGTACTTTTATTCAATGTTGCATAAACAGTTTATCAAAGTTTAATTTATGTGATCCACAAAACTCCAAAAGAGAGTTGCTAATGTCCTTCTGGAACAGTTAAAATGACATCAAAATAATAAACAGGTTGCATAACGATTTTATCAGAGACTTTTATTTTCGCTTCCATAACTTTGCATTTCATAAATCTCTAGGGGACAATAATAGTCTGAGCATGACAATCAACAGCTTAAATATCTGAATATCTATCTTTATGCTGCTTTAGTTAAAGTGCTGACAACACAATTAGGGCAGTTGAAAGCAGAACCAATCGCATAGGATTTGTTGCAAAATTTACATGTATATCTATGACGCTCTAACGACCTTGTAAAGCTATAGCAGAAATAGTGAAATTTAACTTACCGTTGAATAGTTTAAAAACAAGTCGCACTAACAAGAGCAAAGAGGGCACTGGTAGAATTACGTAAGAAATAACGTTCATTTGTTCCGATATTCATGGAAGTATATAGGAACACAATGGGCCATATGCAAAGTGAGTGACTCCCGAAGGGCGTTCACGTTAACTTTGCACGTCACCATTTGTGTCCATACTTCCACATGAATTTCGGCAAAATGATTTTTTTCTCTGATAATTACATTTAATTTTTAAAATCATTTGGACATCATTTTTTTTTATTTTTAAGCGCAACATTCGTAAAATATACGACGAATGCCTGTCACTAACCATCAGGTTAGACGCTTACCTTAAATGGCCGTCACCATGACGTGACCGCTGTAGAACGTTACAACGGTCACTGGTGGTGTTTGTTTACATGTGATATTGCGTACTAACGAAGTCGCGTTACCGATTGTTGTTCATGGAAGTGTGAACACTGTTTCTCCGAAATAGGTTCATTTAAGGAAAATCAAAGGGAATGTAATTATAACAATTTGAATATGAACCACAATCTACCTTCACAGTATCCGAACGCACTGTACCATCTCCTCCGGTTTTCATAGCGTTGAATCGAGAGTACAAAATTCGCTTATAACCAGTAGCCGGAAATCATTATGTTTTGAGTTTTTATCCGGAATCTACTGCGTCATTTATAGTTATTCAGCTTCGAAAATGTAAAGAGGTAAGTTTAATATAATTTTCTCTTCGGTATTTTACTTTATTGCCCTGTACAATGAAAAACTCCTTGCCGTCGCAGATTTTTTTTTCCGAACAGCTTTATTTAACACGAGATTGTGTCGTGCAAAACTTATCTATCATTCTTTTATCAAAACTAACAAACTGTAGATTGATAACGCCTTCCGTTTATTCTAAAGATTTTTATAAAACATGTAAGAAAATGCTCAAAATGGTTTAAGAATCATGCCAAGGGCGATTTGAATACTGTACCAATTACTACCCACCCATACATGACATTGTACAGGGTGATAAAGTAAAAGACCGAAGAGCAAATTATATTAAACTTACCTCTTTACATTTTCGAAGCTGAATAGCTATAAATGACGCAGCAGATTCCGGATAAAATCTCAAAACATAATGATTTCCGACTACTGGTTATAAGCGAACGTTTGTACTCTCGATTCAACGCTATGAAAACCGGAAGAGATTGTACATGTAGTTCGGATACTGTGACCTTGGGACTGATAGTACTGGAAACTACCGGTACGCATAGTGGTAACTTGACTAGGTTGTCATGACAAACACTATCGTTACGTCTTTTGTCGTGTTCTGAAACAACTGGCTTTCTTTGTCTAATATATCTCGTATAAAAACAAGAGTCCCACGGGCCACACATTTTTAACTTTTTGTGTTGAGATAGATTTGCGAATACATTAAAAACTATTGGTATAGGTGGAATTCAATTAAAATGTCTTGGTCAAAGTAAAACGCAGAAATGATTGAATTTTCGGTAGCATTTTAGAAGTATAAAAGTAAAAAGTATGCAAAGACCAGGAACTGAAACAATCAAAATCCAAATCCAGCCCTCAAACCATAGTTGGAAACAACTAAGATTACAAATAATCAAGATACAGAGAACATATGGCCAACCGAGTGAGCAGCTTGTTCCCAAAAGGTGGCCACTCAGCAACCCAAACCGAACCAAAAATAATAATAACATACATAAGGTAAAACATCACAGAAACTCTGACACCAAAAACAGGCAACAAAGAACCACAACAGAACTACCGCCTTGGAACGGTCAGTAATGAATTACTGGGGGGCTTAAATCGATTTTACAGGCCCAACCTCACCCTCAGTTTCTGAAGTGGTACAAAACATTTAGTTGGTTGTTCGGTTCGCATGATAACCCTCTAACTCGTCAATGAATCATCACGGTAAACACATAAATCAAATTTCAACACCATGAAGAAGCAAAGACGAGGACTCAACAGATACAACGGGCCGTCTGACAGGTGGAGATCCCTGTCCTGCCAAACAACCCCACTGGAAATCTGAAGCAAAAGAAGGTCACCAGTTGAGCCCCGGTGGACCAAGCAACAGACAAAAAGGCTCCGGTCCCAAAAACTATGACTAAAACTATAGTCTAAAACTAAAACTATATATAAGCCTAAAACTATGACTTTTAACTCTGGTTTGCACAAAATATCATTGAACAATAGTACATGTACAGTTGTGTATGTTGGCAAGAGTTAGACGCAAATGCATGTTGCGAACCAGACAATGTGTTTTTACAAATATAATGGGTGGCTAAAAGTGTGAATTATAATTTGGTCAAAGTAATTGAATACTTCGGCGATTGACCCGGGTGAACTTAAAAGTAGTTGTAAGCGATATTGTAACATGTGCCATCAATTAGAAGGTAAAATATACAAACTGATCTTGTAATTACATTTCTTTATAAACACTCATTGATATATTTTGAACATTTTGTTTCATCTTCGGCAAAATCAGTAATTGGTTCAACTGAACTTTAATTGATATAATAATTACTGATGAGCCCGAAAGACGAATATGATACGATTACCGCATATCTTTGGTTATAAGACGGAATTTAGATTTTTGGATTGTTTTGGAAGGGAAAACCCAATCTTATAGTAAAATTTCAGAAGACTGATTTAGATATTTGGAGTCATTCTAGAAAGGGGACTATCCCGTTTTATAGGCGACTTAAAATGATTCCTCTGTCACTTTAGTAGCCACAATAGCTGAAGACAAAAAGTAAGGGTCCTCCAATATAGTCAACTAACTTTGTTAGATTTACCACTTTTTTTGCTATAGTTCAAAGATGATGGCGCATAGGAACCGGCATAATAAGAGCAGAATAACGACCAATAATTGAGCAGCGACACGACAAAATGAACAAAGTGGCATATGCGCCCAGCGAAGACTCAAATCAGCCTGAGAGTCCGCCCGCCTTGATCAGTGTCTTCGTTGTGCGCTTAAAGGGTAGAAAATAGTCTAAGCGAGCTCCGTGCGGACAGCCAAGACTCTGATCAGACTGGGCGGATACCAAGGCTGATCTGAGTCTTCGCTGGACGCTCATGCCACTTTGTTGGTTCTGTCGTGTCAGTGATAACATATTGTTAGAGCAGTGCGTTCCACGCGAAATAACAAGTAATCTCGTCCCATTACAAAATGCACAATAAACAAAACGACCATCTAACATTAAAACAGAAAAGGGTGACTAAATCTCGCCCTACTGTGCAACTCTGTGAGCCTTTGTAAAGCATTTTATAATAAATTAATGAGATAAAATAAAGTTTGTTGGAAAATCTTCTGGAGGCAAGGAACGCATCAGAGAACGGATTAAAAAGCAGACTCGGTTTAATTGAGCCTGTTCATTTGTGATCACAGTGGTGGATTGCAGCAGCACATCCCACGCCCTATGCCAATATCTTCGGAGGAAATTGATGTTTAAACTGACTTAGAAATGAGCCAAATGATCCCAAGGTATAATCTGCACTTTAATGAAGTTTGTGGATACCTTTTTGCGGTTACCCGTCAAAACTGTTCAAGAAGATTGCAGAAAGTAAAACCACGGTTTAATGATAAGCTTCTTCTTGCTTGACATTATGGGTCGCAGGAATAAACAGCGTCTGAAAATGCATGCACGAAATGCACCCAGCAAGCACACATGCAAAACTGGTTTATATTATGCTCAGTTTGCCAACAGAATAATTCAAAATGCAAACGTCGCTTTTGCCTTGGCCAGACTATATACCGATATGAGAGATCAGAACATGTGCACTTCGGGATTGCCTCTTGACAGTTGTTCTACGATATAGAGCTTTTAGCTGTTAGAAATATTTACAAACATGTGCTTGAGCGATTGTTTTCTTTGCCATAAGTAATTATTCGCAATAATGCGTTACGGTTGTTATTTGTTTCATGAGATTGATTTCAGCTGTAGAACAATGCTCCGAGAGACCAAGCATCGTTTGGGTGCAGACATTTTTTGATGTATTGTTTGATCATTATCAGGGGCGTAACTGAGATTTGTTTTACATGCTACGCACAATTACGTTTCATACTCCTTATGGGTAAGAATAAGACTAGCCCCAAAGATATTTCATGTAGTCATGTCATTTTGCAGTTACTATTGAAATTTACAAAATTTCAGCATCATCAAATATACAGGTGCGTGTTGAAATTTTGTCTATTTGACAAATTTTTAATACGCATCTGCGTATTTGCGTATAGGCAGTTACGCCCTTGGTTATCATTTAACCCATTTATACCCAGTGGACTATTCCATCCTTATCAAATGTCTGGTTAAGTTATTTTATATCATTTCATTCTATCTAATATCCATTAGTCGTATGCAAATAGTGCAGACCTTTATCAGACGCCGCGGTCTGCGGCGTCTGATCTAGGTCTGCACTAATTGCCGATGTCCTTTTTATAGGACGCTATGCATCAATGGGTTAATGTTAATGGATAGAGAAGAAAACATCAATCTAAGGTTCTCTTTTCAACGGGGACCAAAGCAGTATTAAAGAATTTCCTTACATGGCAATGGCTTCTCATAATGAAAGCGCAGAAGCTGCTCTTTAGGGGATCAGATTCTTTCCTCGTTAAAGTAGTCCCTTTATCAGAAGGCTACTTTGACATGTTCACTTGGTAGTGATCGAGAAAGGCGCATTTGTAATGTGCTCCTTTACTGCATTGCAAACGACAAAGCATTCTGAGTACATCTCCAAACAGGCTGCCCTGCTACTGACAAATTTGAAAACATAGTACATGTACCACTGAAGCCGGCGCAAGGAGGCATAAGCATCCTTGCGCATTAAATAGTCGTGAGCAAGCTCCATAAAAATGAATCCTCTTTTTCCCATTGTGTTTTTTGTATATCCAAATAAGGGAAATACGCTGCTCAGACTAAAGCAACTGCGTCGTAGACCGACTTAAAATAAAGCCGAGTCTTCTGTTTTCCATTGTATTTTTGTATATGGAAAAAGGGAAGTACACTGCTCAAACTGTGCGAATTTCGGGCTGATCGGAGTTCTTCCTGGTTGCAAACGCAGTAAGCTACCTTTTCATGTGATCCAGTCAACTGTAAACGAAAATGAAGTTGAAACAATGATCAGTTTGACGAAAATGGTAGGAAAAGAGATATTCTGATATTTATACTGCTGTCATGGTTAGATTGTTATAACTCCCCAGAGAGTTGTGTAAAGCAAAGTTATGGAAGCGAATATAAAAGTCTCTGATAAGGCCTTTATGGGAAGTGTTTATTATCTAAATGCCATCTTAACCGTTCCTTTAGGAAGTAATCAATTTGAGCCGCGACACGACAAAACCAACAATGTGGTTGTGCGCCCAAGGCAGACTCAGATCAGCCTGGACATCGGCCAAATTTGACCAGACTCTTCGTTAAGTGCTCAAAAGGCAGCTAAGGGTCTAAGCTACCTCTATGCGGACAGCGAAGACTCTGATCAGACTGGGTGGATGCCCAGGCTGATCTGAGTCTGCGCTGGGCGCACATCCACATTGTTGGTTTTGTCGTGTCGCGGCTCATTTGCGTTTGGCATTTGTGGGTTGTGTGATTATTTATAAAAAAAATGTGTATGCAACGTTAGATATAAAGATATAATGCATTTAAATATAAAGTCTGCCTATAGCATCATATTTTTTGAGAGGGGCGGGGGCGGGCCGGGATGGGGGAGAGTGGGGGGGGGGGGGGGGGGGGGGGGGGGGCGAGGGTGCGAATGTAGCGCATTCCGGAGAAAAAAACAAGAAGACAACAATTTTTTTTATTAAATCTTGTCCCGGGGAGCAACAATTCCGACAAAGAAACTATGATGTAATAGAAATAGTAATTCTATAATGTTTTAAACTGCAATGATACAATCATCCTACTTAAACAATCATGGAGACATTAAACCTTTACCGTCATTGTCATTATTTGTTGGCTTTCTATTTTTCTTTGGCTTAACGGTCTCTTGACCGTTGCCTTCTCGTCTATTGCACTCTTCGACCACTGTAATTCTTAAAGATTTACTCCCTTTATAATAATAATAAAAATGATTTGATGAAATATTTCATGCAATACCTCCGACATGGTCTAACTATACATTTGAATTAGAGTTTAGATAATAATACTTAATAAAAGTGACTTTAAACAAAAAATAAGATAAATTATTATACAGTCGCGGACAACGGTTGAAATCGCATTATTGGACAAAAATAATTTATTCATACGTCACAATCACGTGCACGAATAAGAAAAATACCTGTACATGATCACATGACACACGTGGTCAAAATCGATATTCTTACAGGCCGTGAGGAAATAGGTAATTTGCATTTTAATTTGAAGATTATTTTTCATTCCACATTTATCGAATAAATATGCATTTTCTCAAAACTTTTACGGCTAATTTTGAGACTATTACATATTGTCTAACGAAATTTTGTTAAAATATTTGTTTCTGAAAACATGAAATAAACGAGGGAGACAATCTTTAAGACATCCTAATACATAAATAGAGGATCTTACACATGTGGTCATTTCATATGAACTTAATGAAACGAGCCTTCGGCGAGTTTCATAAACTTCATATGAAATGATCACGAATGTGAGATTCTGTTTATCATATGGTCTTTAAAATGAGATTTTATCGCCTTCAAAATGAACACTATTTGAATAAGAAAACGCATTGTTGACAAGAGCGTTGCCAATGACGTTACATGTACGCGCCAAAGTGTCACATGTTTTACACGTGTGGTCATACGATTTTTATGACACGCCTTTATCCACTGAAAAACAGCAAGCTCATGTGATATAAACTGTTATAAGATTTAAAGACAAGCTATTTCTTACGTTTGATCTGAATTGGTATATCGTTTCAAAGGCATGGTTTCAGACAGCCTTTGCCAAAGATATTAACTTCATACTTAGGAACAGCTATAATTACCATGTCGTCTTAAAGTGCATCCTTCCAGACAAACCATGCCGTAAAAGCTAACAAATGTAGGCTTGTATCTCGATCAAATTTTCACAGATGATCTCCGACACGACAAAATCAACAAAGTGGCATGTGCGCCACGTGAAGACTAAGATCAGATCAGCCTGGGCATCCACCCAGTCTGATCAGAGCCTTCGTTTTGTGCTTAAAGAATAATTAACAGCGACAGCGAAGACTCTGATCAGGCTGGGTGGATACCAAGGCTGATCTGAGTCTTGGCAGAGCGCACATGTCACTTTGTTGGTTTTGTCGTGTCGCGGCTCATATGTTTTAGGTATTATCAAAGGAGTGTTAATACAAAGAGTGGAAAACAATATCTGCAGTCAATGATATTTTGCGTTTTTAAGGCAGCAAGGTACACTTTCAGACATAATGTATTTTCAAAATTAAATAAATTCCAATTTCTCATTTATTGTACAGATATCAATCCATCTTTTGGGTAATCGGTCTAGCAATGTCATTGATCCCCTGGTTTTCCTCTTTTGATTCCATTTATTGTTTAAAATTATATTACGTTTTATATAATGGGACTTTAGAATTATGTATAAATCAGTAATGACTGAATGAACGTTTTATGATTATGAAACTGATGTGGCGATAGTGCCTTGGAAGCATCCCTGGAATTGTATGTTTTGGCGCTGAGGTATAACGATAACAATGCAGAAATATAAAGCAATTATTGTTTTTATCTGCTATCATTTTCATGCGCTGCCATCCGATTTTCAGATGTGAAACTGAATGCATTGTCACTTAATACATCTGCAACTGCCCTCCTGTCGATTCTCCGGTATAACGCAGCACAATAGACACATCAGGCACACAAATGACATCCTACTGACGTCGGTGCGATTTCATGACGTGGCACCAACATTGCTAGGACGTCAGTTTGACGTTGTGTAATTGGTGATAAGCTTTAAAAACCGACAGCAATACCCTTGCAATGTCGTCTGTCTTTTCCTATGGACTAGGATTTTTTAGACATTGTTATTTTGAACGTACCCTTGCTTTTCTGGCATACTTTCTTGCTTCTCTGGCTTCAATTCAAAGGAACAAGAACAATCTCAATGCGAATCAAACTCGATTTACATCTTCACAGACATTGTTGAAAGGTAATTACACAACGTTAATTGTGCTTACACTAGTGATACTTTTGTATTGCCGAACTGTAAGTCTCATCTGACAAGATAAAACAAGAATTGTTGCATTATGTTGAAACCTATCCCCTAAGTGCAAAAGCATACTCCATGTGAGCCGCGACGCGACAAAACCAACAAAGGGGCATGTGCGCCTAGACTGGCTTCAGTCTAATAAATTATATTTACATAAAATAATGCGACAAATATAAAACTACAGGAATGGATTTTCTGATAGCTGAATTTATTCCAGTGATGCCTAGAGATTTTTCAGTTTTACTGACTGGAGTCTGGAGCCAGTCTAATGTGCGCCCAGCGAGTGGGATCCGCCCAGTCTGTTTAGACTCTTTAATGTGTGCTTAAGCTACATGTAGCTCCATGGGGACAGCGAAGACTCTCATTAGACTGGACGGATGCCCAGGCTGCTATGAATCTTCGCTGGGTGCACATACGACTTTTTAGCTCACCTGAGCCAGCGGCTCCGGGGGAGTTTATAGGATGGTAAGGCTCCGGCGTCCGTTGTCCGTCCGTCGTCCGTCCGTCGTCCGTCCACACTTTCAAACGACTTCTCCTCTGAAACTGCTGGGCCGATTGTAACCAAATTTCATATAGAGCCTCCTGGGACCTTAGGAACAAAAAGTTGTTCAAACGGTCCTGGTCACATGACCAAGATGGCCGCCATGCCCATATATGGTAAAAACCTAAAAAAAATCTTCTTCTCCAGAACCAATAGGTCGATGGCCTTGAAACTTGGTATGTAGCATCGGGTACACGAGTACTACCAAGATTGTTCAAATTATGACCTTGGGTTGACCTTGACCTTTTTTACGGTAAGGTCAAATTTGCTTCCTTATGCTTTTATATGGCAAAATGCTGCAACATAAGATTTCTTGGAAATTGTTGAAGATTTTGGCCTAAAAATTGGTACATACAGTCATCTTAATGAGTACATGAAGATTTATGAGTACAAGAGGTCAAGGTCATTCTTTGACCTTTGACCCAGAACATTTTGACAATATCAAACAATCTCCTCAAAAACCACTAGGCCAATTGTAACCAAATTTCATATAGATCCTCCAGGGATTGAGGGAATGAAAATTTGTTCATACGGTCCAGGTCACATGACCAACATGGCCACCACGCCCATATATGGTAAAAACCTTTAAAAATCTTCTTCTCCAGAACCAGTAGACCGATGGCCTTGAAACTCAGTATGTAGCATTGGGTACTCAAGTACTATCAAGATTGTTCAAATTATGACCCTGGGTTTACCTTGACCTTTTTTACGGCAAGGTCAAATATCGGAAAATGCTAGAACATGAGATTTCATGGTAAGTTTTGAAGATTTTGGCCTAAAAATTGGTATATACAATCACCTTAATGAGTACATGAAGATTTGAGAGTACAGGAGGTCAAGGTCATTCTTTGACCTTTGATCCAGAAATCTCAAATTTTGACAATTTCAAACAATCTGCTCAAAGACCACTGGGTCAATTGAAACCAAATTTCATATAGAGCCTTCTAGGGGTTGAGGGAATGAAAACATTTTCTAACGGTCCTGGACACATGACCAACATGGCCGCCACGCCCATATATGGTAAATACCTTTAGAAATCTTCTTCTCCAGAACCAATTGACCGATGGCCTTGAAACTTTGTATGTAGCATTGGGTACTTGAGTGCTATCAAGATTGTTCAAATTATGGCCTTGTGTTGACCTTGACCTTTTACATCAAGGTCAAATATGGGAAAATGGTAGAACATAAGATTTCATGGAAAGTTTTGAAGATTTTGGCCTAAAATGGTATATACAGTTATCTTAATGAGTTCATGAAGAATTATGAGTACAAGAGGTCAAGGTCATTTTTTTTTCCTTTGATCCAGATCCCTCATATTTTGACATTTTCAACCATTTCCTCAAAAGCCAAAGGGCCAATTGTGAACACATTTCTTATAGAGCCTCCAGGGGTTTATTGAAAATTTGTTCAAACGGTCCAGGTCACATGACCAACTTGGCCGCCATTACCACTTATGGTATAAATCTTTAATATTTTTCTTCTCCAGAACCAATACACCTATGGCCTTGAAACTTGGTAAATAGCATGGAGTGCTAGAGTACCACCAAGACTGTTCAAAATGGTGACCTTGGGTTTACCTTGACCTTTTTTGCGGCATGGTCAGATATGGGAAAATGCTAGAACATACGATTTCATGAAAAGTTTAAAGATTTTGGCCTAAAATTGTATATATGGTTGTCTTAATGAGTACATGAAGGTTTATGAGTATAAGTGGTCATGGTCATTCTTTGACTTTTGACCCAAACTCATATTTTGACAATTTCAGACATGATAAGTAAAAGCCACCTTGCCAATTGTTCAGGTGAGCGATTCAGGGCCTCATGGCCCTCTTGTTTTTGCTTTTGTCGCGTCGTTGCTCAGCCATGTATAATGGCGTAATTATGTCCGCCACCTAGGGTTAGGGGTTGGGGGAGGTGAGGTGTGTTTAGCTTTCCAGCGATACCTCATTGATGAAATAGGAAGCCTTACGGAGATCGAACGGTTCTTTTGTTTTTATTGAAGCTGTATCAGGCAGCATGTGTTACATGCCGGTATATGTGTACGTTGTCTTAGGATTTTTTATCATGCATATGCTACAAATTCTTCCTGATAATAGGGGTATGGTAACATGATGCAATATCATGTCACTTTAGAACTGCTCATGGGCGAATGTTATCAGGCGATGCCTTAAGAAGCGGTATCTTACGACGACTGGCTGCAACCCGACGTTGGTCGTTGTAATATTGTTTGATTAGATAATTGACGTCACCGACATACTTCATAACGCATTTGCGACGTCAGCAAGTTCGAACAAAACTTATCAGTCTTCGCTGTCCGCATGGAGCTAGCTTTATTAGATCCTTAGCTGCCTTTAAGCGCAAAGCGAAGACTCTGATCAGATTGGATGGATGTCCAGGTTGATCTGAGGCTGTGCTGGGCGCACATGCCACTTTGTTGGTTTTCTCGTGTCGTGTCTCATTTGTATGTTTCGAATCAGTTCTTATTGTGATGCCTGTAGATGCGCTTTGCTGTTGTCTACAGAATGACTCCCTGCCTCTCTCTCTCTCTCTCTCTCTCTCTCTCTCTCTCTCTCTCTCTAAATGTTGTAACCCTCGTTAAATAAAGGCTTTTCTTACTTACTTACTTACTTACTTACTTACTCTCTGAAATGCACCGAGCCGTCCAAGCTATATCTGTTGTTAGCTATAACAGGCAGTTCTGCTGAGATAGATTGATTCTGACTGTCTGGAACATTTCACTTAGAAACACCTGTCGGTCTAGTGGCATCATAATAGTCCTCGAGTGCTATGTTCAACATGATCTATATGTGCAATAAATTTTATTTCTGACAGATAATTTCTACAACTTCCCAAGGCTAAATAAGTGTTGATATTATTGGTCTTATTTGCATTGCAGCAGCCGTTATTGATAAGTGATCAGTCACTCACTATGCTCACATGCTCAAATAAAAATAAACTATTCTACCGGATGTGTTAGTGAACAGGACCCAGTTGTTCAAAAGTAAAGACGTCGTTAGTTAACGAGACGGTCAAATTTCAAACGTTGATATCTCAAATACGCAAATATGTTTGTTGAAAACTTGTGAGAAGCTTTTGCATTACAAAAGTTCTCAAATATTGTCAACATAAAATATCAGTGTATTTTATCATAAAGTCGTAAAACACTTAACGAGTTGACCTCTTAAAGAGCTCGTTGAATTATTCTAAAACTAAGACAAACTTGTCATAGCGACAAGAATCATAGCTGAGTTTGGCTTCCATTCTTTTGAACTGTTTTGGTTTTTTGCGGGTTCTTGCTGCATCGGACACCTCTTTCCTGATGCCCTTGTCTGTCGCTTTTCTCGAGACACAGGGGTTGAGGTGGCTCGATTGGTGTTAACATATTTTATTTCAATTTTATACAAGTTATGTACAGGTTACAAATAGGTGGCTCGATGGGGGACGCCTGCGGTCGCGAGTTAATACGTAGGCGTCTCTTACCTGATGTCAGCAGCTAATGTGTCCCGCGGAATGTGACAATAAGTGTGGCTCGGAAAGGGATGCTCGTTGCCTGCCGGGACCTCCCAATCACCTTCATTTTTCTTTCGAACGTTTGGGGTTTAGCATCACTGAAGAAGTTAAATACAGAAACGCGCGTTTGTCGCACTAAAATTGGTATGGATACGTTTATATTAGGTTAAAGATGCTTTGAACAACTGGGGTCGTATTCATAAAACGACTTAAGTGGTTGCTATGCTGTTGCTAAGGCTATATTTCTATGAAGGAGATTCCCCACAACTATGAAATTTGCTCTGGAGGAACAGTCTGACAAAGACTGTTCCTCCAGAGCAAATTTCATAGTTGTAGGGAATCTCCTTTATAGATATTTGGCCTTAGCAACAGCATAGCAACGCCTTAAGTGGCTTTATGAATACGGCCCCTGGTCCCTAGTCGATTATAACGTCATTATACTTAACGGAGTTGCATACGCCAATACAGCGCTTTTACAGAAACAGCTATCATGGTAGAAGAGGGTGAAATTCAAAGTTAAACCTGGCGTTGATGCTGGGTAAATTTCAGTGCCGGGGCGTCCTATTAGTTTGGATAATAGTAAGGCAAGGGCCTACTGTACTTGCAGTATGTGCGGTTGGGAGTTGTTTGGACATGTTTTCTCTCCCCTATCATACCAATTTTCTTTCTCCCTGTCTCTGGGACACGACAGGATATAGACTGAAATGTCTCAAAGAGCAGTTAACCCCAAAACAACCAACCAACCAAAATCCAAGATAAATCACTGGATTTCCATGCTGTTAGACCCTGGATTTATAATATGCGTCAGTTCACATGATGGGCCACACCTTGTTAACGTGAAAACGTCGTCACGCGCAAAAGAATATACTCCTCGCCAAAAGTTACGCGTAGTGTAAAAAGAAAATACTCAACAAGACTATATTTAATTCTTCGGTTTTCTGTGAATATTAATGGATTCTGTCACAACCACCACTATTTACGGAAAATGACAATGCTTCAGAAAACGGGTACTGACGTCCTGTAGCATTTCCGAAAGCGAAAAGAAAAAAATGTTTCAATTGTTCGCTTCGAAAACCAGAGTTGATATTGTTTGGGACTACGGGCCGTACTAAAAGATTTGAGTAAAACCAGAAGAAAATATTTCTTCCGCCATGAAATGAGAGGAACATCTCACTTAGACACACCTGTCTACCTAGTGGCTCCATGATAGTCCTCGAGTGCTTTCTCATGTGAGAAATTACATGCCTCTGAACTGACATTTTCAAATTAAAAAGATGATGATAATATTAATAATAATAAAATGATCCATTCTTAAAAAATACATAGGCTGCATCGCGAGATAAGAGAACATTCTGATATATGTGCAGCCAGAGAAGACTCAGTCTGATCAGAGTCTTTGCTGTTTGGAAACATAATTTACAGGGTTTGGTCTGACTATATAACGAGCATCTTCGAGGTCCTTTAGGTGGAGGTTTTAGAAATCCAAAGGTACTTCTGTTTTTGTTTGACATTTCAGTTTGTTGATACGTCGCCAAAGAAGGTCCCAGACATGTTCTATGGGATTCCTGTCTGCATTTCTGCTGCCTCCGAGTACGCCCATTCGTGAAATGTAACTGAAAGCGACTTTCATCTCACCAGTATATCCGTCGCCACGTTCTCAGAATCCATCGAAATTTGTCGGCAGCCCACCGCATACGTTTCCCTCTTTGTTCAAGCGTTCAACGTCAAGGGTGGCATGCTATTTTGTAGCTTGTTGATACATGCGGGCTTACATTTAAACATTTTTCTTAGAGCCCGGCGGCTGTCGATGTTTGTGAAATACCATGCTTGGTCCCTATATTAGACCTTGCTCTGCCGTTCTTTTCTGCCATTCTCTCAGGGGTAAGACGGCAGCAGATTTGATACAAGCGTTTAGCACCAATTTCTTCCAGAAACGAGCAAATTGTGTGTTTATTCTGTTTTACATCTTATATTTAGTAATTAGGTTCCCATGCGCATTATCATATGATTGATTCGTATCAATTAAACTGACTTCTCTTCATAGCAGATATTCCCAGCAGGCAAATACCGGAAACGTACGTTAACAAGTAACCTCATTCAATGAAAGTATATATTCCCGAAACGATGTTTTCAACAAATGCCCAATCCAAGGCAACTGTTATAGTTAATTACATGTAACAGTACAGTACACTACACTATACTGCAATACAATACAATATAATACAATACAATACAATACAATACAATACAATACAATACAATACAATGCCATACAATACAACACAATACAATAAATACAATACAAATAACATCACTGGCAACTAAAATCGTAACATTTCTATGGCTATTCAATGAAACATGTGGAAAACGTTTACAGAAGAGTAAGCATACAAGCATTAATACGTATCAGGTGCGATAATATTGAAATTATATTGAGTTATGACAAATTTTCCTCTGTTTGTTTAAATGTTTGCTTAAAGATAATAACAATTTCTGTTCAACTTCATTTCTTTGGTTTAGTGCAAAGAATAGTCTCTCTTTCTCTCTCTCCCTCTCCCTCTCTCTCTCTCTCTCTCTCTCTGTTTGTGTGTTCAGTTAAGCAGTATTTCTTTACCTTCGTACCTTCGTATAATCAAATTAATTACAAACTGTATTCAAAGCTCAAAGCTCTTGTCTTTAGACATTTACTATGTTAATAAGGCAAGTAAGTACGCGTCCATTGCAGCTCCATGCTGACATAAATATTTACAAAACATGTACTTAAGTGTTTGTTTTCTTTGCCAGTGAGTAATTGCCCGCAATAATGAGTTGCGATTGCTTGTACCTTTGAGAAATATATTGCAGATGTTTCTGCCAGGTCATGGAAGCCGTGCTGTACCATTAACCTTACAGATTATCTGCCCCACTACGGCGTGGTTTACAATGAAAACTGGAAGACTTTTCTTTATGTTGAGAATCGGGTGTTCGCTTTTCACACAATCCGTTGTGTGTTCGACTCTCACGAATGGCACATTTTCCGATATTTTTTGCTCAATCCAGCAGAAAAGGATATCTGCATTCAGATGGCCCCGAGCTGGAAAAGGGGTTTTCAGGGTGGGATCTGTGATTGCAGTGTCGCTTATTGATGGCGGTGGCGTCCGCCTTATCAAATTGGCAAAACTGTACATGCTCATTCAAAACACAACCTAACGCCGAAGTATTGTGCCTTTTATGGTTTTGTACCCAGGGACAGTGGTTTCGCTAGACAAGCACGATTGGACAAAGCTAAATGGGACCCCATGACGACAGTCTGATCAGGTTCTTATTCTCATGGCGTATATATACGTTGTTCTTTCGAGTTCAAATAACCCTATATACTGAAATGACACAGACATACCTGTCTTAAGGGTTCACTCATGGGAAACAGATACATTGGCTGCTTAAGACAGGTGATCCCATAATACTGGTACAGTGTACCATAAGACTGTAGTTTTGGTTCAAGGGACCCCATAAAGGTGGCTGCTGACGACAGGTGGCCTGTTAATAGAGGTGACCACATAAGCAGGCTTGACTGTATTTTAGAAAACAGTGCAGACCAAGGCCAGACATCCTGATAATGGTCTACACTGTTGGTGGTAAACCAACGGCTTTACAAAACATTTTATAAAATGTTTTCTCTCGAACCGCAAGTAAGCGATATTATTAGAGTTATGTTAGATACCGTCACCTTCAAGAGAAGCAACACGCTGTCAAAGTTTGCCTACTGCTATAAAAATAACATAACATATAAAATGAGGCTCGACACGACAAGACCAACAAAGTGGCATATGCGCCCAGCGAAGATTCAATTCAGACTAGGCATCCGCCCAGTCTGATTAGAGTCTTCTCTGTGCGCGTAAAGGGTAGCTAAGGGTCTAAGTTAACTCTATGCCGACAGCAAAGGCTCATACTGAGTATATGTCCAGGTTGATATAAGTCTTCGCGTAGCGCACATGTCGTGTCGCGACTTAAATGCAGAGGATACTGATATGCCGCAGAAAGTGGTCGAGTGAAAATATTTCAGGATGGAGATACGAATAGGGAAGAATCTAAATCAAGACTCACAGTCGCCAGCCCTTTGAATTTATTATTGGCGTTAAGTCTTCAGGACTTTCAACGTTTGATAAAAAATCATATTTGTTTGCTCTATAGGGACGGTGATACTCTCAACATTGTTGATGTGGCGGAGGACATGGGTCTGATTGGTCCCGAGTTTGCCTGGGTATTGACATCATTTAGTATCGGTGACCTGGTTGGTTCGGGAACAAAACTCCCGTTTGGATTCTTAGGTACGAAAAGTATTTCTGTTTTACCATTATTATTATTATTAGTAGTAGTAGTAGTAGTAGTATTTTTTTTCAAGCATATATATAAGGATTATAGTAAAAGAAGAAGAAAATCAGTAATAGTAATAATAATAATAATAATAATAATAATGATAGATTAGTGAACAGTAAAATTGCTATTACTATAAGTAGTAGTATATTATTATTATCATTATTAATATTTTATTATCATCATTATGATTAATATCATTATCATTACTGCCACCTCGTGTCCTTATGAATGTAACCTTCATAAATGGTCATATTATTGTAAAACACTTTTAAAATATCTGCGGTATCAAAATTTCGCGGTTTAATGAAAATGACATTGGCGTGTATTAATTTTGGCGGTCTTTGCCTTAACCGCCAATATCGCAAAATTCAGTAACCGCCAAAAATAAACGTTTTACAGTAAAAGCACTACATTCAGTAGGGTTTGGCAGCTCTTCTTACATAGGATTTAGAAGGTATGGTGAACCAAGAGGGTCAAAAAGCACCGATGCTGATCGACCCGTAAATCGTAAATTTGCCGGTCGACCAGTATATAAACGAGTCGACCCGTAAATATACGGGTCGTTCCGTGTCATACGGGTCGAACCGTATTTCCAAGATACGGATTGAGCCGCATCGGTGCTTTTGACCCTCTTGATACACCATAGAAAAGCCACCTCTATGAAGCAAAAAATCTGTCTTAAAGGCCAAAAACTCATATCCCAAAATAGCATTTTCAGTGTAAATTAATCTGTATTAAGCAAGCACCTGCTTTCAACAAGCCGTGTTGGTACGTCTTATGACAGATTTGTCTATATACCCTGTAGCATGATATAACGCCTTTACATGATATGTGTGTAAGTGAGTTGAAAACCAAAAAAAAAAAAAAAAAAAAAAAAAAAAAAAAAAAACCCTTACTCATCGTGCTTTGCGTGTTGCTGATTGATACACATTGGCGGCACCCCACCGTTATTTTCTTGCGTAAATCCCGTTCATATACTGATTTTTATGTCCCCGAAGGGACTTCGGGTTGCATATTAAAATCGCACCGTCCGTCCGTGCGTCCGTCCGTAACAAATCGTGTCTCAGCGATAACTTAAAAACTACTGAAGCAAATTTGATGAAACTTCACAGAAAGATAGAGCACAATAAAAAGGAGTGTCGCGCGCAAGATTTTGGTTCCCATGCCCAAGGTCAAGGTCACGATTGCGTCAAAGGTCAAATCATGTCTTAAATCGTGTTTCAGCTATAACTTACAAACTACTGAAGCAAATTTGATGAAACTTCACAGAAAGATAAAGAATAATCAAAAGGTGTATCGCATACAATATTTATGTTCCCACATCCAAGGTCAAGGTCACTGTTGGGGGTTAGAGGTCAAATAGTGTCTCTTCTGTTACTTTAAAAACTACATACATGTAACTGAATACCATCAAATTTCATAGAAATGTAAAGCATAATAAGAGGGTTTGTCTCATATAATATTTATATTCCCAAACCAAATGTCTACAAGGTCAAGGTCACTGTCAGGAGTTAGTGGTCAAATAGTGTCTCTGCGATTACTTTAAAACTACATGAATGAATTTCATCAAATTTCATAGAAATACAAAGCATAATGAGAAGGTTTGTCATATATAATATTTATATTCCCAAACCCAAGGTCAAGGTCACAATCTGGGGTCAGATGTCAAATCAGGTCTCAACTATTATACCAAAGCAAATTTCCTTAAACTTTACAGAAAGATGAAGTTTAATGAGATACCAGGTAAGCCACACAGATGATATGGACTTTCACACCCAAGTTCAAGGTCACAGTCTGAGGTCATAGGTCTAGTTGTTTCTCCCCAATTACTAAACAAACTACTTAAACAAACTGTATTTAACTTCCTGAAATGGTAAAACATAATGAGATGGTATTTCACAAACAAAATTTAGGTTCCCATTCCCAAGGTCAGGGTCACATTCAAGGCTCATAGGTCAGATTATATCTCCAAACTGACTGGAGACTGCTGAAGTGAATTTCATCAAACTTCACAGAAAGGTAAAGCATGATAAAAAGGCGTCTCACTTGCAAGATTTGGGATTCCTTACCCAAGGTTAAGGCCACAACCTGGTCAAAGGTCAGTTTAAGAGGCCTTCGGGGGCATTTGTTACATACTGTAACATTTCTTGTTACCCTTAATATTAAAGCGCAAAAAACAACAACAAAAAACGGCGACAAAACTTATATTAGCAAAGTCTCAAAAAATGTTTCATCCAGGCTATATCGTACTGAAAATTCAAAGAAGACTAGAGAAAAAACAGTGTAGATCCAGATGAGACGGCTCATTATGAGCCGTCTCATCTGGAGCTACGCTGTTTCTGAGTTCAACTACAGACCACTATTTTCATTTCGGGCGCTTGAAGGATTAAGAGCGAACCTGGGCATGCGTGGATACATGTCACGTGCCTGTGCAAATCGCTTTTTGAATGTACTCGGTAAGGTTTACTTTCTTAACATTTTTCACACTCGTCAAACAGTACAAACTGATTTTGATGGAGCCTCGGTAGCTCATTGGTTTGAGCGCTGGCCTGCAAAGCCGTAGCCGTATGGACTGGAATTCTTCAGGTGTCAGAAATCTTTTCAACCGTAAACATGGAAAATGCGGTTCAGTTGCACAGAACATTTCATTATCCCTCTCCTATCGTCCTGATATGGCTGAAATACTGTTGAAATGACATAAAATCGCGCTATTCTTTTATCGATCCATTTGTCAATCAATCAATCAATCAATCAATCAAGCGATCAATCTATCTATCTATCTATCTATCTATCTATCTATCTATCTATCTATCTATCTATCTATCTATCAACATAAAATGGCGCCATCCATCCATCCTTCCATCCATCCGTCCGTCCTTCCGTCAATCAACCAATTAATCAATTAATCAATTAATCAATCAATCAATCAATCAATCAATCAATCAATCAATCAATCAATCAATCAGTTTACCCATCCATTCTTGCCTTTGTTAAACAGGTATCTACATTAACAGCAGCGAGTCAGTAATGGTTGATGTTATAAAGACAGCTGTAGGGGTCTGGAGTGGAGGGGTTAAATCTCTGATTCAGAAGCGCCACCACAGAAATATGGACCTCTTTCCTTCATTTGAATGTGGTGGAGTCGATGACTATATTGACTGGGAAGACGGAAGGAAGTTATATGAGTAGGTAAATTTTGAGTTTCAACGTTGCTTCTATATATGGTTATATGAGCCGCAACACGACAAAATAATCAAAGTAGCATGTGCGCCCAGCGATGACTCAGATCAGTCTGTGTATACGTCTTCGCTGGGTGCACATGCCAGTTTGTTGGTTTTGTCGTGTGTGGCTCAGTTATGTAGTCTATATGGTTAAAGCCCTAATGTGGCTCCTTTTATTCTGAAGGCCAACGTTTTCAAAGATTACTCTTGAGATCCACAACAATGTCTAGTAAACTTTAATCATGACAAAGTTATTTCTCCTCTTGCCGTTTGAATTCTAAAACTTAAGGGCTGGAAGGGTCAAGGTCAAGATAATTGGCCACGTCTCAAGGTCTTCTGGTCTAGCAAAGAAGATTCTACAGGAGTCTTTGCTAGACCAGAAGAACTTTAGACGTGGTCAATTTTCTTGGGCACGTCATAAGGTCTTCTAGTCTAGTAAAGACGATTCTACAGGGCACAGTGAAAGGAAAAAAGAAGATGTAGGCGGTCATCATATTCTCAAATAGCTACTTGGATCTGTCTGCAAAACCTTCCTTAGTTGCATCGTCCTTGCACGAGATGTTCAGTAACCTTTGGTAGCATCTCACCTCAACGGCTGTGTTCTTTTCTCTTATTCTGCCATTCACAAGCATACAGAAGTAATTGATACATGTATGACAAGGGAGCGGATCGGTGTCATCTTTGATATAGGAGATATGTTGTTATCCCTCCAAATTGACTTCAACAATTTGAAGCTTGATTCGGTACCCAGCTTCTGTCATTTTACCTTGATCTCTTATTGGCGCTGTTTATCATCCGTTTGGTCGTCCCGATTATACCTTGTGCCGACTTTGTGAAGATTTTCGACTAGGCTTCTAGTTTAGAGACTTTCAACTAGTCTTCTAGATTCTGCTCTTCCTCAGCAAGAGCGTCAATTTCATCGACATTCCTTAGACTGGTAATATTTGTGTCGCCTATTATACGTGCAAAAGCAACGTGCATGCTGTTGCACGCCTAAAGATAACATGCGTCATTAAAAAGGGTACTTCTACAAAGAGCAAATCTAATACCTTCTAGCTTCAAACTTTTGGACAAATATGACTACGCTGTTAAGCTGTTTACATTGGATTTGTCCCGTTCCTGAAATGCAAAGTAACAGTGAGCCGAGATCCATCCACGATCACATGATCTTTCTTGATAAAGTCCCGTTTCTGAGAGAGCGACTGAAACAACTTTTCGTCAACATTTATTTCTTTTTGTTCTATTTTTAAATGCTGTCATTCCAACTTAGAAGTCCATATAAGTAAGCGGTAAATGATTTAGCTGTGTATCAGCAAATGTATAAAAAATCAAAAACAAACAAAACGTCATAAATCACGTGTCATTAATCTCGTGCGTCAATTCATCTTTCAATTGATGCAGATTATATGCCCTCAGCTTCGAAAAAAAATCTGCTTTTGCACGCATTTAGGTCACACCTATTTCATATTAACCTTTTAATCATGTTCTTCCAGACCACTGGAATAATCCTTTCGAGAAAAATATTGAAGATTTTCGGAGACAGAAGACATCCTTTCCATACTACAACTGTTGTTCTGAACTTTTCTCTCGAGCTAGGATTCCCGTAGAGGTGCTCAGTGGTGCGAACCAGATTAACAATTATATTGTATTTCAACATGATAGCCCATAACGCTGCATCTTTTGCCCTGTCAAACGTTTTTTTTTTTTAATCAATGAAGACATGATACAGACTTTGCCAAAAGTTTACGCATTCCCCTGAACCTGTCCCGTAGTTTTGCTGTTAGGGACACGTTGACACGTTTGATGGCGTCATTACAGCCTCCACTCTGTTTTCAGCTGCATTCCGAGATGCTGCAAACTTTAGGCCCATCTGTTCCATAAGATTGTCATTCTACCTTCTTCGTCTGTCTACCTAGACTGCTTCATCCATTACTAGTTCACTTGAAACAGAGATTTAAATATATTTAAGAATAAATTATAGTTTTCAGAAAATTACACTTTTCTTTTGTATGAATTTCAAGTAGGATCTCACTTATAATTGGTTTAAACATATTTGAGCCGCGACACGACAAAACCAACAATGTGGTTGTGCGCCCAGCGCAGACTCAGATCAGCCTGGGCATCCGCCCAGTCTGATCAGAGTCTTCGCTGTCCGCATGGGGGTAGCTTAGACCCTTAGCTATCCTTTGAGCAATTAACGAAGAGTCTGGTGAAACTGGGCAGCTGCACAGGCTGATCCGGGTCTTCTCTGGGCGCACGACCACGACCACATTGTTGGTTTTGTCGTGTCGCGGCTTATTTTATTCATTGTTAAGTTGTAACATACATACATATATATATAATGATAGATAGTTTATTGATGCAATAAGCCACATGGCCCATGAGCATATATACATATACAATTACATATCAGAATACAGGATAGCGAGCCATATATCACATGTTTGTGTACATATAAATTTGAGCTAAATATGGACACAAATGTCAACAATAACTTTTGGTAACTTTCAAGTTACTATGTAATCACTATGGGAGAGGTGCTGTCTCTCTGCTTGCCTATACATAAAAAGGTATTGTCAACTGCATCACTCCTAAATACTGGCCATTCTAGCCCACTAAGATAAAAGCACAGCTTGACTGTACTCTGACTCCTTAGTAACCACGATACATTCATCTGCATGTGTCCGTGGTGTCGAGCCTACCCAGTAACCCCAGAATCAGGCATGCGTTCGGGAAGAGAAAGTACTTATACCGGGGGAGATGGGTTCAGGGTACATGTGGCGGAAACCAATGTCCAAACATATATATAATATACAATACAATCTTGGGATTAGAACGAAAGCTGAGTGCTTATAGAGTTCTTCTCTTTATAATTCGAGAGGAGCATGGCAAGGAGTGTTCGCCATGCTCCACCATTTTTTCAATGATATTACAAATTGAAATTCTTTCAACAGAAACTTCAGATTTTCTCAAACAGATAGTAATTCTCAAGTCATTTAATTCCATGTTTAAAAGATGTACTAAAAGTCAATCGATACACTTTCAAGGATTGCTACCCTAATATGAGCCGCGACACGAGAAAAACAACAATGTTGTTGTGCGCCCAGCGCAGACTCAGATCAACCTGGGCATCCGCCAAGTTTGACCAGACTCTGCGTTAAGAGCTCAAATTGTAGCTAAGGGTCTAAGCTACCTCCATGCGGACAGCGAAAACTCTGATCAGACTGGGAGGATGCCCAAGCTGATCTGAGTCTGCGCTGGGCGCACAACCACATTGTTGGTTTTGTCGTGTCGCGGCTCAATGATTTTCTTTTATGCTTCCCCATCCAAGGGTTCTTTGTCAAGGAAAGCAAAAAGGGAATCAAAATAATGCCCCCCCCCCCCCTTTGACAAAATGGCAGAGCATAAAGTATTTAACAACCCCTCAGCTTTTGGCTCTGTAAAGGTAAAGGTAAAGGTTCTGTGGCAGTCAGTATATTTGTCCATCGTACATAAAACCCATTAACAGTCAAAGTCACCTGCAAAAAATTCCATGATGCAAAGAAAACGAGACTGATCTGAAGCATATCTACCCAGCGGGCAAATAACGTCAAAAAGACGTCGTACGACGTCGTTTCCACGTCATGTGCCTGCTGGATAGGCAGACCGTATAAACCTGTAAATGACAGAAATTGAAACACTTAACGTAATTACCGGAATGGTCCGCTAGTGGGAAAATGCGGCAATGCGTCCAAATGGAGTAGTTGGATTGGCAAGCAGTGTTTACCCAGAGAAGACTGATCCTTTAAAGAGCAGTCTGGTCTGGTCAGCACTGTTTGCATAGACCTATCTATCCCAATACACAGACTTTTTATGGTAGCGGATTTAGAACTTTCCTGGCAACATGCTTGTCAAATCAATTAGCAGTTAATGCAGTGTGTAATTAACAAACGCCTGTTTGATTATTTTACAGTTAGTTGTGCTTCTTTAATTGCTCGTGTAATTAATTATACAGTTAATGAAATTTATTTGTGATCCTAAAACAAGTTACAAACTCTCTTAAATGGTAGTTACCGTATCTATTGGAGACACGCAGACAAATTCAGCCATTTTCTTCTTATTCATCTTTTTTTTTTCTTCACCCGCTAAATGGGTGATCAAAATGATAATGTTATTATAGGACAGCCATCTTAAAACAAAGAATTCATAAAATTATTTTTATAATTCCTACGTAAAATGAAATTTCAGTCAATTTGTTTAAACCGATAAGTTCAAGGAAAATAGATTTTATAACTGCACCCAAAGTACATGCATTCCTTCTCTACATTTAAACATAGCAAAAATACATTCTCACCCCTGCTCGACAGAAAATAATGTCATAGTTTCCTCTTAGCACCTTTCAAATGCGAGAGCGATTGTGACACAGTTAAAATAACATTAAATTTGTCTAGAAATTGTGAAACAATATTACGTTTTCGTTGTCCCTAGCAATACCGCGCGATGTTGCAAGGATTACTTTGCTGCGGCAATACAAGCAGATGCATTTAACTGTTATAAGATGCATTTAACTGTTATTTCTCATGCTTCCAATGTTTCAGCGCTATGAAGAGTGTAACGATCGCTGTGGAGTCGGCGCCGGCGGTATCCTTTGCCGACAACGGCGTGATAGAACACGTGGAGCTGAGTTTGTTAAACGTCCGACGAGAAGTTATCAAGAAGAGGCAGCGATATACGTTACGGCAACAACACTGGGATAACGTATGTTTACTTTTTATTCAGACACATAATTGAGCCACGACAAGACAAAACAAACAAAGTGACATGCGTGCCCAGCAAAGACTCGGCTCAGCCTGGGCATCCGCCCTGTCTGATCAGAGTCTTTGGTGTGCTCTTAAAGGGTAGCTAAGGCGAGCTTCATGCGGACAGCGGACGCACATGCCACTTTGTTTGTCATGATGCGGCTCATATATGTGACAGTGTCTGATATTTTGAGCCTTGTGGAGCTGCGACGTTGGCTTCACGAAACATGAAATGAAAGTGATGTCACATAATTTGCACATAAAGTTAATTGTATTTCCGCGCACTGACTAATAAATTTCAAAGCGTCACCTGAAAAATAATAATTTAACATTTCTAACGGCGTCTGTAATTTACTTGAAAAGCGATTCCACGCACCAGAGAGAAAGAGTTGTAAAAGTTTATCCAGCTAGTATGTAAACAATATCCAATCAGTGAAATGAAAACAAAAATCAGGTTGGTCTGAACGTGTTTGCTTTTGCAGGAACAGTGTATGCCATGCTCCTCTAGAATTATAAGTGAGATGCTACCTGAAATTCATACAATTGAAAAGTGTGATTTTCTCAAACCTAACATTTATTGTCAAATAATTTAAGTCTCTGTTTTGCGTGGTCGTTCTTATCACGGGGGAGTCCATACCAAACTCTCCAAAATTGTATCCCTTTGAAAACTGATGGAAAAATAAAACATAATAGCCGCGACACAACAAAACCAACAATGTGGTTGTGCGACCAGCACAGACTCAGATCAGCCTGGGCATCCGCCCAGTCTGATCAGAGTCTTCGCTGTCCGCATGGAAGTAGCTTTGACCCTTAGCTACCCTTTGAGCACTTAACGACGACTCTGGTCAAACTGGGCGGATGCCCAGGCTGACCTGAGCATGCGCTGGCCGCACAACCACATTATTGGTTTTGTCGTGTTGCGGCTCATATGGAGGTGTACTCTGTTTTTTTAGGTCGGACGAATTACTCCAAAGGTGATAGGATCAAGAGTAGAAATGATGGTAGAAACAGACGGAATAGTCTGGCCGGGGAAACTTTCCACGCCCCCTAAAGGGAAACCGGAGAAACGGTCTTTCAGAGTGGTAACCAAAGAGGAGCCACCGTACATGATATATTTACCACCTGATCCGGACACGGGCAAATGCGGTCAACATCAGGTTCCATGTTTTGTCAACGGCGAAAACCTAAGTGGGTGGGTGTGTAGGTGTTCTACTTCTTTTATCTTCACCATGTAACAGGTCTTTGAATTGATTTTAAATATCTTCGGCTATACCAATCCTGGAAACTGTTTCATTTTCGGAAGCCACAGTTACCACGGAGGTAATACCAATGCCCCATAGCTGTGCTGTCGACCGGGCTATTAAATTACCATACATGCATAGTGGCTGTCGACGGAGACAATGGACAGCAGTATTAGCTCTGTCGACAGCAATTAACAGTAGTATTATTTATCGTTATTGGTATAGCTTACGACAGAGTTCTCGTTCGACAGCCACTTTGCAAAGTACCGGATACGTCGACTGCACGGGTAAGCAATTTGGTATTACCCCTGCGATTACATACACTATATACTATATAGTATACATCCTTTCAGTTTCATGGAGTTGCCAGTTGGTTTGACCTCTGGTTCCAGTAAAAACATGTTGTCCTTCAATACCTGAATAAGTTGTAAGAAAGATGTAATATGAAAAGCATCTACATCCAGAAAAATATATAACAGACCAAGCGCTTGTGACGTGCATTACCACAAGTGATGGACATGTATTCACCTGTTGCAATGTGCATGCTCATAGCCGGTCACTTGTTCACAGTATTAATGTACTGGCCAAAATGCATTTGAACACAGATATTGGAGCTAATATTGAGATTCAGATCAGACTGTTTTTTTTTATGAATCTAAATATCAAGGTATCTATACCCTGTTGAGAGAGGCGCCGTAGTCGAGTTGTTAGAGTGGCTCTGTTATTGTGCAGAAAGTCACCGGACGGTCGTGAGTTCGCGGCTCATCATCGCCATCCGACGACTGGAAAACTCTCTCTGTCAACCCAGCAGTAAATGGGTACCTTTTTCGAATTAAGAAAGGATAAGGGAGCGAAAGGAGAAAGATGGGCTCCGCCTTTCATCAGCTTTGTCCAAGATACAGTGGGTCTCTAACCCTCACTGTCCCTATGGCTAGTAGGCTATGGGAAACCTTTACCTTTACCTTTTATACCCTGTTGAAACAACGGTGAGCCAACGCTATTTCAACGCCATGACGTTGAATCCAACTTGATTCAGTGTTGTTATATTTTGGTAATTAAACATGTTTAATCCATCTCTGTCCAGTGGATTCTTGTATCCTCACAAACTGGACGAGTCCATTCATTATTTGAGAGGACCGGGGCCGTATTTATAAAACAACTTAAGTCGTTGCTATGCTGTTGCTGGGGCTGAATTTCTATGAAGGAGATTTCCTACAACTATGAAATTTGCTCTGGAGGAACAGTCTAAAAAGACTGTTCCTCCAGAGCAAGTTTTATAGTTGTAGGGAATCTCCTTCATAGAAATGTAGCCTTAGCAACAGCATAGCAACTACTTAAGTTGTTTTATAAATACGGCCCCTGGTGTCTGTTTAATTTTTATTTTATAAGTTTCATAGAAAATTTTATACAAACATTGTAGTCCCTAATCAGACGCCGCGACTTGCGGCGTCTGATTAGGGGCTGCACTGTTTGTCAATGTCCTTTATATGGGACGCTAGGATTTAATGGGTTTTTTTCTGTTATAGGAATGAGACAACGAATGGTACCCTGGACTACTGTTGTACAGGACTATGCATCGAGGTTCTTCAGATCCTGGCAGAAAGAATGAGCTTCAACTTTGAACTGTACGATGTTCCTGATGGAAACTGGGGCGTAAAAGATAATGTTAGTTTTTGTCTTTTTTATCGTTTTTCATTATCTTTTTTTTTTTTTTTTTCTTTTTTCTTTTCACTATTTTTAAGGAGACCAAGACTGCCGCCTGAACCGCTTAAATATTGTATTATATCTTAATTGTTGAGAGAACAACATATTTTCACATCTTCCAAGTTTACCCTAATGTCGCTGTCTTTGTGTAACCGGTTCTTTTGCGTTCATGGAGTTCATATAAAGTCATTTTGAAAATAAAGCTAAGCTTAAGCCGGGAGTGGGGTGGGGGAGGGGTTATGAGCGAGGCCTGTGTTTAGGATTTTTAAAAACTTTTTGAAAGAGCTTATTGTACTGACTTAGTAATTATTTTCGTAAACTTGTATACATGTACCAGCGATTTAGGTTTGATTGCTCAGTATGAATGTAGTTAGCATTCAAAGATCATTATATTGCAGACTACAGGCGAATGGAATGGGCTTATCAGGGAGCTTCTGGATGAGAATGCTGATATGATAATGACCGCCTTCATCATAAACCAAGTGAGGAGTAGTGTCATAGACTTTTCTGTCCCCTTCCTAGAGTCAGGCATAACCATCATGGTCTCTATCAGAAAAGGGGCTATATCGCCTTATGCATTTTTAGGTAAATCCTTTTATTTATTTCAAAAAGAGTACATGAAAGAAAGGTAACATTAACAATAATATTCGTTTGTATAAGAGTAGAAACAATTAAGATTCAAATATAAAAATAAATCATTCAAATATGATTTTGATAAAAGTCTGTTTTCTGAATCTTTATCCCTTAGAGAGAGGCATCGTGTTCTAGTGCTAAGAGGATATAGGCTAAGATCCATAATGCCGCAGGTTCGAACTCCAACGGACCAGCCAGCGACTGAAAAACCCTCTATGTCAACTCTTTGTCGAATCAGGGAAGGTAAAACGGGATGGACTCTGTCTTTGATATACTATGCCCAGGATAAATTAAACTTTTTCCGGTAAATTAAATGCTATTTCTCTTCTATATAGAACAATGTCACAGGTGAATATTTCTATAGAGAAATGAGAGAAAAATGAATTAGTGTGTATAAGTTTCTCACGTGTTTCTGTTATAAGTGTTGTCTTTATTTCAGAACCATATGACTTTTATTCCTGGATTCTGATCCTCATCTTCAGTGTTCACGCCACAGGGGCTTCCATATTTATATTTGAGTGGCTCAGTCCTAGTGGTCTAGCTCAGGGAAAAACTAGCACAGCAGGTATGTAGACAATGAGGATCGAGTTCAGGGTGTAGGCGGCGTGAGAAGGCTTGTACCTTTCATCTAGCTCCCGCTGAAGGCCGTATTCTTTTTAACCGTAGACGGTTCTATTGTACACAGCTTATTATCAGTATTGAATTTCGTCGGCTTAATATGACTGCAAATCACCAAACAATCTATCTGCATAGTATATATTGCTTCAGTAAAACCAAGTTTCAAATTATCTTAATTGATCGTTGTTCTTGATTTCAAGTTATAATTCCTGTCGGAGTATTCTTAAGAAAACGTATGTTCCATGAAATTACCCGGGAAATCATCTGGGAACTGGTGAGAGCTAGTGAGATCATCGTATATACTACTTTATTGGGTTTTTTTTATATTAACGTTGATTCTGTACTCCAAATGGTCTTTTGCGGAGGTAAATCGTCGGATTTATGCTAGCAAATTTTGTTTCACAGCGACGCATCAGCGAAGCCGTAAACATTAAACGACTGTTTACCTCCCAAAATGACTACTCTCATTGCAGTTATCCCATTCCAATGCACGTTTTACCGTTCAAATTGTACTACACTGTAAAAATCGCGCTTAGCTATAAAACACAAGTGGTTACATGTTTAGGTGTAAACATGTTTAGGAATATGTCATATGGCTAAACATGTACGCCTTTTCTATTATTTTCCCGGACAAAGTCTGCTAAACACGTTTTATTCTGTTACGCATTTTGGATGAATCCATTCTCTCTTTTCCCCGTTGAAGAACGAAAATAAGAGACGAAAATGTTGACAAAGGAAAGTTTCAAAATAAAAGGTAAATATAACCAGTTTTGTACATGTTTAATTTCTAAACATAAACTTAAACATGTTGCAAATTGAACATGTTACGATTTAAACACAAAAAAATCGGACTGCATTTTTTGCATTGATTCTAAACATAATTTTTACAGTGTACTTTGCACCCAATGCACTTTTTAACATTTCACTTTTCGAAGTTTCTGCTTCGCACCCAAATCTAGCGCCTGCAGCAACATAAAACCAGACGTGAGCCAATGCGAAGCGACGTTTTGTATATCACAAGGTATCCTGTCGCAATGTTCTGACGTTATCCAATCAGACATTGCGTTAAACTCGTATGTCATTAGAAACAACGTTAATACCTCTTTGTGTCGTATACCTTCTGTGATTTGTTCATTTCATCTTTTTCAGAGCATAAATTCTCATTGTTCCGTTCTTTCTGGTTAATCTGGGCGATGTTGTTCGGGGCTTCAGTCACCGTGGATGTCCCGAGGGGCGTGTCTAGCAGATTCTTGTCCAATGTCTGGGCTCTGTTTGCCCTCGTTTTCCTGGCAAGCTACACCGCTAATTTGGCAGCCTTTATGATTACTTTGGACGAATACTATGACCTGTCAGGAATAGAGGATTGGAGGGTAGGATATTAAATCCATTTATTACTGGCTGACATTCATCGTAATATTAATGATTAGCACCACGTGTAAAAAGGATCTTAACCAATGTGCGTACTATCCATACAGCTTACACAGCTTTTTCTGAAATGAAAGACCTTGCTACATCCCAGGTAACTTCGTTCAAAACGAGCAGTCATCTATACTGAAGATGATTTGTACACGTTCAGGGGAAGCAGCTCTGACGTTTTGAGTCGATGTGGTGGGTCACCACTTAAAGGAAAAATTTGCCCTATCATGAGCAAATTCTTTTTCCAAGTAATCAAGCAGGAAGTGACAGAAGTTATCCCCTATGAAAAATTGACGGCTAAACATAGGGATATACCCATACACTTTAAACGCTTTTACGCATATACTTATAGAATCTTTGATGGGGTTGAGGCCGAGACAATGAAATCTCGTGCTAGTTTTCAGATTATTTAGTCTCATGCGAGGCTTGCCGAGCATAAAACTTAAGTAATCTGAAAACGAGCCTCAGATTTCCTTGTCGAGGCCTCAAACTCATCATTGATTATTTTTCTTACCCATTATATTTTATAGAACAGAATATTCATTGAATATATTAACTTCTTGTTGAAACCATTCCTGTAAGCTTCTAGCTTATTTTCTGTTTATAGCTCTGACATGTATTAATTCACCTTTTGCATGCATTTTTCATGACTGACAGCTAATCAGACATCTACAGTGACATCCCATGCACACAAATGGCTGTCGATTCTATTTGTCATGCAATTTACATGACAGGTAGCAGCAAGTTGATTTGTTGAATTTAAGTGTGTAATTAATTGGGCTGTACTACACGTATATAGCAATGATTGGCATTTGGAGACAGCTTTCTGAGCCTAGGCTGAGATAGCAGGCTGAGATAGAAAAATCTCAGACACCTTTAGAAAGGGATATTCTTGTCCAATGGTTAAGAAAATTAACACCCCTATCTGGAGCTCTGACTTTACGTTAAACGTGTGTATTAATTACTTGTAGCTCAAACAACCTACGAAACACATGCATATTCATTACGTGTAGCTCAAACAACCTATGAAACTCATGCATATTCATTACTTGCAGCTTAAACAACCAACGAAACTAACACCACATTTCAAGTTTGCCACAATTCCGGATAGTAGCACAGACATCAACCTCAGAACTAATTATCCGAGAATGCACAAATACATGACGAAATATAACCAGTCTAGCGTACTACAGGCCAAAGCAGCACTTAAAAACCAGTAAGTACAGAAAGATGAAATATAATCAGTCAGTTGTAGTACAGGCGAAAACAAGTGAGTACAGAATGATGAAATTTATTCAATCAAGTGTACTACTGGCGAAAGCAACACTTAAAAACCAGTAAGTACAGAATGATGAAATATAATCAGTCAGTTGTAGTACAGGCGAAAACAAGTGAGTACAGAATGGTGAAATTTATTCAATCAAGTGTACTACTGGCGAAAGCAGCACTTAAAAACCAGTAAGTACAGAAAGATGAAATATAATCAGTCAGTTGTAGTACAGGCGAAAACAAGTAAGTACAGAATGGTGAAATTTATTCAATCAAGTGTACTACTGGCGAAAGCAACACTTAAAAACCAGTAAGTACAGAATGATGAAATATATAACCAGTCAAGTGTACTACAGGCAAAACGCAACACTTAAAAGCGAAGTCAGTACAGAAAGGTAAGTGCACTACAGGCGAAAGCATTACTTAAAAACCAGGAAGTCCAGAGTGGTGAAATAATATGAAATAGGTGTTACCTAAATGCGTGCAAAAGCAGACACAAAGCTGAGGGCATATAGAGCGGGTGCGGGTATTGCCGACTGGGAGTCTTATACCGACCATATAAAAATACCGTGAACCGCTCTTAGTACGGGAAAAGTTTGTCCCTACAAATACGTATGCACGATTTACCAGTTATCGGTGGTCTTACACTTCACTTGCAATCTAACATTTGAATGATAACAAAGTATGAAAATTAAAGCTTCACAGCAATTAGTTGGGTGTTGTCTTTAAATTTATCAACTAAATTATAGCCGCCGATGACCATTAATACATAAACAGAGAAGACATTATGCCCTGGGGCACATCTGACTCCGCATGCCTGATGTACCAGTTATCGGTGCAATAGTAAATACAGATTAATTATCCATGCTAAAACTTTATGGTAGCACCGTTTATTGCCATATTATGACGTAACATGACCTCAAGTTTAGGGAAATAGCTTTGCAGCAGACGAATTTAAGCATCACAATGCTAATTCCATGTTTGTTTGTAGGTACATGAAATTTATGTATGCTTGGATTTGTTTAGATTGGTAAATATTTATGTTCTTGGTCTGAAACATCAGTTACAATTACGGACCTTACTTTCAACAAGTTTTTAGTTTGAAATAGAGCAGGAGTTTCTTGTTCATGTTTATTTCTATTATAGTGGAAGAAAACCAAAGGGAACTCAAGAAATTCGGATTATTTCTGATTGCACCGATAACTGATAACCACCGATAACTGGGTGACATAATTTTCTTTTCTCATAATGGGAAAACTTCAAAATTTTACAGAAGACTTTTGAACTAAAAAATAAAACCAAATACAGTGTTCAGATACGTTTCTTACAGATTTTTTGATTTTATAGCCATCCGATCATAAGGTTCTAACTTCAATGTACTCAAGTTTTCCAGTACTCAGTTTACTTATTCGATCATTGCTAGGGTAAACACACGAGTTTATCAATACACTTTTAACGGTAAGCCGTGCTTGATTAGCATATGTAGCTAGTCGGTAATAGACGCAGTATCAGAACCACCGTCGGCTCTTACCGACCATAGAAATAATATGGTCAGTGTGCGTAGCTATATTGAGAAAAGTTATGTAGAGCAAAATAAAAGCCATATCATGGAAATTCTAACAAAGTGGCATTTCAGCTAGCGTCTGTGTGTCTAGGTAGTCAGATTGGAGTCACCTTTTTTTCTTGAACAAGCAGTGTAAATTCAAACTGCTAAAAGGACAGTCTCATATGGGTCTGTACTGTTTGCACTTTTGCCAGCAATTAGTGATACATCACCCTATTGTTCAATGCTTTGAAGTATTTCAGTTTGCACTGAGCCATGCTTGAAATGCAAGTACGTCGACCATCTTGAAAATGGTGGAATTTTTTTCTGGGCGACGTTACATTTGCACTGCTACATTACTGATTGGGCTATTGCAAAATATGGTGCGTGTATCGTTATTTAACTTATTTAGCCATTTTTGGCTCTTAATTCACTACACTAGCATTCTGAGGTTGACATGTACACACTTTTAATGTGAACGGACACACTTTCAGGTGAGGCAAAGCTGCTATTTTTATTAATGCTTCCCTTCTCAATGGGTTTGACTCTTATAAAAAGAATTTGCAAATTAGCCTCATCAAGAGCAGACCCTTTTTAAACAGCTCCATCGTCTAAGGAAAAAAAACAAACAGGAAATCACAGACGTTGTCTTCGTTTTAAAACATAAAAAAGCGGAAAATAGGGTGGTGTATTTTTGGTTTCAGTGTTATTTGTCATATCTTTTAAAGAAATAGAGAAATGTTCGGAAAATACTCGCAGTAACTGGTCGGTACACCCTCCCATGGTCGGTAATTCACGCCGACCATCATGCCACAAAGTAGTCATTTCGCTGCTTAAATGATCGAGCACACTCTTATTTGTGATACCAGTCTTTGCTGTACTGCCTATATATCCGATTATTCTGGCTACCTACCGAATGTTACTCAGTAGAAGAGCTTGACAGTAGCGAAAGCTTAAATAGTCGGTAATACCCGCACCCGCTCTAGAGGTTTTAGGGATTTCCATTATGACGTAAATCTGGCGCATGCGCACAGAGCTGGCCATCAATTCATCGGCCAGTACTATGTTTCACAGTGTAAAAAGGCAGATTTTTATTATTCAAAACTCAGATTTTCAGTGTTAGTAAATCGTAGTTTTCGAAAAAATAATGTGTGCCCGATTTGTAGGCTCCCAAAATGGAAATATTATGCATACACAGAGGTACATACCATGTCTGCACACAACTTTTATTCAACGTTTTGTGTCCGATGTGTAGGCCCCCCAGAATGGGGTGTCATCTTACAAAGAGTACATATCCTGCAGGAACACAACGGTAACTCAACGTTGTTTACCCGATGTGTAGGCTTCTAGAATGGAAGTGCCATGGATGCAAAGAGATAATTATCCTGTAGGCACATAACTTTGATTCA